>CAWUFW010007457.1:0-600000 GCA_963921515.1 Calotriton arnoldi | reverse complement strand
AATGAAGAGATGCTTTGAATGCTTAAGAGCATAGTCTATAACAATTAATCACTCCATATGGTTAATTAGCTCCTCAAGTATGTTTTTTTAAAGCAATGGCAAAGCCAATATGTCTCACATAGGCGAGACTGATTGGCTTTGGGATAGTGTTTCAGACATTTGGTAAACCAATGTAGCATGGCTAAAGGTTGGTGGGGTGGAGCGTGGTAGGGTGGGGTGGAGTGTGGTATGGTGGGGTAGAGTGCAGTAAATTAGTTTACAGTGGAGAAAAATGGTGTGGTGGAGTGGTGTAGAGTGAGGTGGAGTGGTGTAGAATGGATTGAGGTAGACTGGGGTAGGTTGGGGCAGACTGGGGTGGAGTGGGGTAGAGTGGTGTACATTGGGTTAGAGTGGTGTAGAGTGTAGGTTAGTGGTGTAGATTGGGGTAGAGTGGAGTGAGGAACATTGGGGAAAAGTGGAGTTGGGTAGATTGGGGTGGAGTGGGGTAGAGTGTGGTGGGGTTTCTATATGAAGACTGCTTTAACTTCTGTAGAGAAGTCAGAAGAAGGTATAGAATCACCAAGGAATGCATGAGAAACGGGAGAGGAATTAATAATGTTATGTCAAAGAATATCTAGAAGCAGTGAATATTTGCGTCTATGAAAGACAGGAATATGAAAGCAAGTACGTAATTCCTCAAAGGATATACATTTGTTATTAGAGATTATTTGGTAACTGGATGTATTGCCAGAGGTCAACCAGGAGAACCATTTAAGAACTTTATTCAATATATTAATATTTTTGGGGGAATTTTATATTGTGCGAATTCGACCGGAATGCATCAGAGCGCTTTGCATGAGCATCAGTTGCATTGCAGACAGACACATTCATTTTGTTCGGCAGGGGAGGTGAAGTGATTGGTCCAGAATAACAGGATGTTGAGCGTCCCTGCCGAGACTAGAACCCGGTTCACTAGCTTCGAGGTCGACCGCTCTAGCCGTTAGGCCACATCCTCTCCCCACAGCATAGCAGATTTGTACCAAATAGGGAATTATGACCAAAATTGAGAAGAAGAATGTACCTGAGAAACATACTTTTTAGCAATGATACTAGAGTGGTTTAATATAGGGGAAGAGAGATGCCTGGGTTTTTGGGGAATAAGAATAAATTGAAGAAATGAAAAAGGAGAAATGAGCCAGAGTTCAAGGGATTGTCACAGAGTAGAGGAAGATGAACTAACAGAACCTAAAGAAGACCATATCTATAGAACAGAAGAAAGTGTGAGAAAGCTTAAGAGAAAGCATTTTTTAAAACGAAATGAATAAAGGGCAAGTACATCATCTTAATGGTGGCTAATCTGCCCTACCAAGACAGATATAGGGGGACCATTTAGGGAGGAAGAGAAATAATCTTTGTTCGTAACGCATCTATATTGGCCTTAATAGTTTCATTAAGAGATGAGTAATAGAAAATACCTAAACATTTAATCCTAAAGAAATTTCATAGGAAACTATTATCTCTGAACGTGTCCTGAAGACAAAACTTATTAAGAGGCATGATTTAAGATTTGTCAATATTAAGCCGATACCTGGACACAGAAGAGTAGCGAGACAGTAGATGAAAGAACTCAGGGATAGAGGTAAGAGGGTCAGAAACATAAAGTAAAATATCATGAGCATAAGCAGTAAGTTTAATATGCATAATCCTATGAGTGAAACCATTAAGGGGCACAGAACGACGTAAAGATTCTAAAAATGGTTCTAATGCTAGAATAAACGATAATGGAGAGAGTGGGCAACCTTGCCTGGTGCCTCTGGTGAGAGGAAAATATGATGACTGAAGACCATTAAGAAAAACAGAAGTAGAAGGAAATCAGGGGAATCTGGGAATGATTAGCACCGTGAATAATATATAGAAAGGTCCAAGAATTATCTGAAATATTACAACACTTTACAAAGCTGGATTGTTCAATGCCGAATAAAGAAGGGATCAATTCAGTATTACGCAAAGCCAATAATTTAGACAAAATGTTGCAATCAGTATTGATTAGGGAAATGGGCCTGTAATTTTTGCATTCCCTTAAATATTTATCTTTCTTGAGAATCAAACAAATCATGGTCTCCATTAATGTCCCAGCCTTGACATCCATAGATAAAATGTGTCTGAAAAGAGAGAACAAATGAGGGACTAAAGAAGAAGAACATTTAGGGGCCGATTATGATGCGGCCAGGAAATGCTCCGACCATTGGGTGGAGCCTTTGTGGGCCGCATCTCAGTTTAATTTCTAACCGCCTCATTACAATGCTGGAGGTTGGAAATTAAACCGGCCGGTCTTTCCGGCTGGCTTCCGACAGGCTCAAGGTGCCTGTCACGGGGTGTAGGGATTAACAGTGGGGCACAATAGGTGCCCCCTGGGCCCCGAACCGGGGGCCGTGCACATAAGGGGGCCCTGCTGGGGACCCCCAAACACGTTTTCTGACATGGTTTCCATGTCGGACAGGCCAGCATGGAAATCATGCCGGAAACCGTGCATCGTCATTCCAAGGGCGGAAAAGCCCGCCCTTTGGGATTACAAGCCGGTTAGGACTGGCTGACTGGCCCCTTGAGCCCGTCGGAAGCCAGCCGGAAAGACCGGCCGGTTTAATTTCCAACCTCCAGCATTGTAATGAGGCAGTTAGAAATTAAACCGAGATGCGGCCCACAAAGGCTCCACCCAATGGTCGGAGCGGTTCGTACCTCACGGTGCCTGCCACGGGGTGCAGGGATTGACACCCCCTCCCATTTCCCTATGGGAGCATGTAGTATGGCCGGTTTATGGCCGTAATACATGCTCCCATAGGGAAATGTTGGAATAAGATCGAACAGTGTTCGGTCGCATCCAAATCAGACAGTCGGGACCGCTGACCATAGGTCGGTCGGTCTCGTTTACGATACGGTGTCGGGCGGAAGCAATGCCGCCCGACATAGTAAATGGTCCCTTAGTGTAGAATTTGACCGTAAATCCATCTGAGCCTGGGGCTTTATTGTTAATGAGCTTGGAGATGGCAGCATGTATTTCGGCAAGGGAAAAATTAACTTCCAATGGGGAAAAATCAATTTGTGAAGTCTGTGGTTTAGAAATCGTGTCAGAAAATGATTGCAAGGACTCCTCAGAGGGCAAAGTGTCTTCAGTGCAGAGGTTAGCTTAAAAGTCCACAAAGCGGGACATAATGTCCTGATTGTGAAATAATTTATGACCAAAGGCGCTATAATAATTTACCACCAAAGGCCTATGACTTCTATCCTGGATTTTCGTTTCCTAATTTTTAAATAATTGGCCAACATCCTTCCTGCTTTATTAGAGGCACTGTAGTATTTTGCATTTATTCATAGCAGGGTGTTGTTGGCATCAGTAACAGAGGGTTTATTAAAATTGAGTTTGGCTTGTATGTGTTGTTCCAATACCTCTTTGTGAGAAGGAGAATAATATGAATGTTCTAACTTCTTTATATGTTGAAAAAGAGTGGAGGGTTCCTTGACAGTAGCCTTTTTCTTACACAAAACATATTTTATAATATAGCCTCTCATCGTAGCCTTGAAAGAATCCCATGCATGGTGAAACACAATATTTGGACTGGTGTTAGTCTAGAAAAAAATTGATAATGAATTGCTCAAAACCAGAAATGACTTGCTGATCCTGTAATAGCCAATTACTGAAATGCCATCTGTTAGAGCGAATGGAAGAAGTTGTATACCCTAGGTCTCTGATCACCGGGGCGTGATCCGAAATAATAATATGTCCCATTTCAGCCTGTAAAATATGATACGTAAGAGTGATAGGGAAAAAAAAAGAATAATCTAAAAGGTCAGGGTTATAAAT
Organism: Calotriton arnoldi; assembly: GCA_963921515.1. Taxonomy (NCBI): domain Eukaryota; kingdom Metazoa; phylum Chordata; class Amphibia; order Caudata; family Salamandridae; genus Calotriton; species Calotriton arnoldi. The sequence goes on along the minus strand of CAWUFW010007457.1, from coordinate 596,162 downwards.
ACGCCATGCATCAACAAGCCCTCTATGAGTTATGGTTCTGTAGAAGGCCTTTTGCATATTGTTCGAGATGTATTTAAACTTATATTTTTGATCAAGAAAGAGGTCGATATCTTGGTTACAATCACCCCCTAAAACTAAATTATCATGCAGTACAGACATTAATTTAGGTGAGAGCGAGTCCCAGAAAGAGGTATCAATACTTGTAGGTCCATAAACATTAAAAAAGGAATAGGAACAAACATTGATATTAACAGAAGATTTAACCATCTGCCATCAACATTAGGAATACGGAAATAGGATTCAAAGAGTAAATGACCGGGGAGGATAGAAAAGGAAAAAAGAAAAGAGCAGAGAAGGGACAGAAACAGAGAGCAACAATAAAGAACGTGCACACACGGTACAACAAACTTACCCATCAGAGAGTGATACTCTAGGAGAACATACCAATAGGGGGAGACTAGACAACATCCGGGCAATGCACAGACAATGTAAGTTAACAACAAAAGATGTGAAACCTGGGGAGGAAAATGATGGAAAACATTGGCATTAAAATAATGGACAACTGCAAAACACTAAAACAACCTCTCTAAGAGAGGTACAAAGATAAGACCATAAAGTCAAAATATGACAGAGACATCATGTTCCGCTAATGTCCGTGGCGGCATTTTTATGAAGACGGATAAAGTCATAAAGTTGAGCTGGGAAAACAAAGGAAGTGGTTCTGTTTTTCTAGCACCCATTGCATGTATGTAAACCCAGAAATTCTTTGGGACGAGCATCAGTAACCGTTGAGACAACCTGAGAAAGGAAGATCCTATGACCAGACCAGATCATTTGTTTGTGCTGCTTGGAGGCTGAAAGAACTTGCATAAAGTCAGTATATTGGAGAAAAAGGATGATCATTTCTCTGGGTTTGGAAGTAGCATTCGCACTAGAAACATTTGGTGCAGTGGCATGGTAATAGGCAGGGGCAAGATGGCTGCCGACTGACCTCAATGAGAGCTGCTGCTGCTTCTCTCTCTCCGGGCTTATATGAAATTGCTATGACAGTTGTATGAAAACCACTTGGGAACATTCCCCCCCCCCCCAGCCAGGGCACTTACCTCTGCGATGATATGCGGCTGCTGGGCATCGGGGTCCTGCTGAAAGCAAGGTGTTTTGCCACAATTGTGTTTCTGCTGCCGTCAAGCCTCCGGAGCTGTTCTGGTTTACTTCGTGGGAGCCACTGGTGCTTTGCAGAGAGTATGGCCCCAAAATTAGATAAAACCGATAAAACGGCTAAAGTCTTCGGCAAAAGTAAAGATGCCCTGAGCACATCTGCGGACATCGCGGGAGCTGGTCCCCCCAGCTTCAGCAACTCTAAGTCTGCTTCTGGCTTGGTGCGAGGAGGGAGCCATGCACGCCGAGGAGGAGCACCGATGCCAAAAAAAATGGACACCACCGGGAGAGATATCGGCGCTGCAGGCGGGACCCGGCTCCGGGCAGCGGCTGCTGTTGCAGAGGGCGCAATGAGGCAGACAACGGTGGCAGAGGCTTTTGCGATGTCTTTGCCACCCGCCGTAGGTTTCCAGGAGGTATTGGCGGATGGTGCAGCGGGAGCTACGGGAGCTCGGGATCCGACACAGCTTACACAGCTGAATTCTGAGAACTCTGAGAGCGAACTACAGGTAAAATCTGGACCGGAGCAGGGTTTGTCAGCGGACTGTATCCAGCCTCAGTTTCAGCTCGCACAAGAATCTCAAAGGGCTTGCATAGATCGTACTGCAGAGAATGTTGAACTTTCAGAGAATGCCACTACTGAAGCCCCTCACATGGTGGCACTGGAGGAGCAGGGTGACAGTGCTGTGCAGGGCGATGAGTGGGGGGACTGTGCAGAGCAAGGTGATCACGCTGAGTCTGTGCAGAGAAACGACAACACATCTGAACCCACCGGGTTACCGGCTTCGGTGGCAAGAAATCGGATAGAGGCTAAGAATATAATTGGTGACGATAATGCCTTTTCAAGTCCTGTCTTAATTGAGGGGGTCTCCGCTACCACACTGGCAGATCAAGCCCCACGGCATCGTGAGACGACGCACGGATCTCCAGAGGGGGACCAATTTTATTCTCTTAACGATGACTCTGAATCTCCTGCCCTTACCGAATTTAATACCACTGAAGAAACTGATTCTGAAGAGTCTTCTACCGTACAAAAAGGCCCTCGTAGCAAAGCTGTACTTCAAAAGCGAAGAAACAGATGCAGAGGTAGCTCGGCTCAGACCGATATGGCTATGGCAAGAAAATTAGAATGGGATTACTCAGCTACTAGTATGGTTTATGAGAATAATGGGCGAACAGAACTAGATGGCTCGGCTGCATCCTCCGGGCCTCCTGCCCCACCTACACTGGACTTGGTATATTCTACTTTAAAACAAATGCAGGAAGAGGCCAGAATGGAAAGTAGAAGATCGTTACAAGCTACTAAAAAGCTGCAAGCCTCTATCCGCAAAGCAAATAAACTCTGTACAGAAATGGCTGAGCGGGTCACACATGTGGAGGATAGAACTGTGGCTCTGGAAGAGGAAGTCAATAAGCTACAGGAATTTAAGGTGCAGCAAGAAAAGCAAGCAGTGGATGTTTGCTGGAAACTCGAAGATTTCGAGAATCGCCAACGGAGGAACAATGTTCGCTTATTGGGGGTTGCCGAAAACGCAGAAGGGGCCAATATAGTGTCTTTTGTGGTGTCTTTGTTAAAGGGGGCCTTTCCGGACCTTGCCCAATGGGATTGGGATATGGAGGTCCAACGGGCCCATCGTTTCCCAATGGTGCTGAGGAAGAATGTTCCATCTAGGCCAGACATGTACCCGAGAGCAATCTTGATTTATTTTGGGAACTTTCTCCTTAGACAAGCCATTATAGACAAGGCCAAGCCTGATGCCAAGAGGACTTTTGATGGGCACACTTTCTTTGCATGCCCCGATTTCTGCCACGCTACAGTGGAGCGCAGATGGAGACTTCGGCAACTGATAACAGCATTTCAGGGGGTGGGCTGCGAAGCGTACCTGTTATTTCCTGCTCATCTTAAAGTTATAATTAATGGGCGGGTTCGAATGTTTTCCTCTGAAGTGAAGGCACAAGAATTCCAGACGGAGTTTAAGGAGGCCAAAGGAAAGGCGGCTACCCGCTAAGCTAAATCGGGCTTTGATGATTGTCTAAAAGGACTATGGATGAAGGATTGTGCACACTTCTTCTTCTCTTCTCTTTGTTTTGGTGCTGGCTTGTTACCAGGTTGGGTTGGGGGAGGGCGATGGGAGGTGGTGGCTGGTTTTGTGGTCTGTGGGGGAGAAGAAGGCGCGGCGGCACGAGAGGTGAGATTGGTTGCCACACATAGGTCATTTTTGACCTATTTGCCTGTATGGGTTGTTGGGGGGGGGGTGGGGGTGGGGGGGTGGTTGGGTTTGGGGGGGGGTAGGGTTTTTTTACAGCATAGTAGAGCACTACGTATGAGGAAATTTTCAGGTAAAAGGTTTAGGAAATCCAGAAGTTGGTCTTTTTGTAAAGAAGAAGGGACGGAGGCGAGCCTAGCTCGGAGAAAGAGGCGTAAAATAAGTATTAAATTCAATGCAGGACGGCAATCATTTAAAGTTATTTTATGACTTTCATGAATCTTAAGATCGTATCTATCAATATCTGTGGGCTTAATGACCAAGCTAAGCGACAAAGGTCTGCAATAATACTGAAAGCTCTACGTGCTGACATATTATGCGTACAGGAGACGCACATAGAGCATACTAGAGCTGGGATTTTAGAACAATTAGGCTTTAGATTGTTGGTGGCTACAAAGCAAGGCACTAAAACCAGAGGGGTAGCTATCCTTACTCGTAGGAAAGATTTAATAGTTAAAAGGACACTGTCAGATAGGTGGGGACGATGGGTTCTAGCAGAGTGTAGGTTTGCTGGGGAATTATTCACTGTGTGCTCGCTGTATGACTCAACAGCTGATGATCCTGAGGTATTGGAGTTTTTGGATAGGGAACTTGCCCAATGGCCTACTCCACTTATAGTATGCGGTGACTTTAATATAAATGGGCTAGGAGGACTTTGGGGTAATCCCGGTAACCAATACGTTGGACGTAAAAGAAGGGTTCTTAAGGCACTCACTAATTTGATTAAGAATCACGGACTTATAGATGTATGGAATTATTTAAAAATTAATGATGACGGTAGTACCTTTTTTCTGCCCCACACAATGCGATTTTTCGACTTGACTATTTTTTTGTTTCACACTCTTTGGTGTACCGGGTTACAATTGAGAAACTCCTAGGATATTGTCGGATCATAACCCTTTGGTTCTCAATTTGATCTTTACTAAAGGAGAACGGGCTGAGCGGACTTGGACCTTTGAAAGAGGGCTTTTAATAGATTCTGAGTATGTTTCTTATATGAAGGGGTGGATTACGGCTTTTTTCGATATAAATAGGCATAGTGCCAGCACAGGAGTTGTTTGGGATGCTTTTAAAGCAGGGGTTAGAGGCGAGACTCTTAGTTTTAGCCTCTCCCGGCAAAAAAAAGAGGCGCAACACGAAGAAACACTCCACAAAAATCTAGCTAGAATTGAAGAGGAACTAGCCTCTGCGGTTAAAGCTGGCTCAGTTACTACTGATATTTTGCATCGGCTGGCTTGGGCAAAAGCGGGAATAGGTGAAAGGGCTGCTGCAAAGGCTTCAGTACGCTTTTTAGTGAAAAAAGAGCAATGCTATGAATTCAGCGAGCGGGTAGGTCATACTTTGGCAGTAAGACTCCGACAAAGATGTGCTGCCAGTGAGATTAATGAGATCAAAGATGATTTTGGAAATTTGGTTACTGACCCATGTGGGATTCAGGTAGTTTTTCGGTTATTCTATCAACGACTATATGGGGAGGAATCTCAGGATCCGCAAAACTCAGCTCAGGATCTCCTCAGGATACCTCGGCAGAGCATCGAATCTGCAGATAGGGAAAAGTTAGAGGTAATTCTGACGCAGGATGAGATTTACGACGCGTTAAGAAATCTTCCTTCTGGTAAGGCTACGGGACCGGATCAGATCCCATTGGAATTTTATAAGATCTTTGTGGACGAAATTGGACCTGTCCTTGTTGAAACGATACATTGTGCACAATTAGGGAGCTCAGCTCCTGCACCATGGGCAGGCGCTGACATCATAATATTTTTAAAAAAAGGTAAGTCACCCCAGGAGCCTGGGTCATATAGGCCCATTACACTTATAAATAGTGATTCAAAGATCTTCTCAAAAGCCTTAGCGACTAGATTGAACACAATTATTGCTAAAACCATCCACCCATGCCAGCACAGGTTTATACCCGGGAGTGGTACTACCCAGCATATTCGACGTGTAATAACACTGTTCGACGCGGCAGAAGTCTCAGGGGACCCTATGGCTTTGCTGCTTCTGGATGCAGAAAAGGCTTTTGATAGGGTCTCCTGGGACTTTTTATGGGAAGCAATGAAATGGTTCGGAGTTGGGCAGGGGTTTATTGTAGCTATTCGTGCTATGTATAATGCACCAACAGCCCGATTAAGAATTAACGGGAAATACACAACATCTTTTGAGATTAAACGGGGCACCCGGCAGGGTTGCCCATGCTCACCCCTTTTATTCGCTATATACATAGATCCCTTAATACGGCTTTTAGAAGGTTGCCAGGAAATCAAGCCAATGATTTATCATGATATTCAAACCAAAGTCCTTGCTTATCCTGACGATGTGGCTTTAGTAACCCCCGATCCATCGGCAGCAATAGCGGCAGTTGAGAAGATTGCTTTAATATTTGGTAGGATCTCGGGATATGCCCTGAATAAACAGAAGACCCAGATAGTTATTAATCGGGGAATTAGCTTCTCTGACCCACGGGTAACAGATTCAGCGGTTTATCTGGGCATCTCTATAACCATTGATTTGAACTCACTAGTTGCAATGAACACGGACCCTATAATTCGGAAGGCAAGGAAAGATTTTGATAATTTTCATAATTTACATTTATCTTTAGTAGGTCGCTGTAACGTGGTTAAAATGGTATTTCTACCCAAAATACTCTATTTATTCAGGGCTATTCCTTTAGAATTCGGGAAGCAATGGTTTGTTGTTTTAGAAAGTTTGGTAAATCGATTTGTTTGGTCTCATGGCAAAACAAGGAGAGCCCTTCGTTATATGTCTTTGCCCTCGGAGAGAGGGGGTCGGGCACTCCCTGATTTCAGATTCTATTATTGGGCTGCGGCTCTCCACTATATGTGGGTGTTGTTTGGTGGGTACTCAGTAGAATCAAGTGCGGTGGATTCGCTGCCTGATGTTTATCGGCTATTGGTGGGTAAGGATGCTGCGAACTGTTTTCTGAAATTCAGTGAGCCGAGCTACTATAAAAGAACAAAGTTTAAGACCATGATAGCAGCCTTTAAAATCTGGGCTGCCTTTAAGAAAAAGATTGGTTTGGGCAGAGTGAATTTTTATACTCAGATGTATGGTAACCCCATGCTCCCGGAAATTTTTTCAGATCAGATTATGGCAGAATGGGCCGGGTATGGTCTCGTGAAAGTGGGTGACTTGATGGGTTCCGAGGAAATGTTCCAATTTAAGGATATCCAGGACAAATTTGGGTTAAGCTCGAAGATTTTTTTTAAATATCTTCAAATTAGAATCTTCTTGGGTAAAAAGCTAGGTGGTGGTAATGGCTTTTGTAGTAATAAAGCTATAGATGTTATAAGAAGCAGCAAGGGTTGTAATATAAAAGGAATTTATGGTGAACTTACATCACTGAAGCATGATGATTTAGAAAAGCATGGTGAAAAATGGAAAGATAGGTTGGGCACTGAACCGGATAACTTCTTTGATTCTTTAGAGTTGGGGCAGACTGTGCTATGCTCGGCTGGGCTTCAGGCACAGCACTTTAAGACGCTATTCTCTCTTTACTATACCCCGGCAAGGATAGCACAATGGGGAGGACAGGTGGGAATTAGGTGTCCACGGTGTAATTTATTAAAAGTGGATCTAATTCATATGTTCTCCACCTGCCCGCGGCTTGACTCAATAAAATCTTCCATTACGGCTTTTTGTGAATACACCTTGGATATCAAAATTAAAATTACCCCAACCCTAATACTTCTGGGGACTGATAACTCCCAGGGGCAAGCCCCGCATTTTCGTTTTTTGTTTGTAGCTATGGCAGTTCTCCGAATATGTGTTGCCGCAGCTTGGCTAGATCAAACTGCCCCAACTTTTCAACTATGGCTAGCCAGATTACTTGCGATGTTTAACCTTGAGAGGGGAATTTATGAGCGGCGGGGTAAAAGAGGGAGAATTTTGGGGAAACGCATCTGGGACCCGATTTATAACTGGAAAGAATCCCAAACCTAATTTAGGTTCTGATTCCTGAAATTGGATTGACATGGGACATTGGATAAAATATATTTGGATTTTTGTTGGGGCTTGTTTTGTTTTGTTTTGTTTTGATTTGATTTTTTATGCTGGTCCCTTATTTTTTGAGAAATTACTTAAAATATATATACGTCGGGGAAAAAAAACGTTTTAAAGTAAGAATGTAATCTGATTTTGTAAATTCTGGAAGATAAAATATGGAAGTATTTATCCTCATTTGTGTATGAATTAGTTATGTATTATGGATGCTGTTTATAATTCAAAAATCTTCAATAAAAATATAAAAAAAAAAAAAAAAGAAACATTTGGTGCAAGACGGAGAGATCTTTGAATATTAAGGGAGGAACTGGTAGTAAGACCCAATATCTTGGGTAGATTTGTTTGAAGAAAAGCAACCGTGTCACCCCCGTCCGCCCCTACCTGTATTCCATAAACATGAAGACAATTTTGTTGATTGCAATTTTCTAAATCTTTGGTATACCTTTCGAGAGCCTCATATTTCTTAGCTATAATGTTCACTTCTAAAGAGGTGTCTCTAAATTCAGTAGAAAGTATTTAGAGGTCTTGCCTCAAGAGAGGACCATTTATTGTTGTGGCGTTGAAGTGTTTTATCTATCACATGTCATGTCAGATTCTGAGAGAAAATACTCTGTTCTGGAACGAGAACTATTGGCCATGAAGTTGACCTGTCGTGAATGGAGACAATTGCTAATGGGTACCAAAGAACCGTTCGAAATCAGAACAGACCATAGAAACCTCCAATGTCTCCATAACATTCAGTGTCAAAATTGTCGTCAAGCCCGGTGGGCTTACTTTTTTAGCAAGTATGACTTTGTCATTTCATATATACCAGGATCTCAGAACAATCTGGCAGACGTCTTGCCTCGTTGTTAACCAGAAAGTCCTACGCTCCACAACAAAACATAATCGGGCCGCAAAGAATCATTGGCATGGTTCAATCCTTCCTAGACAGAGTTCAATCAGAGTATAAATCCATGAATCAAGAAGAGTGAAAGAATCTAATTGATCAGGTTACGCAACGTGACACACACTACTACCACAGTAGGGCATTATTCCTCCCAACACAAAAGGTAAAATTAGAGGCCCTACAAATGTGTCATGATTCTCCCGTTGCTGGTCATCGTGGTTTCAAAACTACCCTAGAAATCTTGCTTCCCTCTTTTTGGTGGCTTTCAATAAGAAAAAATACCGAAATCTACGTGTCATCCTGTCCTGTCTGTGCCTAGGCCAAGACACTTCACGCTAAACCCATGGGGTTACTTCAGCCTCTACCCATTCCACCAGCTCCATGGCAGACCATATCCACCAATTTAATTTCCTCTCTGCCTCCTTCTGCAGGTGACAATAGACTCTTTTACTAAGATGGCACATTTTACTGCTCTTAAGAAACTACCTACTGCAAAGGAACTTGGAAGAATCTTCATACAGGAGATTTATCACCATCATGGTCTTCCATAGGTAATTGTATCAGACCAAGGCCCTCAGTATATTTCTAGTTTCTGGAAACATTTCTTCAAATCCCTTCACATTTAAGTAGCCTTATCCTCAGGGTTTCATCCTCAGACCAATGGTCATACCGAACGCCTAAATCAAGGGCTAGAGCAATACGTCCGCTGTTATTGCAATGTAACCCAAAGTGATTGGTCCTCCTATCTACCATTAGCAGAATATTCCTATAACAACACTGTCCATAGTAAATCCAAGACTACCTTATTCTTTTGTTTATATGGTTTCCATCCTGGGACCTTTCCGTCAGTTCTTCAAGACACTGCTTCTGTTCCAGCGGTAGCCTCTTTTATTCGCCATCGCCGAGCTATAAAACTAAGGGTACATGTTAACCTCCAAAAGGCCAAAAAGAAAATGAAAGACACAGCTGACGTCCTTCACCGTGAGTCTCCATCATACCAGGTTAATAACAAAGTTTGGCTGTCCTCAAAGTTTTTACCTCATCATCAATTATAACGTACTAAGTTCAAGCCACGCTTTTATGGTTCTGTCAAAATCACCCAACTGGTGAATCCTGTTTCTTTTCGACTTCAGCTACCACGTGCTTGGAAAATACATCCTGTTTTTCATACATCTCAGTTGAAGCCCTATGTTTCAGATCCTTATAAGAGGGTTTTTTCTTATCCACCTCCTGTTTTGGTTAACGATGTTCCTGAATACGAGGTCCAGGCATCTGTGACTCTCGGTTGTTTAGGAACCGTTTGCAGTTCCTTATCCATTGGAAAGGCTATCCTCCCAGTGATAAGTCTTGGGAGGATGTAGACTCAGTCCACACTCCTGTTCTTGTCTGCTGTTTTTTCGACTTTTACCTGCCAAACCCGGGGCTCTGGGAGGGGGACCTACTGTTGCGCCACAGGCCGAACTGTGACCCGCGACGCTGCCCATTTCCTTCTCACAGGCCGCAGTGCAGCCGGTGACACCTCTCTCTCCTTCTCAAGTGCGTTACGGTGAAGCACGCTGGCCCGCTATTGCTATTTTGGTGTCCCGGGTGCATCCCGGGACGCCTACTGCCTTTTTGCATCGGCCACGCCGCAGATATGCACGGCGGCCCGTTGGTTGTTTATTTGCATCTTAGGAATGCCGCAGCTCCCACATTGGGACTGCTGCTTCCTATAATATACCTTTGGGGGCACTTGCACTTACCTTTTCCATGATGGCTTCCTATAATTCACCTTCCTTGGGGCCATCTTGTTGCTTGTTTCTCTTCCACTCCTCCACAGTCATGCTCCTAAGATGGCAACCTTCCTATTCTGCACTTCACTCCTTTCCCTATCCAAGATGGCAATGGCTTTCTTCCTGTTTTATCACTTCCTGTTCCTGTTTTATCACTTCCTGTTCTTGAGTATAAAAGGGGCAGAAACTTTTCTTGCGTTGCAACACTCCTTGTTCCTGCTGGTGTGTCCTCGCTCCTGTTGGTGCCCTTGCTCCTGTTTCAGTGTTCCTTTCTTTCCGTTGGCACTCTTGTGTTCCTTTTTGCATCTCATGCTCCAGTTTGGGTTTCTGTTGCCTCCTGCTCCATCTTGGGCTTCTGGTCTTCGAGTGTCTTCCTTGCTCCTTGTCTTCTCCTTCATTTTCGTTTCCGGAGTCTCCTTGTCATCTGAGGTTTTTCCCTATGGGGTTTTTTCCTCTTGGGACTCTTTCTGGAAGGCACTGGCTGCTTAGGCTTCTCACTGTCGGCTGCCCCGTGGCTACCAGAAAGGGTCACCCAAATCTTGGACAAACCAGACCTGACAAGAAATGAAGCCGGGAACTGTCCCAACATATCAAGACTGGTAAGAAAGATTCCAAACGTGACAGAAGTGTAGCAGTGGTTTCCAATATAAAAGGTTTTAACAGCTTGAGTTTGCCTATCAGGTACTGCATTGAAATTGGGAGGGATGATGTCCTGAGGGAAGCAGGGTTCCCTTTGAGTCTTTTACTGCGACTTCCCGCATTCTCCTTCCGAATTAATTGGAGAAGTGTTACTGTGAGAAACGTTCTTATGAGACAACTTCCACCCACCACCATGGTAGTCAGGTGATAAAAGGTAAGCAAGCTAGGAATTATGAGGAAGCCAATTCTCCTGAGATCTAGTAGATACAGCAAAATTAAGAAAAAACAGCAAAAAAAGCATGTATTGATAATAATAGATAGTTTTGTGCATAAAGAGCACTAACATATCCACAAGTGACGTGTAAAAGAGGCCCAAGACAGCGGAGGCACTCAAGTTGAGGAGAAAAGAACGCTGCAATTCTTGTCAGTGCATAGTTAGTGGGAAGGTTCAGCTGAGCTCCGCCTCTGGGAAACAGAAGAAAGCTATTATGAGAGTGAGAGGCACTAATAATGAAATAACACTCACTGCCTGAGCCTCCCAGCTCTCAAAGTCCAAGTGCCACCATATAACAAGGCAGGCAGCAGTTCCGGTCGGAAAAACGAAAGAAAATCTGGACCGGAAAAGGGAGTTCTGTCAGGCAGCAGCCATCTTGTACGGGTCCAACTGCGTGTCCTCTCAGCATCAGCTTATCTCACTTTGAAGTGCACTCCCAGTGTTACACATGGCACAACAGATCTGTCAAGCTGGATTTGACACTGTGCAGACAAAACATCAGGGTGCACTGCAGGTTTAAACTGCAGCATTAAGGTTACCCGGGGTAGGCCTGTAGCAATGTTTTCTGTCACTTTAGTGGGTGGCACAATGGGTGCTGCAGTTCACATATGCCATTTACCTTCCAGGTCCTGGGTGCAATTTTCTACACCACATGCTAGCGACTTAAAGGCAAGTTAAATGTGCCAATCAGAAATAAGCCAATTTAACCAGGGTTAAATGGGGAGCATACTGGTAACGAGGGTATTGTGCACAGAGTTCTAAAGCTACCAAAGATATAGAGTCCGGCAAAAGGTAAAAAATCCGGGGTAATCATGCAGAAAAGTCAGATTCCCTTCAAAGGCCTATTGGCCCACCCATGTAAAGTTCCTAATTGGTGTGCTTACACAGTCCTTCATGCTAACATCTTGAGTGTGTGTTGTGTGTTTGCATGTGTACTCAGTATAGCATTTGAATGCTGTGCGTGAGTGAGCCAGAGAAATGGAAGCCAGTGGTATCCATCTTGAATGCTCCTGGCCTTGAACAAGATGGAACTGTGAGGACTTTGTTCCCAGACAGTAGAAGTGTATTAGTCACGTTCCTGTATCTGGAGTGAGGAGACTGCCGTATCCTGTGTGCTGCCTTTCCCTGTGTATCTGAACTGGTGTCTGGAAAACTAAGAGTGGAAAAATTAGACTGAATGATGTAGTAGAATGTTGCTTTGCGGTCTGTAGTGGTAGCTAGGAGATAGAGCACAGCTGGAGGGAGAATGGAGCCCTAAGTGGACTTACCTGGTAGTCACAACCTAGTAGTTGTCTTGTTCCTTTGTTTGGCATGAGGTGCGTTAAGTCTCATGTCTTGGCCTGTCACATATTTTTTGTAAATTCCATTTGTTGTCATTGAGTGTCTTCGTGGGTACCGGAAAGTTTAAGAGGTTGGTGTTGGGTAAATGTGTAAGCGAGACGTTGGAGATTGAGTGATTGTCAATGATCATTCTACGTTTTTATATGCAATGGAATAGCTACTTTTTGTTTTATTTGAAATGAAGAGAGGTGGGTTGTATCTTGTGCTCCATGTATGTCTAAGCTTGTGTCTGGAATGTCTGTCGTATCCTATGTGCTCCCATTCCCTGTATGTCTGAGCTGATGTCTGGAATGTATGTTTTTCTACCCTTGTCTGTTTTTGCTCATGACTGTTTGAATTGAACTCTTGGTTTCTCTGAAACTGGTATTATTTAAACTGTTGTTTTTTGACCTGGGACTGTTTAAATATCTGTCCGAGTTTCCCATGTACTGTGCTTAGGCATGCAGAGGCAAGCGCAGCTGCCAGCCCCTCTCCCCCTTTCGGCTCTTTTAAAAGGTAAAAAGGCTAACTACAACCTCAGAGTCTGAGCTGAGTGCTTTATGGGACTGCTGAATCAGTTTTAAGATTTAAAACTGAGTTTGGAAAGTGTATGTAACCCTCATTTTTGGCTAGAAAAAGGGATTTGTTGCAGTGTGCGAAAAGCAGTGTTTAAGTGGCTTAGATCTGAGCCTACCTGCAGGCTGAACTAGGACCAGCAAAGTGTGGATTGAGCCTGTCTGTTTCTAAGGAGATTCTGATGTTCAGGAGCAGCTCACTGCCCTCTGGCCATCAGCCTGTGCATAAGGTCACACACTCATTATATGAGTTTGCTATTGGATGATTACATCTGTGCTCTGATTGGTCCCTGTATCTGGTGTTTCCATTGGACTTAGGTTTCTGATTGGCTGATAGGTCTGGTACTCTGATTGATCCCTTGGGCTAGAGTTTCAATTGGGCTTACTGTTAGGTTTCTGAATGGCTGCTAGGACTAGGACTGTGATTGCTTGCAAGGGCTTGGTCTCCTATTTGTCCTAAGGGCTTTGGGCTAGTGTTGTGACTGGTTAGGGTTCCCATTGGCTGAAGGTGTCACCTGACTGCTAGGACTATTTAAGCTTAGATAACAGGGTATATTAGCCCGGGCGTCGAGGCTAAGGGCGGAGAGGACAAGGGCAATTGCCTATTTGGGCCTGGTCGGACCTAGGGCCAGAAATGCTGCCCTTTTTCCATTCACCACCAAACACTTTAACCCATCCATATCCACAAACATATTAACACACTCACAGCAAATGCAATCTGCTAATTTCCTACAAACATACACTAACCTCAATTCACTATCTCAACAACAACCAAAATACCCTACAAACCATACTTCTACACCCTTCTACACCTTTTTTCCCCCGACTACCACACAATGGCACCTTCAGCCACACACAAAACACCACTCTGTCCTATACCACTAACAAATCCACACATCGCCAGCACACTATATGTAATTATATCCCATCTAGACACACAGTCCCTGCTCATACAAAGCACCAGCCCTCCCCTCTACTTACTCCTAACAGACCTCTTTCTGTCACCACCAAACCTATTCTTAGCCTTCCATCATTTCATCCACCAACACCCTCCTCCTCTTTTTACCAAAAAAACACAACTACACAACCCTCACATTCTACTCGCCCATTCAAATTAACTCTTCCAGTGATCAAATCTAATGAACACTCATAGCTCTTGTCCATCCCCTCTCACATACCACAAGCACTTTTCCAAAACACATCAACACCCTCTTTACCTTTCAGTTTCCACTCACGATCAGTACTTTACATACAAATACTTCTCAGAAAACAACTACATCATTATCTAATCTAACTACTCCTCAAAAACATAACATAACATACCAGCAAAACAAAATCTCACACACACACTACACATTCCATCACAAACTAGAAACATACACCCACTTCTACCCTCCTGACAACACAAATAATACGCACCCTAAACCAACTCTACTTCCACGCTTTTTCACTTCCCCCACACCTAACACATGTACAGTAACACAGCAACTCTCTTTTAACTGCCTCTCATCCATTCTACAATTAAGAACCTTACCACATGACCCACATGCTGCACCACCACCCCTGACTCATACACCTTTCACCCTAAACAGACGCAAACCAAATAAACAATGTGCCACTCTTCACAACTTCGCATCTTCATGTCTACTGCACAACAAGGCTACTCTGCAAAAACAACACAGCTCACCGGCTCACTTTAATCCACCATCTTCACCACCTACACACACACCATCAAAATGCCTGCTTATCCTTCTGGACGAGTAATGCGATACAAAACAGCTTCATGATTGCTATCCTCATACAGTTAATTCCAGCACTAAGGACACACCATCTACAAGTCCACAAAATACTGCTCACTCATCTACAAAAAAAGTCACACCATCCCCAAAACACATTCTCTAAAATGCCTACTAATAAATGCTCGGTCACTCTCTAAAAACAAGTATCAAATCTACGACCTTCTCACTGACACACAACGTGACATAGTTTTCATAACTGAATCATGGTTGGGAGATGGCATGGCTCCAGTGTTGCACAAAGCTGTTCCTCTGGGCTATCAAACTAACTCACAAAGTTGTATGGGCAAAAGAGGAGGTGGACTAGCTGTTTTATTCAATCAAACATCAAATATCACTAAAGCTGACAACATCTCCATACAAGATTGTGAGGCCCTCTTCACCAGATGCAACCCCACACCAACTTCCTCCTGTAACTTCCTACTCCTTTACAGACCTCCACCTTTTAATGCAACATTTCCAGATACACTCCTATACACGGTTTCAAACCTGATAACACTACAATCCAACCTATGCATTCTTGGTGACCTAAACATTTGGTTTGACAAACCCAATATGCCTGCCCCATCCGGAAACAATCACTGGTCTAGATGCGCTGAACCTACATCAGAACATCCACAAACCCACACACATTGATGGACACATCCTAGATGTCATTTTTGGAAATACAAACCTCTGGTCAGGGACCTGCTCTCCCCCAGCAGCTCCGCTGTTGTGCCGCTGCCACTGAGAGGTGGCTGGTAGGTGTTCGAGCCTTGCCTCTGCTCTGTTGCCTGTCTGCCTCGTTTTGCTCATTTTGCCCGTTTTGCCCTTGTGACTTAGCTGTCTTTTTTAATTAGTTTAGTTCTAATTGTATTACTGTGCTGTTATCTGTGCCTGTGCCCTTGTTTCTCTGTGCCCGTTCTCTCGTCGCCCTTTTCCCGCTGCTGCTCCCCTGCGGCCCCTGACGTCCCCGCCCCCGCCTCCCAGCCGAGCTTCCCTCCCCTTCACTATTTAATGGCGGCTGCTGCGAGGGTGAGCAAGCACGACCTATGACCTCTGGTCAGGGACCTGCTCTCTCCCCCAGAAGCTCCGATGTTGTGTCGCTACCGCTGAGAGGTGGCTGGTAGGTGTTCGAGCCTTGCCTCTGCTCTGTTGCCCGTCAGCCTCGTTGTGCTCATTGTGCCCATTTTGCCCTTGTGACTTGGCTGTCTTTTGTAATTAGTTGAGTTGTAATTGTATTACTGTGCTGTTATCTGTGCCTGTGCCCTTGTGCCCTTGTTTTTCCGTGCCTGTTATCTCGTCGCCCTTTTCCCGCCGCTGCTCCCCCACGGCCGCTCTCCCCTGCCATCCCCGCTCCCGCCTCCCAGCGGAGCTTCCCTCCCCCTTCACTATTTAATGGCGGCCGCTGCGAGGGTGAGCAAGCACGACCTCTGACCTCCGGTCAGGGACCTGCTCTCTTCCCCAGTAGCTCCGCTGTTGTGCCGCTGCCGCTGAGAGGTGGCTGGTAGGTGTTCGAGCCTTGCCTCTGCTCTGTTGCCCATCTGCCTTGTTGTGCTCATTGTGCCCATTTTGCCCCCGTGACTTGGCTGTCTTTTGTCATTAGTTTAGTTCTAATTGTATTACTGTGCTTTTATCTGCCTGAACCCTTTTTTTTCTGTGCCTGTTCTCTGGTCGCCCTTTTCCCCCTGTGGCCCCTCCCGCTGCCGTCCCTGCTCCCGTCTCCCAGCTGAGCTTTCCTCCCCCTTCACTATTTAATGGTGGACGCTGTGCGGCAGCGCGCAGCGGGCGTGCCTCTGGCACGCCGTAGGCATGCCAAAGGCAAGCCCGACTGCGTCCGTCTGCGACTCAACCGCGACCAGCGCCAGGGATCCTGGATCTTCGAGCATCCACCGCTACGACTTAGCTGCCCTCCTCGCACTCAACCCCAAAATAAACAACAACTGCGAGCTGTCCACGCTGAACACCATCTACGGCCAGTTCTCCTCCCATCACTGCCGCCAGACCTTCACCACCCCCACATCGGACGCCAACACCATCAAAACCCTGAAATGCATCCTCCTCAACGTGCGCTCCCTGTACAAACATGCCATAGAGATCTGGGACCTCCTCAACACCTTCTCGCCAGACGTCGCCTTCTTCACAGAAACCTGGAGCAACGCCACCTCCGCCGCCAAAATCACCATCGCCATCCCTGATGGATACAAGATCCAGAGGAAGGACCGGCCCAACCGCCCAGGAAGAGTACTTGCCATCGCACATAATAGCTCCCTCTGACTCACCACCTCCGCTATGAGCGACTCCCCATCCACCACTGAGCACCTCACCTCCAGATACAGACCAGCCCCAGATCCACACTACACGGTACGCTTGCCTACAGACCTCCCAGACCCCGAACTGCGTTCGCCACTACCCTTGCCGACCTCGTAGCACCCCATGTCATCGCTTCCACCGACTACATACTCATCTGAAACCTCAACTTCCACCTCGACATCCTCAATGACCCCAACTCCTCCACCCTCCTGGACAACCTTGCAAACCTCGGACTGAAACAGCTCATCACCGCAAGGCAGGACACAACCTCAACGCCATCTTCGCAGGAGGTAAGAACATCCACTTCAGCCATACCACGCAACCCCTCTGGATGGACCACCACTGCGTACACTTCCACGTCAACAGACCCACTGCCCCCAAACCTGCACCCTGCCCACCACGGAACTGGACCAAAGTCACCGAGGGGCACCTCAACTCCACCCTCAACAGCAATGCCCCCTCCACTTCGACCGATGCCAACCTCGCCACCAAAGAACTACAGAGATGGATCTCCAACTGCGCAGACAAACTTGCCCCCCTCCGCAACCCCAACAGTCTACACCCCAGGAAGGCCACCTGTTTCACCGCCGATCTCCAAGAATCCAGGCGCACTTGTAGACGTCCAGAGAAGATTTGGCGAAACAGCAAAACGCCGGTAGACCGCCCCACATACAAGAACGCCATGACAAAATACCACCATCTCATCAGATCAACCAGACGAACCTTCATCCAGAACAAGATCTCCACCAACGCCAGCAACTCGAAAGAACTCTTCAGCATCATCCAAGAATTCACCAAACCCCCCAGTGAGGCCACGGACATCACCCCTTTCCCAGGACCTCTGCAACAAGCTCAGCTCCTACTTGCATCTGAAAATCATGTCCCTCTACGACAACTTCAATGAACAAACCTCGGACTCCGAAACCACCCCCCCTGCAACAACGCCAACCAACCCACCATCTCTGCCTGGACCCCCAGTACCACCGAAGACACCGGATCAAACATGAAAGGCATCCACTCAGGAGCACTCACGGACCCCTGCCCTCCCCACATCTTCCACAGAGCCGCCACCGCCATTGCACCGGAACTATGACACACCATCAACACCACCTTCGAAATCGGCACCTTCCCCGACAACTGGAAACGTGCAGAAGTCAAGCCCCTGCTCAAGAAGCCCTCGACAGACCCTTCGGACCTCTAGAACAACTGAGCCATCTCCCTTCGTGGCCAAAGTCACTGAGAAGATCGTCAACGTCCAACTTACAAAATTCATTGAAGAGAACTTCATCCTCGACCGCTCCCAATCGGGATTCCGCAGCAACCATAGCACCGAGACTGCCCTACTAGCCACCACAGATGCCATCCGCACCCTCCTCGACCAAGGCTATACCGCGGCCCTGATCCTACTCGACCTCTCCGCATCCTTCGACACCGTCTCCCACCGCACACTCTCCGCCAGACTCTATGACGCCGTCATACGGGGAACCGCCCTTGAATGGCTCCGCTCCTTCCTCACCGGCAAGACCCAAAGAATCAGACTGCCACCTTTCCTCTCAGAACCCACAGAGATCAACTGAGCAGTGCCCCATGGATCAGCAGTCAGCCCAACTCTCTTCAACATCTACATGGCCCCCCTCGCCGCCATTGTCAGACAGCACAGACTCAACAAAGTCTCCTGCATCAACACCCAGCTCATCCTCTCCCACACCAAAGACCCCGTCACCACCAGACTCAGCTTCCAGGAAGGTTTGAAGGACATCGCATCCTGGATGTGCAGCAGCTGCCTGAAGCTCAACTCGGAGAAGACAGAGGTCCTCATCCTCAGACCCTCACCCACCGCCTTGGACAGCACCTGGTGGCCCACCACCCACAGCAGCACACCCACCCCCACCGACCACACCAGGAACCTCGGCATTGTACTCTACTCCTCCCTCTCCATGACCTGACAGGTCAACGCCGTCGCCTCCACCTGCTTCAACACCCTCTGCATCCTTCACAAGACCTTCAAATGGATCCCCCCGAAACTAGAAAAAACGTCACCCACGCACTGATAACCAGCAGACTACACTAGGGAAACGCCCTATACCCCAGAATCAACAAGTCTCTACTCCGCAAACTACAAGCCTTACAGAACATCGCAGCCAGACTCGTCCTCGGCATCCCTCGACAAGAGCACATCACCCAACACCTGCGAGACCTCTACTGGCTCCCAGTTGAGAAGAGAATAACCTTCAAGATACTTACCCATGCCTAAAAATGCCTCCACAACACCGGACCCCAATACCTCAACGAGAGAATCTCCTTCCACGTACCCAAGAGAAACCTCCGATCCCCCGACCTCGCCCTCGCTGAAACCCCGCGCATCCGCAGAGCCAGAGTGGGCAGAAGGGCCTTCTCCTACATCACAGCCAAGACCTGGAACGAGCTCCCTGTCGACACCCGACTTGCCCCTCCCTGAACATCTTCAGGAAGACACTTAAGACCTGGCTCTTCGACTGAACGTAGCTGCTTACCCCCCCGCACCCAAGCCTTGAGACCCCCACGTGTGAGTAGCGCGCTTACAATTACCTGATTGATTGATTGAAACAATTACTCCAGTCACATGGTCAGACAACCATTTACTTGCTTTACAACATAAAACCACACAAAGCAACACACCAAAAACCATCTTACATGCATCCACCAATCGACCGTGGAGCAAACTCAATTTTGAACACTTAGAAAAATGACAATAACTCTGAACCGCAACCGAGATTAAAGGCACATCGCACTTTACCTTTGGCATCCTGCTCCTGCTCCTGCTACCAGCACGCTGCACTTTACTTCCCGACCGGGGAAGCAATGGACCAGCACGCCTGCACCCTCCTGAGGACCACAAGCTCCAGAGCGCGGTGCGGCAGGAGCCGCACGCGGCACGAATCGCGCGCCATGAGGCACATATAGCGAAGCCCGGGCCAAGGGCGGGCCCGTCTGAGCCCGTCAGAGGCCGGATGAGGCCGGGCTGGGCCACCCCCCTTGATTTGTACAGTTCAGAATAACGTTACTTCGGGGGCAAGTCTTTCTATTGACGATTAGTTGACTTTCGTATCTATTGGAATTTGTGTAGTACTGGCAAAACTTATAACTATTATGTGATTAGCAAGAGGGGCACCCCTTGTAACAATTCTTTGCTGTGTTTTATTGGGATTGTGCTCATCATGGGGAAAAGAAAATTAACAACTAATATTATTGTGAAACACCATAGTAAGCCGAAAGATGCGAAAATGACCCTGCTAAATTATCTCACTGGGCAGTAGTCGCTATAGAAAAGCAGATTTCTTGTGTGGAAGAATCTCTAAATATGGACTCACAGGGGTTAATAAGTAATGGCAAAGAATCACCTCTTCCCGAGATAGGGACAGACGAAGTTCGTATGCTGGGAATTTCAAACCCAGAGCTATTAAAAAATGGCTGCATCCAGGTAATTGCTGAAGATATTTCTACCAGCGAGCTGGATGTTGAAACTTTACCTCTGTCAAAAAGACCTTGTAATCCAAGATCAATTGAGATTTTGGATAGTTCCCCCGAGTAATACTCCTGCCCCCCCCTGAGACCAGACCATCTAAAATTAACCAGAAAAAACAGCAGGGGAAGAAAGGTAACCCTCAGTCTCAGAAGGGTGGAGGAAATGAAACCCGAACAAAAAATAAAGGCAATGGTCCCTCTAGTGATAGCGAGAAAATGTCTAATTTGATTACGGATTTATCAGAGTACGTTAAACAGTCTATCAGTACTCTGGAAGTTAGATTGGAGAAAATTGAAGCAAGTTTGGAGAAAGTTGTTAGAAACCAGAGCCTCATTATGCAAAAGGGGAACATGTGTAAAACGGATTCACTAAATGTATCAAAAATACCTCAAGGCGAAAATCCTAATAATTCCCCCGTAGCATCTGAAAACGAAATGGTGAAAAGGGTAAGGCTAAAGGAGTAGGGACAGCAATCGCGCACAGTACTTCAATAACTAAGGGAGGAGCATCTAGTGAAAAAGAGAAGGGTGGGTCAGAAATATATATGGGGGCGAGACATGAACACGAGCCTCCAACAAAAATTTGATCTACTAATTTTGATACATATGATAGATTAGGCAGTCTACATAGCTTAAATTTACCCCCGGCAGCCACCCCCTTCACTGTGATCCTAGCTAATGATCCAGCCCCTTGCCCAGGGGAAGATGAGACATGGACATCTTTGCGGAACAAAGCCATTCATTATCTAGGGAATAGAACTGGTCTGACTAGGGAAATGTTTAGAGAATTTAAAATGGTTAGACGTGTGCCATGGGTGGGCAATAGCAGGAAAAGTTTTACAGGAGATTGTGTTGTTCTTTCTTTTGGCGTCCCATCCCTGGTAAGGGAAATTTTATTTAGAGCCAGAGGTAGAAACATCACTGATTCAGGTATTAATGTTCTACCTCTGGGCTATTTTTATCAGCCGAAACATTGTATCGGTCAAAAAGGAAACCAGCCCTCTATTCAGCCCACCGACTATTTCTCCTATAACTTGGAGGTGGCAAATAGATTTGGGCCTCTTCAATCCCTGGACATAAATGATTGACTACTTAGACATAAAGATCAGAATGTTATAGTAAAGGATCTGGACAGCAAGATAACTTGCGTAGCTCGCTACGATTTTTTGAGTACGGATCTGATATTCAATATGACTAATGAGGGTGAAGTCCCTGGGCTACACCCTACTATTAGGGACGTTTTAGAACCAAGTATGCCTATTAATCCCAGTCAGACCAAGCAATCAGGCCCTGAATTAAGTCACCAAACAGAAACCGTTTGTGGATTATATTCCCCTAAAAAAGTCAGTGTCCTTTTTTAGCATAGCGTGCCTACGTAATAAAGTTAATAATTTAGCTTGGATTGAGTTTATTGATAAATTTGATATCCTGTGTTTACAGGAGACTTGGGTGATAGATGAAGTCCACCTGAATGGATTTAAGACCTATCATACCCCACAATCCACTCATTACATGGGAGGCAAAAAGGGGGATTTGTGTTTATATTTCTAATCTGCTGAGTGTACAGAAGATTGAATTGATAAAATCTGAAAACTATTATCAAATAATATTGATTCGTGTAGATTTTAGCTATACCCTGGCTGTTGTTAATTTTTATACCAATGCAGAAAAGGGACAGTTGGCGCCCATTTTAAAACAGCTAAGCGAGGACCTTGGTAAACTAAGGGCAACCACTAGTACAGATGTTTATTGTTTGGGGAGGGGATTTTAACGTTAATCTGTGCCCGCAAGCTGGGCTTGGGATTTGTGGGATGGAGGTAGAAGACGATGTATTTCCGATTCACTTTGAGCACACTCAACAGGGGGGAGATGTTCAATGAAATTTTGTTCTCACATGATTTATTTATTTATTATTTATTTATTTATAAGTTTTATATAGCGCTAGCTAGACCTGGGGGTATCAGAGCGCTTTACAAACACAGTTGCATTACATAGCATGATATAGGGATGCATAAAGATATAAGCCAAACATTGTGATTAGCGATACATTACATAGCAGGACATAAGGGTGCATAAGGATATAATCAACACATTATAAATAGGCATACAGTGAAGGGTGGGGGGGAAGCTCAGGAGGTTGAGATGGTCCAATATCCACCTATCCAAGATGGACAAGTGAGCCGGGAGTTCGCTAGGTTATTGGAGTCTAGGTTCGTTGACTTGGACGGTAAAGTATTTCTTGAGGAGGAGGAGTTTCATGTCCCTTTTGAAGCATGGGAAGGAAGGGTTGTATCTGAGGTCAATCGGGAGTGAGTTCCATATCCTGGGTACGTTACCAGAAAAGGATCGGGACTGAGTGGTTTTCTTTTTCAATTTCGGAGGGATGAGAAGAAGGGAGTTAGAGCTTCTCAGGGATCTGGATCTTCCAGCTTTAACCAGTTTGCTGTTGAGGTAGTTGGGGGAATGTGAGTGAAGGGTTTTGTGTGTGATGCAGGCCAATTTGTAGATACATCTACCTTCAATCATCTTGGTTTCTCCAACTGTCTGTGCTCCCCGAATGTGGAATTTGACTATACTTTTATTGGCAGGAGTCTACGATCCATAATAGATTGCATAATCGCTCCTTATCGGTATGCTAATTTTATTGCAAATTACAAAATCCACTTAAATGTACTGAGTGACCACTTGCCCTTGAGTATTAATATTTGCCTGCCCACTGCTGTCAAACAACACACAGAAAATCAATTGGCATGGACCAAAAATATCTCCCTCGCCCGTTTAAATGGATATACTCTATGCTGGTCCAGCCATAACCCTGTTGAGCTGAACAAGCAAATTATAACAATGGCCTATGATCCAATTTTAACGTGTCTGGACGAAACTACTACCCATGAAAATATTTTTAGGGCATTTTCCAAAATCACTCTGATTATTCAAAACCTGCTCAGAGTGGAAACGAAGGGTACACGTTCTTGCAGCAATGGATGGTTTGATTCACATTGTACAAAAACATATACACGACTTAAAGAGGCATTACATAGGGCTGTGAGAGACCAGGTGAAAATTCGAGAATGTAGAAGGATGTATCATTTGGCTAGAAAAACCAGTAAAGAAAAGTTAAAAAACCTTGCTTGGGTTGCCCTTCACGAAGCATCCTTGAGTAAGGATAGCTCTTCATTCTGGAGGGCAGTTAATGCACCGATCTTTACTAAGTCTGACGTTGCGACATTAGCGGTCGCAATTGATGAGAAAACTTGCAGAGATTTCTTCGCACGCGTGTATAAACTACAGGATAGCGTAAATAGCACTACGGTCACTATGAACAGCCAGGAGAGAGATCCTTCAACCGTTTTGCCAATAGAACTTCATTTTACTCTTGACGAGGTTATTGGGGCGATTAACGCAAGCAAGGGCGGTAAGGCCCCTGGCCCTGACGGGATCCCAATCGATCTGTTTAAGTTAACACTTTTACTATGGTCTCCCTTGATAACAAGGGTCTTCCAAGCCTGCTGCGAGAAGGGTTTTATTAATACTTGGTCTGAGTCTGTAATAGTACCAATTTTTAAAAAAGAGGAACGGGAAAATCCAGCATGTTATCGCCCGATATCCCTACTGGACTCTTTAATGAAGGTAGCAGGCAGGATAGTTTTAGATAGATTGCACACCTGGGCAGAAGAGAATAACATTTTAAGTGACGTCCAATATGGTTTTAGAGAGAGTCTCGGAACAAATGACTTGAGCAGGTTTTACATTTTAGTATTTTAATTGGAAAGTATACCCAGGCAAAGGCAGGGAAATTTTATGTAGCGTTTGTTGACCTCACAGCCGCCTTTGACTGTGTCACACACAGCAAATTATGGGACATTTTGGCGGATTTGAAGATCGACCACATCTTGGTTCGGTTCCTAAGAGAACTGTATTCAAGGGCCACGGCCAAGGTGCGGTATGGAAACAAAGGGGAGTGTACTGCGTTGTTTAAAGTAGAGAGGGGAGTGAGACAAGGCTGTGTCTTGGCACCGTTCTTGTTCACTTTATATACAAACTCTCTGGAACAAGAACTGGCAGACAAGGCTAGAGACCCGCCATATGTTAATAAATGACCGATTGTCTCCCTTCCCTACGCAGATGACGCAGTACTCATGGCCTGTACGCAGCTTGGTCTGCAGAAAGCGCTTGCTTCCTACACCAGTTTTATGGACGATCTGGGACTAAAACTAAACGCCCAAAAAACTTTTATTATTACCTGTGGGTGGGGGAGACAAAAATGCAGAAGTCTCCCACTGGGAGATAGCAGGGTTGTATCCACCAATACATTTTCATACCTTGGCGTCTTGTTTGAGCACTCAGGTTCATGGGCGGTTAAGGTGAGGAGTCTTCTCTTTATGAAGTCGACTGCGGCCGTGGTAAATTTCTCGAAGAAAATGGGCAAAAGACCTCCGGGGATCCTCCTAAAGATTTATCAAGCAAAATGCATGAGCATTGAGATATTTGGGGCGGGAGTTTGAGTTTTTATGATGTATCTCCCATACAACGTGTGGAAAATGCTTTTTTACGGTATATTTTAGCCGTACCTGTTAGTTCCTGTTGTGGGGTGGGAAGAACGGGACGGAAACCAAGTTGGGAAATTGATGGTTTTATTGAACCTAATATACGTCTCCTCCTAGAGGCCAGTCCCACAGGGTTGAGAGGGGGATGCCCGGTCTTGCGGCTTGGCGTCTGTCCTCTCCTCGTCTCACTCCGGTCTTCCTCCCACCTGCGAGGTCGTCGGGTTCCAGGGGACTCCGTGGTGTTTGCAGGAAAAAGAGGAAAGGAGAACGGGTATCAGGACGGTGTTGTAAGGAACACTACTGAGGGAAGGGAAGTGAGGGGACACCGCACACTGTGATACACGCCTGAGAAAGTGAGGGTGTTCGGGGTAGAGTGAAGGATGCAGTATGGTGAGGGATCTGGCTGCTACTCCGTATGCCTATCCCTCCCCCCCATCCAGCCCGTGAATCGGTCCCGTACCTTAGTGAGCCACACTCCTCCTGGAGCGTGGCTGGGTGAGTCGCGGTGCCGTTGGCCTCCTGGCTCTCCCGGGGCTCCTGATGGTATGGCCGCTCCGTCTGGTCTCTCCTCAGTTGCTGCTCTCCCTCCGTAGTACACGACGTTCTGCTCACCAGCGTCTTCCTCCTCTCCGGTGTTCGCACACACCCGCTTCCTGGAATTTCCGGTTCTTATCGCGCTGAACGCGGTGACATCATCCGGGGGCGGGGTCTCGTCGTGAGGGAATCCCCAGTTAAAGGAGCCCTCTCCGTATTCCTCCGAGGTATCCAAAAGTGGGAGGGACAGTGAACACCACTCGTTCAGTTGGGGAGAGACAAGAGGGGGAGAGGGAGATGTTGCAGTCCACCAGTCCCCTTCATTGGGGCGACCCTCTGCCGTTGACCCCATCTTGACACAGTTCCCCAGTTTTTAATTGCCATAGTGAGCTGGGCATTTCTTACATTTCAGATGTGATTACAGTACAACCGGTGTTACTCTGACATAGAGTTTGGACCTCCAGTTTTACTGGCCTAAATAGGGAAATTATTAAGGACTCAATGAAATTGGATCACGCAAGTAAGATTACTTGGTTGAAATATGTTAAAAATGTTATGTCTGATCTGGGGCATCAAGAATATTATAATTCCCCAGAGTCAATGAATTCCATATCAAGGAAGGAATTTAAAGCAATCTGCATGTCCCATTTCGAGTCGCTTAGAATGACGGTTGAGATGAATAAAAGCATGGTAGTCCAACATCAAATTACCTTGATTACTTATGAAATTCAACCGTATCTTTTATGTTGTACAGGTGGATATGATAGATACCTTCTAACACGCTTCAGGTTTGGTACCTTTCACCGATTAATCAGTTATCCAAGGATGAATGATTGGTCTAGTGATCTCTGTCTTTGCCCTTGTGACAATATGTCCCCTCAAACCACTATCCACGTGATTTTATTCTGCAAATTTTATGGTAAGGAAGGATCAAGATGGATTATGCCTCTATTAAATGTGGGGGGATGGAGGCAATGCCGTCCTGCCTTCTTATATCTGCAGTTGTTGGATAGCACATATTGTATCCGTGTTATGGCTGGCTTCCTAAAGAACATCGTGAAAGCAATGAAAAGAATAAATAGCTAAATTTATATATATATATATAGATTTGTCTGTACCAAGAGCTGTAGGTTTACCCTGTTCTTAAATGTACTAATGTGCTCAGTTTAATTATTTTTTTATCAAATGAACTGCGAAATAAGTGTATTTTATCTGTCTGCTTTTGTGATTTTTAATGACAAAAATCGAATAAAGCATATTTTTGATTTGACTAACATCCGATACAGATCTAGGCACAATAAATTCCATTTAAAAACTTTATGAGAGGCTACAGGAAGCTTTTTCTTTTGGTATCCTAATACTACAAAGAACAACACAACAGGATAAAAGAAAACAGGCACCATGGAGAAATATAGAGCTAAACGAGATTAAACAGCAAAATAGAAAGCTTCAATGCCCCTGGCTCAAAACAAACACCAGTCAAGACAAACTTCACCTACAGAAACCTGATAGATTGTACAAGCCAGCAATCAAAAAAGCTAAAAAGATACTATTCACTCAGAATTCAAAATGCTAAATGTGCAAATAAAGAAGTCTATAAAATTATTGTTGAATTTCATAAACCAAATTGCCTAGAAGGACCTCATCCCATTACTCAAGAATTCACAGACAAACTGGCAAAACATTACACAACCAAAGCAAACATGACTATTTATAACAAAGGAAAACCACCAACACCAACCCTTTACCAAAAAACCCCTCAAAGAGTAGCCTAACCGAGCCTCTGAATTCCTTCCAACAAATATCACACAACTCATTTATGGATCTGGTCAAAGCAAGCAGGCCTGCCGACAGCCCTTCTGACCCATGTCCACCACAACCCTTCAAAAAAATTCTTCTAACTACCTCTGCTGCCTCACCAGTAAGAAGAATGGTCAACAATTCCTTCACTACAGGAATATTTCCAGAAGACCTAAAAAAGTCATACATACGCCCATTACTAAAGAAAACAAAGCTAGACCCGTTTATCCCCCACAACTACAGACCAATTACAAATGGACTTTTCCTGGGCAAGCTGTTAGAAAGAGGAGCATTTGCCCAGATGTCACAATGCATTAAAGATAATTCCATACTTTAAGACTTCCAAACAGAATTCCGTCCAGCAAGAGGCACAGAATCTTCCCTCATTGCCATCTGGGATGACCTTAAGAACACAGTTGACTGCGTCGGGGCTGCTCCACTACTTCTCTTGGACCTCTTAGCTGCCTTCGACACAGTTGACCATGACACTCTGATACAAAGATTCCATGAAGCCGGCATTTAGGGAACTGCCCTCGACTGGATCCCATCCTACCTTCAAAACAGAACAAATGTTATCCATACTCCCTCTTTCGCCTCCAAACTGTACTTCACAAAAGCAGGGGTCCCTCAAGACTCTATCATCTCACCCATGTTTTTCAATGTCTGCATGATGTAATTACTGACACAGATCAATGATTTTTACCTCACATGCTATCACTATGCAAATGTCACACAAGTACTCCTTACGAACCTTTCACTTACCGCTTCAAAAAAACTCAAACACAATCTGATCAAACAACATCATGAAACACTCGTAACAGATCTTTATTACAACCCCTCCCAAGGTCAGGAGAAAACCGATCTCATCTTCTACACTACCCGACCCATGAAATGGAATAACTCACAAACTACCTATGCATCAGCAGAACCTCTAACATACCTCATGGCCATATACTGACAATATCTCACTCCCCCATGTTCAAAGGCAAGGCCACCCTTACTATCTACAGAAACGGAATCATACTGATTCAAGCCAAAGACGCCAACCTATGCTCCTTCGAATCCATATTCCCCACACTCTGCAAGGCTCTCTCCCTCATACGCAAACCCCCCTAAGCACAACCCCCACACAGAAGCCATCCAGCAAGAGAACATCCATACAAGCCTCCCTCGAATTTACAACCCTACCCTCATCACGAACACGGTTTCCAATCACACCCCCTCCCACTCTAAGCCGGACACAAACACCCACCCACCCAGATCATAAACCCTCACTCCCAGAACACTGACTGCACAATTAGAACTATCAGACCGGATCCGAACATCAACTTCAATCCACCCACTCAACCCAGCTATTCTCCCACTACCTCGCCCCTCAACCAATCAGCCCCCCTCCGTCTATCCACCCACACCGCTAGAGAAACCAACAAAACAGCATCCACACACAACAGGCACAATATATCCTCTCCCCCCTCCAAACCGTTGACTGACTCAGTGCCATGCCCACAAAAAGCGCCCTCTGAAACTGCCCCTAACAGAGAAAGTATGCGCACACCTCCTGCTCATCAACTCTCTCACCTACTCCCTGTGTTCCTTGAGTACTGCACACTCAGCAAATCGCAGCCAACACACATCCGTTCCCACCTCCTCTTGCCAAATACCCACACTAGACCTTAAGAAAAGACTAAGTCTTATGGAAAGTCAGCTCGATAAAGTGATACTAGGTATCAATAAAATCCTAATGACCCTCAAAACGTCCCCCGACTATGCCCACTGTTCACTCCTCTTCCCCTCTGGCAATACCAGACCTCCACTTCAGCCTTCAAAAACTCAGCCAAATAGCTGGATTACTACTCCTTTAAACAACCAAGCTCACAGACCGATTCGATCTAATCCTAGGATGTCACACAGCGAAGCATTAGAGCTGGCCAAAACATATCACATGATGCCAACCAGTAAAAAGGAACCCACCTCCAAGATCCAGGTGATCACTGGTTTCGGGAGAAACCCTATGCCACCCAGGAAAACGGCCAGACCGCCAGCACACCTCTCTGATATCCCCAGGGCACCCACTTCTCAGAAACACAACAGAAACTCTAGTAATATCAACTGCCTACTTATAAACTGTAGTTCGGCCTCCAAGCATGCAACCGAACTGGCGGAAGCCATCCTTAACTATGACATCGATATTGCATTCATCACAGAAACATGGCTTAATGAATCATCCTACCCGATCCTCGACCTACTAGTTCCTCCTGGGTTCTCAATCATCAAGAAAGACAGAATGGATCAACAAGCAGTGGTTTAGCCATTATCCACAAAAATACCATCACGATGGTGGAAACTGTCCCCTCCACTTATAGCACTTTTGAATATATCAACACTACTATACGGATGAAAAATATTAAAACAATGAATTGCCACCTCCTCTACCACCTTCCTGCTAACACTCGCCCCTTCCACGAACACCTATCAGACCTGGTAACACACTGCTCACTCTCAGATCCCAACAACATAATCCTTGGTGACTTCAACCTCCATTTGAATGATGAAAAAAACACACTAATCCAATCCTTAAACAGACTCTTACTTGAGAACAACCTTTTCCAACACTGCAAAGAACAAACCCACAACAGAGGCTCAACCCTTGACACCATTATAGCCCAGGAGAAGGCGATATCCATCAATAACATCCTCCCAGTCGACTGGACGGACCACCGCATCATCCTGTTCCACTTAAACCTGGAAGAGCCATAACACATCCATACTAAGAAAACCCTCCAGAGGTCCAGAAACTTAAGCCAGGTTCCCCTAGCTGATCTGGAAGAAAAAATGATCCCTAGCCTTCCCCCAAAAACAGACAACCTCTCAACGATTGAACTCACAACCCACTTTAACTCTACTCTGTCAGCCATCCTAGACCAAGTAGCCCCTCTGAAACTAAAAAGGATTAGAGACACCCCTTCGCGATCCTGGTTTAACAAAGACCTCAACACAGAAAGAAGGCAATCCTGAGCTGCAGAAAGACTCTGGTGAGCAAACCCTTCCTTAACTCACCTTCACCAACTCAGAGCAGAACGCAGAACATATAAAAATCACATCATCAAAGAAAAAGCAGCCTTTTTTCCACAGCACCCTTGACAATGCAATAAATCATCTGAAAAACCTTTTCAACATCATAAAAAACCAGACTTCCAAACCACCCACTAAAGCCCCTCAAGGCTCCAAAGAACGCTGTGATAAATTCGCTAAATTCTTTGATGAGAAAATCACGATGATCGAGTCTTCTCTTGAATGCCTCACACAAGCATCTACCGCAATCTCCCTCCACACCAGAGATAAAAAAATCCCACCCTGCTCTCCCCTGACTCCCGAGTAGGGATCCCCCATCCTGAGACAAATGAGGGCAACCAAATCCTAGGATCCCCCTCTACCCTTAATTGCTGGAAAGCATTTATCCCACTCACAGAAATGGACATCTCTAAACTAATTGCGAATTCAAAGCTCTCCTCCCACTTCGCAGACCCCCTTCCGGCCTCTGTGACAATAAATCTCAATCACGTCATTACCCCCCTCTGGATGATGATAATAAACAGCTCCCTAAGCACGGGGGTCATGCCAGACTGACTAAAACTAGGCCAAATCTCTCCACCACTAAATAAACCGGGATTCGACCCTGAGGACCTCAACAACTTTAGGCCAATCTGAAACCTGCCCTTCCTGGCCAAAATCCTCGAGAAATGTGTCCTACTCCAACTCAACCATCACATCGACACTTACGATCTCCTGGATTCTCACCAATCAGGCTTAAGAAAGGGCTGCAGCAAAGAAACAGCCTTCCTAAATATAGCAGATGACATCCACGAATGTATGGATGCCGGTCGTTGCTGCCTGCTCATCCACCTAGACCTATCTGTGGCCTTCGACACGGTGGACCATAAACTCCTTCTTAACACCCTTAAACAAGGATTGGAGCGGACGGCATGGTGCTGAAATGGTTCACATCTTTTTTTCACAACCGCTCTCAACAAATCAAAATAAACAATGCCACTTCAGATACATCTACTATAACCAGAGGTGTTCCACAGGGCTCAGTCCTCTCACCTACTCTCTTCATTATCTACATAGAGCCCCTTACTACCATAATAAAACAAGCCAACATCACCTTCCACCTCTATGCAGACGACATCCAGCTCTACCTGGAAGTCCTCCCCAGAAGACATATGCCCTCTAAACGATACTCTAACAAAAATCCAAAACTGGCTATCAAACAACCATTTAAAACTCAACCAAGATAAGACGGAAATTCTTCTCCTCTCAAACGAAAGACAAACCCACTAGGTCCAAGAATGTATAAAGCTTATGGACTCCCTAAACTAAGACTGAACCCTGGCTGGTTCCGCAAAATCGCTGGAAATCATACTGGAACGTAACCTGAACATGAGCTCACACATTAAGGCTACCGCAAGGAGTGCCCACTGCAAATTAAAACTACTTAACAAAATCAAGCCCTTCCTCCCGCCTTATGATCTCAAAACCGCAACGCAAGCCATGATTCCATCCAGACTAGACTACGGGAATGCTACCCTCACTGGCACAGCAAAATCCCACCTAGCCCTCATGAGAACAACTCTAAATGCAGCAGCAAGGATGTCACCGGAGCTAAAAGGCACAATTACATCTCCCCCTCCTGAAAGATCTCAAGTGACTCCCAAATGAAGCTCGTTGCCATTTCAAAACTGCCTGTCTCACTGAAAATGTCCTTCACACTGGTAAAGCAGTCTACCTGGCAGCCAAGCTCAGCAAGGCAGGCGAGGCAAGAAACCTGAGGAGCACCAACAACCTACTTCTCATTCCCCCAAAGAGAAGCATAAGCAAAAAGCCATGGCTTGCTCCTTTTCGGGCAATGCCCCCAAAATCTGGAACTCCCTACCAGCAGATCTCAGAACCAACCCCTCCTTCGTGACCTTCAAGAGAAAACTTAAGGATCTCCTCCTCGCTCAGCACCTTTAACCTTCTGAACAATACACCGTAGTTACAATCAACTAACTCTCAACTCTATTATCTGCCTTCCGAACGGCTGTCCATTTGTTCTGTCTGTCTGTTTTTCTTATTACCTGTGTACATGTTGTAAAGCACTCTGATACCCATGCGTCCTGCCAGTGCTATATAAAAACTCTCAAAATAAATAAACTGGAAAGCCTTAAAGACATTGGAAACTCACAAATTTTTTGTTGCTTCAGAGCCGTTGATCAGTGGATGACATGGAGCCATCTCCAATTGAATGGTTCCAAAACAGAAATACTCACATGTGGCAATTAAAAATATAATGACATACTTGCCTCCTGGCCCGACGATCTGGGAACACCCCTTAAAGTATCTAAGGAAGTAAGAAACCTTGGAATTACCATGGACTCCAAGTTATCAATGAATGCCCAAGTGGACAAACTAGCAAGATCAAGCTTCATTACTATAAACTCTCTGTGATGCATCTTCCCCCAATTGGGATTTCCACACAAGGTCCAGGCTCCTATCTCTCTTGTACTGTGTAAACTCAATTATGCCAATATCCTCTACCACAGATCATCTTTAACAACAATAAAATTATTATAACGGATTCAGAACTCTGCAGCCAGACTACTCCTGCATGTAAAGCCACAATCCCACATTTCCCCTGCCTTGAGGATCTACATTGGTTTCCGGTTGCCAGAAGATCCCCATTCAAGCTGCTTTGTATCACCCAGAAAGTGATACATGGAACAAAGCCGCTCTTCATCAGGAAAAAAAATAAGCAATACCAAAGACCTCTTCAGCATCATAAAGCAGCAAACCTCCTCTCTCCCTCAACCCTCATGCAACGATCCAACCAAGCGCTGTGAACAATTTGCAACATTCTTCTCTGAGAAAATATCTAACATTCAACTCTCTCTTCTGCCACCCAACCACCCGCCCTGCACCATGAGTGCCTCCCAGAACACAGAGGGTCCAGCCAAGGCCCTACCTCTAACCAATCGCTGCATCCCAATCTCCCCTTATCAGCAATCCAGAATGCCAACTGCAAATCTTTACAATTGAAAAACGATGCAATTTGGACTGAGTTCAACTGTATCCATGAAGAAGAAATCAGCAAACTACTCTCCTGCATGAAGCAGTCGTTGCACAACTCCGACCACCTCCCTGCTGCGCTTGTCGAAAATCTCAGCTACATCATCTCCCCCATATAGACCAAAATCATGAACTCCTCTCTATTGAGTGGCTCAATGCCAGCCTCCCTTAAACTTGAACAAATCATCCCCCTCATCAAAAATCCAGATGGCAACCTGAAAGACCTTAACAATTACAGACTGATAACTAACCTCCCGCTCCTTGGCATAGCCATCGAAAAATGTGTGCATGCACAACTTAACAACCACATTGACAATTACAACCTCCACAACACCTTCCAATCAGGGTTCAGGAGAGGCTGCAGTACAGAGACTGCAATGCTGAACATCACAGATGGCCTTCACAGATCTCTGGATGATGGGCAGGCCTGCCTCCTAGTCCTCCTGGATCTCACGGCGGCCTTTGATACTGTCAACCAAGGACATCCACCTAAACATCCTCTCTCAGCGTGCAGGAATCAATGGAACTGTCCTTTGGTGGTTTGCTTCTTTCCTGAACCAGTGATCACAGCTAATCAAGCTAAACAGTTACACCTCCAAACAACACCACTCTCACATGAAGTCCCCCAAGGATCAGTAATGTCTTCTGCACTATTCAACCTCTAAATGGAACCCCTCATTATGGTCCTCAAACAAGGCAGAATTGCCTCTCATCTCTCTGCGGATGACACCCAACGCTACATGAAAACCTCCTCAATTAAAGACACCCGGTGCCTAAACTGTACTATCTCAAAGGTTCACTCCTGACTAACCAGCAAGCATCTTAAGCTCAACCCCAACAAAAAAAAACTCCTCCTCATCCAACTGATAGCTAAGTCCTTTCCCATAGCTATCTGGCTCAACAACCTCAGTGCATTAAACTGCAAACTATCCATCTCCAAATCGGTCAAATCATTGGGGATTACACTTGACACAAACTTGAACGTGAAAGAGCATATCAATGCCTCAGCCAAAAGTGCCTTCTACCTGCTGAAACACCTTAAAAAAGTCAAGCCCTTCATCCCCATAGAGGACCTAAAGACAGTGGTGCAGTCCTTAGTCCTCTCCTGGCTGGACTACGGTAACATAACAGCCACGGGCACCTCAAAAACACACTTAGACCCTATGACAGCTACACTCAACTGAGCAGCCAGGCTACTTTCGGAGGAAGAGTCGCTTTGACTACATCACTTCCACTGAAGAAAATCAACTGGCTACCAATAGAGGCAAGATGTATACTAAAAACTATCTGCATAACACACAAAGCTCTCTACAGGGGAAAAACGCTCTACCTCACAAACAAACTTTCCAAAGCCGGCCACAAGAGATCTCTTCGTAGCTCAAGCAGCCTACTCTTGATTCCACCCAAACTAAAGAAAGAAAAATCTCGCACCCGCTCCTTCTCCCGGAAACGCTCCAAGACTATGGAACTCGCTGCTACAGGATCAATGTGACATTCCAAAACTTCAAGAAGAAACTTAAACTTTTACTTCTCAACAAGTACCGAAACCTCGCCCCTCTCCCCCAGACCACCGGACCTGCTCAATAAATCTGAACTTTACTACCTACTACCTCGGGAAAAACTGTATCTTCACTCCTGACCCTCACTACACTCTACCAGAACAATCTCAGAACTGTTTTGTTTACATATCCCACTGCTTAACCCATACTCTTTGTATACACCATGACTATGTACCTGTATCTATTTCATGTAACTGTATTTATTCCAATTTAACTTGTGTTACTTCTATTTTGTCTACTCTGTAAAGCGCTCCGATGCCTACTGGTCAAGTTTGCACTATACAAAACTCTATAAATAAATAATTAAATTCAACAAAGGAACCTCCACTCTAGATTGGCACCTCGCCTCAAACTCGCACCATACAAGAAAAAAAACATAGGTGGCACATCCTTCTCTGTTCAAGCAGCCAAACTATGGAACTCTTTGCTCCCAAACATAAGATCCATGGATAACTATCTTATCTTCAGAAGACTAGTCAAGAGTTGGCTCTTCCCCACATAACCACCCTACTCAAACATAAATGTAAAGTACATCCCTGTGTATATAAGCATTTATTTGGATTATATGTATGTACCTAGATATGTGTATTCCTTTGTATAATTTGTAAAATAATTATGTTTATAGATATATAGATATTCGTTAGGTCTGGTAAACAAACTACATATTAGCTAGGGTTATATTATATTATTCTGTGTTTAACTTGTATATAGGTCACTGCATAAATAGTTTATCATAACTATTTATCTACAATTGTCATAAATTAGCAGCAACACTTGAAAGTCTGAATTTATTAAATATAACCTAAAATCTAGATATATTAGCTTTCTTATACATATGTATACCTTCCATGTACTTATCTATCTTTATATTTATTAATTTTCTCCTAATTAAGCATCTCTGATGCACTACCCTATTTCAAACCCTATACCTCTCTCAATATATCCTCTACCTCCACTCTGACTCATCCCAAACCCCATTCTACTACTATGATCCCCAAAATAACCCTTTCTAGAATCTTCCCTCATCTACCCCTCCTTGCCGCACCTCAAACCTTTTACTATTCAGAGCCCCCAAACAAGCCTATGTAAACCCTCCCCTCATGTATCCCTCCTCGACTCATCTGATACCTCATCTTTCTCCCTCATCTACTTCCAGAGAGACTTCCCCCTCCATCTCTCCGTTACTCATCCCAAACATCCACCTACTGGTATGATCGCACCCTTGCACCATAGTGCAAGGGTGTCTGCGTGCAGGGGAGGATTTTTTATGTGTAGGAAGGTGTCCCTTCCTACACACAAGCAATCCTAAAATTTCATTTTGTCACTTTTATGTGTGCTGCTTCATGCAGCACACATGAAAGTCACAAAATGGCATTTTTACTGACTGTTTATGTACAGGAAGGGGAACCTTCCTGTACATAAACAATCCATGGAAAAGGAAAAAACGAGAGAAAAAATGCATTTCTCCTTGTTTCGCAAAGTTAAGACCAGGTTTTCCCTGGTCTTAATTTTGGTGCTGCCTCCTATGTACGCTGCCCTTGTACATAGGGGGCAGCGTCAAAATCAATGGGTGTTGCGGTGGAATGCCCACTGCACCACCCACTGCCCACCCCTTTCATGCTAACCATAGCGTGAAAGGGGGTCTTATTTACAAGGCAGCGTTAAGCTACGTTAAGTGGCTTAACGCTGCCTTGTAAATAAGGCTAAGCCACCACAACATCTGAAAAAGTGATGCTTTGGTGGTGATAGTTGCTTGTACATATGCCCTTCTATTTCCAAACATAATTTTATGTACACTATATAGTTTTATCAGTAAAGCTGCATGTCAGTGGGAAATCTTGTGACCATTTCAATGGAAAATCTGCTGATTAAAAATGACAGTGTGCTACCACTTCATGCTTTCGTTATGTATTTATTAAAAGTGACAGTTTTTAAAAATGATTAGAGAAACATTCCTGCCCCCGCCCTGATGAAAATGATCTTAATGAACTAAAAGGCAAGTCAGGGGTCATGTGTATCCTATATGTGGCTAGATTTGTATTATATATGGAAAGAAAGTTTAGTCTATTAAATCAAAACAAAGAGTTTTTTGTACAGCAGACATGCTGAACTCTTATATGTGATAATGAAGAAAATGGCGGCTCAATAAATGTAATTATTTGCCCACGATCACATCATTTGAAACCAGTTTATGGGTCAAGAGCATTACAAATAGGTCGACTGAATTATTTAAGTCACTGGACCTGCAGTCTAGTAACATTTTTATGATTTTTGGAGGCCTGCTCCACTATCCTTTTCAATCCAACTAACACTCACATGTCCACCGCTAAAAATAATTTCATATTTCCCTATACTACTTCACCACTAATCCTTTTTGGGCTCCAGGGTACTCGCCAAAATGCACTTTGATGCCTCGTCAAGGGTAGTAAGTGCTATATAAATGCAATTAGAATTACTCGCATTACCTGTATTTCTGAGTTGGTGTCTGAAATGTGTTTGGTATCCTGTGTGCTTCCATTCCCTGCATGTCTGAGCTGGTGTCTGGAATATGTGTCATATCCTGTGCTTACTTCACTCAGGGAGAGCGAGAGAAGCCCAACCTACTTGCAAACTTCCAAGGTCATATTTACACACATAAGAGCAACCAGGCTCTTAAGAAGAAAAATACAAGGAAACAACTTAGAGATGCTACCGGGAAATCCAAAGATTTTGGAATAGACGCCTCACCCACTAAATAGTGGCATGCTTTTTCATCTGCACCTATTCACACCCTGGTAGGGTTATACCACCAGAGCGGACTGAACCATGAATGGGAGTTCTTATATAAAATATGTCTCAATCACCCCTGATTCGTGCCATCATGTTTTGGCTCTTGCAAAGAGCCCATACAGGTCTGGGGCCTTCTTCAGGGCTATATGTGTTTGTCCCTGCCTTTTGTGCATGCGTTCCATGCACATTAATGAGGCCTAAGGCTCTCATCTGAACTTGGGTCCTTCAGTATTTCAGGGGTACACTAACTATTCTTTTTTTGGGGATAATGCATGTCTGGCAGAGGGACCATCCTCTCGCCACATGTACTCCAAGGAGTTGGTCCTGTTTTGTCACATAGATGTACTGCCCAGACACCAGCCAAACCCATTTTTCGTATCCTGTGCTCCCATTCCCTGTATGTCTGAGCCGGTGTCTGGAATGTGTATTATATCCTGTGCTTTAATTCCCTGTATGTCTGAGCTCGTGTCTGGAATGTGTGTCATATCCTGTGCTCCCATTCCCTTTATGTCGGAGCTGGTGTCTAGAATGTGTGTTGTATCCTGTGCTCCCATTCCCTGTGTGTCTGAGCTCGTGTCTGGAATGTGTGTCATATCCTGTGCTCCCATTCCCTTTATGTCGGAGCTGGTGTCTAGAATGTGTGTTGTATCCTGTGCTCCCATTCCCTGTGTGTCTGAGCTGGTGTCTGGAATGTGTTTCATATCCTGTGCCCCCATTCCCTGTATGTCTGAGCTGGTGGAATGCTGAGAGTGATGGATGCAATAGAATGTTGGTGTGTGGTTGTGAGGAAATGCAGTGTATTATATGGCGTGATTGTGCAACCTCACCATGTAATATACACTTGCCAACCCCTTTTAAGACCAATAGGTTTTGTTTCTTAAACGTTAGCTCAGCCATGGGTAGCTGTGGCTCTGAGCAGCAAGGCTTACACAAAGGAACAAGTGTAAAGCATTTAAAAAAGCACCAAAACCATTGGAGCAGAAATAACTGAGACACTCAAGAAATCTGACACCAATTTATAAAAAATAAAGCAGATTTGATGTATTTCTAGAAACCGTATTGAAAAAGATCCTCTAGAGGGTTCCGGAGATCTGGAATTTACAAGGTATAGTAAATCGGAACTATTCACTTAACCGTGAACAAACAATAGCAAATTTAATGAATTTAGCACTTGCAATTAATTTCACCAGAAAGTTGGACTGGTTGTAATGCGGTCAGAGTTACTTTGAGCAACCAACTCCAGCAGGGAGCCAGTAAGGGGGACCCACAAGGCCCTCAGAAACAGTTACCTGCACAGAAGCAGACTTCCTACAGTTCTAGGCACTTTATCCTCATTGCAATGGATTCCTATGGAAGAGGACTTGATTAGTAGGATACAGGATGCAGAAGATGCACAAAGATGCTGTGGATGCGACATGGTCAAAGGAGGACTTCCTGCAGCTGCTTCCCGATCCACGGGCTTCGTGAGGTGATCCTGG
Organism: Calotriton arnoldi; assembly: GCA_963921515.1. Classification (NCBI taxonomy): domain Eukaryota; kingdom Metazoa; phylum Chordata; class Amphibia; order Caudata; family Salamandridae; genus Calotriton; species Calotriton arnoldi. Next base: position 556,861 of record CAWUFW010007457.1, on the reverse strand, counting down.
CCACAGGGGTCGGCGTCCCTAGTGATCTTCTCGAGCCTGGCAGAAGTCCAGTAGCCACTGAACTGCCAGTCATTAGGCATCACTGTCACAGCCAGATCCTTTTCTAGGCTGTTGCTTGACTTCTGGGTGATTATGCGGCACTCGTACACCCTTCCTGGGTCCAGCAGACTCAGGTGCAACTTCTGACAGTCGGGTCCTGGTCCTGCACAGCAATGAGGAGCAGCGATCTGGGCTATCACTTGCCCTTAGCTGACTTCTTCAGGTGTTGTGTCCCTGTATTGTGAACAGGAGGTCAGCCAGCTAACCCTTGGAGCCTCTTACTTTGGCTGGGCTGGGGAAAACAACTTTTCCATGAGTAGGACACAGCAGGTGCAGTCCTTTCTCCTTTGCTAGCTACCAAGTGCAGCAGGTACAGTCCGCATCGGTGCAGCCTGCCTTCACAGGAAACTCGGTGCAATAGGGCAATCTATCTACCAATCCCATCATGATCTGAGTGCAGTGAGCCAGGGGTGGCCTATTTATATTCAGAAAATGCCCTTGCAGTCAGTTGTTGTTTGTATCCAATCGGCTACCAGCTCCCTTCCCACCTGAAAACCACTTACTGGGAAGTGTGGCATCTAGCTACCCTACGGTGTACCATTCTGAACACTCCCAATATGGCAGAACCCCTCTCTTGGCTCCCAGCACTCCTAAGCTGAACCCACAGGTGTGGCTACCAAGGGGGCTACACGCCCCTGGAAAACTACTTTGGCAACGGGTTTCCCCTTTCCTGTCACTGCTGCCAGCCTGTCTCACCAGACAAAACAGCAGCCCCTCTCCCAAGTGTTTCCCATTTTCCCTTCAAAGGCAGTTTCTCCTTTGGAGCTCATCTTGTGGGCTAACACCTGCGTGACTTCCTGCAGGAGGGCGATAACACCTCCTTTCCCTGCAGGCCCCGATTGTATCCTTTCTTGGGAGTCGTTAACACGTCTCCCCAGGAGATCAGAAAGCTGATTCAACTACAAGAACTGATGTGCAACTGTTAAGGTGACAGGGTATTCAAAGCAACACGGTGGGCTGAACAACTCCCATTTTCTCACTCTAGCAATGATATCTGTAACTCATGACATTCTATCTCACAGCAAAATTAATATCCCATGACTTTTAAAAATGTATTCACCCCTAATCACTGTTTAAATGCTTCCCACAGGGAAGCCACAAAGGTAACAGGGCGCTGGTTCACCATGTAGTAGGATGAAATCACTTGGTGGGTTTCTGTATAAAGACTGGGTCTGACAGCTCAGATGGTCGCAGCCGCTACATTCAATGTATCCCCGCATAGCTGGCGATGGTCAAAGCCAACAGAACCGGAGAATGATCAGACAAAATACGAGGTAAGTGTGTTATAGTTTGACTCTAGTCCATTGCTTCTCTAGATCATAACCAGTAATCGATCCTGGAAGATATTCCATGTACTATGGAATGGAATGTATACACTCTGGATTTGGAGCATTCAACACGGTACAAGTCTAGCAGTCTGTACTGGTGCATTATATTCCATAGATCTTCCTGCACTTGAGTGTGTCGGCTGGACCCCCTGCCAGTGCTATCCAAATAATCTTGCAGCATTAAAGTATTCTCCACATATTACAAAGCGAGGAGAAGAGGTCACAAGCCTGTTCCTAACTTTCGTGAAGAAAACAAAAACGAAAAAAGCAGCATCAGCGAAGTTCTGCCCATTTGTGTTGACCAATGTAATGTGTGCTGAACCCAACAACCCCTGCACAACCACGCACCCGCCCTCTCCATCACAGAACGTGTCCAGAGACCTGAACTGTAAGCCTAGTTTAACCACAGGATTCATGCTAGCCTGGCTGAAGAGGGCTGTTAGCCCGAAACCGGTCCCAGGAAGCTTGTTTCCAGTCCAGGAAAGACATGGCTTAGCAGTTCAGGCTGGACTGTTCCCATGAGGCACAGGGTCAAGACTGATTTGCATATAGCTGTGTCTGAACTGGGGTGGCAAAGTGAGCTAAAGAATGATGATGGATTCAATCCAGATCTGTGACTGGGGGTGAGTGTTTGAAACGTTTCAGCACTCCGTCCATCATCTCCTTGTGTTTGCTTATTTCGCCCTAAGTTGGCAGGGTATGCCCAGACGTGGGTCCCTTGCTCACTTTGCCACTGGATTCAAACTAGCATGGCTGAAGAGGGCTGTTAGCCCGAAACCGGTCCCAGGATGCTTGTTTCCGGTCCAGGGAAGACATGGCTTGGCAGTTCGAGCTGGACTGTTCCCATGAGGCACAGGGTCAAGACTGATTTGCATATAGCTGTGTCTGAACTGGGGTGGCAAAGTGAGCTAAAGAATGATGATGGATTCAACCCAGATCTGTGACTGGAGGTGAGTGTTTGAAAAGTTTCAGCACTCCGTCCATCATCTCCTTGTGTTTCCTTTTTTTGCCCTAAGTTGGCAGGGTAGGCCCAGACGTGGGTCCCTTGCTCACTTTGCCACTGGATTCAAGCTATCCTGGCTGAAGAGGGCGGTTAGCCCGAAATCGGTCCCAGGATGCTTGTTTCCAGTCCAGGGAAGACATGGCTTGGCAGTTCGGGCTGGACTGTTGCCATGAGGCACAGGATCAAGACTGATTTGCATATAGCTGTGTCTGAATTGGGGTGGCAAAGTGAGCTAAAGAATGATGATGGACTCAACCCAGATCTGTGACTGGGGGGTAGTGTTTGAAAAGTCTCCGCACTCGGTCCATCATCTCCTTGTGTTTGCTTTTTTTGCCCTAAGTTGGCAGGGTATGCCCAGACGTGGGTCCCTTGCTCACTTTGTCACTGGATTCAAGCTAGCCTGGCTGAAGAGGGCTGTTAGCCCGAAACCGGTCCCAGGATGCTGTGTTTCCGGTACAGGGAAGACATGGCTTTTTAGTTCGGGCTGGACTGTTCCCATGAGGCACAGGGTCAAGACTGATTTGCATATAGCTGTGTCTGAATTGGGGTGGCAAAGTGAGCTAAATAATGATGATGGATGCAACCCAGATCTCTGAAAGTCTCAGCACTCCATCCATCCTCTCCTTGTGTTTGCTTTTTTCGCCCTAAGTTGGCAGGGTATGCCCAGATGTGGGTCCCTTGCTCACTTTGCCACTGGATTCAAGCTAGCCTGGCTGAAGAGGGCTGTTAGCCTGAAACCGGTCCCAGGAAGCTTGTTTCCGGTCCAGGGAAGACATGGCATGGCAGTTCGGGCTGGACTGTTCCCATGAGGCACAGGGTCAAGACTGATTTGCATATAGCTGTGTCTGAACTGGGGTGGCAAAGTGAGCTAAAGAATGATGATGGATTCAACCCAGATCTGTGACTGGAGGTGAGTGTTTGAAAAGTTTCAGCACTCCGTCCATCATCTCCTTGTGTTTCCTTTTTTTGCCCTAAGTTGGCAGGGTAGACCCAGACGTGGGTCCCTTGCTCACTTTGCCACTGGATTCAAGCTATCCTGGCTGAAGAGGGCGGTTAGCCCGAAATCGGTCCCAGGATGCTTGTTTCCAGTCCAGGGAAGACATGGCTTGGCAGTTCGGGCTGGACTGTTCCCATGAGGCACAGGGTCAAGACTGATTTGCATATAGCTGTGTTTGAACCGGGGTGGCAAAGTGAGCTAAAGAATTATAATGGATTCAACCCAGATCTGTGACAGGGGGTGAGTGTTTGAAAAGTTTCACCACTCTGTCCATCATCTCCTTGTGTTTGCTTTTTTTCCCCTAAGTTGGCAGGGTATGCCCAGACGTGGGTCCCTTGCTCACTTTGCCACTGGATTCAAGCTAGACTGGCTGAAGAGAGCTGTTAGCCCGAAACCGTTCCCAGGATGCCTGTTGCCGGTCCAGGGAAGATATGGCTTGGCAGTTCGGGCTGGACTGTTCCCATGATGTACAGGGCCAAGACTGATTTGCATATAGCTGTGTCTGAATTGGGGTGGCAAAGTGAGCTAAAGAATGATGATGGATTCAACCCAGATCTGTGACTGGGGGGTTAGTGTTTGAAAAGTTTCAGCACTCCGTCCATCATCTCCTCGTGTTTCCTTATTTTGCAGTAAGTTGGCAGGGTAGGCCCAGACGTGGGTCCCTTGCTCACTTTGCCACTGGATTCAAGCTATCGTGGCTGAAGAGGGCGGTTAGCCCGAAATCGGTCCCAGGATGCTTGTTTCCAGTCCAGGGAAGACATGGCTTGGCAGTTCGGGCTGGACTGTTCCCATGAGGCACAGGATCAAGACTGATTTGCATATAGCTGTGTCTGAATTGGGGTGGCAAAGTGAGCTAAAGAATGATGATGGATTCAACCCAGATCTGTGACTGGGGGGTAGTGTTTGAAAAGTCTCCGCTCTCGGTCCATCATCTCCTTGTGTTTGCTTTTTTTGCCCTAAGTTGGCAGGGTATGCCCAGACGTGGGTCCCTTGCTCACTTTGCCACTGGATTCAAGCTAGCCTGGCTGAAGAGGGCTGTTAGCCCGAAACCGATCCCAGGATGCTGTGTTTCCGGTCCAGGGAAGACATAGCTTTGCAGTTCGGGCTGGACTGTTCCCATGAGGCACAGGGTCAAGACTGATTTGCATATAGCTGTGTCTGAATTGGGGTGGCAAAGTGAGCTAAATAATGATGATGGATGCAACCCAGATCTGTGAAAGTCTCAGCACTCCATCCATCCTCTCCTTGTGTTTGCTTTTTTCGCCCTAAGTTGGCAGGGTATGCCCAGATGTGGGTCCCTTGCTCACTTTGCCACTGGATTCAAGCTAGCCTGGCTGAAGAGGGCTGTTAGCCTGAAACCGGTCTCAGGAAGCTTGTTTCCGGTCCAGGGAAGACATGGCTTGGCAGTTCGTGCTGGACTGTTCCCATGAGGCACAGAGTCAAGACTGATTTGCATATAGCTGTGTCTGAACTGGGGTGGCAAAGTGAGCTAAAGAATGATGATGGATTCAACCCAGATCTGTGACTGGAGGTGAGTGTTTGAAAAGTTTCAGCACTCCGTCCATCATCTCCTTGTGTTTCCTTTTTTGCCCTAAGTTGGCAGGGTAGGCCCAGACGTGGGTCCCTTGCTCACTTTGCCACTGGATTCAAGCTATCCTGGCTGAAGAGGGCGGTTAGCCCGAAATCGGTCCCAGGATGCTTGTTTCCAGTCCAGGGAAGACATGGCTTGGCAGTTCGGGCTGGACTGTTCCCATGAGGCACAGGGTCAAGACTGATTTGCATATAGCTGTGTTTGAACCGGGGTGGCAAAGTGAGCTAAAGAATTATAATGGATTCAACCCAGATCTGTGACAGGGGGTGAGTGTTTGAAAAGTTTCACCACTCCGTCCATCATCTCCTTGTGTTTGCTTTTTTTGCCCTAAGTTGGCAGGTTATGGCCAGACGTGGGTCCCTTGCTCACTTTGCCACTGGATTCAAGCTAGACTGGCTGAAGAGAGCTGTTAGCCCGAAACCGTTCCCAGGATGCCTGTTGCCGGTCCAGGGAAGATATGGCTTGGCAGTTCGGGCTGGACTGTTCCCATGATGTACAGGGCCAAGACTGATTTGCATATAGCTGTGTCTGAATTGGGGTGGCAAAGTGAGCTAAAGAATGATGATGGATTCAACCCAGATCTGTGACTGGGGGGTTAGTGTTTGAAAAGTCTCCGCACTCCGTCCATCATCTCCTTGTGTTTGCTTTTTTCGCCCTAAGTTGGCAGGGTATGCCCAGACGTGGGTCCCTTGCTCACTTTGCCACTGGATTCAAGCTAGCCTGGCTGAAGAGGGCTGTTAGCCCGAAACCAGTTCCAGGATGCTGTGTTTCCGGTCCAGGGAAGACATGGCTTGGCAGTTCGGGCTGGACTGTTCCCATGAGGCACAGGGTCAAGACTGATTTGCATATAGCTGTGTCTGAATTGGGGTGGCAAAGTGAGCTAAATAATGATGATGGATTCAACCCAGATCTGTGACTGGGGGGTAGTGTTTGAAAAGTCTCCGCACTCGGTCCATCATCTCCTTGTGTTTGCTTTTTTTGCCCTAAGTTGGCAGGGTATGCCCAGACGTGGGTCCCTTGCTCACTTTGCCACTGGATTCAAGCTAGCCTGGCTGAAGAGGGCTGTTAGCCCGAAACCGGTCCCAGGATGCTGTGTTTCCGGTCCAGGGAAGACATGGCTTTTAGTTCGGGCTGGACTGTTCCCATGAGGCACAGGGTCAAGACTGATTTGCATATAGCTGTGTCTGAATTGGGGTGGCAAAGTGAGCTAAATAATGATGATGGATGCAACCCAGATCTGTGAAAGTCTCAGCACTCCATCCATCCTCTCCTTGTGTTTGCTTTTTTCGCCTAAGTTGGCAGGGTATGCCCAGATGTGGGTCCCTTGCTCACTTTGCCACTGGATTCAAGCTAGCCTGGCTGAAGAGGGCTGTTAGCCTGAAACCGGTCCCAGGAAGCTTTTTTCCGGTCCAGGGAAGACATGGCTTGGCAGTTCGGGCTGGACTGTTCCCAGGAGGCACAGGGTCAAGACTGATTTGCATATAGCTGTGTCTGAACTGGGGTGGCAAAGTGAGCTAAAGAATGATGATGGATTCAACCCAGATCTGTGACTGGAGGTGAGTGTTTGAAAAGTTTCAGCACTCCGTCCATCATCTCCTTGTGTTTCCTTTTTTTGCCCTAAGTTGGCAGGGTAGGCCAAGACGTGGGTCCCTTGCTCACTTTGCCACTGGATTCAAGCTATCCTGGCTGAAGAGGGCGGTTAGCCCGAAATCGGTCCCAGGATGCTTGTTTCCAGTCCAGGGAAGACATGGCTTGGCAGTTCGGGCTGGACTGTTCCCATGAGGCACAGGGTCAAGACTGATTTGCATATAGCTGTGTTTGAACCGGGGTGGCAAAGTGAGCTAAAGAATTATAATGGATTCAACCCAGATCTGTGACAGGGGGTGAGTGTTTGAAAAGTTTCACCACTCCGTCCATCATCTCCTTGTGTTTGCTTTTTTTGCCCTAAGTTGGCAGGGTATGCCCAGACGTGGGTCCCTTGCTCACTTTGCCACTGGATTCAAGCTAGACTGGCTGAAGAGAGCTGTTAGCCCGAAACCGTTCCCAGGATGCCTGTTGCCGGTCCAGGGAAGATATGGCTTGGCAGTTCGGGCTGGACTGTTCCCATGATGTACAGGGCCAAGACTGATTTGCATATAGCTGTGTCTGAATTGGGGTGGCAAAGTGAGCTAAAGAATGATGATGGATTCAACCCAGATCTGTGACTGGGGGGTTAGTGTTTGAAAAGTCTCCGCACTCCGTCCATCATCTCCTTGTGTTTGCTTTTTTCGCCCTAAGTTGGCAGGGTATGCCCAGACGTGGGTCCCTTGCTCACTTTGCCACTGGATTCAAGCTAGCCTGGCTGAAGAGGGCTGTTAGCCCGAAACCGGTCCCAGGATGCTTGTTTCCGGTCCAGGGAAGACATGGCTTGGCAGTTCAAGCTGGACTGTTCCCATGAGGCACAGGGTCAAGACTGATTTGCATATAGCTGTGTCTGAACTGGGGTGGCAAAGTGAGCTAAAGAATGATGATGGATTCAACCCAGATCTGTGACTGGGGGTAGTGTTTGAAAAGTCTCCGCACTCGGTCCATCATCTCCTTGTGTTTGCTTTTTTGCCCTAAGTTGGCAGGGTATGCCCAGACGTGGGTCCCTTGCTCTCTTTGCCACTGGATTCAAGCTAGCCTGGCTGAAGAGGGCTGTTAGCCCGAAACCGGTCCCAGGATGCTGTGTTTCCGGTCCAGGGAAGACATGGCTTTGCAGTTCGGGCTGGACAGTTCCCATGAGGCACAGGGTCAAGACTGATTTGCATATAGCTGTGTCTGAATTGGGGTGGCAAAGTGAGCTAAATAATGATGATGGATGCAACTCAGATCTGTGAAAGTCTCAGCACTCCATCCATCCTCTCCTTGTGTTTGCTTTTTTCGCCCTAAGTTGGCAGGGTATGCCCAGATGTGGGTCCCTTGCTCACTTTGCCACTGGATTCAAGCTAGCCTGGCTGAAGAGGGCTGTTAGCCTGAAACCGGTCTCAGGAAGCCTGTTGCCGGTCCAGGGAAGATATGGCTTGGCAGTTCGGGCTGGACTGTTCCCATGATGTACAGGGCCAAGACTGATTTGCATATAGCTGTGTCTGAATTGGGGTGGCAAAGTGAGCTAAAGAATGATGATGGATTCAACCCAGATCTGTGACTGGGGGGTTAGTGTTTGAAAAGTCTCCGCACTCCGTCCATCATCTCCTTGTGTTTGCTTTTTTCGCCCTAAGTTGGCAGGGTATGCCCAGACGTGGGTCCCTTGCTCACTTTGCCACTGGATTCAAGCTAGCCTGGCTGAAGAGGGCTGTTAGCCCGAAACCGGTTCCAGGATGCTGTGTTTCCGGTCCAGGGAAGACATGGCTTGGCAGTTCGGGCTGGACTGTTCCCATGAGGCACAGGGTCAAGACTGATTTGCATATAGCTGTGTCTGAATTGGGGTGGCAAAGTGAGCTAAATAATGATGATGGATTCAACCCAGATCTGTGACTGGGGGGTAGTGTTTGAAAAGTCTCCGCACTCGGTCCATCATCTCCTTGTGTTTGCTTTTTTTGCCCTAAGTTGGCAGGGTATGCCCAGACGTGGGTCCCTTGCTCACTTTGCCACTGGATTCAAGCTAGCCTGGCTGAAGAGGGCTGTTAGCCCGAAACCGGTCCCAGGATGCTGTGTTTCCGGTCCAGGGAAGACATGGCTTTTTAGTTCGGGCTGGACTGTTCCCATGAGGCACAGGGTCAAGACTGATTTGCATATAGCTGTGTCTGAATTGGAGTGGCAAAGTGAGCTAAATAATGATGATGGATGCAACCCAGATCTGTGAAAGTCTCAGCACTCCATCCATCCTCTCCTTGTGTTTGCTTTTTCGCCTAAGTTGGCAGGGTATGCCCAGATGTGGGTCCCTTGCTCACTTTGCCACTGGATTCAAGCTAGCCTGGCTGAAGAGGGCTGTTAGCCTGAAACCGGTCCCAGGAAGCTTTTTCCGGTCCAGGGAAGACATGGCTTGGCAGTTCGGGCTGGACTGTTCCCAGGAGGCACAGGGTCAAGACTGATTTGCATATAGCTGTGTCTGAACTGGGGTGGCAAAGTGAGCTAAAGAATGATGATGGATTCAACCCAGATCTGTGACTGGAGGTGAGTGTTTGAAAAGTTTCAGCACTCCGTCCATCATCTCCTTGTGTTTCCTTTTTTGCCCTAAGTTGGCAGGGTAGGCCAAGACGTGGGTCCCTTGCTCACTTTGCCACTGGATTCAAGCTATCCTGGCTGAAGAGGGCGGTTAGCCCGAAATCGGTCCCAGGATGCTTGTTTCCAGTCCAGGGAAGACATGGCTTGGCAGTTCGGGCTGGACTGTTCCCATGAGGCACAGGGTCAAGACTGATTTGCATATAGCTGTGTTTGAACCGGGGTGGCAAAGTGAGCTAAAGAATTATAATGGATTCAACCCAGATCTGTGACAGGGGGTGAGTGTTTGAAAAGTTTCACCACTCCGTCCATCATCTCCTTGTGTTTGCTTTTTTGCCCTAAGTTGGCAGGGTATGCCCAGACGTGGGTCCCTTGCTCACTTTGCCACTGGATTCAAGCTAGACTGGCTGAAGAGAGCTGTTAGCCCGAAACCGTTCCCAGGATGCCTGTTGCCGGTCCAGGGAAGATATGGCTTGGCAGTTCGGGCTGGACTGTTCCCATGATGTACAGGGCCAAGACTGATTTGCATATAGCTGTGTCTGAATTGGGGTGGCAAAGTGAGCTAAAGAATGATGATGGATTCAACCCAGATCTGTGACTGGGGGTTAGTGTTTGAAAAGTCTCCGCACTCCGTCCATCATCTCCTTGTGTTTGCTTTTTCGCCCTAAGTTGGCAGGGTATGCCCAGACGTGGGTCCCTTGCTCACTTTGCCACTGGATTCAAGCTAGCCTGGCTGAAGAGGGCTGTTAGCCCGAAACCGGTCCCAGGATGCTTGTTTCCGGTCCAGGGAAGACATGGCTTGGCAGTTCAAGCTGGACTGTTCCCATGAGGCACAGGGTCAAGACTGATTTGCATATAGCTGTGTCTGAACTGGGGTGGCAAAGTGAGCTAAAGAATGATGATGGATTCAACCCAGATCTGTGACTGGGGGTAGTGTTTGAAAAGTCTCCGCACTCGGTCCATCATCTCCTTGTGTTTGCTTTTTTGCCCTAAGTTGGCAGGGTATGCCCAGACGTGGGTCCCTTGCTCTCTTTGCCACTGGATTCAAGCTAGCCTGGCTGAAGAGGGCTGTTAGCCCGAAACCGGTCCCAGGATGCTGTGTTTCCGGTCCAGGGAAGACATGGCTTTGCAGTTCGGGCTGGACAGTTCCCATGAGGCACAGGGTCAAGACTGATTTGCATATAGCTGTGTCTGAATTGGGGTGGCAAAGTGAGCTAAATAATGATGATGGATGCAACCCAGATCTGTGAAAGTCTCAGCACTCCATCCATCCTCTCCTTGTGTTTGCTTTTTTCGCCCTAAGTTGGCAGGGTATGCCCAGATGTGGGTCCCTTGCTCACTTTGCCACTGGATTCAAGCTAGCCTGGCTGAAGAGGGCTGTTAGCCTGAAACCGGTCTCAGGAAGCTTGTTTCCGGTCCAGGGAAGACATGGCTTGGCAGTTCGGGCTGGACTGTTCCCATGAGGCACAGGGTCAAGACTGATTTGCATATAGCTGTGTCTGAACTGGGGTGGCAAAGTGAGCTAAAGAATGATGATGGATTCAACCCAGATCTGTGACTGGAGGTGAGTGTTTGAAAAGTTTCAGCACTCCGTCCATCATCTCCTTGTGTTTCCTTTTTTGCCCTAAGTTGGCAGGGTAGGCCCAGACGTGGGTCCCTTGCTCACTTTGCCACTGGATTCAAGCTATCCTGGCTGAAGAGGGCGGTTAGCCCGAAATCGGTCCCAGGATGCTTGTTTCCAGTCCAGGGAAGACATGGCTTGGCAGTTCGGGCTGGACTGTTCCCATGAGGCACAGGGTCAAGACTGATTTGCATATAGCTGTGTTTGAACCGGGGTGGCAAAGTGAGCTAAAGAATTATAATGGATTCAACCCAGATCTGTGACAGGGGGTGAGTGTTTGAAAAGTTTCACCACTCCGTCCATCATCTCCTTGTGTTTGCTTTTTTTGCCCTAAGTTGGCAGGGTATGCCCAGACGTGGGTCCCTTGCTCACTTTGCCACTGGATTCAAGCTAAACTGGCTGAAGAGAGCTGTTAGCCCGAAACCGTTCCCAGGATGCCTGTTGCCGGTCCAGGGAAGATATGGCTTGGCAGTTCGGGCTGGACTGTTCCCATGATGTACAGGGCCAAGACTGATTTGCATATAGCTGTGTCTGAATTGGGGTGGCAAAGTGAGCTAAAGAATGATGATGGATTCAACCCAGATCTGTGACTGGGGGTTAGTGTTTGAAAAGTCTCCGCACTCCGTCCATCATCTCCTTGTGTTTGCTTTTTTCGCCCTAAGTTGGCAGGGTATGCCCAGATGTGGGTCCCTTGCTCACTTTGCCACTGGATTCAAACTAGCCTGGCTGAAGAGGGCTGTTAGCCTGAAACCGGTCCCAGGAAGCTTGTTTCCGGTCCAGGGAAGACATGGCTTGGCAGTTCGGGCTGGACTGTTCCCATGAGGCACAGGGTCAAGACTGATTTGCATATAGCTGTGTCTGAACTGGGGTGGCAAAGTGAGCTAAAGAATGATGATGGATTCAACCCAGATCTGTGACTAGAGGTGAGTGTTTAAAAAGTTTCAGCACTCCGTCCATCATCTTGTGTTTGCTTTTTTCGCCCTAAGTTGGCAGGGTATGCCCAGACGTGGGTCCCTTGCTCACTTTGCCACTGGATTCAAGCTAGCCTGGCTGAAGAGGGCTGTTAGCCCGAAACCGGTCCCAGGATGCTTGTTTCCGGTCCAGGGAAGACATGGCTTGGCAGTTCGGGCTGGACTGTTCCCATGATGCACAGGGTCAAGACTGATTTGCATATAGCTGTGTCTGAACTGGGGTGGCAAATTGAGCAAAAGAATGATGATGGATTCAACCCAGATCTGTGAGTGGGGGTGAGTGTTTGAAAAGTTTCAGCACTCCGTCCATCATCACCTTGTGTTTGCTTTTTTCACCCTAAGTTGGCAGGGTATGCCCAGGCTTGGGTCCCTTGCTCACTTTGCCACTGGATTCAAGCTAGCCTGGCTGAAGAGGGCTGTTAGCCCGAAACTGGTCCCAGGATGCTTGTTTCCGGTCCAGGGAAGACATGGCTTGGCAGTTTGGGCTGGACTGTTCCAATGATGCACAGGGTCAAGAATGATTTGCATATAGCTGTGTCTGAACTGGGGTGGCAAAGTGAGCTAAAGAATGATGATGGATTCAACCCAGATCTGTGACTTTGGGTGAGTGTTTGAAAAGTTTCAGCACTCCATCCATCATCTCCTTGTGTTTGCTTAGTTTAACCAATATGGCCATTTCCCTAGCGGCTGAGGAATAGAAATAGGATGAAAGGGCTCCAAATTTTGGAAAAATGATTAACCCCCACAGAAGCAGCCTGTGTCTCCTGAATTTATGCAACATCTACCTTAGGGCTATTGAGGTATACATCCACCATTCGGGTCTTGTGGTGGTCATTCACCCCTCTCACATTCTAAGTGGGCAGCCTAATCTTACATCCAGGGCTTACCCCAGTCATATGTGCTGTGTCTGCAGTTTGACCCTCCTCTTTCCACTAAGCTTTTTTGTCGGATCACAAGTATTTCTGACATCAAAACCCTGTGTCACCTGTGTTCTAGTAATAGTCACCCAAACAGCCATCCCAACATGCGTCTACCCACATTGCATGAGTAACCTTAGCAGAGCTTTACAGTCTAGCCTCGGGTGGCTAAACTGGCATCAATCACATTATTGCCCAGACTGATGTGATGCTCCACAGTGTTAGATATAACAGTAGTGTTAGAAGCCCATCCTTCTTCCATATCGATGAGAGATGCAACTTGTCTTGAGACTGTGGGAGGTTATTCAAGGATTAGTAACAGTTGAATTGTGAGAGGGGGAGACATTTTCTAGCTGACACACTGAGTGCCTCCCTCTTTTACTATCTTTAAAGCACGAGAGCAAAGCCTTGCTCACTGTGGAATTAACAACAGTTCGCCTTTCATAAAAAAGTGAAGAGAAGCTTCCAGTTTTTTAATAATCTCTATCTAAGTATCAATGTCTTCAGCATGGTGAAACAACAACCTATCAATTGCCCCTTTTGTCCATTCAAAGACTGAGGATTCATTTTCGTATTCTTCCCACTGTGGCATCAAAACAACCTATCACAAAACAACCTGGTTTTGCAAGAGGGGTCACCTGCGTTTTTGGCCCCGGGCTCGGTGGTCATCTTGGTAAACTACCAAACCCACACATTTCTGAAAACTAAACACCCGGGGGAGTCCAGCGAGGTATGGCTTGTGTGGATCCCCCAATGTTTTCCTACCCAGGATGCTCTGCAAACCTCAAATTTAGCTGAAAAAAACACATTTTCCACATATTTTTGGGTGGAATCACTGTGCCGGCACAAATGTCCTACCCACAGCATTCCCCTCAGTCTCCCGAGTAAAATGATACCTCACTTGTGTGGGTGGGGCAACGGCCTGTGACTGGGAAGAGCCCAAAACATAGGGAATAAGGGTATAGCACCGAGAATTCTAAACGCTACATTTTTTTAAAAATACGTTTTTAGGCAATTCGGCATTGGACACCCACTTAAGTGAGGTATCATTTTACTCGAGACACTAAGGAGAACGCTGTGGGGTAGAACATTTGTGCCACCACGGTGATTCCACACAAAAATATGTGGAAAATATGTTTTTTTCAGCTAAATTTGAGGTTTGCAGGGGATTCTGGGTAGGGAAACATTGGGGGATCCACGCAAGCCATACCCCATTGGACTCCCCAGGGTGTCTAGTTTTCAGAAATGTGTGGGTTTGGTAGGTTTCCCTAGATGGCCGCCGAGCCCGGGACCAAAAAACTCATGGGACCCCCCCTTGCAAAACCAGGTTGTTTTGTGATAGGTAATTTTGAAGTCACCTCAATAGGTTTTGGGCACTTGCCTGTCACGAGTACTTGACCCAACCACACAAGTGAGGTACCATTTTTCTCGGAAGACTTTGGGGAATGCGGGCTGGGTGGAATTTTGTGGATCCACGCAGATTCCAGAACTTTCCATCACAGAAATGTGAGGAAAATGTGTTTTTTTAACTAAGTTTGAGGTTTGCAAGGGATTCTGAGTAACAGAACCTGGTTAGAGGCACACAAGTCACCCCATCCTGGATTCCCCTTGGTGTCTAGTTAAAAAAATGTACCGGTTTGCTAGGTTTCCCTATCTGCCGGCTGCGCTAGGGCCCAAAATCCACAGGGCACATTGCTAAAAACAAGTTTGTGCCTAGTGGGCTTTCTGCTGCCGTGGGGGAGAATCGGGGGGGGTTGACCCAATATGCCCGCAAGGTGGGAAGAAAGACTGTGGCTATGTTTTTGGGGGTGGGGGCATTGGTATGCCCATTCTGGGCAGCCCCCACCCCCACGCATAAAAAAGCCAGCGTAATCGCTGGTGCCTAGGGTGCTTTCTGCCCCCCTTGGGGCAGATCAGGGACCACTGCCCCCATCCGCCCCTCAGGGGGGGCAGAAAGACTGTGGCATTTTTTGGGGGAGGTTTGGGCATTGGCATGCCCATTCTGGGCTGACCTGAACCTGAATAAAAAATAAAAAAAATCCTGAGGCCTAGATGGCTTTCTGCCCCCATGGGGGGGCAGATAACGGGCTATTGCCCCAATATGCCTCCAGGGAGGGGAAGAAAGACTGTGGTAATTGTTTTTGGTGTGGGGGCATAATCCTGCCCATTATGGGCAGCCCCCACCCTACATTATATAAAAAAGAATCCCTGGTGCCTAGTGGGCTTTCTGCCCCCCCGGGGGCAGATCAGTGGCTATTGCCCCCATCTGCCCCTGGGGGGAGCATAAAGACTGTTGCATTTTTTTGGGGGGGTGGGAGCATTGGCCTGCCCATCTTGGGCAGCCCCCACCCCTACATCAATAGAAATAAATCCCTGATTTCTAAGGGGCTTTCTGCCCCCCCGGGGGGCAGAAAGACTGGAATTTCACTGGGGGTGGGGGCATTGTCATGCCCATTTTGGGCAGCCCCCACCCCAATATCGATAAAAAAATCCCTGGTTTCTAGTGGGATTTCTCCCCCCCGGGGGCAGATTGGGGGCTCCTGCCCCCGTCTGCCCCCTGGGGGACAGAAAGGCTGACATTTCTCTGGGGGGTGGGGGCATTGGCCTGCCCATCTTGGGCAGCCCTGACCCCTACATCGATAGAAAAACAATCCCTGATTTCTAGTGGGCTTTCTGCCCCCCGGGGAGCAGAAAGGCTGACATTTCTCTGGGGGGGTGGGGGCATTGCCATGCCCTGTTTGGGCAGCGCCCACCCCAACATCAATAAAAAAAATCCCTAGTTTCTTGTGGGCTTTCTGCCCCCCGGGGGGCACATTGGGGCCTACTGCCGCCATCTGCCCCCTGGGGGGCAGAAAGACTGACATTTCTCTGGGGGGGTGGGGGTATTGGCCTGCCCATCTTGGGCAGCCCCGACCCCTACATTGATAGAAAAACAAACCATGATTTCTAGTGGGCTTTCTGCCCTCCCGGGGGGCAGATTGGGGGCCTATGCCCTGGGGGGGGCAGAAAGACTGGAATTTCACTGGGGTGGGGGCATTGCTATGCCTTTTTTGGGCAGCCCCCACCCCAACGTAGATAAAGAAAAATCCCTGATTTCTAGTGGGCTTTCTGCCCCCCCGGGGGGGCAGATTGGGGGCTACTGCCCCATCTGCCCCCCAGGGGGGGCAGAAAGACTGACCTTTCTCGGGGGTGGGGGCATTGCCATGCTCTTTTTGGGCAGCCCCCACCCCAACGTCAATAAAAAAAATCCCTGGTTTCTGGTGGGCTTTCCGCCCCCCGGGGGGGCAGATGGGGGCTACTACCCGGGGGGCGGGGTCTGAGATAGCCCCACGAGCACCGAAACATTGAAACTGAAACTAAGTTTCAGTTTTGTTTTTCAATGTAATGACGACAGCGCGCCATGCGCGTGGTCGTCATTACTTTGAAATTGACCAAAGGGCCTCGGGAGGTTGGGGAAGCTCTTTCCCACCTCCAGAGGCTTAAAAAAAAAAAAGGAAATCCCTCTGCTGTTTGCAGCAGAGGGATTTTGTGCCCCTGTCCTCATGACGGAATGGTTCCGTCATGAGCACAGGAGCACCGGTGCTCATGACGGAACCATTCCCTCATGAGCACCGAAGGGGTTAAAAGTTGTATTACGCATATATATGAAACCAAAACAATGTTTCCTATGTACAGTGCTCTGATTCTTTTGGGTCATTTTGCGCTTTATATAACCATCTAATCTACCGACTGGGTGGGGTACACATTGCTGACATCTCTCGTCCCTTTGCATGGCCTCTAAACATAAATCCTCAGTTTGATTCTCCTCATTAACCCCCTCCCATTTTTCCCCAATGGTGGCCACAGAGTTCATCCTTTTGGAACAAGGCTTGCGGAGAGATAGGACCTTTGCTTTGTCTTTCCCTACTCAGGCAAACAGATTTATGCATTTGTTTATTTCTATTGCACAGGCATAGCCTGAAAGGACATTAGAGCGCTTTAGAAAAGTAAATAACTATATACATAGTACGGTATGTGAAAGTTTACATATCGTTCAAACATCCAGGATTGCAGTTGGTACTTTCAGCAGTGGTTCATTTTATTACAGATCAGCATGTTACAAAATGACACTGTACAGAAGTAGAAAGAATACAATGGTTGCCTACACGTGAGATGGGAGATTATAATCACTGGTGTTAGTAGAGGTCTCTTATTCACAGGTTGTCCAGTTAACTGTCCTGCAAGGTCTGTACAAATGGTGCCAGCTCCTGTCCCACATAAAACCATAAACCTGATGCACACATACTTCAGGGGCTGCAAACCCCTAAGGACAGTAGCATCTGACTTCCAACTGACCACAAAACCCCACTTGCCTCTCCTGGGTAGTATTGTTAATGAAAGAAACAAAATGTCAACGATAAACAGTATGAACATAACATCCTAGATAACAAACTATGAATTGTATTATCACAAATGTTCCCAAAACTGTGGCTATGAGCCCTAGAAGGCCTGCAGAACACATCTCACATAACTGAGTAAATAGGCAGAGCGAGGTTTTATCACTAGGTGGCCAAAATAGTCCTTATACCACAGTAAGCTGGGAACAGGGAATGAAATCTAGCTGTTAATTTCTGTAACAGTTGCATTATGAGGCAGTTTGATGCTCACTGGAGTTTACATATTGTCACCTCTGTGGGCGACTGGCAAGTTGCCCTGGGACCTTTTCTTGACCAATCCTTCGGCACCTACAATGACTGCCACTATTTCTGTTCCTTTGTTCCACATTTTGTTCAGGTATTTCATCCCCTGTATCTGTGTGCAGGTGTGGATGTTTTTGTTGTAGCAACTGATGACTGTTTCAAATGAAAGACTTCACAATCAGCACATCTTACACCCAGGTGGACTTTTTGATGCCTTATCAGAGAGTGCTTGAAGGAAATGCTCTTCATGTTAATATTCAAATGGTTTCTCCCCAGTGTATAATTTCTGATCAAGCATTAGCTATTCCTTTGTAATTAATGCCTTGCCGGCCTGAAGAGAGATACAGTTTCTCCCTGGAATGCATGTTGACACATTAGGTTTCCCCTGTGATAAAACACTTTGTAAGAAAAAGTTGTTTCTGCCATTATGGACTATCGGATCAGCACCTGGTCACATTTATTGCTTTAGTTACTTCCCAGTGTGGATTTTCAGATGTTGCATTAATAGTCCCTTTGCAATGATTGCTTGTCACATTCAGTATATTCCTATGGTGTCGCTCCTGTGTGGAGGACAGGTGTCCCACTAGACTTTATGATGTTGTATTAGCTTTGCCTTTGTAAAGGATGCCTTACCGCTTTGAGTGCAGTGATATGCATTCTCCATCATCATTACTTTCTCCTCTGTGTTGACTTACTGTTTTTATAGAAGCTGTGCCCTGCCAATAAATGAATTATCCCATTCAGTACATTTATATAGTTTCTCCCCAGGGTGGACTTTTTGATGTTGTGTTAGGTCTTTCTTTTTTGACAAATACCTGGACACATTTGTTATGATATGCATTCTTCGTGTCCTGACTTTCTTCCCTGTGATGGTACAATAGCTGTACCTTTCTAATAAATGCCATTTCTCTTCCATGTGAACTTTCTGATATAGTATTAGTTTTAAAAAAAAACATATGCCTTATCAGAGTACGTGCACTGACATGGTATCTCTCATGTGTGAACTTTCGGATGGTACATTGAACGTGCTGTGCCCTTCCAATAAATGCCTTGTTACTTTCTGTACACTCATGCTGTTGCTTCATTAAGAACACTTTGTCACATTCTGTACATTCATTCAGATTTTTCCCAATGGGGACTTTTGGATATTGTTTTAACACTCCCTTTCTAATGATTGGCTTGCAACATTCAGTGTAGTCTTCAGTGTGGACTTTTGAGGTTGTGTTAGCTCTCCACTTCTTATGAATGCATTGACACTTTCAATACATTGAAATGGTTTCTCTCCTGTGTGAACTTTCCGATGGGTAATAAATCCATTTTGACATTCTGTACATTCATATGGTTTCTCCCCAGTGTGGACCTTCCGATGCATTTTTAAACTGTGCTTTGCAATAAATCCCTTGTCACATTCTGTACATTAATATAGTTTCTCCCCAGTGGGGATTTTCCGATGTTGATTCAGTGCACCATTTGTTATAAATGCCTTGTCACATTCTGTACATTGATATGGTCTCCCTCTAGTGTGTTTATTCTGATGTTGCTTCAGCTCTCCCTTTGATATAAATGCTTTGTCACATTCTTTACATTCATATGGTTTCTGCCCGGTGTGGACTTTTTGATGTTGCATTAGATATGACTTTCTAGTAAATGCCTTCTCACATTCAGTGCAGTTGAATGGTCTCTCTCCGGTGTGGATTGTCTGATGTTGCTTCAGCTTTCCATTTGTAATAAATGATTTGTCACACTCTGTACATTGATATGGTTTCTCCCCTGTGTGGATTTTCTGATGTTGTTTTAGTATTCCATTTGTTATAAATGCTTTGTCACACTCTGTACATTGATATGGTTTCTCCCCAGTGTGGACTTTCTGATGTTGCATTAGGTTTCTACTGGTAATAAATGATTTGTCGCATTCTGTACATTGATGTGGTTTCTCCCCAGTGTGGATTTTCTGATGTTGTTTTAGTATTCCATTTGTAATAAATGCTTTGTCACACTCTGTACATTGATATGGTTTCTCCCCAGTGTGGATTTTCTGATGTTGTTTCAGCTCTCCCTTTCTTAGAAATGCTTTGTCACATTCTTTACATTCATAGAGTTTCTGCCCGGTGTGGATTTTTTGATGTTGCATTAGATATGACTTTCTAGTAAATGCCTTCTCACATTCAGTGCAGTTGAATGGTCTCTCTCCAGTGTGGATTTTCTGATGTTGCTTCAGCATTCCATTTGTAATAAATGATTTGTCACACTCTGTACATTGATATGGTTTCTCCCCAGTGTGGATTGTCTGATGTAGCTTTAGCTCTCCCTTTGTTATAAATGCTTTGTCACATTCAGTGCATTCATATGGTTTCTGCCCGGTGTGGACTTTTTGATGTTGCATTAGATATGACTTTGTAGTAAGTGCCTTCTCACATTCAGTGCAGTTGAATGGTCTCTCTCCGGTGTGGATTGTCTGATGTTGCTTCAGCTTTCCATTTGTAATAAATGATTTGTTACACTCTGTACATTGATATGGTTTCTCCCCTGTGTGGATTTTCTGATGTTGTTTTAGTATTCCATTTGTTATAAATGCTTTGTCACACTCTGTACATTGATATGGTTTCTCCCCAGTGTGGACTTTCTGATGTTGCATTAGGTTTCTACTGGTAATAAATGATTTGTCGCATTCTGTACATTGATGTGGTTTCTCCCCAGTGTGGATTTTCTGATGTTGTTTTAGTATTCCATTTGTTATAAATGCTTTGTCACACTCTGTACATTGATATGGTTTCTCCTCAGTGTGGACTTTCTGATGTTGTTTCAGTATTCCATTTGTTATAAATGCTTTGTCACACTCTGTACATTGATATGGTTTCTCCCCAGTGTGGACTTTCTGATGTTGCATTAGGTTTCTACTGGTAATAAATGATTTGTCGCATTCTGTACATTGATGTGGTTTCTCCCCAGTGTGGATTTTCTGATGTTGTTTTAGTATTCCATTTGTAATAAAGGCTTTGTCACACTCTGTACATTGATATGGTTTCTCCCTAGTGTGGATTTTCTGATGTTTTTTCAGATCTCCCTTTCTTTTAAATGCTTTGTCACATTCTTTACATTCATAGGGTTTCTGCCCGGTGTGGACTTTTTGATGTTGCATTAGATATGACTTTCTAGTAAATGCCTTCTCACATTCAGTGCAGTTGAATGGTCTCTCTCTGGTGTGGATTTTCTGATGTTGCTTCAGCATTCCATTTGTAATAAATGATTTGTCACACTCTGTACATTGATATGGTTTCTCCCCAGTGTGGATTTTCTGATGTTGTTTTAGTATTCTATTTGTTATAAATGCTTTGTCACATTCAGTGCATTCATACGGTCTCTCCCCAGTGTGGATTTTCTGATGTTGTTTTAGTATTCTATTTGTTATAAATGCTTTGTCACACTCTGTACATTGATATGGTTTCTCCCCAGTGTGGACTTTCTGATGTTGCATTAGGGTTCTACTTGTAATAAATGATTTGTCACATTCTGTACATTGATGTGGTTTCTCCCCAGTGTGGATTTTCTGATGTTGTTTTAGCATTCCATTTGTTATAAATGCTTTCTCACACTCTGTACATTGATAGGGTTTCTCCCCAGTGTGGATTTTCTGATGTCGTTTTAGCTTTGTATTTGTTATAAATGCTTTGTCACATTCAGTGCATTCATAAGGTCTTTCCCCAGTGTGGACTTTCTGATGTTGCATTAGGGATCCACTGGTAATAAATGCTTTTTCACACTCTGTACATTGATATGGCCTCTCACCAGTGTGGATTTTCTGATGTTGTTTTAGGTTTCCATTTGTAAAAAATGCTTTGTCACATTCATTGCATTCATATGCTCTCTCCCCAGTGTGGACTTTCTGATGTTGCATTAGGGCTCCACTGGCAATAAATGCCTTGTCACAATCTGAACATTGATATGGCCTCTCACCAGTGTGGATTTTCTGATGTCGTTTTAGCTTTCCATTTGTTATAAATGCCTTGTCACATTCTGTACATTCATAGGGTTTCTGCCCGGTGTGGACTTTCTGATGTTGCATTAGATGTGGCTTTCTAATATAAGCCTTCTCACATTCAGTGCAGTTAAATGGTCTATCTTCAGTGTGGATTTTTTGATGTTGCTTTAGAATCTTCTTCCTTCGGAACACTTTATTACATTCTGTGCATTGATATGGTCTCTCCCCAGTGTGGATTTGTTGATGCTCCTTTAGATTCGTCTTCCGTCTGAACACTTTATTACATTCTGTACATTTATATGGTTCCTCCTCTATGTGGACATTATGATGCTGCATTAGGTCTTTCATTGCAAAGAACGCGTTTCCACAGTCAGTCTATCGATGTGCTTTTTCTCCAGTATGAAATTTCTGATGTTGCAGTTACTCTTTCTCTGTCTAATAAATGTTTTGTCACATTCTAGATAGCCATACGACTTCTCTGCTGTGTGTTCTTTCTGATGCCAGGTTAGCTCTTCCTTGATAATGAGCACCTCAGACTTGCTTCAGTATGTCTGCGTGTCATGTCTTCAATGTTTATCAGCTGATGCCTAAGAGCCAAGTACAGACCTCATTGGGCAGAGTGAGATTTCTGCTGTCGACTTTGGTGAGTCATTAGCCTTCAAGGGAAGAGATTTTGAGGCATACTGTTTTTACATCACTTCCTACACAAGTGATTTTTAATGCCTTTACTTTTTTGTTTATCACTGCAATTGTTTCACCTGTCAGATTAAGAAAAAGAAACACTGAATAAGCTGAAATGCAAAGCCCATCAGAAAAATCTATTGGCATTTAATGATACTTTTAACTATCCATATAGACAAGTGCGCTAAAGAAATTCTAGATTACACTTTCAATGTAAGATGCAATCAGCAGAGTAAGGGCAGACGATCAGTCTGTGATCCCCTTCTATCAAAGAGTGTAGACTCAAAGAGTAACCAAGACACCAGAGAAGGTTCCAGTTCAGTGAGTCAGACCCTCTCCCCACGACACACTACAATGTTAAATCCATAGCGACAAGATGCCTCCCTTCTTATCTAGGGAATGCTTCTTATTATCACACGGCCTAACAAATAACACAAGATGGAGCCTTTTCCAGTGAATGGACAATAAAACACAGAGCATCACAATAACAGTCTGAAACATTAGCAACTGCTGCAAGGGAGTCCTTTATACTATCAGAGACCCTAGGATAGGACCTGGACAGGTAATCTGAGCATCTTCCAGTTAGTGTAACTCCAGAGATCTGAGGCTCTGACCAGAGCGACACAAGGAACAGGACGTTTACAACCATTTTAAACACACACTGGCAAAGTCAATAATTCTCACCTTTTAAACATATAGGCTTTTCCAACGCTGCACATCAGAAAAAAAAAAAGAAAATCAAAAGATGCAATGAGGTGGCTTCTGTTGTATCATTCTGTAGGTATGCACCATTTTCTCACTTTAGCCTGGTTGGGAAGGACAATGGAAAGGAACAAGACAAAAAAAACATGGACACACACACACATATATGGAACCCCACACCCTGGAACAAAAATCCCAGGGTGTTTGGGGGTGGGGGTTGTTAGACCTGACATCTTTTGTCATGTTTCCCCAGTTTTTTTGCTTTCTGACCTCCCGGTTTTGACTCTGTTTTTGCTCTTTTAGTGTCGCTGCGCACTGTCTCACTGCTGTTCAGTGTTAAAGTGCAAGTGCTCCTATTGTAAATTGTATTATGGATTGGTGTTTCCATGATTACTATATTTGATTTACTGGTAAGTCTCTATTAAAGAGCACTCAGAGTGCCAGGGCCTGTAAATCAAATGCAGCTAGTGAGCCTGCAGCACTGATTGTGCCACGCACATGAGAAGCCTTACAAAGGGTTCTCAGACCTGCCACTGCAGTGTCTGCATGCAGCTTTTACTGCCATGTCAACTTGGCAAGTACCGCCACTTGCCAAGCCCTAATCTTCCGTATTATTACATATAAGTCACCTCTAAGGTAGGCCCAAGGTACCCCTATGGGCAGGGTGCAGTGTAGTTGAAAAGGTAGGACATGTACTGGTGTGTGTGACATGTCCTGATAGTGAACTACAGTGTAATTCAGTTTTCACTGTAGAAAGGCTATCTGTCCCATAGGACAGAATGGGGAATACTGTGCAACATTTTACAAGTATATCTTCCCATTGGTACAATATAGAGAAATGAAGTTTAGTATGCCTGAACTGAGAATGTAGAAATGCATCTCACTGTACCTGATAACTCTGCTGATTTCATGTGGGACACGTTGCCGCTGCTTGCCACGGATACCGCGAGCTGGGGGAAAGAACTCCATTGCCCAGGATAACAAGCAGCGCGCTCGCCGCGGACGACATCACACGCGCCAGGAGGCACTTAAGAACCAGCGAGGGCTCCCGCAGTGCGGGAGCTCACTGTACTTGATAACTCTGCTGATTTCACATGGGACACATTGCTGCGGCTTGCCAAGGATACCAGGAGGCACTTAAGAACCGGCGAGTGCTCCCGCAGCGCGGGACGCGCGCGGGCGTGCCCGGCGAAGCCCAGGCCAAGGGCAGGCCCGTCTGCGCCCGTCCGCGGCCGGACGAGGCAGGGCCACCTCCCCTTGGTTGTGCAGAAACCAACAACTTCGGTAAGAGAAACTTACGCCATATTTGCCTGTTGTATAAATTAACATATTGACCAATCATGGGCAAAAGGGAACTACCCGTGCAAGGGGGAGAAAATGCCCACGAAGAGCGCACCCATAACGAAGTACCTAAAAAACGCAGTGGGCCTTATTAATAGTGAAATCGTTCATGTAGAGGAGCAATTGGCAGCAACAAAAACAGCACGTGATGGCGCTTTAAAGGAGACTGCATTAGAAGGTGGGTCTGAACCTCTAGTACCTGAGTTCAATACGAGAGGTAAGGGTAAGGAGATAGAAACACTCACAGCAAATGAATCTAACAATGTAAATGCCCATAAATCTTCTAACCCATGTGTCTTAACTTCATCCCTGGAGATCTTAGTATTAACTAATGATACATTTCCGATATCCCCCCTGGCAAAAAAAATGAAACAACCGGTTCTAATTGCTAACAGCCCAGTGGAGAGGCTATCAACTAAGTCTACAACCAAGACCAAAACTAAACCCAAACAAAAAAAGGGAGGAATCAACCCTGGGATGAATGGAGGGGACTGTAATTTCACAAATCAGAAGCCGCAAGATCTTGAGATTTTATTTAAGAAACTACACAGTAAATTGGACAGTATTGAAAGACGCTTAATGTCTGTAATCAAGTTATTACAGAAAGATATGGCATTTTTAACAGACATGGTTACTGAAATATTACCCTCTGAATCCACAAGTAAGATATCCTGCCTCTCTAAGCTAGCTCAAAACTTAACGGAGAGTGTAAAAGGAAAACCAGGTCCTGTTATCACAACTGGCATTGCAAATCAAAGAGAGACAATCAATATAGCGACACCGAAGGATGTTCTGATAACCCAGCCAATACAAGTTACAAGGGTAGACAAAGAAGATATTCCACACCCTACAAGAGCGCCTAAAACTCCGCTACCAATCATTAGGAATAGAACTGTTGAAGATGACAATAATACCAAGGGCCCATTAAATCTCCCGCCTCAGGCAACTCCATACGTCATCATCCTAAATAATATCCCAAAATTAGCTGTAAACCAGAGGGAAATGTATGAGACATTGAAGAATCAAGTGGTCCACTGGATTTCTGTAAACACTAATGTCAGGGCGCATATATTATATCAGGACATTATTATGTTAAGGAGAGTAAATTGGGTGGGTAAATCTAGAAAATCATGTCAGGGAGATTGTGTAGTGGTAAATTTTTGAATTAGCAAATTAGTGGGCGAATTGCTGAACGTCTTTTTGAATGATGACAAAGGGTACTGCTCTGATAACGTTGACCACATAATGGTCGTCCCATTGTTTTTTTTTATAGGCCTAATTACAGCAATACCCACGTAAACACGAGATATAATGTTCCGCTAAATATGCCCTTGTATAACAGGTATTTACCATTGAGAAGATGCAGTGAAATAGATTGACATAGAAAGGATAGGGCTGAACATGCGTCTCTGAATATGGACCATATTATAAACTATAGGCTGCCAGACATTGATTTAACAACACAAATTGAGGAAAATGGCAGGAAGAGCATTTGTATAGTATTAAGGATAATGTCCACATTAGTAATCTAACTATTAATTTGGAAAATGTTAATCCAACTGCACCGCCCCATACAGAGGCTTTGGATATGCCCATTAACAGTAATACCGAACACCCACCCATTAGTAACTCGATGATAGTTGGTCCCTGCATATACCCCAGTGAGTTTTTAAATATTATGACTTGGAACGTTGCTGGGATCAAAAATAAAATTAGTGATGAGGACTGGTTGAAAACGCTAGATGGGTTTGCGGTCGTACTAATTCAAGAAACATGGTGTACTGAGCCCTTTTTTGTAAACGGCTATCAAACTGTTTGCACTAATGCCAGCCCATCTAGGATGGGAAGAGCGAAAGGTGGCTTAGCCACATTAATCGCAGTCACCTCACCCTTGATTTTAAGGAAAACGTTTATTTTATCACAATATTATCAGCTTTTGTATTTTTACTTTAAAGGAAAACAGGCCACTGTCGTAATAAATTTTTATAATAATATTTTTGATAATAAAAAAAGTGTAAGGTTATCAAGCTATTAGAAAATGATTTGGATCATTTTTTGAAGAGAGTTGAAGGGGATTATATTTTAGTTTGGGCGGGTGATTTTAACTGTGTTAGGTGTGCTTTTGAAGTCGGAGAACCCTGTGGGTATTGTGATCATTTTGGCAATAGGATTCCCCACTTTTCCCATGATATGTATGGGGAAGCAATTAATAATGCAGTGCATAAATATGATATAGTAGCCTTAGAACCTACTACCTTAGATGGTGAAATAAAAACACAAACCTTTGTAGGAACAAGGTCATCCTCAAACATAGACCACTTTATTGTATCAGCTAATTGTTGTGATCTGGTGGAAAAAATTCTGATTAATATTAGTCTTTTTAGCGATCATCACCCCTTAATTGCGTCATTGAGACTAAACTTAACACCAAAATGACGGGGGAAGACAATGGACACTGATATTAACACTCAAGGGAATAATGGAATTTTGATAAAATGGTCGGATGTGAATCCAGCCACATTCATGGAAAACCTTAAAGGGAAAACACAAAGAGAGTTAGAAATCTGTCTGGATAGTTCTTCCTCGGACTCGGCAATTATAACTGCCTTCTGCAATATTACAACTGAAATTGTGATTTAACAACTAAAGGGAGGAAGAAAGTCTGTGACCTTAACCCTAGATGGTTTAACCATGAATGTTCAATGTTGAATGGGGAATTGAAATTGGCACTTAAACAAAAGCCAAGAGACATTGTTAGGATTAGCACTGTGAGGAAAGATTACAAAAATGCCCTGAAAGAAAGGAAAAGGGAGATCCGTGAGGGGGCATGGGAGAAATGAATCCAGGCAGCAGAGTTTAAAGATTCAGTTCTCTTTTTGAAAACAATCAATCACCCCTATTCTAAAGAGAACAATGCAGTAAAAATTGATATTGTGGTAGCCCCGGAAGATTGGGTATCACATTTCGAGAGTATTTTTAATCCAGATGCTGCAAAAAATATTGATAGTAAAAAGGGTAACTTTATATTAGTGGAGCCCGTCAAATCATTACCAATAATGCCAGAAGAAATTAAATAAGCGCTGCAAAAAAGCGCTAACGACAAAGATGCGGGCTCGGACGGGGTGCCCATTGATGTTTTTAAGTATAATATGGATTTCTGGATACCAATTTTATTGAATGTTTTTAATGCTACCCTTGGGGGCGTATTACCTGCAACTTGGGTGAGAGTATTATCATACCCATTTTTAAAAAAGGGGATAGAGGGAAGGCAAATTGCTACCGCCCAATATCTCTTCTCGATTCCACCTCCAAAGTGATGGGCCGAATAATGTTGGAAAGGCTTGAAAACTGGGCCAGTGAGCATAAAATTCTAACAGAGGTGCAGTATGGTTTCAGAAGAGGTATTGGGACGGTGGAACAATGTCTAAATTTAGAACTAATAATGGGGAAGTATACATTAGCTAAGGAAGGGGCGCTACACCTATGTTTTGTCGATCTCACTAGTGCCTTCAACCTAGTCAACCATCATAAATTATGGCAAACATTGAAAGGGCTAGGGGCCCCTATTGAAATAATTACATATCTATCCCAGGTTTATACCCTTTTAACTTCTAGGGTACGGTTCAGCAAAATGGGGGAATGTACACCGGATTTCAGAGTTATGCGTGGTATCAGACAGGGATGTGTATTAGCGCCCCTTTTATTTTCCCTATACATTAATAATGTAGACCCCTTTTTACAAAATTTAATCGCAGATGCCCCGAAAGTTGGAACACGCCCCACGCCAGTATTATTATATGCAGATGATGCTGTCCTAATTTATAGGACAGCAAATGGACTCCAACTCCTAATAGAAAACTTTGCCCTGTCTATGACTGATAAAGACTTACAGCTAAATCTAAAGAAAACTTTCGTCATGACATGTGGGAGCAATAGACTTAAGAATAGACAACACCATGTGGGCGGGGTCGTTATTAATAGAGTTTCATCTTTTTCATACTTGGGGATGCTTTTTAATAGGAGTGGCACATGGAACACGCACATAGAATCATGTAAAATGACATTTTTAAGAATCACGGAGAGTTTTTTTAGGTTCTCCGTGAAATTAGGAAATAAACCCATACGAGAAATCCTAGCTCTGTATCGGAGTAAATGTGACTCAGGGGTCTGTTATGGGGCTGCGATCTGGGGGAGAGCTAACACTGCCTCCCTATAAACCCAAGAAAATAAATTTTTAAAAAGATTGTTGGCAGTCCCAAGAGCAACAGCAAATTATATAGTTCATAAAGAATTGTCGGTACCATATTTAAGCGACACGATAAATATGGCTTGCCTGACTTTTTGGCGAGGGATATGGGCCAAAGAAGAAACAAAGTTTACTAAAGATTGCATAATGGATTGTTTAACCCTTTACCTTAGCAGGAAAATACCATGGCTGGAGCACATTTTTAATCTCCTAATATGTTGTAAAGTCAATATTAACATAAAGAACCCTATATTTATTCAGGAGTTCAGTAAAAGCGACTTGAAGTTGAGATATTTAAATGCCATGGAAAATGAAAGAGAAATGGCTGCCATCCAAAAACACAGTGTCGTTTCTTATCGTGAACGACCGCTCATGATGGGCCTACAGTTATATTTAATGTAGGTAAGAAATATCCAACACAGATTCTATCTAACTAGGTTAAGGATGGGTACATTACACCTTTTAGTAGCATTTCCAAGAATGGAAAAGTGGTGTTACAAATTACCAAACTGCTCGTGTGACGGAAAATCCTCACAATCTACGTTGCATTTTATTCTCTTTTGTAGTTTTTATAGGGATATTCGGAAATCAGTTTTAAAACCCCTTTTTAATCAAATATGCTTTTTAATTATAAATATGCTTTTAATTTTGTATGTAGCCTGGAAAATGGAAAATCATTAACTGTGTTATTCGATTTGTAAAACATTCAATTAGAAAAAGAAAGGATTATTCATACCTGGATGTATTGTTATATGAAAATCTGGATGACAACCTTTAGTTTCTGTTCTTAACCATCTACCCTGACAAGATATGGCACTTTGCACTTTATGTACCTTTATGCACTTATAAGCATTAGCACTTGACATCTGGATGTACTGTTCCCTGAATAGCCTGTAGTGTAAAATTTGATTTGTCTCCATTCTTTCATGTTTATTCCATAAAGGCATCTTGATAAGATGCAGCATTTTGCACTTTATGTACTTTTTATGCACTTATAAGCATTAGCACTTTATACTTGAACAAACTGTTTTCTGCATAGCTTGTAGTGTAAAACCTGACTTGCCTTCGCCTTCATTCTTTTATGTTTGTTTTTATAACGGCATTATGCACTTTATGTATTTTATATGTATTAGTATTTTGTTCCCGCCACCTTTTAGCTTGATGAATCATAAACTGTCATTTTTTTTTTATAATCTTAATCATGATGTATTGTAGGAATGTTTTTCCTTGATTAATATGCTTTTATGGTGGTTTTACTTGCACCGAATAAAGCTGATTTTGACTTTGACTTTGGCATCTTTTAGTGAAGATGATTTTTATGTTCTGTGTTTGAAAATACCACTTTTAGAAAGTAGGTATTTTCTTGCTTAGCCATCCTGTGTGCCTCTGCTGAATTGTGGACTGACTATCTGGTTTTGGAGTGACAGGGACTGCGGATGTGCATTCTCTTCAGACAGACACTGGTTGGGGTGGGGGAAAAAAATCGAGGTGTGTCCTGCCTTTCCTGGATGAGTCAGGGCTGTGCTGAATAGACCTGGGCCGCATTTACAGTAGTGGGAGGAGATTTCCTAGCACCACTATGGGACTGGTCTGCCTTGGACAATGCTGTCTCCAACTCCTGCTGGGAAGCTGGGCCAGAGAGGACAGAACTGGTTTGGACTAAGCACAGACACTCTCTGCCCAAAAGAACAAAGAGAAATGCAGTACAAATATTGGGGCCCAGACCCCAGAACTTTAGAACTCGCTTGGATCAAGGAACCTGCCAAGAAGAAGAGGTGGGAGAAGTGCTAGGATAAGTATTGCCCCGTTGCTGTGTTGTTGTTTTGTTGGGTTGGCCTGTAGTTGCTGTTTCTGCCTTAGGCAGTGAAAGGACTGGACTGAACTTTCTTTACTTGTTGATGAGTATCTCCAAGGGCTTGAAATAGAGCCTGCCTCCTGTTCACGAAGTCTCAGGGACAGCAAAGACTTTACTTACCTCTGGGTACCGCCTCTGGAACAGTTGCCACAGAGGGGGAATGCAGCTGACACCATCACTGACCCCGCTGCAAACTCAGTGTCCTGAAGGCACCGCAGAGGATACCGCCGCGCTTTACACTGCCACCCTGGTGTCACCGCCGATGACTACCGCTGCCGCCACCGAGCCGCTGCTTGCACTGCGACCTGTGGGCACCGTACTATGCACTGCCTTGCTTCACTCTGCCACCCTGGTCTCACCGAAGTCACTGCCCATGACACCCGTGACTGCACCATGGTTTGGGGGTACCGTTGGTAAGTTACACGATGCATTGCCCCGTCCCACACCGCAGTCTAGGTCAACCGACACCAGCTCCCATCAACCAGCACTGTGGCTTGCACCATGACCTGTCAGCACCCTCACGAGCACCGCCTCACTCCTCACCGCAGCCCTGGTCTCACCGACGCCGCTGGATGACCATCTCAGAGCCGTTGCCTGCACCGCGACTTGAGGGCACCGCACGCCGCACCGCTACGCTTTTCACTGCAACGGTTGCCTCGACCGGCCCGCACGTACACCATTAGTTTATTCAATAACTAGAGCTGGAGTTTGTGTTTCAAAAACAATATTATATGTGTGGTGGATGGACATCAAAACTAACAACAGCTGGCTAAGAAACCTTTTGTACAGCGAAGGAACCGCTGTGATGAATGTTCCTTTCAAAATACAGACCGGACCGCTGGTCAGCTCTCATCTCTATATAGGATGAACTACTGCCTGTTAGGGTGGCGGCTAAGAAATGTTTTGTACGGTGACGGGAACCGCTGTGGTGGTGGTTCTTTCAACACACAGAGCTGACCGCCGGTCCGCTGTCATCTCTATATAGTATGAACTACTGCCTGTCAGGATGGCAAGCGTTAAGTCCTCCACCATCGTGACACAAGGTAGCCCGTCCTCGATAGTCTAACAGTAAACATCTAATTTTTTTAACCAATATTAAGATCTTATAACCAAAAGCAAATCATGTCTTCACTTTAAACATTTTTCTTTTTCAGTGAATTTCTGGGGCTCTTTAAAAATGTTTCTGAGGTTTGTGAACTCTAGTCAAGCATTTGCAAACTCTTGCCGGGTGCTGGTCCCTTACCTAACCTTCCATGGGATTCACAAAACTGCAGAAGGTCCAAAAAAGAACTATGACCTCTGCTGCACATTTGCATACCTTGGGAGTCATGCTGAAGAGTGCTATTCCTGTCGTGGGGTCTGCAAATTCCACAACAAAATATACCTGTAAAAAAGATAGTTCTTTCAAGGGCAACATTTTGGGGCCCCCAACATGGCCTGGGGGTCAGGGTTTACCCACTTCTTTTTTTATGTTCAGGACTTGGGGAGCAAGTGACTGATTCCTATAATGACAGCTGCAACATGTTTCTCTTGTTGCAGCCAGTCAATCAGATTTACAGAGGATTTCCAGAACCAGATATGGATAACACAAAATAGGTCCCTCATCCAATAGGACTGAGTTATTCTTTTAAACTGTGGGCCCATGGCAGTCCACTAACATAGATTTGCGAATCTCAGTGTGAAGTGGTCCTGATCAGTAAATTGATTGCCTTTACGCTAACGGGTGTTGTATCCAAAATTCTGAGCGACCAAGCAAAATTATTTCCTCTAACTGCAAATTACTGGCCTTATTTTGTCATTTCAGAGATGCTATCAGATTCAGGGTTTGTGTTGTGCTTTTATTTAGTGACACTAAGGGTGAGGTGCCATGTCATAGAATTTGCTATGATGCAACCTATTGTATTTTGCTACTGATAGAAACTGGGTTCTTGTTGCAGTAACCCCCACTTTTTGCCTGGTTTTTGATGCAATTTCGACAGAGGTATACTGGGTCCCTGTATCCAGGCTCCCAGTACCAGTGTTCTTTCCCTAAAACTGTACCACAATTGGAACAACTTCAGCAACCCCTATAAGTCCCTAGTAAATGGTACCCCTGGCACCGAGGGCATTGGGACCGAAGAGGGTCCACTGGGGCTGCAGCACGAATTGTGCCACCCCACAGACCTCTCACCAAGACCATGCACACTGCCATTGTAGGCTGTAGTCTTGGTGCAGAGAACACTGAACATTCGACAAGGCACACATCCCTTTGTGCCATGCCTCCACATACTGCATGAGGTATCGGTAAGTCACCCTTACTGCAGGCCTTATAACCCTAAGGCAGGGTGCACTATATTCCATGTGTGGACATATCTGCATGAGTGGATATGACCCTACAATATCAAGTCTATTCTAGGATATTTTAAGTACACTGGGAAGCCATGGAGAATACATGGGCTGGATACTTGTCATTATGAGTTTACTAGCTCCATGATGGCTTCACTGTACCTCAAGATGTTTGGTGCCTTGTCTTAATAAATACTCACTGATGCCAGTGCCGAATTTATTAATAAATCTACCCAGGAGACCCTTTAGAGGGTTGTCTGAAAACCTACCAAGCAGTGGTGTTGTGTCTGACTAGTCTTAGCCAGCCTGCCACCACCAGACATGTTTCTGACCTCATGGGGTGAGGACCAGCGCTCTTTAGAGGCCAGGAACAAAGCCTGCTCTGGGCAGAGGTGCTTTATTCCTCCCCCAGGATAGAATGGCCTTCCAAGGCGGGAAGCTCCAAAGTCAATGGTGCCTTCAAAATGCATCCCAGGCAGCTCCAGCTAGTGGAAGATATCAACCCCCCTTTCCTGCTCCACATTTGGTAGGAGAACAGGTGAGAAAATTAGGTAAATTAGAAGGTTGTTCTTCATTCAGCCAGCACCACCCCAAAGGTGGGGCAGGAAATGTGGACCCCACTTTTCATTTCCATCCATCTTGGTTTGGGAGAAAATTAGCCAATTAGGGTCTGAGTAGTGCCCATTCCCACAAGAAGTGGTCACTTAGAGGGCGTGGACACCGTAAAGGTAAGTAGCCTATTGGCTACTACGTGTCTCCCCCACAGGGACCTCCTCCTATCACCAAACGTGCCAACACATGCATTCCCTTTGTCTCCACCGACTGCCCATCCAGCAACAAAGTCAGCAAAATAATTAAAAAGAACTGGGCAGTACTTCACACACATCCAATTTTTCAGGAACCTCCATTATTCTCCTACAAAGGGGGTAACAACCTATCTGACCAACTTGTCAGGGCAGCTACTTGGCCTGACAGCAATAAAAACACCACGCCCATTACCTCTCTCTGGGGTTTACCACCCATACTTGGACATTACAAGTGTCAAAACTGTGCAGTCTGCGCTCTCACCACCAACACCAAGGAATCTACGGTTAATAACCGCACATACCAACTTAGGCAATTGTCCAATTGTCATACCACCAATGCCATCTATGCCATCCGTTGCCCCTGTGACCTGTTATACATTGGTCAAACTACCCAAATGGTCAAACAGCACATAATACAGCACAAGAGTCGCATCCAATGCAAAATCGAGACTGCCCCCCTGGTAACACACTATATGGAGAAAAAACATTCAGAAACTGATTTGGTTTGGCAAGTCATCAACCAACCTACCTTGCCCATAAGGGCCGACAACCTACAACTACATTTAAACAAAAGCGAATGCCGTTGGATTGCACGCTGTGACTCTGTTAATAACGGTTTAAACACTTTGGATGAATGGAACACCACCATTGATGCCCATTAGTTTATCCTCACGACATATCGCTTGCCCCTAGCTAAACTTGCTGAATTTCTTTTAAATGTTTTTCAAATACCTTGCATACTAAATGATGATATTCTGTGCTGGTGTAAATTTTTAAAATTTGTGATTGACTCTCCGGGTAACGTATAGGCCTCAGTATTGTTGCGGGTACCTGGGCAAACAGAGTTGACACCCAAATCAGTTTCCTGGCATTAGTTGAAGGTAGCCCTCCCCGGTCCAACGCAAGACTATCCCGATTGATTGGGGGGAGTCTCAGGCTACTTCCGGTAAGAGCGAGGTTGGCGGTCTAGTATACCGGCCTCCCCTACAAAACCGGATGCAGAACGGAACGCGCAGCGGACGCGCACAGCGGGCGCACTGGCGGCGCGCCAAAGGCAAGCCCGTCTGCGCCCGTCCTCGCCCTTCCGTCACCAGGAGCCAGGAATCCTGCCCTTCTAATCCCTGAGCAAGAAGTAGGCTCTAAGATAACATATACCAGGAGTGACCTACTGAAGATAAGAGGGCAGTTACACTCTGGGTGTAACCTATACAAGCGAGCAGAAACCTTTAGCAACCTTGAAGGCCCCTTCGCATGCAGAGCATGCAGGTTTCAGAGTAACGTTATGGATCACGACCCTAATAAGGTGGGTGGTTGCTCTGGTTTTGGACATGTTGATATAGCTACAGAAACCACATCCATCTTTAAAGAGGCAGGACAGAAGTCAGGTAATACCCATACACTCCCCAGACAAGAGTGGAAAGGCTTTCTCAGCAATGTCAGGTCGCTTCCGAAACATGCTACAGAAATATGGGATCTGCTTGATTCGGAGAAACCGGACTTAGGCTTTTTGACGGAGACATGGTTAAAACCTGGCTCCACTCCTGCAATAACTATAGCACTCCCTGAGGGCTATAAGATTCAAAGACTTGACAGACAGCTCAAGGTGGGGGAGGGATAGCTATTGTCTATAGAGACGGGGCTACAGTTACCATCTTGGAGCAACGGAGCAATGAAAAAATTGAAATCCTAATTTTCCGGTTAGACCTAACCCCACAGCATAGCTGGAAGGGAGCCTTAGTCTACCGTCCCCCATGCCCCATTGGAGATTTTTCGTTACAGCTGATGGAACTAATAGCTCCGCATGTCATTTCTACTAAAAATGTTCTCCTACTTGGAGATTTTAATGTGCATAGTGAGTGTGGGGAGAATACGGAGGCAGCGGGTCTTTTGGCCGACCTCGCAGCATTAGACATAACTAAGATAAATGAAGGCCCAACCGATACCGCTGGCCATACTTTAGACATTATTTTCACTAACTCGCCTCATATCAGTTGTGATACTCCTCGCTCTGTAAGTTGGTCAGACCACGCACTCTTTAATTTCCAGATTCAAGGACCTAGAGATAAGGAAAAGAGTGGTCTTAATTTCAAGCACTCATTTAGACAGTGGCATAAAATCATTCCAGAGGCTTTTGCAACTACCTTCCCAGCGGCATGGGATGGAAAACATGAAAAGGTAGAGGAGGGATTAGCCCACTTCAACGCCTTGGCGAAAGCTGCAATTGATCAACTCGCGCCTTTAAAAACTTCAATGGGTAAGCCTAGGCAGGCTCAAGCGGCCTGGTTTACCATCGAATTACGAAGTGAGAAAGGCCGTTGTAAAAATCTGGAGATGCGGTGGAGACGGACCCATAATACAAGTGACAAAGAAAAATATAGGACAGCACTATCCCAGTACCACAAAAATATAAAAATAGCCCGGAAAGCTTCCATTGCTCAGCAGTTAACCCAGGCAGGGAATGCCCCAAAAGCCTTATTCCAGATCCTCAAATCCTTTACGAACCCCAAAGCATGTGATCTGGAAGAACCTCCTTCCCAAGCTCTATGCGACACTATAGCGGAATATTTTGAGCAGAAAATTGATCTGATTTACAATAGAATCATCATAGCCGGTAACACGAAGTCGGTCAGGACTTATGACCACACTCCCTGCTAAAGGGGGAAGCCCTTGATGAGCTTTCCCCCATTGGCTGGGGAAGAAGTGGAAACTTTACTACACACTAAAATCAGGTTCCCCACTCGATGCAATACCGGCCAAAATGTTCGCGGGTCTCGCTAAACAACTGTTCGCTCAAATTTGCTCCCGCTTGAACACATCATTAAAGGAAGGCCATCTACCATCAGAATGGAAAGTAGCACAAGTCATCCCATACCGAAAAAATACCAAGGCCTCTATGAACGATCTTTTGAATTTGCGACCAGTATCCCTCTTACCGCTTCCGAGCAAAATCTTGGAAAAACATATTAATAAACATCTGTCAGCCCACGTCGAAGCATCAGGTAGCCTGGATGTGTCGCAATCCGGCTTTAGGCCCCAACATAGCACGGAGACAGCCTTGGTGGCTGTCATGGACAACATCAGGCTAGCATTAGATAGAGGGCAAACCACTCTGTTGGTGCTGCTAGATCTCTCGGCGGCATTCGACACAGTCGATCATAAGATTTTGCTAGGAGACTAGAGGAATCTGAGATAAAAGGAGAGGCTCTGTGATGGATGACTAGCTTCCTCCCAGATCGTTCCCAGACAGTCAACCTGGGACCTTATAGATCTAGGACGAAGAGGCTGACCAAGGGAGTACCACAGGGTTCTTGTTTAAGCCCTACCCTATTTAATATCTATGTGGCTCCCTTGGCCGTTCTCCTGAGGACTTATGGGTTCACCCTAATATCATATGCGGATGATACCCAGCTCACTTTTTCTTTCGACAAATCCTCCAAGACGGCCCAGACCACCTTCTCGACCGGCATGCTAGCAATATCTCAGTGGATGTGTAACAACTATCTACAATTAAATGCCGGGAAGACAGAGATTCTGCTCTTCGGAGAGAGAGAGCAATGTTGTGGACACCAGAGTGGTGGCCAGGGGAGTTAGGTGTCCTGCCCGTCCCAAAGACATCAGTAAAAATACTAGGGGTTCATATTGAGCAGAGTCTGAACATGAAGGAGCAGGTGGCCCATACGGTGAGCACATGTTTTTACGTGCTGAGTCTGCTGAGACGAATATTTCCTGTTCTTCCAGACCATACGCGGAAGACTCTCATTCAGGCGCTAGTGTTGAGTCGACTCGACTACTGTAATGCTCTACTGGTTTCGGCTAATGAAGCCTCGTTAGATTGCTTACAGGTAGTCCAAAATACAGCGGCACGACTGGTACTCAATGCCCCTCACAGAACCCCGTTGCTTCCATGCTGAATAAACTTCATTGGCTGCCGGTACGCGAACGCATAATATTCAAGGTTTGCTGCATCGTTCATAAGGCGGTGACTGGCAATGGTCCATCATACCTTGCGGAGAAATTTCATCAATACACTCCCCTTAGGGACCTGAGATCCAGCTCCAAATCCCTCCTCAGAGTGCCTCGGATCATCAAGGCTAGGACAGGGGGGAAAGCTTTTTCGTATCTCACCCCCGACACTGGAACTCGCTCCCTATCGCATTGAGGCAGTGCCCGGACCATCTTAAGTTAAGAAAATCACTGAAAACACACTTGTTCTAGGTGCATCCCATAGTGCCAGTACTCCCACGTCAGTCCACGAGCGCAGAGATACCCCTTTGGGGGTGATTCAGGCGCTATATATACCCAAATATAAACCGAAATATATAAACTCTGCTTAACATAATTCAGATGTTACCTAGTGTGTCATGACCATGGTTCATACTGTGTATGACCGCTACACATACTGTACATGACTCTTGTAAACTTGTATATATGTCTTTTATCCTTACATATGATTGTTTTCCTTCCATAGCACTACAGATGTCACCCGTTAACGTATACTACGTTTGTGACTCTGATATTTGTGTATATATGTCTAGACCTTGTTACTCGCTTACTTGCTCACGCTGTGGTCAATTTCACAATGACAAATGTATACTGCCATTTATGACCTTACTCCTACCATAATTGTAAATATGCTGCCTATGGTTACTTGATTCAGTACACAATTGTTAGATTTTTCAGTTTTATTTCACATCCTTGAGTACGACTTTGTATAGATACTGTTAACATGATTAGTTTTCTCGAATATGCTCTGTCCACTTAGAAGATATGCCTTCTATGCTCTCTTCCTTATTCTTTTTACTCTTTCCCTCCCCCTGGGAGTACCATTTGCTTTTCCCTGCCCAACCGGGCCGGTCTAGTCTTTTCGCCACCTTACCCCACCCCCTAGCTCCCATTGTGACCACACCATAAGGACGCTCGCCCACTCTCCCATACCACAACCTTTTCCACGGCACACGGCTGGATTTACTCACCGTTTGGCACCAGACACTCGCTAGTTTTCCAACCCCGGATTAATTTAGTTTTCTTCCATCGCGGATCCTGCAATCTCGCAGTCAACTTCCTGGATCCCCCACTAATCAGGTAACCTCCTCCTAGTATCTGACACCCTGCCATATTGCCCAGTCCGATACACCGATGTAGACTCTCCATTACTTACGCCCTCACTTCTACTTTCCCTCCCCAACTGGTATCCGGATTCTCATTTACCCACATTCAAGCTCTGCTTCTTCCCGTGAATGTCCCATCCCCCGTAAGACATTGATTTATGACCTCTGGTCTCACTTTCAAATAAAAGCCTCTTGCTCCATGAGGACATTTCTAATTATACGCAGTAAGCTTTCACGTGCATTTATGGCTAAATTTCCTTTACCTTTCATACCCCCTTGCCCTCCCTAATTTCATAACCTTCTTTTTCCCTTCCCCTAGACCATCCTAAGAAGCTCTCCCATTGAATCAATTGGCTCTACTTCATGCGGGTACCTTGCTACTTCGACAGGTAGCTCTCCATGTTCTTCCTTTTTCTCCTTCATGCCATCTATAGGTACCTACTGGGTCTTATCTTTCCCCTTGTTTCACCCCCTATACAGCACTCTTGTGATCCATGTAACCTGGTCCTGAAGATGACCTGGAATCATTCAGGTTGAAACGCCGTCGACCATCCAGCGTAATTGTGGGCGCTATTGTGATGTCATTAAACAGCTGAAATCTTTTTGCCAATTGCTTATTGACTGTTTTCGTGAGCATTAATCAAATTGTTTCTGCGCTCTGTCCCTCTGCTACCTCACCTTTTTGTCACGTGTCACTTGCGCCGTTCACGTGTCTCACGAGCACGTATGTGCACATTGTACTATTTGGTTACGTTTGCATATAATGCAATGTAGTGCTGATATAAATACTTTCATTCTAAAATAGACCCTATTTTACTCTCCAAAGCTTTGTAGTCTCCCTCATTACCTTCTCTGCAAAATTTAATTGTTTTCTTTACTTGTCTTACTTATTGATTCCCTGCTGAGACATTGTTATTTTGTAAAACAGTTCCGCCCAGGTCTCAACTGGGTTAACGGGTTTTCTCCTGTCCTTTTCCTTTGTCCCTTCTTCTTAGAGCACCCGCTACCAATGAACTCAGCACCCTGCTCCCGGCCGAATTGGGACGCTCAAGAGAATCTGCTAGTGAAACATTGGGCCTGGCCTTGCTACTCACTTAAATACAGAAGGTGAACCTTGAAATCCAACTGTATGATTTTATATGCATTTTTTTGTTTCTTCCCATTGACTTCAATGGTGCATAATTGCGCACAAAAGTAATTCTTTTTGCGAACTTTGAAAATTCATATCCTAAAAAATACTTACTGTAGAACAAAGTTCTTGGTCCAAAACATTACATAATAATTGGTGTTTATTTGTATAAATTAGTCTTGGATTTATTCTTGAGTATGTGTCTCATTTATTGTCCCTGTGAGCACAACAAATACTTAGCACTACCCTCTGATAAGCCTCACTGCTCGCCCACAGTACCACAAATAGAGTGTTAGTATTATCTACTTTTGCCACTGTATACCAGTCTGTGTCCCACTGGACTCTCTGCACAGTGTACTTCATTTTAATGCGCAAGAAAGAGAGCCAGCATCCAACATCTCCTGACACAATTAAGTGTGAGAACTGGACTCTTTATAGCGGTGGCTTTACAGTAGAGAGTTACTTGTTAGGTGCAGTGTACAAGACGTGTGTCCTATGTGCTTCAGAAGGTGGAGTGACACTAGGTGTGGTAGTCACAGCAGAGTACAAGGGACCATCAGAGGTGCCCATGAAATCTGTCTTGCGCCTCTCTCGTGTCCACATCTCTTGCACCCATAGCTCTCTCATGTCCCCATCGCTTGCACCCAGAGGGTCTGTTCACTGCCTGTCACTTACATTCAGTTACTACATCGCTGTTCCCATTACTTGTAATAAGGTTCTGAAAGGAAATGCCTCTTTTTGCAATTTCACTGCCTCATTTTTGGACTGATGCTGCTGATTTTTCAAATTTGAGAGTGCAATGAGGCCTGCTAAATAGACCCCACTGCCAGTGTTCTGACCCTATACAAACTGCCTGTCGAACTGGATACCCCCAATTGGCAAGGACTCACATACTTATAAATGCCTAGTATATAGTACCCAGGGCATGTAAGGCAGAGTGTCCAATCAGGGCTGCAGTACTGATTGTGCTACCCTGTGTGTGACAAGGTACAAAATGGCTCCCAGCCTGCCACTGCAGACTGCCATGAAAGCGCTTTCACTATGAGTTTGACTTTCCCATTCACACCAAAGGCAAAGCCAGCCTATCCCTTAACACTATATATAAGTGTCACCTAAGGAAGGCCTATAGAGCCCTAAGGAAGGGAGCTGTATTTTTTTATATTTTAATAGTAACACTTCAAAATTGTCATTTTGCTGTGGATAAAGTTATTTGCCCCATTGGCTAACACAGGGTTAGTGGTTGTACCCCAACCCGCCTAACTCCTTCATTGGACTAAATAACCGGGTCATGTAAGTTATCAAATTAATCATTGCATTAAAACCAACTAAATAACTAAAACCAACTAATGCTTTATGTGCAGATGCTGCAGAAAATCCTTAAATTCTCGACTGTTAAAGGGCGGTCCATTATCAGACGTCACAATGGCTGGAATGCCCCATGTCACAAAGATGTTACCCAGTCTCTCAATGACCTGTTCATGAGTTGTGAATGAAAGATCTTCTTTGAGTGGGAAGCGGGAGTATTCATCCACAATTACTGGCAAGTGATGTCCGCAATCGAGTGGAACAAAGAAATCGATGGCTATTCTCTCTCATGCTTGCTTAGAGAGTTCTGACATGTTCAACATATCTTGTCACATTTGTATAAAGTCAGTTGCATAGATGACATGCCTTGAGTTCCTTTTCAACTCTCTCATCAAAGTATTTATTTATAAAGTTTTATATAGCGCAAACATGACCTGTGAGGGTATCAGATCGTTTTACAGACGGGAGGAGTGAAAAGATAGGAAAGAGACAGTAATAAAACGCAGATACAATATAAATACAATTATAGAAGAATAACAAATTGAGGGACAGGACCTCCCTAGGAGATCAGTAGGAAAGTAGTCATGATCAGCAAATGAGAATATACAAGGTAAGATCAATCGATACAGGGTCTGATTTTGATTTAAGTCCAACCACTTGTCCATCAGAAATGTTTTCTCTTCAGTTTTGAAGGAAGAGATAGAAGGAATCAGAGGGATTTCCTTCAGCAAAGAATTCCAAATTTCCAGTGCGATGCCCGAAAAGGCTCTGTTGCATGTTTTCTTTTTGTGGAAAATCTGTGGTTTCAGCAGCAGGGAGATGGCACTTCGAGATGATCTACATCCGCCAGATAATTTCAGCTTTTATGCCAAATACCTGGGAGCATTGAAATGTAGGGCTTTATGAGTCATGCATTGGATGTTTTATTGAATTTGTGCTTCATAATGGAGCCTGTTTAGGGATTTCAGATCAGGGGAGATGTTTGTTTCTGTTTGTTCCGGTGAAGAGTCCAGCTGCAGAGTTAAGAGAGGCCCGCAAAGGGGCCAGATGATATCTGGGCAGGCCACTGAGTGGAGCACTTCCATAATCAAGCCTGGGGATGACTAGGGCTTGGACCGCAGATTTAAAGTCATCCTGGGGGAGGAAGTGTTCTATTTTCCTTAGGATGCTCATCTGGTAGTTCACTCCTTTGGTGGCATTACTGATATGGTTCTGGGAACCAAACTCTATCTCGGAGAATTCTCTTTGTGGCAACAATACCACGATGCCATTCGTGAACTACTTCAATCATTCTTTTTTGTAGACACTCTGGAATTTGGATTCTCGACCCTTGCTATATGGCTCATTCTATAGTTATGGCTAGTCCATCTTTGACATGTTTGTATTTTTGATATTCACTATCGTTGGTGAAAGGTCGAGTATGTTGGTTCTATGACTGATGTGTAATTATATCTTTCAACTTCAGAATGTCAATATAATGACTTGTGGCAGTAATGATCTGGGGTAACGATATGGCAGCTGATGTTTTCAATTTGACAATAAATTTGATGTAGGCTTCAACTGTCTTGGATGGAGTACCTTGACCTTGTATAGGCTCTCTGAAAAAATAAATCAACAGGATTTTGATCCTTTCCTGGATAATGCACAATGGCTTAGTTGTACTCCTGCAATCGTAATCCCCATCTTCAAATGCGAGGAGGCATCTTGGCTTTTGGATTCCCAAAGGTAGTCAGTAAAGCTTGATGATCAGTTACCAGCGTAAAAGAAAAAGGCTTTCCATATAGGAACACATGGAAATATTCACAAGCCCATACCACAGCTAAGCTTTCTTTCTCAGGTTGTGAATAAGCACGCTCTGTTTGGGACAAACTTCTACTGGGATATGCCAAAATGTGCCTTCGTGCATTTAGCTGTACACTGTACCTTGCAAGAACGGCGCCTAACCCAATAGGGCTAGCATCAACAACAACCTTTATAACACTTTGGATTAAAGTAGGCCATTTCAGTAGCATTTTCAATGGCTTGTTTGATTTTCTCAGAAATGTTCTCGCATTCGTGTGACCACCTATATTAAACATTTCTCTTCACCAACTCTCGTAATGGAGC
The DNA here is from genome assembly GCA_963921515.1 of Calotriton arnoldi. Taxonomy (NCBI): domain Eukaryota; kingdom Metazoa; phylum Chordata; class Amphibia; order Caudata; family Salamandridae; genus Calotriton; species Calotriton arnoldi. The sequence continues at coordinate 513,890 of CAWUFW010007457.1, read as the reverse complement.
ACTTCGAGTCACACAGTCTTGTATGTATCGTGAACAGTAACAGGGCATGCCAAGAAATGAACGTAGAACAGAAACATCTTGTGGGGAATCAGCATTTGACAGTGCTTGTGCTTTGGCAGGATTAGGTGTCAAAGATATGGCCAAAGAACTTTAGCTTCTTTTTATGGAACTCACATTTGTCTGCATTTAATATCAAACCTGCATCAGTAAGTAAAAAGAATACTTGTATGAGAGCATTATCATGCTCCTTCTGTGTAGCTCTGAAAACCAATATGTCATCGCTATAATTGAATGCATTTACAACAGGCTGTATGATACATCGAATGACGTCTTGAAAACGTTCTGCATCCGATAACATCCCAAAACTGAGTCTTTTGTATCGAAATAGACCAACATGTGTAGGAAAGGTTGTAATGTACCTGCAATTTTCTTTGAGTTCCAACTGATGATAACCTTTATTTAAATCAAGGAGAGAGAATACTTTTGCACGTTTAACTGTTATCATGTCAGCAATATATGGGCCTGGATGTCTTTCTCTTTCAATTGCCTCAGTTGCCTGATGCATATCAACACCTATGCGTACAGCTCCTTCACGGTCGTATTTAGGCACTACCACTATGAGAGAAACCCATGGTGTAGAACCAGTAGAATGCTCAAGAATGTCATGTTGAAGTAACAATTCAAGTTCTTTTAAAACAGCTTCTTGTAAGTGGAAAGCAATTTGTCACTGTCTCTCAGCAACAGGTCGGACATATTCATTAATAAGCAATTTCACTTTCATAGTCTTAATCTTTCCTAAACCATGAAACAACGAAGTGAATGGACTTATGATTTCATGATGAGTATTCATGTTGTAATACAAAGAAATCAGGGCCATATGTATGAACACCACGTTTTGCGATTCTCAAATTGCGATTTTTAAGGAATCGCTAATTGAGAATCGCAAAACACTATCAGGCACATGCATCAAAGCTTTTTGCGATCGCAAACGGTGCGATTCGCAAAAATCGGCCGTTTGCGAGCGCAAAATTAGCTTTTGCGATGCATCAAGGGTCAAGGCCCTCGCAATTTGAGAATTCGCAATTAATTGCGAGTTCTCAAATTGCGATTGCATTTAAGGAATCGCAAATTGAGATTCCTTAAATGCAATGCATTAAAGTAAAAAAATTAGCGATTTCGCTAATAGGGCGCAAATTACCATGAAGTTGAACTTCATGGTAATTTGCAAGAAGTTTGAAAAATGCACTAAAGTGCATTTTTCAAAGTTCCATTTACACACACACATGCCCTTGGGGCATGTGTGTGTGCAAGATGTACTCATATGCAGATTTCAGGGGTGCAACAGGGTGTCCTTTTGACACACTGGCACCCTTGAAATGCATTCTCAATTTGCGATTCTCTAATTGAGAATCGCAAATTGAGAATGTCTTCCCATTCATTCCTATGGGCCTCTAGGCCCATAGGAATGAATGGGGAGGTATTCCTTAATTGCGACTCGCAATTTGCGAGTCGCAATTAAGGAATGTTTAGAAATCGCTATTTTTTAAGCGATTTCTACATGCATAGGCTTTTGCAATTCCTTAATTGCGATTCCTTAAAAATCGCAATTAAGAAATCGCAAAATCCAACATTGATGCATGTGCCTGTAAGTATGTAGGATTTGCAATAAATTTTGCGAATCCTACATATTCCTTAATTGCGAATCGCAAATTGCGATTCGCAATTAAGGAATACCTCCCCATTCATTCCTAGGCCCATAGGAATGAATGGGAAGACATTCGCAATTTGCGATTCCCAATTAGAGAATCGCAAATTGAGAATGCAATTTCAAGGGTGCCAGGGTGTCTAAAGGACGCCCTGTTGCACCCCTGAAATGAGCATGGGTGCAGATGTGGCGTACATACATGCCCTAAGGGCATGTATGTGCGCCACATGGCACTTTGAAAAATGCAAAAAAGTGCATTTTTCAAAGGAATCGCAAATTACCACCAACCTGAAGTTGGTGGTAATTTGCGATTCCTAAGACCAAATTGCACTTTTTGGTGCTTCTTAAATTGCATTTAAGGAATCGCAATTTGCGATTCCTTAAATGCAATCGCAAAATAGGGAATCGCAAATTTTGCGATTCCTTATTTTGCGAGGCAGTTTTGACTTCATACATACCTCTAAGCCAAATTGCATTCGCAAACGCCGAAATTCTGCGAATTTCGGCGTTTGCGAATGCAATTTGGCTTGATACATATGGCCCTCAGTCCTTTATCTGCAGCAGCTGTGCAGAAGCCGAGTAAACAGGCACTTGACGCTGTACCTTGAAACACATGGATGGGTACTTGCACCATAATTTTCTTATGTTTCATCGTTGCGACAAATGAATCTTGACTTTAAATGGGTGTTGATGTAGCCCATGTTTACACGTTTGTTTTCCATGGTGTGAGATGCGGTAATGGAGAAAGTTCATTATATTCAGGGCCACTGGAATTATGCAATTGTGTGGCTGTGGTGATTTTCGCACAATTATAGATTTGCCACTTAATCCATCATCTGCAGCATATTCTGCAAATTTTAACACAAAAAATAGTTTCTAGCTCAAACAGTTCAAAAGTTACTCAAAATACGACGTCATATGTTACTGCGCAGTGGACGGCCCTTTGCAAGGCTGGACTGATCACCATTCTGTTTTTCTATTGCTATATTTGGAAGTTAAACTGGTACAACCAATGCCCACAGAGCATTACTAAGTTTAGAAATGATGAAAAAACGAAGTGATACTATTACAAAATGTGCTGAATTCTGTAGCATACTTTGCGTTTTCCTGCTGCATAATTTACTCAACCATACCACATAATTTGGCCCTCTCCTGCTGCATAATTCCAGTGGACCTGATTATATTTCTCTTCAGGCATTATATTTATTGACGCACCACTGTCGATGATAAAAGGTATTGAACATCCATTTATTTTTAATGTAATCTTTGGACAATGTTTGTATGAGTTTCGTGTTTTGGCATATCGACTGTTCTTCGACTGACATTTTTCCTCACATGTGGCCAGTCCGACATGCACATGTTTCTCTGAGGTAAAAATCGACATGACACATCCATCTTCTTCACTTTCACTCAATATTTAGGCTGATTAACAGTTTAGCGATGATTTAGATGACAATCAACTTTGTTTTGTGTCGATTTGCCTCAACTGATGTCACCGCTTGGCCTTGTGGGTGTGCGCCGAGCCTTGCTTCTGGAAGGTTCTGGCGGTCATTTTATCTTCGCACCGTGACATAATTACTGTTTGGTTCACTTTGCAAACTGTCACAAAATAGTTATCTTTCTCACAGCCTCAACTGATGTCACCACTTGGCCTTGTGGGTATGCGTCGAGCCTTGCTTCTGGAAGGTTCTGGTGGCCATTTTGTCTTCACACCGTGACACAATTACTGTTTGGTTCACTTTGCAAACTGTCACAAAATAGTTCTCTTTCTCACAGCCTTTACATATCTGTCCAATGGCAGAAAACAAAAATCCACATCTAAAACATAACTTCTTTTACTTGTAGATATCACTTTGTGTCCTTCTGTCTTTTGCTTTGGCTTACTTTTTACACTCATGACTGTTTATTCAGGGGACCTCCGCCCTCCAGGTCAGTAGCTTGTCTTTGTCTGGCAGCCATCAACACTGGTTTCAGACTAAGAGTTTCTCTCACCATCCATTTTCTGAATGAATCTGACAAGCATCTGTCAATATCAGCGTTTTGATTGTTAGCAATTGCGATTCGCAAACCTGGTTAAATCTGCCATCAGCTGCAAAACTATGTATAATGTGCAATTCTATCTTTCGTGGCAGCGGGGTACCTTTATGTGTGGTCGGACCAACATGTTCTCAGTCAATGACATGTAGATTCTTTGCACAGTTTTCATAGTCTTCAACTGTTTCACAGTGGCTAGAGCTGCACTTTGACTCCACATGCATGAAGAGTTGATTCTGTACTTCGACAGTGACACACGTGATACGTGTGAGCAGTCTGTCTGGACCACGGCAAAACTGTCTAAGAGAACGTGGTCTATCTTCAGGTTACTTATCCCCTATCTCATCACCAGTTGTAGTGTCCGCCCCAGCCTGGGTACCCGCCACTGACTACACCACACAAGGAGCATAATATTACAAGTCCTTATTCTTCTGCGTGTAAGTGTGAACTCAACATTGTAAAGCAAGCTTTCATTGCATTCCACTCTAACACCTACGTCATAGCTCTACAGAGTCTGGTTGGAGCCAACAGTGTTCCGTTATAAAAACTCATAAGACACTACAGCAAGGACTGACTTACTCATAAGTCCCTAGTACATGGTACCCAGGGCATGTAAGGCAGAGAGTCCACTCAGGGCTTCAGCACTTAACATCCTGTGTGTGACAAGGTACAAAATCGCTCCTAGCCTGCCACTGCAGACTGGAAGGACAGTGGTTTCACTGCCAGTTCGACTTTGCCATTCACACCAATGGCAAACCCACCCTATCCCTTAATACTGCATATAAGTCAACCCTAAGGAAGGCCTGTAGAGGCCTATGGCAGGGAGTTATATTTTGTTAAGTAAGACATACATTTTTAATATGTTTTAACAGCAGCAGTCCAAATTGTCATTTTGCTGTGGATCAAGTTAGTAGTCCCATTGGCTAACTCAGGATTAGCAGTTGGAACCCCAGCCTGGCTAACTCCTGAATAGGACTACCTAACTGGGTTGTGTAAGGTATCAAATTAATTGTGGCATTAAACCCGACCCGGTTGCCTAGGGAGATGTGTGAAGGACTCCCCAGCAAAGGAACAAAGGCAGTAGCTACAGAGTGAGGTGTCACCTCCTTTTACAGGATGGCCACTCAGAGTGTTAGCCAAAGGCGAGCTTCAAAGGTGAAGCCGCCTTTGTGAGGGAAGTAGCGCCAACACTGCAGAGCAGGATGCTATTTGGTTCCTGCAGACAAAATGGCAGGGTCAAGGAGAGAAAACTTGTCCCCAAACCAGTTCTACCATGGGCATGTAGCCCTCTGGTAGCCACATCTCTAGGGAGGGCTACCAAGCACCTAACAACTAAGGAAGGGTTGTGCCATTTTGAAAGTGGCAAGAATGTGGCACTCTGGGATAGCCAGATGCCACACATCACAGGAACTTCATTACTAGGTAGGAGGGGACCCAGTAGCCCTTTGGCTAGTGACTGTTTGGTCCCCTCAGGGCAATTTCCTGGGATAAATATGGCCCCTGTGGCACTCTGACCCTCAGATCATGCTGGATGTGGATGGAGAACTGAAGGTATGCCCAGCTGCCCTTGGACTCACACAAAAAGAGGATGCACAGTCAGAAGGACTGTACCTGATGCACTTTGGGCTAGCAAAGATTGGACTATGTCTGTGGCTCCTGACTCAAAGGAAATTTGATCTCCAGCCCCAACCAACAGCAGTGACTCTAAGTAACAGCCGACTGATCTCCTGGGACCAGCTCCAGGGACACAGGAGGTTAAGTAGCCCAAACAGACAAGTTGGTAGCCACCGCAGACGTTTCGCTGCTACCAGTCGCCAGGACAAATCCGAGATAGCCAAAAGTTGCAACAGAGTCTGCTTCATCCAGAAGTGCTATCCAAGTCCAGATTCATCTCTTCCAAGGGACACTAACCCCACCTAAGGATTTTGCAGCAACCGCAGTAGAGACTGACCAGTAGTCCAGCATCGGCTGGCCTGCTACAGCAACATAGAGATCTTTGAGGGACCCCGATCTTTATGTCCAAGTTTGCCCCACTCCACACGTGGACTGAGGAGCACCCACAAAGACACCTTGCCGACCTCACCACAACCGGAGCATCCTTTGAGCATCCCTCAGCATCAGGACCACTCCATTGAGGTCTATGATGGTTGTCCTGTAAAGTTTGGATTTTGTTTAAAAAACTCTCTGGAAGCCAGGTAACTGTCCAAAGTGTCCATTCTGACTCCCTAGACCTCTGTCCAGATAGAATTGGTCACCCAACCCTCGCCGGAGTAGCCGAGCTAACAGTTTCAAACGTTTCAAAATTCTTCAAAATTCTTGTTGACCAATGCTTGTTTGCAGTTGCATCTAAAAGTGAAAATATCTTCTTAAATCTGTCTCTCTGGAACCCTCCAGTGGATTTCATTCATCCAGGTCTCTAAAAGTTTATTAAAATATAATTTATTTTTAGAAATCGGTGTCTTCCGTGTGCCGTTGATTTCTTATTTCATTGTTTGGTGCTGTTGAAATGCTTTACACATAATTCCTTTGCCAAGTCTTACTGCTCTCAGCCACAGCTGCCAGGGTTAGTCTTCAGGTTAAGTAACTGAGTCTGACTCGACCCAGGATGGTATTTGTGAGTGTACTGCACGATAAAGCCCCATAGCCATATCATATAGTACACCGAAATCCTCACAGTGTCCCTTTAAATTTCAGTCACATTGTCCTGCTCAGGTTTAAAGTCCTGCAATTGAGAAAAAAAATGTTTTAATTGATTCAATGCACACTAATGTTTAGAATAATGAAACAGAAGGTGCTGTGAATGTTGGCTTGTTTACTACAGTTATTCTGTCGCAGTGATTCAGAGGTCGCTCAGAACATCTCGGGGTGCAATGTGTTGACACCATTAGGTACGACCCCCACTGTAAGAGCTGATGCCCCAGCAGTGATTGAGAAATGATGGCTCTGTAATCCACCAATGCCCAGATCCCTTCACATTTTAACGGTTTGCTTCTCTCACTCCCTGTGCTAAAAATAGTGGTGGTAGATCTCACGTCCTCATGCGATTGCGGGTGAGCTGTTGCACTTCTGCGTTTCCAAAATTCTACATTTTTGTATGGTAAAGCAATTTTCGTAATGTGATTTCAACCAGACTCCCCCATACACACATTCAGTAGGTGTATAAACCAACCAAGCTATCTCACTGGCATTAGAACAAGGGACCTGCATGTTATCTACAGACCACCCCAGTAGGCACTGGACTTCCAGACCTCTCTCAGTGGGACTAGACTGTGTAACCTGCAGGTGACAGTTTATGGCAAGGGCTCTACTCACCTCTTTATTGACAGCTTCTCGAGCTCTTTTTGTAGAACTCACAGACCTCAATTCTGGGAGAGGTTTGAAGGGTTTCAAGAATGAATCTAACTTCTCCACTATAGTCCACCCTGACACTTGTATGATTCCCCACAACTCAACCCCCATCTCCACCTCCTTTTGTTTCCCCCATTCTTTTGTGTTTGGTGCTGCACATGCAATAAAAACACGGAAAGTAAACGCTGAAATACAATTCTGTGCATCTTGTTATAAAAGCAGCTACTTAAACAATGAGAAAAACTGATTTTAAAGAGTTATGAAAGCAGCAGAAATACTCCACAGATATCAAACAAGCATTAGCAACGTCAATAGGTCTTGCCTTAAGACTTTTGGTTCTGACATTGCATTTTTGTTCACGTTGTACATATTGCTATACAGCATGGTCAATTATTTATAGCCATGCTGTATAGCAGTGTGGATGCTGTGGAGCATGGCTAAACATAATGATAAAAAGGGACTCTAATGCATCCAGAGCTACTACTACACTTCTAAAAAAGTGTGTTAGCTCTGGCGGCGTCATAGTGCTTTTTGAAATTAGTTTTAGCCACACTGCTGTAGAACATGGCTACAAAACATTGCCAAAACCAATAGCTTTCATAGGCGAGAACTATTGGCTTTACCAATGCTTGTTTAGTTCAAAGGACTTCTAGAAGAGTTCTGTGCACATAACCGTGAGAAATACCGTAGGGTAGGTTATTCATGTTAACAACACTGAAGAAATAACTTGGTTAATGGATGTCAAGGAAAGGGTTGTGCATGTCTGCAAAGATTTGTCACACCTGCTATATCACCAGAGCCACTGTGCTTAATATGAAATTTATTGTGGCGTGAGCCACGGGCTATGCTGCCCGCACAAGCACATGGAAATAAGGTGTTTCTCACAAAGCAAAAGTGGAAATTGAATCAAGGATCCTAATCAGTTAATCAGCTTCCTTGACACCGCGTTCCCTAAATAAACAGTAACAAAATAATACATATAAGTTAAATGTTATTTCGATGGGTCTTATGTGAAGATAATAGACTCTGGCACAACACTCTAACAAATACTTGTACATTGAAGAAAGGGAAAAATAACAGATTTGAAACACACATGCTGACCAGACCCAGGGGCTTGAAATTGAAGTCATCTTCGCGAATGTCAGCGGGGAGTGGGAAGGTTAGCATGTGTTTATTGCTGTGAGTGAAACACTAAATTCTCTTTCACATTTTGCCTCTAAACCCTGCAATATACTTCCAGCTGGGGAAACTCCATGCTTTTCAGGGAGATGTGAGAATGACCTATTTACTTTGATTTGGCTCAAGATGAAAAGTAGTCGTTTGCACAGATTTTGTTAGCTTTGCAGCATAATGGCACTTTCACAAAAGTGTGAAAGTGCCCCCTGCTCTGCTGTTCATGTTGCACAGCAAATGTGACGAGCGAGCAACAGCGAATGCATTCCCAGGGCAACTTTCTGACACTCCCAAGATGTCTTTAGCAGCTGTGTGGTAGGCTGTGACCGAAAAAAAAAAACCACACAGCACTCCACACCTCAATGCCTGGATCCCATCCAGAGGGAAAAATTACACTTACACTTTACACCACATTTGCTCACTGGGAGAGAGCACATGCATGGACCCCCACCCACAATACCCCTGCGTTTCACCTGACATGCTTAGGGTGGTCTTCACTCAACGTTTTGCCTGACTCCCTCCAATTTTCTGTACTCATTTTTGCTGTTTCTAGGACTCTGCGCACTTCACTGCTGCTAATCAGTGCTAAAGTGCTTGTACTCTCTCCCGTAAAACACTATACCATTGGATCGTACCCAATTGGCATATTTAATTTGCTTATGTGTCCTTAGTAACGTGCACTAGAGGTGACCAGGGCCTGTAATTAAATGTTACTAGTGGGCCCGCAGCACTGATTGTGTCACCCACGTAAGTAGCACCCTAACCATGTCTCAGGCCTGCCACGGCAGGGCCTGCGCGTGCAGTTCATGGTCATGTGACTTGGCAGGTAAAAATACTTGTCATGCCCTGAACTCCCCCTTTTATTACTTACAAGTCACCACTGAGGATGGCCCTTGACAACCCTGTAGGGCAGGGTGCTATGTAATTGAAAGAGCCTAAACATGTGCTTTAAAATCTAGCATCACTAAAGGAAAACCTGCAGGGCTTCAGAATTGAAACTGCATTTAAAAAGTGACACGCAGGCATTTTGTGCTGCAAAGTGAAACATGAGGCTTTGAAATTCACATGCTTGGTCAGACGCTTTCCATTTAGCAATTCATGTAAAACATTGCACAATTAATTCATAGCTTGATTTAAATGTGTTTAGTTAGATTTTGTGCTTACTATGAAAATGTGTTTTTAACTTGCAAAAATGTTAAATGTGCATTAATAGAATATAACCTGTATTAGAATTAGCACAACACTTTATAATGTAGAAAACAGAACCAGCTCTTGATTTAGCTCTTGCTCTGTTAGATTCTGTTGGCCTTCAAGATAAGCAAAGGAATTTTTCTCTCTGTGCGAAGAACAGTGGCAAATTTGCAGCTGTGACCTCGGAGCTGTATCTCTGTAGTTGCTGGAAGGTTCAAACAAAGCCTCATTTAGTTCTTTGCTTTAGTGAGAATAGAAAACACATGTTATTTTAAAAGTGCATTACCTTGGTGTGTTTAATATTTCTTGTTTAATTAAAAGGTTCTTTTGCAGCTCATGTTATGTGTTTAGTTAGAAATAAAATGTCCTTTTTAAAGGAAGGTTAGGAGATGAAGTTGTATTAAATAAGATGCAGAATATGCCGTGGGAAGGATCTTCGCCTGTCTGATAAGATGACGTATGCAATCTGCCGGGGGGCGGAGGCATCCTTTTGGAGAATGCTGGATTCCAGTTGGAGGAAGACGAAGTCACACTACATGTTTTGTAACATTATTCTTTGATAAACGCGTTCCTTGTTAGGAGTTTCAGAACACTTGCAGGAACACTTTCGGAGCCCTTTGAGAGAGACAGACAGATTTAGAGACGGGAGGCTGCAGAGGAGTTTCAGACTCCGATGCAGAAATGAAGGAAGGAGAGCAGATGTGATTTGCAGATTCAGGGAAGGAGAGGGTAGACCTTCATGTAGAGCAGAACGGAGGCTGATGTAGGCAGATTAGATGTAGGTTTAGTTCCATTCTGACTTTTCTTAAAATCCCCAAGCTTTATGCTTTGACTAACTGGCTTTGCCAAGGCTTATTTGCTCTATGCATTATTTCACTTCATGGGAGATTCTGCAATTATTAATGATTGATTTTTGCTTCATGCCAAGCTCACTCTTGCTTCTATTCTAGAACTCTTCATGAGTTCTGACTGACATCATTTGTGCCTCATTGTCCTAGAAAAGGAATTCTTTTTGCCTTTATGGAACGCACGGTTTGCAATTCATGATGCTTTGTACTAACTTAATTTTTCTATTATCAATTCTGTAACCTGATTGATACCTGACTAATGAATGAAGAGTAAGAAAATCATAGATTTTGATTGGAAAATAAACCCCTTTAAACTACTCACAACTCTCATTATTGACTTAAATGTTTCTTTGCATTTGATTAATTGCTCATGTTTATGAAGGAGCTCCCTGGTCATTAACGGTGGCCAAGACCTATCGACCTTGAGCGGGAACAAGGGTAATGGTAATCCAAGGTGATGGTGCCACACTTCCTAGATTCTCCAATGGGAGATTACCGTGGGATTTCCGCTCCAACAGGATGGTAGCCGAGGTAAGTTTATACACCTTGACCAGAAGGAGCAGAGTTTAGGTAACGCCCTGAATGGAGCTACAAATTTTTTTGCCCAAGTTAGAAAATGGCCCGAGCCCCAAAAAGTACTGATTCCTGATTCCAAAGCCCAGAACTTTTAGATTGGCAAAGAAGTATTAGAAGGTGATCCAAGAAGGCGTTTGCTGAGGAAGGTGTGAGTTTTAATAGGGAGCAACACATTTGCAGTCATTTCTGATTTTAGTACATTTTGATTGTGGTAATTGCATTTGCAGTAATTGCGTTGGATTAGATCATGGCATGCGGTAATGGCATTTGCGGTAATTGCATTGGATTAGATTGTGGTATGCGATAATTCCGGTTGTGGTAATTGCGGTTGCGGTAATTGCATGGAATGTGTTAGATTGCGGCAATGATTTGATTGTGTTATGTCTAGCAGAGTTGGGATGAGAGTCAAGTGAATGTGGTTTCGGCCCGAACGCGTGCGGCCCATGAGATATGATTTGATTTTTTATGTCAGGCTCAAGGAGTAGCCTAAGATCCCGGGATATATTTGAGGTGTAGAAGACACTGAGTTGATGTAATTGTCTGACCAGTGATTGTGGGAGTCGTGAAGCGCTATCGACGACCCCCTTGGAGTATGGGAACGTGTGTGAGTGAGCTTGTTTAAATCGTGTGGGAAGCTTGGTGCACAAGGGTGGACCACAGCGATTCGAGTGGCCAGCGCAGGTCATGGGTCACGGTGTGAATGGTCTTGAGAGATTGGATCCTATTGATCCAATTTATGTGACTGTCTGGTCATTTCATGGACAGACAGTTACTAGAAGAAAGGCAGACAATTACTTGAGACTGTCCAGTCGTTTCATGGACAGACAGTTACTAGAAGAAAGGCAGACAATTACTTGAGACTGTCCAGTCGTTTCGTGGACAGACAGTTACTAGATTCTATGAGTGAAGTGTGTGAATGCGTAAGGTGAGATTGTGAAGGAGGGTGAACCGCTGTGAGGGGAAAAGTGACATTGGAGTGTGCCACGCTGTGATAGGTCCGTTGTGTCATTACCGTATTGAGATTGGTTGAAAGTCTTCAAAATTCTAAACTGTAACAGGATTGGAGGGAAAAAAAGTGACGTTTACGGAATTGAATCAAAACATTGGATTGAATTATTACAGAAATGAAATTGTTTAAAGGTTTTAAGACACTTCTGAGAGGTAAATCGAAAAATTTGATTTGGGTTGGTGACGAGACCCCACCTGATGGAACGCCTGCACATTTTATGTTAACAAATTTGGGATTATTTTCATGTTTGTGGATTCGCCAATGGTGAAAGGTTACTGAGAAAGAGGGTGTCCTTTGAGTTTTCCAAAATATGGTACTTTTGAACTGCAAATTATTGACAGATTAAGAGAAATGTTATCTGAAATAAAGTCACCATCTAGAGCCACACAATTTGAAGCCTTAAGTTTGTGGGAAAAGACAGCAAGAGACAAGGAAAGAGAGGACGAAAGGGGAAAGGATCAGATACAGGAAAAGGAAATTATAGATGACAAAAAGCCTCAAACCGATAGTGATTTAGGAGATGAAATATTGGATGCATTGTTAACTGAGTGTCCACCACCTTAAGTGGTGCCCACTACAAATTCTGATAATAGTGTACCAGCACCTGCTTCTGTTGAACCAAGAGAAATACAGATTGAGAGAACTTTACAGATATTTCAGATTGCCCCACCACCTGTTGATTCGATACCGACAGTGATACCTCCAGGTTTTAATGCTTCAATTGTGACTGATTCTATACAAATACTACAAACTGTAGCTGCATAAACAATACGTAGACAAATTCTGACTGTCCAAATCAATATGGTCCCAACTCAAGAAGCTCAAAGAACTCTAGAAGGAGTAATTACATCAGGGTTTACCTCGACATCTCAGAATTCACAGATTATAGAACAGAAACTACCCCAGACGGTTCAAGAATTGAAAGATAGAGGAGGGATTGTCTTTACAACACCAATAGCCAAGGGAGAAACACATTTATTTGAAGATGGGATTTTTGGACCATGGTTTGAGGAAGCAGCAGGGATTAAAAGGACAGACAACATGGTAGAACAAATTGACCCAGAACCCAAAAAAGAGAGACCACTTAATGTTTCAAATATAAAAGTTGTACTTGGAGAAATTATCAGGGAAGGTTTAGATCTTGAGAATTTGACAACTATCAGGAAAAAGACTTAATTTACCTGAGTAAGGAAATTACAAAATGTGCAGAAACTGTACGTGACAGACTGACTGATTTGGCCCGAAAATATGAAATTAATGTTTTAGGAAGTTTTCCATTTCAGAAAAATTTCATGGTACAGATGGATGATGAAGCAATTGAGAGAGCACGTTCTTCGCGAAGCGATCACACATTACAGAATTGGTGAAATACATTTGTAAATGAAAGGGTTTTGAGAAATTAGGAGACAAGTGGGCAAGGAAATATGAAAAGAAAAAGAAACCACCAGACCTAGCAAGGAAATTGGAGAAGAAAAAGAAACCACCAGACCTAGCAAGGAAATCAGAGAAGAAAAAGAAACCACCAGACCTAGTTGAGGAAAACAATGAACAAGATGAGGGAGAAGCTTCAGCTTATCCAATGAGAGAAATAGTGGGAGAAGTACATGTTCATGTACCATGGGACGAAGGTGAACTTGCAGCATTTGTGAACACATTCCCAAAGTTGAGAGACAAGCCTGTGGGTACTACAAAAATTGATGGACTTATTGTAATCTCAAATGTGTTGTGGATTAATTTCAAAATGTTCTTTGACACTGAAAAGCCAATTGAATTGTGGTCTGAATGTAAAGTTGTTGTGCAAGGGCCAAGTGAGGAGACAATGAGAGAGTCTTGCACTAATGCACCATCTTCTGTTATTATGGAGAAAAATGAAGCAGTGATTACTTTTCTAAAGGGCCGAGTGCCACCAAAAGATCTTAATTGGGTACAGATTAAAAGAACCTCACAAGAACTTAAAGAATTGGTTCATGAATTTTTTGAAGGAGTGTGTCAGGACTCGAGTTTCAACAAGACAGCAGGAGAGAGTGCACTGATTGCAGTTTCATGAGATTCTGTGCGTCTCAATTTTTTATTGGATTAATGATCTTGATTGATTGATTGATTTGATTTATAAATTTATAGAGCGTGCGATTGCCCGGAGGCGTCTTGGCGCTAGGGGTCGATGTGAGAAGGATTGCCGAAAAGGTAATGAGCTGACTTAAGAGGTAAAGAGACAGGTTTTTACGGCTTTTCTAAAAGACAAGAGCGTAGGGCTGCTTTTTATCATGATTGGGAGAAGGTTCCAGGTCTTGGCTGTCCGCAACAGAAAGCTTCTTCCCCCCACCTGACCTGCTTGAACTTAGGTACCTGTAAAAGTTTTGCGTGAACAGACCTCAGGCTTCTATCTGGCTCGTACCGTTTCAGCTGTGTTCTTAAAAACTGCGGTCCTGAACCATGAAGGTGATGGAGGAAGGACTCACAATGAGACTTGCTCGTAAGCAAATCCTCTCACAGTATTAATTAATTAAACTTTGTAATGTCTTTATTAACAAATGCATACACAACACTGTATCCAAGAGAAGCTTGCCTATGTGTTTAAACTACTAAGTAATCCTTGTCTAATTCAAAATGGCCGCAAAAAAAACGCGGGAACTCAACTGCACATGTGTCAACCATATCACGTGGTATGACGTCTTTCTTTGCTTGGAGGGAATCTTTGCTTCTGCGCAGTGTGTGCTAAAATGGCTGCTTGGTGTTCTCACATGCTAAAGCTTATGCATTTGCTGCAATTAATAATGTGGTATGTTTAACGCTACTAATGCGGGATAGATTTTTAATTAAATGGGAATAGAGTAGAAGTAGGAGGTGTACAGTGAAAACATGTATTTTTGATTTTAATATGTTTCTTCTTTGATCACACTCTTAGTTCGTAAATTGGACCTGGGTTAACTGAACAGCAGCTCAAGAGCTATGGAATGTGCGCATGCGCTCGGAAATGACAAGACAAAGCGATGAAGTCAACTTGGAAGATATCCAAGGCCACGACCCATTGGTCAACTCCACTGTACCTCGGAGATGTTCTCTCAATTGCAACAATGTATATACAATTTGTATTAAAATTTGTTGTGAGACGGGTGGGAAATAAAGCAAATGTATAAATTATGAGGGGAGGTATTTTAAAACAATGGGCTTAAAGAAATTGAACTAAATTGTCATGGTGTGAGGATCAACCCCCTGTCCCTGTCCAATCAGAAATAGTGGGCTCATAATTTTGAAACATTAATGGGAGGTCCTGGGTATAGAAGAGTAAAATACATATAGAATTAGCTAATTAGTTAGCATTAGGGCGCACAGGAGCTGAGAGAACAGATGAACAGATACGGTAGCAGAGAACCTATGCTATTGCAGAACCGAGAAGACTAAATCGCTGTCCAGAGAGGTCCTGAGGTGGGGGCGGCGGATTCCATTAGAAAGAAGATACGGAAGAAATGAAGGAGGAACGAAGTGCCAGAGAGGGGAATGACGCAGGCGTCGTTGGTAGAGAGGTCACCTGCCCTGTTTTGAACCTGGTCCGGAGGTCTTGGTCTTCATCCTTCTTGGGACCCTTTTCAACTCCTTGGCCAAGGGGTTTGGTTCTCATACTCTTAGGTAACTATAAACAGAATCTTTAGTATGTGCTGCTGTCTCTATCTTCTCTTTTCTGAGGGACCGTCATTTGATGCTTAGTAGGTGATATTATAGTATATTTCCTCTTTGATATATGATCAAGTATTATGTGGTTTGTAATTTACTCTGCTAAAGAATTTTAGATAAACATTTAAAACTATCTGAGTCAGTGATTATTTCAGGTTTATGAATTGTATTAAACTTCCCAATTATCAAAGGGTTCATCGGTAAGTCATTACTCTTCAATCAGAAAAGGTCATTGGTAGCAGGGATATTGATAAAGAGTATAACTGACCCACCAGCGGAAATTGCTAGCGTAGTATGAATGAATGGGCCCAGGTGAGTATTTGGTGTATGGCTGCTTGTTGCTAGTAACCCGCTGGATCAGTTTTCTGGCTAGCAGAGGATGGTTAGACTTTGTTAATTGGGTAATGAGAATTTTATTTTTATGAACTAACATCCGTTTGTTGAAAGTTTTGTTTTATGTTGTCTAGAATCCCCGGGGAAATTTGAATAGCGGATGGTAAGTGGAAGCCATACTGCAGTGAGGTTATCTGTCAGGCAGAAATAGTACTGAAAAGTTAAGCAGGGCTATCAGTACTTGTTAGGGACTCTGTGCGTGTGAGTGACAGCAAAGGAATACGCTGGTGAAAATTTGATGTTATATCACCTAGAAAGGGTAACATTGAAGGAATAGCAGGTATTTCCGAAGCTTATATGAAGAGTAAACGGAAGGGTTTTACTCGTAGTGTATGTTAGTAAACGGAAGGGCTTTACTAAGAAGTGAGAGAAATCTATCTTTTCAAAATGAGAGAATCTGGCACGATAGCGAATGTTTTATGTCGTTACTGAATTTTAATAAGAAGAGTTGAAAAATTTGTGTACGATTTTGTAAAGGGAGGGTCAGCTGTCGGAGTAAAGGCTGACGTCACAAACGCCGCGCTGGTATTGGTTGACACAGCGGGCGTGAAGCGAGCTTTGTAAAGGAGGGGTCAGTAGTCAGGAGTAATATTGATGTCACAGGTGCCGCGCTGGGATTGGTTGAAACAGCGGGGGACAGAGAAGCGCAGATTGTTAAGGAGGGGCCATCAGATAAACGTCACAGAAAAGTCACGCTAGGATTGGTTCAGAGACAAAGGTTAACTGGAATTTGATTGGTTGTCAGGATAGAAGTTGAAATCTTAGTGGACAGTGTAGATTGTATGTGGCAACGTGATCCGACTTTGACAGGAACCCGTCCAGACAGAAGATTCCTAGGATTTGCCGAATATAATTCGATACATAGATATTTACCAAAAATGTACGGTGAAAAGAGAAAAATTTCATTTTTACAGAAGATTAAGAATTATTTTAAGAAAGATAAGCCAATCAAAACTAGGGAAGGAATTATCATTCCACCAGCAAAAACGCCAGCCTCATTCATGATGATGGAGAGGGGTTATCATACTTTCGTATCGTTAGAAAATTGGATAGAATATACAAAAGATGATGCAATATTAGCTTTCCCAGAGAATGGTACTTTCAATGGGAGAATTCTTTAAAATTTAAGAATAAGAATGAATGATTTAGAACCCAGACCAAGATTAACTCAATACGAAGCCCTAGAAGAATGGGAAACAGAGGCATTTGAACGTGATAGACCGAGAAGCAATAGGGGTTAGAGGTAGGGGTGGGCGGAATTTGCGTAGTCGCGCTACGCAAAGCTCCGCAAAACGGTAAAAAATCTCCGCGAGCACGCAAAAGTTCCGCGAACGCGCGGAATTGCTTGTTCCGCCCGTTCGCTATGCTTTTTTCCTCTTCGCGAATGCTGTTTGCGTGCTCAGGGAGAAATATCTCGCGAACACGCATTTTGAAAGCGCGAACAAGCAAAAAATTCCGCGAAGCTGCAGATCGCGGAATTTTTGGTACTTCCGCGTTTTCCGCAGAACGCGAAATTACCCAAATTCCGCAAATTCCGCGACCGGAACGGAATTTACCACCCAGGCCTAGTTATAGGGGATTTTTCCCTAGACACCAAAATGAGACACGAGAAAGTCAGATGAAACAGTGGAGAAGAGCGATGCTTAGCGAGGGTTTGTGTCCAGTTTTTATGACAGATGAGCCGTTAGGGAGCAAATGCAAAGAAAAGATTCCGAAGATTAATTTATGGAAGAAATATTAAAGAACCCTCCACCATATCAGGAAGGGTCAAGTGGATGTTCTCCAAGTGCACCAGTTTTTAGAACACCATTGGTACCGCAAGTATTACATAATCCACCAGTTAATAGGGTACTTCAGGATAAGGAAAGAGAGGCTATAGACAGAAACAGAGCAGAATTGATACAGAAAACAACACAGTTGAATGTACATCCTGATTCCCTGACAATACCTGTAACCATTGGTCCTGTGGTTCCTTTATATGGTGACAAAGTAAATTGTCCGAAACCCCTAGTTATGCCTACACCTGTGGAGATTCCAAAACACAAAGCAGTAATAATTGATGACCATATCAGCGACTGTGAATCAATGATTTAATTAATGGATTTACCTAATCGAGACTCTGTAAATAGTACCCCTAGAAGAGTCCCACCTGGTTGTTCAAAGGATGTGAATATTATAACATCATCAGGAACTAAGAGTGCAACGGTAGTAACCCCAGAAGACTTAGAAAGATGGGCACAAGGAATAGACAGACAAAGTTCACCCCCAAAGATTTTAGACATTTATAAATTAAAAGTCGAGTTAGAAGAAATGATAGCAGGCAACGTAGGAGTAGATCGGTTGAATACCTATAGTGAGGAAGAACTATTGTTCTTATGTAGGAGCATAACCAGAAACACAAAGATATTCCATGAAAAATTGGCGGATTTGGCTTTAGAAATGGGAATCGAAATAAGAAAGTCAAAGGTACTACAGAAACCATATAGAGCAGACTTTACTGATAAGGATCTAGAAAATATGAATGCATCTGGTAGGAAACTACAAGTGAAGGAATTAATGTCAGTATTACAGAAATGGGGAGAACTAGATAAATGGAAAACTAGATGGACAAAGAAAAAGGAGGAGGCACGTTACAGTAGAACGACTTCTGAATATTTACTGAAGGAAACAGGGAAAGTAGATCAGATGTACCCGATGCGGGAAGTTCCCGGAGGAGGTTATGTTCATGTCCCATGGAGCAGACAAGATATTTTATCATTTACGAATGATTTTCCAAGGTTGACAGAAAAACCGATAGAATGGTACAAGCAGGTTGAGAGGTTTGTGAAAGTCTCAAAAGTATTGTTAAAGGACTTAGACGGTTTGTTTGACATAGTGGTACCTGCCGATTTATGGACAGATTGTAAAATTACAGTCGACTGGTCAAGTGAAGAATATCCTAGAGATCTAAAGACAGGTGCCCCATCAAATGATTTGATGAAAAAGTATCACCAGGTAATAACTTATTTAAAGGGGAAAATACCACCAAAAGAAACAGATTGGGTGAAAATAGACAGGACTACCCAAGAAGCAAGTGAATCGGTTCATGCCTATTATGAACGTCTATTACAGGTGCTCAAACAGTATAGTGGATTCGAGGATATTTGGTGACAAAAATATGAGTCAGTTTGTCTATCGATTTGTCTATGGTCTAAAACCAGAGATTTGCCAAATGATTAAGCAGCATATGTTATGCTGGCAAGGGAAGCCTATAGATGAAATTTTGAAATATGCTAATTATTGTGGAGACGACATCGAGGATAGGCACAAGAAACTGCAAGAAAAGGTGATGTGGGCTCAAGTGAAAATGGCTGAGCGACAGGGAATTAATTTGGATAATCCAACAGAAAGTCAGGGAAAAGAATCTGGAACGAATGGTGACACAGGGAATGGTGGAAAAGTGAGAGGACGAATGAGTAGAGAAGAGGCTAAAAAGAAATTTCCTTGTCATGGGTGCGGAAAGTTGGGACATTGGAAGGACGAATGTAAAAAGAATCAAAATAATAATAATGGCCCAAATCATAATTTAAATCCACAGACGCAGAATGATTCACAGCAGGGTGTAAACCCTCAGAGTCAGTGGCCACCTGCCCCTACACAGGGTAATGTAAGCAGAGTAAAGCATGGTACAGACGTCGGATATCAAAGAGGAAGTGGTAAGAATGAATATGTAACTTCACAGTTTCTTTTACAGAACAAATTTGATCCATATAGTCATCAATGACGGTGCCTAGGAGAGGGGGAGAAGGAGTGCATACTTGGCGCATCCTTACCGGTAGATCAGTCAGGTCCATATTTTGAAGGGAAAGTAAGAGGTAATGATATCACTTTTCTTTTGGACACTGGTGCTACCCGTTCTACTGTAAGAACATCAGACATCGCAGACCTCCCTCTCTCTGGAGAAGCTATCCAAGTTGTAGGTGTAGCAAATCAAAAGGTTAGAACACCCCTTACTGAGCCTATGGAAGTGAAGATAGGAAACTTTAGAGAAATGCACCAATTTGTGGTTGTGATTCCAGTCCAATACATTTATTGGGTAGAGACTTACAGTGCAAAATGAATTGCACTATTTTTTGCACACCGGATGGTGTTGCTGTACAGACCCCGGTTGAAGATCATGTTTATAAGTTCATGCTAGCTAAGCAAGGTACTGAAGTGGATGAGATGTTCTCCTTAATATCCAAAGATGAGTTACCAGAAGAGTTAAGAACTACTGTGAACTCTAAGGTATGGGATTTTACTGGGAAAGAAGTAGGTCTTATGGCAAAAATAGACCCAGTAAAGATCACTATAAAAGAAGGCGCAATTTTCCCCATTACCAGACAGTACAAAATGAGTGCAGAAGTAAAGGCAGGAGTTGTTGAGGAAATTAGCAGAATGGTGAAACAAGGCATATTAAAAGAAGTTATGAGTAGTCCTTGTAATTAACCAATAATGGGTTTGAAAAAGCCTAGTGGAAAATATAGGATTGTTCAGGATTTGCGGAAAATGAATAAAATCATGGTACCTTGTTGTCCTATAGTACCAAATCCTGCAGTAATCCTATACCAGATACCCTGGAGTGCAGAATGGTTTACAGTAATTGATTTATGCCAAGCATTTTTCTCGATACCATTGCACCCAGATAGCCAATATCTGTTTTCGTTTAAATTTGAAAACCATGTCTATGTGTGGAATCGTGTTCCTCAAGGGTACACAGAAAGTCCCTCCATTTTTAATCAAATACTGAAAGGGTGTCTAGAGAAATTAGTACTGCCCAGGAGCTCAGTCCTGGTGCAGTACATTGACGACTTATTGGTAGCATCCAAAACTCATGATGATTGTGTTGAAGATTCAATTGCATTGCTCAACCATTTGGCTGAAGAAGGACACAAAGTATAACCTGAGAAGCTGCAGTTTTGTACAACAGCAGTTAAATACTTGGGACACCAAATTGAAAAGGGAACAAGAAGAATAACATCTGATAGAATAAAAATAATCAAGGAAATGAAAATGCCAGTAACACAAAGAGAAGTGAGAATGTTTCTTGGGATAGTAGGATACTGTCAACAATGGATTATAGGGTTTTCACTACTAGCAAAGCCTTTAATTCAGTTAACCAAAAAGAAAGCTAAAGATCCAGTTGAATGGGATGATGAAAGTGCCGGTGCATTTGTAGAATTAAGAAACGCTTTGTGTGAGGCACCTGCCCTAGGCATGCCTGACTATACAAGAGAATTCACATTGTTTTGCTATGAAAGAGAAAATTGTGCACTTTCAGTGTTGACTCAAAGACATGGACTAGATAGGCGTCCTATAGCATATTTTTCTGCTACATTGGACCCAGTGGCTGCAGCATTGCCAGGCTGCTTAAAAGCAGTTGCTGCTACCTGTATGAGCATTGAGCAAAGTGAGTCAATAGTAATGGGATATCCTGTTACAGTGTTTGTCCCACATGCAGTTGTGATCCTGTTGACAAGAACTAGAACTCAGCATCTCACGCCTAGTCGAATGACAAGGTATGAACGAATAATTCTAGGAGCTGAAAATGTGACCGTAGTTAGGTGCACAGTTGTAAATCCTGCTACATTATTGCCAGATCAATATTGTGAAGAAGTTAAGGATGACCCAGAACATGATTGTTTACAGGTCACAGAATTGTGTACAAAACCGCGTCCGGACATACAAGAAATGCCCCTAAAAGACTCAGACAGGGAGCTGTTTGTGGACGGCTCATGCCTAAGGCATGAGGATGGCAAATTGAGCGCAGGAAAAAGTGGGAAAAATTTAAAAGCAACGTATTTACGAACAGTCAATATGGGTACAGGGTTGTGCATGATTTTGGCCAACTGTGGATGGAGAAGGATTTCATGACTTCTTCAGGATCCCCAATCAAAAATGGGCAGTTTGTAAAGGAACTATTGGAGGCAATACAATCACCAAAAGAATTGGCGGTGGTGAAATGTGCCGCACACCAGTCAGGAGATGAATGGGTGGTAGCCGGTAACAGATATGCAGATCTAGTTGCTCAACACTGTGCCAGAAACATATTGGCAGTAAACAGAAAAGTTGAAAGGATGGGAATCAGCTGCCAACTTATGCTATGTTTGACACCTGAAACATGGAATGATGTGAAAAGACTGCAAGATGATGCTGAGGAGAGTGAAAGAAAAGTTTGGATAAAAATAGGGTGTACCCGAAGAACAGATAATGATGTATGGGTATATTCAGATGGCAGACCAGTCATGCCCGACTGTTTGATTTCACAAATGGCCAGGATGTATCATGGAGACACACATGTAGGGAGAGATGCCATGATTAGACTTTTCAGACAAAGTTGGTACAATCCAAAGTTTAGGGCTGCAGCAGAGAGTCTTTGCCAGAGGTGTTTAACTTGCCAAATGAATAATCCAGGAAGAAGAACAGTAATTGGTTTGGGTAAAATTGGAAAGGCTGAGGGTCCTTTTGTAAGATTGCAATTATATTTCATACAGCTACCACCATGTAAAGGACTGAAATATGTATTTGTCATAGTGTGTCTGTTTTCAAGGTGAGTGGAGGCTTACCCAACCAGAAGGAATGACAGCATTACAGTCGCAAAACTGTTGTTACGAGAACTCATTCCTAGGTTCGGTTTCCCAGTAACTTTGGAATCAGATAGAGGAAGTCACTTCAATAACAACGTAATTCGAATAATATATGAAGCATTTAAAATTGAACAAAAACTGCACTGTGCGTACCGCCCAGAGGCTTCTGGAGTGGTAGAACAAATGAATGGCACAATAAAATCAAGATTGTCAAAAATGTGTGCATCTACATCGTTAGATTGGCCAGATGCATTACCCCTTGTCTTAATGGGACTCAGAAGCATTCCTGATAGAAATACAGGATTGAGCTCACATGAAATCATCATGGGCAGAGCAATGAGACATGCACATGTTCCTGGAAATAAACTGCTGAACATAACTGATGATATGGTTCTAGATTATTGCAAAGCATTGGCTTTCTGTCTCTCACCAGGTTGGAGAAGACGCAGTTTCCAGGCAGCCTGAACAAAAGCATGATCTAAACCCTGGAGACTGGGTGGTAGTGAAGCATCACACCAGAGAAATGTGTTTATCACCCAGGTGGGGTGAACCTTGTCAGGTTATATTAGTTACAAACACAGCAATGAAATGTGCAGGATTGCCCAATTGGATTCATGTAAGCCACACCAAAAGGGTGCCAGCTCCTGAAGGAAAAGCATCTCAGTCAGCATCAATAGCTGAGGAAGCTGAAGGTTGGCCAGCTGAAGAATCCCAGGTGAGAGATTCTGGAGAAGCTGAAGAAGAACAACCGAGCACAAGTCAGGACTGGATACCAGTGGTCGACATACCAGAAGTTTACAACAAAACAATAAGTCGAGCAAGATTAGAGGAAATCAGTGAGGATCAGATAGGTGAAGAAAAAGCAGCTCAGGATAGGGAGAACTAAACAATAAGAGAACCTGAGCAGGCCCAGATAGGGAGAGGAAATTGGGCACAAATCGACAGCGAAGCAACAAAATTTGAGCATAGACAGACAGGTTTAGAAGAACGCGGTCAGGCTGCAGAAGTAAAAAGTGCAATAAGCCCTGATCAGAATCAGTTAGAACAAAAAAAATACGTTCAGGGAGAAGAAAACCAAGAAAACAACGAGCAAGAAAGCCTCAAGCACGAAGACGTAAATCCTGAACAGGGTCAGTTAGTAGAAACTCACTCACAGACAACTGAAGAAACAACTTTAAGACCTGAGCAAGACTAGATAGAAGAAGAAACTGAAAACGAAGAGAATCAAATTGTGCCACACCTTGAAAATAAAAGAACTTTTGGAAAAGACTCAGAAATTGAAAAAACACTGCAAACAAAGAAAGTCAGAAAAGGCGATCATTGGCTAGTGTCATTAAAAGAGTAAAATACCATATAGAAACACGAAGCGAAGATCCAGACCAAGTGAATGAAGTAACAAGCTTATCTGAACAAACAAGTGGAACTGAAAAACAAAAAAGCAAAAGGTTGAAACTTGTGAACAATAAATTTAAAGTTCCTGACTGGACTTATATAATCCTTGAAGACTACGAAAGTTCAGAGTCCAGTGAAAGTGGGGAAGAAGGAACAAGTGCAGAACTGACTTATGAAAAAGAAGTAAACCCACCTTGATAACGTAAAAGTCTTTAAAGAAAAAGAAAAAAAGCGAAATCTTCTTTGTCAAAATGCCTGACGACAGAGTTTCTGGGAGACCGAAACGGAAATGTTGTAAAAGATGCTGTGCTATATGCATATGTAGTCTGGTAGTGGTACTTATAGTATGGTTAGTTGTGATCGTAGCAATTCCTGACCTTCTGATAATGGATAAAAAGATTAACAACGAAACGAAAGGAAGGATAGATAACTTGAAAAGTGATAGAGTAAAAATAGAAGCAGAAGGTGAACCAGAGTTTCATCACGAGGTAACAGATAACGATACTACTTTAAATGTTTTCACTAAATTATTGTTTCAGTATGTAGATACAATGGAAATTAGTTATTGTTATGTCTGTATGAAGTTACCTGAATCAGTAGCAGAAGGGTTAACATATCATCATTTGCCTCTAACTTATGGCATATCATGTAGTGTATTAACTAGTTTATTTTATAGAACAGGGAAACTTCAGTATTAATATTCAAATATAGATGTGATATTTTCAGAGGTTCCTATTCGAAAGAATATGAACCCAGTAGTCAAGATGCAAAATTTCTGGGAGAATTTTTCTTAACAATGAAGTCGATAGACATAACACATGCACATAGAAGCAATCTAACATGTTCATTACATGAAGAAGAAAAGATATATTTGAACTTAGTTGAGAATAGAAGACAGGATTTTCAAAAGAAGGCGTCTGAGCATAAAGCTCATCTTCCACCTTGGGCTGAGAAAGAGGGTATTTACACACCTGGCAAAGCTCAAGCTGCTATGGCTCTGGATTTTGTAAAGACAGGGAAAATTTGTCTACATAGGTTAAAGACTGATTATAACATTATTTTCATCGGTACCAGTGAATGTGAACATAATTTCTTAATTCTTGGAGGTTGGGGACTAAAAGGAGGAACAGATTCACTTTTTTCTGGAATTTATTATGTGTGTGGGAATAAGGCTTACTTTAGGCTTCCTACACGGTGGTATGGAAGTTGTTATTTTGGATTAGTTTTTCCAAAAATATACCACGTAAAAAGAAACACTGGGAGCAATGAAAATAATGGTGAATTAACCCGTAGTAAGAGAGCTAGTTTTTCAGAAATTGTAGGTGACATATTTGGTGCATTGATACTTTCAGTGGGAATAATTCTGAACTCAAGGAAAATATGTAAATTATCTACAGTGGTTGATCGTTTATCAACGGATACTGCTGGAGGATTTCTAATGATTAATGCGGAAATGGTTGAGATTAGATCTATGGTTATGCAAAATCGACTTGCTCTTGATATAATATTAGCAAAGGAGGGTGGAGTCTGTAAATTGTTGAAAACTAAACATTGTTGCACGTATATTCCTGACAAAAGTGCAGAAATCGGAACGTGTATAAAGAATATAACAAAACTTGAGAATGAACTGAAACCACTGGAAGTTGATAGTGTATGGGAAAGATTGACAAATAGCATTGCTTCAATTGGTACCTGGTTTACTAATGTAGGAAAAGGACTGATAGGTCAAATATTAGTACCCTTAGCAGGGATAGCAATAATAATATTGTCAATAATGATATGGTGCAAATGTTGTAGAAATAATGAAACATATAGGGTGAAGGGAAAAGGCAAGAAATGAAAATTCGATGAAATAGAATTAGAAGATCTGAAAAGTGAAATATACAAGAAACTGAAAGGAGAAGATAAGAATAGAAAATGTAAAAATGAGACTGAGACAAAAATATGCTGAGAAGTTGGCATCTGGTTGTGGGTAGTTTTGATGGCTCAGAAACGCCATCAGAGAGGGGATTGATGGAGCAAGGACTCACAATGAGACTTGCTCGTAAGCAAACCTCTCACAGTATTAATTAATTAAACTTTGTAATGTCTTTATTAACAAATGCATACACAACACCGTATCCGAGAGAAGCTTGCCTATGTGTTTAAACTAATAAGTAATCCTTGTCTAATCCAAAATGGCCGCTAAAGCGCGGGAACTCAACTGCGCATGTGTCAACCATATCACGTGGTATGACGTCTTTCTTTGCTTGGAAGGAATCTTTGCTTCTGCGCAGTGTGTGCTAAAATGGCTGCTTGGTGTTCTCACACGCTAAAGCTTACGCATTTGCTGCAATTAATAATGTGGTATTTTTAATGCTACTAATGCGGGATAGATTTTTAATTAAATGGGAATAGAGTAGAAGTAGGGGGTGTACAGTGAAAACATTTATTTTTGATTTTAATGTGTTTCTTCTTTGATCACACTTTTAGTTCGTAAATTGGGCCTGGGTTAACTGAACAGCAGCTCAAGAGCTATGGAATGTGCGCATGCGCTCGGAAATGACAAGACAAAGCGATGAAGTCAACTTGGAAGATATCCAAGGCCACGACCCATTGGTCAACTCCATTATACCTCGGAGATGATCTCTCAATTGCAACAATGTATATACAATTTGTATTAAAATTTGTTGTGAGACGGGTGGGAAATAAAGCAAATGTATAAATTATGAAGGGCGGTATTTTAAAACAATGGGCTTAAAGAAATTGAACTAAATTGTGATGGTGTGAGGATCAACCCCCTGTCCCTGTCCAATCAGAAATAGTGGGCTCATAATTTTGAAACATTAATGGGAGGTCCTGGGTATAGAAGTGTATAATACATATAGAATTAGCTAATTAGTTAGCATTAGGCGCACAGGAGCTGAGAGAACAGATGAACAGATACGGTAGCAGAGAACCTATGCTATTGCAAAACCGAGCAGACTAAATCGCTGTCCAGAGAGGTCCTGAGGTGGGGGCGGCGAATTCCATTAGAAAGAAGATACGGAAGAAATCGAGGAGGAACGAAGTGCCAGAGAGGGAAACGACGCAGGCGTCGTTGGTAGAGAGGTCACCTGCCCTGTCTTGAACCTGGTCCGGAGGTCTTGGTCTTCATCCTTCTTGGGACCCTTTTCAACTCCTTGGCCAAGGGGTTTGGTTCTCATACTCTTAGGTAACTATAAACAGAATCTTTAGTATGTACTGCTGTCTCTATCTTCTCTTTTCTGACGGACCGTCATTTGATGCTTAGTAGGTGATATTATAGTATATTTCCTCTTTGATATATGATCAAGTATTATGTGGTCTGTAATTTACTCTGCTAAAGAATTTTAGATAAACATTTAAAACTATCTGAGTCGGTGATTATTTCCGGTTTATGAATTGTATTCTCATTTTAAACTTCCCAATTATCAAAGGGTTCATCGGTAAGTCATTACTCTTCAATCAGAAAAGGTAATTGGTAGCAGGGATATTGATAAAGAGTATAATTGACCCACCAGCGGAAATTGCTAGCGTAGTATGAATGAATGGGCCCAGGTGAGTATTTGGTGTATGGATGCTTGTTGCTAGTAACCCGTTGGATCAGTTTTCTGGCTATCAGAGGATGGTTAGACTTTGTTAATTGGGTAATGAGAATTTTATTTTTATGAATTAACATCCGTTTGTTGAAAGTTTTGTTTTATGTTGTCTAGAATCCCCGGGGAAATTTGAATAGCGGATGGTAAGTGGAAGCCATACTGCAGTGAGTTTATCTGTCAGGCAGAAATAGTACTGAAAAGTTAAGCAGGGCTATCAGTACTTGTTAGGGACTCTGTGCGTGTGAGTGACAGCAAAGGAATACGCTGGTGAAAATTTGATGTTATATCACCTAGAAAGGGTAACATTGAAGGAATAGCAGGTATTTCCGAAGCTTATATGAAGAGTAAACGGAAGGGTTTTACTCGTAGTGTATGTTAGTAAACGGAAGGGTTTTACTAAGAAGTGAGAGAAATCTATCTTTTCAAAATTAGAGAAACTGGCACGATAGCGAATGTTTTATGTCGTTACTGAATTTTAATAAGAAGAGTTGAAAAATTTGTGTACGATTTTGTAAAGGGAGGGTCAGCTGTCGAAGTAAAGGCTGACGTCACAAACGCCGCGCTGGTATTGGTTGACACAGCGGGCGTGAAGCAAGCTTTGTAAAGGAGGGGTCAGTAGTCAGGAGTAATACTGACGTCACAGGTGCCGTGCTGGGATTGGTTGAAACAGCGCGGACAGAGAAGCGCAGATTGTAAAGGAGGGGTCATCAGATAGACATCACAGAAAAGTCGCGCTAGGATTGGTTCAGAGACAAAGGTTAACTGGAATTTGATTCGTTGTCAAGATAGAAGTTGAAATCTTTGTGGACAGTGTAGATTGTATGTGGCAACGTGATCCGACTTTGACAGGAACCCGTCCAGACAGAAGATTCCTAGGATTTGCCGAATATAATTCGATACATAGATATTTACCAAAAATGTACGGTGAAAAGAGAAAAATTTCATTTTTACAGAAGACTAAGAATTATTTTAAGAAAGATAAGCCAATCAAAACTAGGGAAGGAATGATCATTTCACCAGCAAAAACGCCAGCCTCATTCATGATGATGGAGAGGGGTTATCATACTTGCGTATGGTTAGAAAATTGGATAGAATATACAAAAGATGATGGAATATTAGCTTTCCCAGAGAATGATACTTTCAATGGGAGAAATCTTCAAAATTTAAGAATAAGAATCAATGATTTAGAACCCAGACCAAGATTAACTCAATACGAAGCCCTAGAAGAATGGGAAACAGAGGCATTTGAACGTGATAGACCGAGAAGCAATAGGGGTTATAGGGGATTTTTCCCTAGACGCCAAAATGAGACACGAGAAAGTCAGATGAAACAGTGGAGAAGAGCGATGCTTAGCGAGGGTTTGTATCCAGTTTTTATGACAGATGAGCCGTTAGGGAGCAAATGCAAAGAAAAGACAAAACATTTGACAGGGTTTGGAGATTCCGAAGATGAATTTATGGAAGAAATATTAAAGAACCCTCCACCATATCAGGAAGGGTCAAGTGGATGGTCTCCAAGTGCACCAGTTTTTAGAACACCATTGGTACCGCAAGTATTACATAATCCACCAGTTAATAGGGTACTTCAGGATAAGGAAAGAGAGGCTATAGACAGAAACAGAGCAGAATTGATACAGAAAATAACACAGTTGAATGTACATCCTGATTCCCTGACAATACCTGTAACCATTGGTCCTGTGGTTCCTTTATATGGTGACAAAGTAAATTGTCCGAAATCCCTAGTTATGCCTACACCTGTGGAGATTCCAAAACACGAAGCAGTAATAATTGATGACCATATCAGCGACTGTGAATCAATGATTTCATTAATGGATTTACCTAATCGAGACTCTGTAAATAGTACCCCTAGAAGAGTCCCACCTGGTTGTTCAAAGGATTTGAATATTATAACATCATCAGGAACTAAGAGTGCAATGGTAGTAACCCCAGAAGACTTAGAAAGATGGGCACAAGGAATAGACTGACAAAGTTCACCCCCAAAGATTTTAGACATTTATAAATTAAAAGTCGAGTTAGAAGAAATGATAGCAGGCAACGTAGGAGTAGATCGGTTGAATACCTATAGTGAGGAAGAACTATTGTTCGTATGTAGGAGCATAACCAGAAACACAAAGATATTCCATGAAAAATTGGCGGATTTGGCTTTAGAAATGGGAATCGAAATAAGAAAGTCAAAGGTACTACAGAAACCATACAGAGCAGACTTTACTGATAAGGATCTAGAAAATATTAATGTATCTGGTAGGAAACTACAAGTGAAGGAATTAATGTCAGTGTCACAGAAATGGGGAGCACTAGATAAATGGAAAACTAGATGGACAAAGAAAAAAGAAGAGGCACGTTACAGTAGAACGACTTCTGAATATTTACTGAAGGAAACAGGGAAAGTAGATCAGATGTAGCCGATGCAGGAAGTTCCCGGAGGAGGTTATGTTCATATCCCATGGAGCAGACAAGATATTTTATAATTTACGAATGATTTTCCAAAGTTGATAGAAAAACCGATAGAATGGTACAAGCAGGTTGAGAGGTTTGTGAAAGTCTCAAAAGTATTGTTAAAGGACTTAAACGGTTTGTTTGACATAGTGGTACCTGCCGATTTATGGACAGATTGTAAAATTACAGTCGACTGGCCAAGTGAAGAATATCCTAGAGATCCAAAGACAGGTGCCCCATCAAATGATGTTATGAAAAAGTATCACCAGGTAATAACTTATTTGAAGGGGAAAATACCACCAAAAGAAACAGATTGGGTGAAAATAGACAGGACTACCCAAGAAGCAAGTGAATCGGTACATGCCTATTATGAACGTCTATTACAGGTGTTCAAACAGTATAGTGGATTCGAGGATATTGGTGACAAAAATATGAGTCAGTTTGTCTATCGATTTGTCTATGGTCTAAAACCAGAGATTTGCCAAATGATTAAGCAGCATATGTTATGCTGGCAATGGAAGCCTATAGATTAAATTTTGAAATATGCTAAATATTGTGGAGATGACATCGAGGATAGGCACAAGAAACTGCAAGAAAAGGTGATGTGGGCTCAAGTGAAAATGGCTGAGCGACAGGGAATTAATTTGGATAATCCAACAGAAAGTCAGGGAAAAGAATCTGGAACGAATGGTGACACAGGGAATGGTGGAAAAGTGAAATGACGAATGAGTAGAGAAGAGGCTAAAAAGAAATTTCCTTGTCATGCGCGCGGAAAGTTGGTACATTGGAAGGACGAATGTAAAAAGATTCAAAATAATAATAATGGCCCAAATCATAATTTAAATCCACAGATGCAGAATGATTCACAGCAGGGTGTAAACCCTCAGAGTCAGTTGCCACCTGCCCCAACACAGGGTAATGTAAGCAGAGCAAAGCACGGTACAGACGTCAGATATCAAAGAGGAAGTGGTAAGAATGAATATGTAACTTCACAGTTTCTTTTACAGAACAAATTTGATCCATATAGTCATCAATGACGGTGCCTAGGAGAGGGGGAGAAGGAGTGCGTACTTGGCGCATCCTTACCGGTAGATCAGTCAGGTCCATATGTTGAAGGGAAAGTAAGAGGTAATGATATCACTTTTCTTTTGGACACTGGTGCTACCCCTTCTACTGTAAGAACATCAGACATCCCAGACCTCCCTCTCTCTGGAGAAGCTATCCAAGTTGTAGGTATAGCAAATCAAAAGATTAGAACACCCCTTACTGAGCCTATGGAAGTGAAGATAGGAAACTTTAGAGAAATGCACCTATTTGTGGTGTGTGATTCCAGTCCTGTAAATTTATTGGGTAGAGACTTACTGTGCAAAATGAATTGCACTATTTTTTGCACACCGGATGGTGTTGCAGTACAGACCCCGGATGAAGATCATGTTTATAAGTTCATGCTAGCTAAGCAAGGTACTGAAGTGGATGAGATGTTCTCCTTAATAACCAAAGATGAGTTACCAGAAGAGTTAAGAACTACTGTGAACTCTAAGGTATGGGATTTTACTGGGAAAGAAGTAGGTCTTATGGCAAAAATAGACCCAGTAAAGATCACTAT
Source organism: Calotriton arnoldi (assembly GCA_963921515.1). Taxonomy (NCBI): domain Eukaryota; kingdom Metazoa; phylum Chordata; class Amphibia; order Caudata; family Salamandridae; genus Calotriton; species Calotriton arnoldi. The sequence continues at coordinate 482,282 of CAWUFW010007457.1, read as the reverse complement.
AAAAGAAGGCGCAATTTTCCCCAATACCAGACAGTACAAAATGAGTGCAGAAGTAATTCAGGAGTTGTTGAGGAAATTAGCAGAATGGTGAAACAAGGCATATTAAAAGAAGTTATGAGTAGTCCTTGTAATTCACCAATAATGGGTTTGAAAAAGCCTAGTGGAAAATATAGGATTGTTCAGGATTTGCGGAAAATTAATAAAATCGTGGTACCTTGTTGTCCTATAGTACCAAATCCTGCAGTAATCCTAAACCAGATACCCTGGAGTGCAGAATGGTTTACAGTAATTGATTTATGCCAAGCATTTTTCTCAATACCATTGCACCCAGATAGCCAATATCTGTTTTCGTTTAAATTTGAAAACCATGTCTATGTGTGGAATCGTGTTCCTCAAGGGTACACAGAAAGTCCCTCCATTTTTAATCAAATACTGAAAGGGTGTCTAGAGAAATTAGTACTGCCCGGAGCTCAGTCCTGGTGCAGTACATTGACGACTTATTGGTAGCATACAAAACTCATGATGATTGTGTTGAAGATTCAATTGCATTGCTCATTTGGCTGAAGAAGAACACAAAGTTTCACCTGAGAAGCTGCAGTTTTGTACAACAGCAGTTAAATACTTGGGACACCAAATTGAAAGGGAACAAGAAGAGTAACATCTGATAGAATAAAAATAATCAAGGAAATGAAAATGCCAGTAACACAAAGAGAAGTGACAATGTTTCTTGGGATAGTAGGATACTGTCGACAATGGATTATAGGGTTTTCACTACTAGCAAAGCCTTTAATTAAGTTAATCAAAAAGAAAGCTAAAGAACCAGTTGAATGGGATGATGAAAGTGCTGGTGCATTTGTAAAATTAAGAAACGCTTTGTGCGAGGCACCTGCCTTGGGCATGCCTGACTATACAAGAGAATTCACATTGTTTTGCTATGAAAGAGAAAATTGTGCACTTTCAGTGTTGACTCAAAGACATGGACTAGATAGGCGTCCTATAGCATATTTTTCTGCTACATTGGACCCAGTGGCTGCAGCATTGCCAGGCTGCTTAAAAGCAGTTGCTGCTACCTGTATGAGCATTGAGGAAAGTGAGTCAATAATAATGGGATGTCCTGTTACAGTGTTTGTCCCACATGCAGTTGTGATCCTGTTGACAAGAACTAGAACTCAGCATCTCACGCCTAGTTGAATGACAAGGTATGAACGAATAATTCTAGGAGCTGAAAATGTGACCGTAGTTAGGTGCACAGTTGTAAATCCTGCTACATTATTGCCAGATCAATATTGTGAAGAAGTTAAGGACAACCCAGAACATGATTGTTTACAGGTCACAGAATTGTGTACAAAACCGCGTCCCGACATACAAGAAATGCCACTAAAAGACTCAGACAGGGAGCTGTTTGTGGACGGCTCATGCCTAAGGCATGAGGATGGCAAATTGAGCGCAGCCTTTGCTGTATGTGAACTATCTGGAATAGTCGAAGCATCCTATTTACCAGGAGTCAAATCTGCACAAGTAGCTAAACTAATTGCTTTGATCAAAGCCTCCAAAATTGGGAAAAATTTAAAAGTAACCATATTTACGGACAGTCAAAATGGGTACGGGGTTGTGCATGATTTTGGCCAACTGTAGATGCATAGGGATTTCATGACTTCTTCAGGATCCCCAATCAAAAATGGGCAGTTTGTAAAGGAACTATTGGAGGCAATACAATCAACAAAAGAATTGGCGGTGGTGAAATGTGCCGCACACCAGTCAGGAGATGACTGGGTGGTAGCCGGTAACAGATATGCAGATCTAGTTGCTCAACACTGTGCCAGAAACAGATTGGCAGTAAACAGAAAAGTTGAAAGGATGGGAATCAGCTGCCAATTTATGCTATGTTCAACACCTGAAACATGGAATGATGTGAAAAGACTGCAAGATGATGCTGAGGAGAGTGAAAGAGATGTTTGGATAAAAATAGGGTGTACCCGAAGAACAGATGATGATGTATGGGTATATTCAGATGGCAGACCAGTCATGCCTGACTGTTTGATTTCACAAATGGCCAGGATGTATCATGGAGACACACATGTAGGGAGAGATGCCATGATTAGACTTTTCAGACAAAGTTGGTACAATCCAAAGTTTAGGGCTGCAGCAGAGAGTCTTTGCCAGAGGTGTTTAACTTGCCAAATGAATAATCCAGGAAGGAGAACAGTAATTGGTTTGGGTAAAATTGGAAAGGCTGAGAGTCCTTTTGTAAGATTGCAATTAGATTTCATACAGCTACCACCATGTAAAGGACTGAAATATGTACTTGTCATAGTTTGTCTGTTTTCAAGGTGGTTGGAGGCTTACCCAACCAGAAGGAATGACAGCATTATAGTCGCAAAACTGTTGTTACGAGAACTCATTCCTAGGTTCGGTTTCCCAGTAACTTTGGAATCAGATAGAGGAAGTCACTTCAATAACGACGTAATTTGAATAACAAAAACTGCACTGTGCGTACCGCCCAGAGGCTTCTGGAGTGGTAGAACAAATGAATGGCACAATAAAATCAAGATTGTCAAAAATGTGTGCATCTACATCGTTAGATTGGCCAGATGCATTACCCCTTGTCTTAATGGGACTCAGAAGCATTCCTGATAGAAATACAGGATTGAGCTCACATGAAATCATCATGGGCAGAGCAATGAGACATGCACATGTTCCTGGAAATAAACTGCTGAACATAACTGATGATATGGTTCTAGATTATTGCAAAGCATTGGCTGACCTCGTGCGTTCTGTCTCTCACCAGGTTGGAGAAGACGCAGTTTCCAGGCAGCCTGAACAAGAGCATGATCTAAACCCTGGAGACTGGGTGGTAGTGAAGCATCACACCAGAGAAACATGTTTATCACCCAGGTGGGGCGAACCTTCTCAGGTTATATTAGTTACAAACACAGCAGTGAAATGTGCAGGATTGCCTAATTGGATTCATGTAAGCCACACCAAAAGGGTGCCAGCTCCTGAAGTAAAAGATTCTCAGTCAGCATCAATAGCTGAGGAAGCTGAAGGTTGGCCAGCTGAAGAATCCCAGGTGAGAGATTCTGGAGAAGCTGAAGAAGAACAACCGAGCACAAGTCAGGACTGGATACCAGTGGTCGACATACCAGAAGTTTACAACAAAACAAGAAGTCGAGCAAGATTAGAGGAAATCAGTGAGGATCAGATAGGTGTAGAAGAAGCAGGTCAGGATAGGGAGAACGAAACAATAAGAGAACCTGAGCAAACCCAGATAGGGAGAGGAAATTGGGCTCAAATCGACAGCGAAGCAACAAAATTTGAGCAGGGACAGACAGGTTTAGAAGAACGCGGTCAGGCTGCAGAAGTACAAAGTGCAATAAGCCCTGATCAGAATCAGTTAGAACAAGAAAAATACGTTCAGGGAGAGGAAAACTAAGAAAACAACGAGCAAGAAAGCCTCAAGCACGAAGACGTAAATCCTGAACAGGGTCAGTTATTATTATTATTATTATTATTATAACATTTGTAGAGCGCTACTGTTACCCGTAGGTGTCCTGGCGCTATGTGAAATCTTACCCGAGGATCAAACCAGTTAGTAGAAACTCACCCACAGACAACTGAAGAAACAACTTTAAGACCTGAGCAAGAGCAGATAGAAGAAGAAACTGAAAACGAGGAGAATCAAATTGTGCCACACCTTGAAAATAAAAGAACTTTTGGAAAAGACTCAGAAAGAGAAAATACAGTGTAAACAAAGAAAGTCAGAAAAGGCGATCATTGGCCTAGTGTCATTAAAAGAGTAAAATACCATATAGAAACATGAAGCGAAGATCTAGACCAAGTGAATGAAGTAACAAGCTTATCTGAACAAACAAGTGGAACTGAAAAACGAAAAAGCAAAAGGTTGAAACTTGTGAACAATAAATTTAAAGGTCCTGACTGGACTTATATAATCCTTGAAGACTACGAAAGTTCAGAGTCCAGTGAAAGTGGGGAAGAAGGAACAAGTGCAGAACTGACTTATGAAAAAGAAGTAAACCCACCTTGATAACGTAAAAGTCTTTAAAGAAAAAGAAAAGAAGCGAAATCTTCTTTGTCAAAATGCCTGACGAGTGAATTTCTGGGAGACAGAAACAGAAATGCTGTAAAAGATGCTGTGCTATATGCATATGTAGTCTGGTAGTGGTGCTTATAGTGTGGTTAGTTGGGATCGTAGCAATTCCTTACCTTATGATAATTGGATAAAAAGATTAACAATGAAACAAAGGGAAGGATAGATAACTTGAAAAGTGATAGAGTAAAAATAGAAGCAGAAGATGAACCAGAGTTTCATCACGAGGTAACAGATAACGATACTAGTTTAAATGCTTTCACTAAATTATTGTTTCAGTATGTAGATACAATGGAAATTAGTGATTGTTATGTCTGTATGAAGTTACCTGAATCAGTAGCAGAAGGGTTAACATATCATCATTTGCCTCTAACTTATGGCATATCATGTAGTGTATTAACTAGTTTATTTTATAGAACAGGGAAACTTCAGTATTAATATTCAAATATAGATGTGATATTTTCAGAGGTTCCTATTCAAAAGAATATGAACCCAGTGCTTAGTAGTCAAGATGCAAAATTTACGGGAGAATTTTTCTTAACAATGAAGTCGATAGACATAACACATGCACATAGAAGCAATCTAACATGTTCATTACATGAAGAAAAAAGATATTTTTTAACTTAGTTGAGAATAGAAGACATGATTTTCAAAAGAAGGCGTTTGAGCATAAAGCTCATCTTCCACCTTGGGCTGAGAAAGAGGGTATTTATACACCTGGCAAAGCTCAAGCTGCTATGGCTCTGGATTTTGTAAAGACAGGGAAAATTTGTCTACATAGGTTAAAGACTGATAATAACAATATTTTCATCAGTACCAGTGAATGTGAACATAATTTCTTAATTCTTTGAGGTTGGGGAATAAAAGGAGGAACAGATTCAGTTTTTTCTGGAATTTATTATGTGTGTGGGAATAAGGCTTACTTCAGGTTTCCTGCACGGTGGTATGGAAGTTGTTATTTTGGAATAGTTTTTCCAAAAATATACCACGTAAAAAGAAACACTGGGAGCAATGAAAATAATGGTGAATTAACCCGTAGTAAGAGAGCTAGTTTTTCAGAAATTGTAGGTGACATATTTGGTGCATTGATACCTTCAGTGGGAATAATTCTGAACTCAAGGAAAATATGTAAATTATCTACAGTGGTTGATCGTTTATCAACGGATACTGCTGGAGGATTTCTAATGATTAATGCGGAAATGGTTGCAATTAGATCTATGGTTATGCAAAATCGACTTGCTCTTGATATAATATTAGCAAAGGAGGGTGGAGTCTGTAAATTGTTGAAAACTATACATTGTTGCACGTATATTCCTGACAAAAGTGCAGAAATCGGAACGTATATAAAGAATATAACAAAACTTGAGAATGAACTGAAACCACTGGAAGTTGATATTGTATGGGAAAGATTGACAAATAGCATTGCGTCAGTTGGTACCTGGTTTACTAATGTAGGAAAAGGACTGATAGGTCAAATATTAGTACCCTTAGCAGGGATAGCAATAATAATATTGCCAATAACGATATGGTGCAAATGTTGTAGAAATAATGAAACATATAGGGTGACGGGAAAAGGCAAGAAACGAAAATTCGATGAAATAGAATTAGAAGATCTGAAAAGTGAAATATACAAGAAACTGAAAGGAGAAGATAAGAATAGAAAATGTAAAAATGAGACTGAGACAAAAATATGCTGAGAAGTTGGCATCTGGTTGTGGGTAGTTTTGATGGCTCAGAAACGCCATCAGAGAGGGGATTGATGGAGCAAGGACTCACAATGAGACTTGCTCGTAAGCAAATCCTCTCACAGTATTAATTAATTAAACTTTGTAATGTCTTTATTAACAAATGCATACACAACACTGTATCCGAGAGAAGCTTGCCTATGTGTTTAAACTAATAAGTAATCCTTGTCTAATCCAAAATGGCCACAAAAAAAACGCGAGAACTCAACTGCACATGTGTCAACCATATCACGTGGTATGACGTCTTTCTTTGCTTGGAGGGAATCTTTGCTTCTGCGCAGTGTGTGCTAAAATGGCTGCTTGGTGTTCTCACATGCTAAAGCTTATGCATTTGCTGCAATTAATAATGTGGTATTTTTAACGCTACTAATGCGGGATAGATTTTTAATTAAATGGGAATAGAGTAGAAGTAGGGGTTGTACAGTGAAAACATTTATTTTTGATTTTAATATGTTTCTTCTTTGATCACACTCTTAGTTCGTAAATTGGACCTGGGTTAACTGAACAGCAGCTCAAGAGCTATGGAATGTGCGCATGCGCTCGGAAATGACAAGACAAAGCGATGAAGTCAACTTGGAAGATATCCAAGGCCACGACCCGTTGGTCAACTCCATTATACCTCGGAGATGTTCTCTCAATTGCAACAATGTATATACAATTTGTATTAAACTTTGTTGTGAGACGGGTGGGAAATAAAGTATAGATTATGAGGGGCGGTATTTTAAAACAATGGGCTTAAAGAAATTGAACTAAATTGTCATGGTGTGAGGATCAACCCCCTGTCCCTGTCCAATCAGAAATAGTGGGCTCATAATTTTGAAACATTAATGGGAGGTCCTGGGTATAGAAGAGTAAAATACATATAGAATTAGCTAATTAGTTAGCATTAGGGCGCACAGGAGCTGAGAGAACAGATGAACAGATACGGTAGCAGAGAACCTATGCTATAGCAGAACCGAGAAGACTAAATCACTGTCCAGAGAGGTCCTGAGGTGGGGGCGGCGGATTCCATTAGAAAGAAGATACGGAAGAAATGAAGGAGGAACGAAGTGCCAGAGAGGGGAACGACGCAGGCGTCGTTGGTAGAGAGGTCGCCTGCCCTGTCTTGAACCTGGTCCGGAGGTCTTGGTCTTCATCCTTCTTGGGACCCTTTTCAACTCCTTGGCCAAGGGGTTTGGTTCTCATACTCTTAGGTAACTATAAACAGAATCTTTAGTATGTACTGCTGTCTCTATCTTCTCTTTTCTGAGGGACCGTCATTTGATGCTTAGTAGGTGATATTATAGTATATTTCCTCTTTGATATATGATCAAGTATTATGTGGTTTGTAATTTACTCTGCTAAAGAATTTTAGATAAACATTTAAAACTATCTGAGTCAGTGATTATTTCAGGTTTATGAATTGTATTATATATTCTCATTTTAAACTTCCCAATTATCAAAGGGTTCATCGGTAAGTCATTACTCTTCAATCAGAAAAGGTCATTGGTAGCAGGGATATTGATAAAGAGTATAACTGACCCACCAGCGAAAAATGCTAGCGTAGTATGAATGAATGGGCCCAGGTGGGTATTTGGTGTATGGCTGCTTGTCGCTAGTAACCCGCTGGATCAAAGGGCCTTGCAAGCCAAGCAGATTTATTTAAATATAATCCTCTTTTCGATCGGTAGCCAGTGGAGGGCTCTCAGTCTATCGGCGACTGGCTCTGATCTGGAGATATCCAGCACCAGCCTTGCTGCTGTGTTCTGCAGACGCTGGAATTTAGTTAGGTGTTGGACTTGTATCCCTGCATACAAGGCATTGCCATAATCCAGACTGGACAGGGCCAATGCTGTAACTAGTGTTTTACATGAATCATGGGGGATAAAAGGCTGTATTCTTCTGATCATTTTTAAAATGTACCAAACAGCTGAGGACACTTTATTTATCTGGGCGTTGAAAGTCAATTTACTATCAAATACGACTCTCAAATTTCTGACTTTGTCCACTGGGGTTGGGCACTCACCCAGGCTGTCTGGCCACCATTTAGGAGACCAAAAATATGCATCCGATCCCAGCGGCATAACTTCGGTTTTATCACCGTTCAATTTCAGGCAGTTAAGCTGCATTCATTTATTGACCTGCCTCATGCAGTCATTAAATGGGTCGGCTGTTTCCTCCATTTTGCTTGAAACTGACACCACTATTTGGGTGTCATCTGCATATGAAACTGGCAAAACCCACACTTTCTGATTATCGATGCCAGTGGAGCAACGTAAATATTAAAGAGTGTAGGACTCAGGGAGGACCCCAGAGGCACTCCACAAGGTGAACTAAAGGGTTTGAATGTGGAGTCTCCTAATTTAACTGAGAAAGTTCTATCCGTTATAAATGAAGACAGCAACTTGAGTGCATCGTCTTGGACCCCCAGTTCTGCTAGGCGGTCAAGGAGTATCTTGTGATTCACGGTGTCGAAGGCCGCCGATAAATCCAATAGAATCAGGGCGGCCTTCCCACCAGCGTCCAGTATACTCCTAAGTTCCTCTGCTGCCATAACCAAGGCTGTCTCAGTTCCATGTTCCTCCCTAAACCCATACTGTGATTGGTCCAGAAAGTTTCTAGAGGCTAAGAAATTTGTCAGTTGTTTATTCAGCAGTTTTTCTAACACTTTGGCTGGGAATGGGATTCTTGAGATTGGTCGATAACTACTGGGTTCTTTTGGGTCCAAATTGTTTTTTTTTAAGAGTGGTAGGACTGAAGCTGTTTTCCAGGCATCTGGAAAATAGCCTGACTGGATTATCTCTGTGAATACCAGATTTAGTTGTTCACTTAACAGTTCTGGGAACATATGCATAACCTTAGGCGGGCATGGGTCCGTTGAGTCCCCCGACCTAATTATCTTCACTACCTAGCTAATCTGTTCTGCTGAAGGGGGAGCAAAACATCTTTGGTCAGATCGGTGTGCAAAGAGTGGTTGGTTGGCAAAGAAAGTTGATAGATGGGATTGCGGAGAATGAAGGTGAGATACAAGGTGTGGTTCCACAAGCAGGAGTACAAGGTGCTCAAGGAGGATTTGGTGTTCTACAGGACAGGATAGAGATAGAGGAGTTTTGGTTGGTCCAAATTCTGGTATGGATGTCACAATGCTGAAGAAAATGACCTTTTGCCATCTTTGTGACAGATTTGAGCAGTGGAAGAGGCAGTGTAGACTTAAACTTGATGCAGTAAATGGAAAGGTGCAAATTCGGCAAGAAATGCAGATGCAAAATGTGCCAGTACAGCTAATGCAAATGTCAATTCAGAAACAGGTACCAATGACACAAGTTCTCCAAGCCCAGATGGTCCCACTAACTATGGGAAACCCTAAAATTAACTTGAATCAGTTGTCCAAAGCAAATTTGAACTCTTTTCAGAATCAGAATCAGAACACATTTCAACAGTCTGCTGTATTTGAAAATGACAGTTTTAGCCCCATCATTTCTGATATCACCAGATCCATTGTGATAACAGTGGAAGTTTCAGACCTACCTTACTTAGGGAAAAAGACACAAGTTGTAGGAGTTCGAAACAGACAGATTGCAAACTCAGTTTCAGAGAAGGTTGTAGCAGAATTAGGTTCATTTAAGGAATGTTACCAATTTGATGTTTGTGACTCAAGCACTGTAGGCCTGACAGGAGAACATTAGTGGTGCAAGTTAAACTGCTCAATTTACTGCACACCGGATGATACTGAATATCAGACGCCTGATGGGGATGTACAGTTTAAAATGGCTCAACAAGAGGCATCTGTAGGATTGGTTTCAGAAATAACAGTTGAAAAATTTCCCTCTGATTTGGAAGAAACGGTGAACCCAGCTGTATGGGAGTTCACAACGAAAGATGTCGGATTAATAACAAGTGCAGGACCAGTATTAGTCAAATTAAAATCAGATGCCATGTATTTAGCAACACCATCAAACAATTTGACACAAGAGACAGTAAAAAAAAAAAAAAAAAATGTAAGTACGTTTTTATATAGCGCAGCTACTCACCCTTACGGGTCTCAAGGCGCTGGGGGCTGTAGTGGAAATTAAGTGAGCTATTGCCCAGAGTCACATGGTGCTGAGCTGAGCTGCCGCAGCCGGGGATCGAACCGTGAACCCTGTGCTCCGAAGTCAGCTGCCCTAGTCGCTGCACCACACCTCTCCACCTTTCCACAGTTGCAGGAATTTCACCCGTAATTGAAGATAAACTGAGTGAGGGACTTTTGGAGGAATTGATTGGAAGTTCATGTAACTCTCTGATTACAGGTTTACAGAAACCCAATGAGAAGTATAGAATAGTGCAGGAGATTAGCAGCATAGTTGTTCTGTGTTGTCCTATGGTACCGAATCCAGCCAAAATACCTTTTCAAATTGCATGTACTGAAGAATGGCTTACTGTTATTGATATCTGTCAGGTTTATATCAACGTGCCATTACGTGAGGATAGTCAGGAGTACTGCCAAAAAGGAGATCAATATCTGGGACACTTAATTGAAAAAGGAGCTAGAAAGGTGTCACCAGAGAGAGTGGAGCAATTCACCAGATGAATCCACCTCGAACTCAGAGAGAAGCCAGGATGCTTTTGGGAATGGTTGGCTACTGTAGACAGTCAACACCAAACCTTTCCCTAGCGGCTAAGCCTTTCCTTAGGCTGACACACAAGGATGTGTCTGATCCGCTTCCATTGGACAACGATTGCACAAAAGCATACCCAGAGTCGAAAGAGAAAGTGTGTTGTGCCCCGACACTAGGTATGCAAGTTTATTTAAAAGAATATACACCATTCTGCAGTGAGAGGGAGGGCTGTGCTCTCTCAGTGCCTGTTCAAAAACATGAAGATGTTCCAAAGTCTATGACGTGTTTCCCAACAACCCTTGACCCTATTGTCACAGAAATGCCCAACTGCCTTAAATTAGTAGCTGCGGTAGATGTCAGTCACAAAAAGAGTGAGAATATAATGACGGAATGTCCAGTAACTGAAATGGTCTCTTATTTTGTGGAGTTGCTACTGAAAAATCTTATGATTAAGACATGTATAAAGTCAAATGTATTGAGTCTACTGCCAGTAAAGGAAAATGTTTGTGATGAAACTGAACCTGAATGTCTAGGTGTCATGGATCTATGCATGAAGCCAAGGTTAGGCACTAAGGATGAACTCCTGATTGAGCCTGATCATGTCCATTTTGTAGATGGCCAATGTCTAAGAGGTAACAATGGCACATTAGGAGCAGCATGTGCAGTGGGCACAATGAATTATGTTGCCGAAGCTTCATGGCTTCAAGAGGTTACCTCAGCACAAGATACAAAATTGGATGCCCTTACCATAGCATACAGTCTAACTGCTCAAATGGGAGTGACTATTTTCGTGTGAAAGATAGATGGTTAATGTGGTTCCCCAATTTTGTGTCCTGCTAGCCTACACATTTAAGGGACATTTCACATGTGAATCTGGAAAGGACAATGTCTATCCAATGTTGATGTCAATAGCATACACTTGGGAAGAGTTGAAGGGGTGCAAGAAAATGTTTCAGAGGCAGAACAACAAGGTTGGATCAGAACAGATTTTGAGAAAAACGCCAATGGCATGCCGAACGACAGAAGCTCGCAAAGCCTCACTGCGCAGCCTCTCGGAACCGACAACGCAAAGCGTCACCCCGCAGACTGCATCCCAAGATCCAAGGTACTCTGCACCCACCACATTTAAAATTATGTAAGTTTGTTTGACATTTCATGTACCGCGACATTTTTATTGTTTTCACCACCATTTCCACTAGCCATTCTCACAAACCAGTGACGGGCATGCATCTATTCACACCGTTGTTATAAACAAAGCTATTTCTTCGATATTCATGTATTTTTTCGGCACTCACGATAGGCACCGCGTGTTTTTAAATGCCTGCATCACGTTAAAGCCAATTTTAAGAAATTTTACAAGAACAAATGTATAAGATCAACGCACCATTTTCTGGACGAGCCTCACACATTCTCAACACCCTGCACTTTACGCATTCTTGAGGGTCACTGCTACTGTTCATTTACACGATGTCGTTCACTACATGATCACCACGCAACGACTTATGTTGTTAACCATTAACCACCTAAAAAAAAATTGGGGCACACCTTCTGTCTGTATGGTCACCCGTTTAGGGGGGCATTGTATGAAGCATGGTAATGTTTCACAGTATACTCAAAAATCACCAAATTCTATTTTGTGACTATTCATGTACCTGTTATTTTATGTTGAATGTTAACTCTGTGTTTTCAGAAAAAGTCCCCTGATGAAGGGCAAAGCCCGAAATGCATTGGGCCGAATATAAGAATCGTGCTTAAGAACATGGATATTACTGAAGGAAGTAGTAATTCATGAACAAGTTCTAAAACAACGTAGCAGTACGAAGAAGAATAAAAACACTTGAAGAATCTTTTGAGTCAAACTTTATTGAAATCTACCGTGAGTGCGACTTGGAGACGCTCCCCTATTCAGGGACAGCGCTAGCTAATTCAAAGATAAAGATGGAACATACAAAGGGGTGGGAGGTGGAGGGAACGGGGAGAAAGAGAAAGCTGTGGGTGAGAGGGGGGCAGAGGGAATCGAGGCAATCAGGGGGAGGGACAGGGCAGAGGGGAGAGAGGGTGGCAGAGGGGGGAGAGGGTGGCAGAGGGGAGAGAGGGAGGCAGAGGAGACAGAGGGAGCATAGGGGACAGAGGGAGGCAGAGGGGACAGAGGTAGCAGAGGGAGAGAGAGAAGGGGAGAAAGGGAGGCAGAGGGGAGAGAAGTAGGCAGGAGGGAGGGAGGCAGAAAGGAGAGGGGCAGGGAGAGAGTGTGACAGAGGGAGGGGTGGGCAGAGGGGATAGAGGGAGGCAGAAAGGAGAGAGGCAGGGAGAGAGGAAGGCAGAGGGGAAAGAGGGAAGGGACGGCAGAACAACTGTCACATTTATACCAATACAGCCCACTTTCACCGGTCCCCCGCCTGAGATACTCTGGGAATGGGGGAGGGACCATGGAAAAATATAAAATTCCCTGTTTTAATAAGTTTTATCCAGCGTGAACTCGGCCCGCAGGTATTGGAGCGCTTTACATCAGCGCCAGTTACAGACCTGCGAACCTGAGCCAAAATCTCACTGTGTGAGGAGGAATGGCTTGAGGAGGGGGCGGGCCTCATGCTGAGAAGTAACTAACAGGCACCTTTGCCCCCACCCCAAGCCCCCTCCAAAACAATGGTAGAACAAAAAAAACAAGCATTAAAAATGCAATAGGTCTCGCAATTATTTGAGTTAGAGTTATTGGTGTTGTAAATGACAATGTCTTTTACCCATGTGTTATGGAGTGTATGTATATGGTGTGTAGTGGAATTATGTGGGTTGGATTTGAATTGTTAGTTGCGGAATTGTGTTGCATGGAATTGTGTGGTGTGGAGTGTATTTGTGTAGTGGAATTATGTGAAATGGTGTGCAGTGAATTTATGTGGCATTGAGTGCTCTGGAACTATGTGGAGTGGGATTGTGTGTTATAGAGGATAATTATGTGGAATGTATTTTGTGTTGTGGAGTGGTATGTAGTGGAGTTAAATTATGTGTTGTGCTGCACACTTTTGTGGCATGATGTGGAATTTTGTGGTGTGGATTGGATGTATGTGGTGTTTTGTGTAATTTTGTTGTTAAGTTGAATTATGTGGTTTGAGCTGAATTATGTGGTGTGGTTTGGAAAGGTTTGGAGGTGTGAACCGTCACTGTGTTACCACAGACCTACCCAGTGTATACCAATATATGCGTCTGCTACTTTGAGTTGCTTTCAGCAGAGGGCACCATGGTCAGAGCACATCTTTGGACCTAAGTCTAGCACTTACACATGTACGAAGATCCAAGGATCGTGTGCCTGTAGCGCTTGACCACTCATTTATTTTAATATTTGTTATATTTGTGTGAAAGTTCCTTGCATTTGCATGGTTGCACAAATATATTAAATTAAAAAGTGATGGCAAGCTTACATAGCTAGGCCTATAAGTTTAACAAATGAATTATGGGGATGTCAACTGGCTTTGTAAAAGTCTAAACCTGACCAAGGAAACAATTGTCTGTTAACCACTATAAGAATATCTGTTATGTTCCCCTGCTTCAACTGATAGTTTGTAAACACTGTGATTTATGAAAGCCTTTCACTTTCTGTCAGCTCTTTCTGAAACATTCGTGGGAAAGGGTGCCTACTTTGCATATATCTCGCACAACTCTTTCCAGCAAGGGCACAGCTTGCATAATAAACAAGCCGCTGGTACACGATGCGCCAGCAACCCAGAAAGTTGTTGTTTCCAAGAATCTAGTTCCAAAGAGTCCTCTCCCTAAATGTGTGACCTGCAGCCTACATGTGTTACTGACACAGGCATCTCTCCCAGGACCCAGTTTTCTTTCTACTTTGAAACAAGGAGTCACTACAAATGCACATGTTTCTAAAACAAACTTTCCAAGGATGTCTCACTGAGGCCAGCTTCGTTGAAAAGCATCACTGGTTGTTATTTATCTTCCGTGACAGGTCTTACCATAATGCACGTTACTATACATGTTGTCACTAAAAGCAGGTAGGAAGTCCGAGAGGGTAAAGTTGAGCAGCGCTCCATGTGTGAATGCCCCAGTGGGTCCAACTGGCCGGTTCCGAGTCTGGCAGGGTGACAACATACCATGCGATGGCCCTGGATGCAGAGAGTGAGCAAGCCACACTAGCAGGTGCCATATAATGAGCAAGCCACACTAGCAGGTGCCATATAATGAGCAAGCCACACTAGCAGGGGCCATATAATGAGCAAGCCACACTAGCAGGTGCCATATAATGAGCAAGCCACATTAGCAGGTGCCATATAATGAGCAAGCCACACTAGCAGGTGCCATATAATGAGTAAGCCACACTAGCAGGTGTCATATAATGAGCACGCCATACTAGCAGGTGCCATATAATGAGCAAGCCACACAAGCAGGTGCCATATAATGAGCAAGCCACACTAGTAGGTGTCATATAATGAGCAAGCCATACTAGCAGGTGCCATCTAATGAGCAAGCCACACTAGCAAGTGCCATCTAATGAGGAAGCCACATTAGCAGGTGTTCTGTAGTGAGCAAGCCACACTAGCAGGTGCCATATAATGAGCAAGCCACACTAGCAGGTGATCTATAATGAGCAAGCCACACTAGCAGGTGCCATATAATGAGTAAGCCACACTAGCAGGTGCCATATAATGAGCAAGCCACACTAGCAAGTGCCATATAATGAGCAAGCCACACTAGCAAGTGCAATATAAAGAGCAAGCCACACTAGCAGCTGTTCTATAACAGGTGGAGAGGTGTGGTGCAGCGGCCAGGGCAGCTGACTTCGGAGCGCAGGGTTCACGGTTTGATCCCCGGCTGCGGCAGCTCAGCTCAGCACCATGTGACTCTGGGCAATAGCTCACTTAATTTCCACTCCGGCCCCCAGCGCCTTGAGACCCGTAATGGTGAGTAACTGCGCTATATAAAAACGGACTTACATATATAATGAGTAAGCCACACTAGCAGGTGTGATATAATGAGCAAGCCACACTAGCAGGTGTCATATATTGAGCAAGCCACGCTAGAAGGTGTCATATAATGAGCAAGCCACACTAGCAGGTGCCATATAATGAGCAAGCCACACTAGCAGGTGTCATATAATGATCAAGCCACACTAGCCGCTGTCTTATAATGAGCAAGCCACACTAGCCGGTGTCATATAATAAGTAAGCCACACTAGCAGGTGCCATTTAATGAGTAAGCCACACTAGCATGTGCCATATAATGAGCAAGCCACACTTGCAGGTGCCATTTAATGAGCAAGCCACACTAGCCGGTGTCATATAATAAGTAAGCCACACTAGCAGGTGCCATATAATGAGCAAGCCACATTAGCAGGTGTCATTTAATAAGCAAGCTACACTAGCAGGTGCCATATAATGAGCAAGCCACACTAGCAGGTGGCATATAATGAGCAAGCCACACTATCAGGTGCAGTCAGTATTAAGCTTTATTGTTCAATTACTTAAAATCATTACAATATACTATCATTTCAATATACTATAAGAAGAAAAAGGAAAATTAAAATCTCACACAGCTTGCTAAAACTAGAAGGGAATTATAACATTAAAACTGATGTCCAAACTGGCAATAAAGTGCAGGTGCGTAAAACTTAGAGAATACTTTTGTCAAAGTCTCTCTTGCTTGATAGCCGGCTGGTTACTTTTGTGTCTCAGTTTTCTGTATCAGTGTGGCCCGAATTGCGTCTATAAATTTCCCTAGCAGTGCGACTGTTTGAGCTGTATTAGCGGAGAAACACCGGTCTGAAAATTCTCTGCATCGTTCAAGGATATGAGACCTACAGATGGGGAGTACCAGATGGTGCCGCTCGCTTGCTAACTTTGGGCAGCAGCACAGCAAATGAAGCCAGGATTCA
Organism: Calotriton arnoldi; assembly: GCA_963921515.1. Lineage (NCBI taxonomy): Eukaryota > Metazoa > Chordata > Amphibia > Caudata > Salamandridae > Calotriton > Calotriton arnoldi. The sequence goes on along the minus strand of CAWUFW010007457.1, from coordinate 465,977 downwards.
CGATGGTAACTACAAAGTCGACATGCGACTGAATTGTCCTGCCGGGCCCAGAATTGATTAAAGTCCACAATGGGCAATGCAAGAAGTCTCATGTAGGTAATTCTTTTCCGGGCCAGGACTGTCATTGCTTGCTCAAAATAAGGCTGTGGTTTTCCACAATGTAGGAAGTATCCAGCGATGAGAGGTTGGATTGATGATGTAAGCTTTCCAGGTCTCTTTCGTAGGATTTTTTCTTGACCTGTGTATTCAATGTTCTTTTCCAGGCTATTACAGGAATGTCTGGGTTGTGCAAGTTTTGGACGTCTATTTCCAATAATCTTGTGGCTGCTGCCAGCTGAACCTGCCATGGAGATCCACCTTCTTCAAAGATTGTTTTAATTTGCGTTTTCAGTGAGGTTGCTGGAGCAAGCAAGGTGCTCATATAATATTTTAAAATGTCCCCTGAGCAAGTAATGTCCGGACGGATGAGACTCAGCTCCAGCCTTACTCTTGCTCTCCTGGCCTGACGTGGGAGTCCTAGAACCTTCTTATAGGCAGAAATTTGATGGTTCATGAGGAGCTTGGTAAAGGCGCCAGGGAAGGCTAGGTGGCCGTAGTTAAGAGAGGGAACTAGTTTTGCTTTTAAAACTTTCAAGATGGGTTCTGCGGTTGGACTGTGTAGTTGCCGATTGAGGCTTCTCAAACTGAACATGATACCGGCCCCCTTGCTTCTTAGATCTTTCAGATGAGCTGTGGGTTTGGCCCCTTCCGAAAACCTGAGACCCAGATAGTTATAACTTATGCATGTTCTGATTTGCAGATCACTTAGGCGCCATTGTTCTGTCTTCTTATGGTGGCACTTCCCAAAGATAAGTATCCTGGTCTTCTCCCGGTTCACCAGGAGGTTGGTCTTTTGATTAAACCTATACAGGGCGTCTAAAGCTTTCTGTAGGCCTGTCCTAGTGTGATCTATTATAACTATGTCGTCAGCGTACTGGAGAATTTGGAGCCGCACATTCCCCAGCCTTGGTGTTAGTAAGTTTGCCCACTCCAGGGCTTCTCCCAGGTCGGCTGTGTAAAGATTAAAAAGTAAAGGGGCTAGGACACACCCTTGTTTTAGGCCTTTATTAGTTGGGACCTTAGCTGTTAGGGGTAATTGTGATGGCTGGGTCACACGGAGTGACAAGTGTCCCAGTACTAAGATGTTATCTATGGTGGAACTTTATGGCCTGAAACCGCATTGAAAAAAGGGAAGGATGTTATGGTCTTTTGCCCAGATTTTTAGTTCTTTCAACAGTATTCTGGCATATGTTTTTGCTTCTATATCTAATAGAGCGATGAGCCGGTAATTTTCAGGTTTCGTGCTGTCCCCTTTTTTATGAATGGGAAAAAGTATTGAGCCTTTCCACGACGACAGGACTGTAGAAGTGACGAATGCGTACTTGTAAAGTGGTGTTAACTGTTCTGCCCAGAATCCGTGTGAGGCTTAAAACACTGATACGGGGACTCCGTTAGGACCTGGAGCGCCATCTGTCCTAATTTTTTTAATCAGGTTGGTTATCTCAGCCTTAGTGATAATAGGTGTTTTGACGACTTTGTGTATTACTGGGGGGGATTGTGGAGATTGGGTGTGAGTCTTGTTCTGATGTATTGAGTACAACTGCTTTGTGTATTTAACCCACTCCGAGGCTGCCACCCCGTTTTGTTTGGTCTAACCGGTGTGACTATATTGCTTAATGTGTCTCCAAAGTTGGAATTGTCCCTTTTCTTTGAGAAGGATAAATATTATCAGCCACTCTGCCTCGATTTTCTTTGATCGTGTTTCCCAAACTTTCTTTCTATGTTCCGTACGAAGCGTTGTTATTGCCTGTGTGTCAGGAATCAGCGCCCCCAGTTCAGAAATCAGGGCCAATCAGTGGGGGCTACAGTACAGTATCTGTCCTGGACTGCATTAGTTAATGCGTGGTCCACTAAAATGGCTGCCAGCGCTAAGGTCAGCGCTGCAGCCTTTCTTGTGTGAGCGCAAGGCTTTCCGCACAGCTGAGGCTTGCTCTCTCCCTCAGCTGTGCGCACTTCACTCAAGACCGTTACTAGCTAACAGTGCTTGAGCCTTCGTCCGTGTAGAGTTAGAGCAGTTTAGGCGATTTACGAGTTTTCCGACGGCAGAATTCATATCGAGTTACTCGTCGGGTGTTTGTTCCCAGTTAAAGAAGATAAAAGGCATCTGTCAGAGACTCCGTTTCTACTCTGAAGACACCAGCCACATTCCAGGCATTCCGGCTGCGCAACCAAGTTCATTCAGTCACGCAAGTACCGAGAGAGGAGAAAAGCTTTTGCATTTAGTTGCGCTTGGTGTTATTTTTGTTAATCCTTATTGCAAGATTATTTTCCAGTAGATAGTTAATAGAAAAAAAAAAAACGTTAAAGAGAAGTTTAGGGTAAACCGTATCCTTTGAATTCTTACCTGAGTATTCTGCTTGGCTTGTCCTTTCAGTATAATTGAGACATCCTGAAAAAGAAGAAAGAAAAGGTTATATTTAGTTCTTGAACAAATTATCTTCCAAAAGAATTAGTAGGCTAAGAAAGTATACTAAGTACATGTTATATTTCCTACAGAAATAACAGCACTCTTTACAAGACTTAGAGAAGCAATTTCCACAGAACACCTTTAATAAGAAGAGAGGCAATAGTCTGGTTTCCTAGGGGTACATTAATTAAAAGTTAGCCATTACTGTAATGTGTTAAGATCTGCTAGAACAGAAGTAATGTGTATTATTGTGTTATAGTGTGAAGCTGAGAACGCACTCTGAGGATCTCCAGGAAAAGCAGTAAGAAAACAGAAGACCAGGCTGTCTCTTCTCTGTCCCATACCCCTTTCCCCCCTGGGAATTTCTTCACGTTCCTTTGAGCAAATTGGGAGTGTGGAGAGAGGCTCAGGGAGGCGTTGGGAATAATCACCATTCTGCTCCCGTGAAGTATGTTGGGAAAACTTTAAGTAAGCGTCCCTGACAGAGTGAAGTGCCCACGAACTTTTTACTCACCTGAGCAGAATGGCAGAGGGATTGGACCTGAAGAGTTTAGGAGGGGTGTTAGAAGTTATTCAAAAAGAATTGCTAGCAGTTAGAGAAGAGAATAAAAACTTAAGACAGGATCTGTTGGCCTCCAAGAGAGAGACAACGGATTTAGCCAACAAAATGGACAGTTACATCTCTAGCACTAGATTTTCTGCCCAATCTCAGGATACACAAGCTAGTGGCTCCACCTCTTTTCCACACTCTAGAAGTACCACACAAGTTGTACACTCTTTGTCCCCAGTTATCCCACTGGCCCCTCCAGAACGCTTTAGTGGTGACCCTCAAAAGGCTCAAATTTTCCTCACGCAGTGCTCTCTGCATTTCATGTGTCGGCCCACCATTTTCCCTGATGCACAATCCCGAGTAGCCTTTATTCTATCGTATCTAAGTGGTGACGCAGCTGCCTGGTCCTTGCCTTTCGTCTCCAAGGATTCAGCTATCCTGTATGATTTTGATGAATTCAAAAAGGAATTTCTACGGATATTTGATCGGAGAAGAGTTTCACAAGCCACTGACAATGAGTTGCTAGAGCTAAGACAAGGAAACAAGGAATTGGTTGCCTACCTGGCCCAGTTTAATAAACTCATCGTAGAGACAGATTGGCCAGACAATAAAAGGGCTGCATTATTTTACAGGGGACTGAAAGACGAACTCAAAGATGCCCTGTCTCAAATTCCCAATCGCCCTACCGAAGTTTCTGCCCTTATTGATTTGGTCCTAGAGCTGGATTATAGGCAGTCTGAACGAAGAGGCGAAAAGAAGAGGGATTTCCGTCCGAGTGTACCCAGATTTGATCGGCTGAGATCTGAGGGAACCAGGTTAGCTGAGAACACTCAAACTGGAGAACCTATGCAGATTGGAGCGGTTAGGGGTCCTCTTTCCAAGGAAGAAAAAGAGAAGAGGAGATTGAACAACCTTTGCTTGTACTGTGGAGTCAGTGGTCACTTTGTTAAGTCCTGTCCAAAGAAACCAATCACTTCCCCGAAGAAAACTTGCGGCACCACCAGTAGGAGGAGTTGGACTGGTGGATGCTAAAGAAATCACAACTCCAGTTTCTCACTTGTTGGCGAATACGCTGCAATCATCTGCTCCACATCTAACTCTTCCAGTTACCTTGAAATTCCGATCATTTAGTCGTCCAGACATTTCGGTAATGATTGACTCCGGAGCCACCGGAAACTTCTGCGACATTAAGTTTGCTGCTACGATAGGATTGCAAGCAATACGAAAAACAAAGAGTGAAGCAGTGAGGGCGGTGGACGGCACAAATCTTTCCTCTGGTCCAATTGTTAGCCATACAGAGGAAGTTAACTCGTTTTACCGGATGGTCATCAAGAAAGGCTTCAGTTTAACCTAATTGATGCACCTCAGTTTCAATTAATCTTAGGGCTTCCATGGTTAACAGAACACAATCCTCAAATTGATTGGGAGAAAAGATCAATTAGGATGAACTCAGAATACTGCAAGGAGTCCTGTTACCACGGCAAGAACCAAGTGAAGGAGTCTAGTCTAGCTGCTTGTCTGTGTGAGAACGGAGCAGCTGTGTGCGTGATACGCACAGAAGAAATTCCAGAAATGTACCGGGACTATGAGGATGTCTTCAGTGAAGTCAATGCTGAGAAACTTCCTCCTCATAGATCTTATGATTGCAAGATCAAGCTGGAACCTGGAGCGAACCTTCCGTGCAGTAGAATCTATGCCCTGACTGAAAAAGAGGACTCATATTTGAAGGAGTATATCCAGACCTACTTAAAAAATGGTTTAATCAGGCCTTCTCAGTCTCCAGTCTCTTCGCCGTTATTCTTTGTGCCTAAGAAAGAAGAAGGTGACCTTAGAACGTGTATAGATTACCGCGCCCTGAACAGAATCACCGTCAAGAACAGATACCCACTACCCCTGATTTCTGTACTCCTGGACCAAGTAAAGGGAGCACAGATCTACACCAAACTCGATCTCAGAGGGGCCTATCATTTGATCCGGATTAGAGAGGATGATGAATGGAAGACCGCGTTCAGAACCAAGTTCGGTTTGTATGAATACTAAGTGATGCCCTACGGTCTTTGTAATGCTCCGGCAGCTTTCCAGTATTTTATAAACGACGTTTTGAGTCAGTATATCGACAAATGTGCCATCGTCTATATTGACGACATCCTGATTTATTCAGCATCGGAAGGTGAACATCAAGAGCATGTCAAAGAAATCCTGGAGAAGCTACGGGAGTACAGTTTATATGTCAAGCTTGAAAAATGTGCTTTCCATGTTCGCTCAGTGGATTTCCTTGGATTTATTCTATCTCCAGAAGGAGTCACCATGGACATGCAAAAAATCAAAGCAGTGTTGGATTGGCCATCTCCTACTACTGTAAAAGAAATACAACGATTTATTGGGTTTGCCAATTTTTACAGGAGGTTTATCCAGGACTTTTCTCAAAAAGTGGTTCCAATAACTCGTCTGTTAAGAAAAGGCGTTCCTTTCTGCTGGTCGGAAGATGCAGAGACTGCTTTTCTGTCCCTCAAGAAGAGTTTTACTTCGGCACCCATCCTCCTCCACGCGGATCCTACTGAGCCTTTTTATGTGGAAACAGATGCATCAGATCAAGCTATTGGAGGAGTTCTATCTCAGAGGCACAAGGAGACCGGTCAACTGCATCCGGTAGCATATTACTCTTGAAAACTTCTCCCTGCTGAGATTAACTATACAATTACAGAGAAGGAGCTTTTACCTATAAAAGATGCCTTCATGGAGTGGAGACACTACCTGATGGGAGCTCGGCACACCGTAACAGTATATACAGACCATAAGAATCTACAATTCCTGAAATCGGCAAGAACTCTGACGCCACGTCAACTCAGATGGTCTCTATACTTTGCGGATTACAACTTTGTGATCACCTATCGCCCTGGAAGTAAGAACGGTAAGGCGGATGCCCTATCCAGATTGGACACGGAAGAACAAAAGATGGTTATAGACACCCAAACGATCATTCCTGAATCAAAGATTGTGGGAGCTGTTATCAGGGAAACTGAACCTCTGGATAAAAAAGTAAGAAAGGTTTTTACTCCAGAAAAGCTTCAACAATGGGTCTTGGAAGACTCATCTCGAGAAATCCGAAAGGTATTGCCCTATCATGATGGAGCCTTGTTCATGCCTACCTTGGAACTACAGGAACAAATTTTATATGACTGCCATGATCACCCCATGGCAGGTCATAAAGGAATAAATAAGACTGAAGAACTGATTAAAAGACAATCCTGGTGGCCCAAAATGTCTAAAGACATTAAGCAATATGTACTAGGTTGTGGGATCTGTGCTCCGGGAAAACCGACACGGCAATCACCTCAGGGGTTACTACAACCAATGCCAACCCCCCCTCACCCATGGCACACAGTGACTATGGATTTAATTGTAGACCTCCCCTCCAGTCGGGGTTACAGCGCAATCCTGGTCTTTGTGGATGCTTTTACCAAGATGGCCCACTTTGTTCCATTAAGAGATAGCCCTAATGCTAAGGAATTGGCCACACAGTTTGGGTCACATGTGGTGAGATTACACGGAATCCCAAAGATTCTAATTTCAGACCGTGGAACTCAATTCCTGTCCCATTTTTGGAAGGCCTTTACCCAGGGGTTGAATATAGAAACAAGATTCTCTACAAGCTACCACCCAGAGACAGATGGGCAGACTGAGAGGGCAAATCAGGAGCTAGAACAGTACCTGAGGCTATTTTTGTTAGATCAGGAAGGGGATTGGCCAGATCTCCTCTGGGCCGCAGAATTTGCACATAATAACTCCAAGAATAGTTCTACTGGTCACTCTCCCTTCTATTTAAATTATGGTCAACACCCAAACCTGATGATCAGTACTGATGAAGTTCCAGTCCCAGTGGCTACAGAGTTTGTCAGACATTTAAGTGAAACACATGAAAGGGCTAGGGAAAAGTTAGAAAGGTCTAAAGAATTGTACAAAAGCTATGCAGACAAAAGAGAAGATTAGGAGACGATTATTCGATAGGGAACAAGGTCTGGCTTAGCACCAAGAATTTAAAATTAAACGAAACCGGAAACTTCAACCTCGCTTTATAGGTCCCTTTGAAGTAGAGAAGAAGTTAAATCCGGTGACTTATAAGTTAAAATTGCCTGCACAGCTAAAGATTCACCCAGTTTTTCACATCTCCTCACTGAAGAAATCTTCACCGTATCTTAGGTCAAGAACTCTTCCCAAGCCAATTCCAACTGCAGACGGAGAGGAGTTTGAAATTAAGACAATCCTAGACTCTAAGTGGAAGAATAGAAAGCTATACTATTTGGTAGATTGGAAAGGTTACGGACCAGAAGAGAGATCCTAGGAACCACAGTCTAATGTGCATGCCCCAAGACTAGTAAAAGCCTTCCATGATCAATATCCCTTTAAAGCGAAACCTGGGGAAAACCCCTTGCGGAGGGGTACTGTCAGGAATCAGCGCCCCATGTCAGAAATCAGGGCCAATCAGTGGGGGCTACAGTACAGTATCTGTCCTGGACTGCATTAGTTAATGCGTGGTCCACTAAAATGGCTGCCAGCGCTAAGGTCAGCGCTGCAGCCTTTCTTGTGTGAGCGCGAGGCTTTCCGCACAGCTGAGGCTCGCTCTCTCCCTCAGCTGTGCGCACTTCTTTCAAGACCGTTACTAGCTAACAGTGCTTGAGCCTTCGTCCGTGTAGAGTTAGAGCAGTTTAGGCGATTTACGAGTTTTCCGACGGCAGAATTCATATCGAGTTACTTGTCGGGTGTTTGTTCCCAGTTAAAGAAGATAAAAGGCATCTGTCAGAGACTCCGTTTCTACTCTGAAGACACCAGCCACATTCCAGGCATTCCGGATGCGCAACCAAGTTCATTCAGTCACGCAAGTACCGAGAGAGGAGAAAAGCTTTTGCATTTAGTTGCGCTTGGTGTTATTTTTGTTAATCCTTATTGCAAGATTATTTCCAGTAGTTAATAGAAAAAAAAAAACGTTAAAGAGAAGTTTAGAGTAAACCGTATCCTTTGAATTCTTACCTGAGTATTCTGCTTGGCTTGTCCTTTCAGTATAATTGAGACATCCTGAAAAAGAAGAAAGAAAAGGTTATATTTAGTTCTTGAACAAATTATCTTCCAAAAGAATTAGTAGGCTAAGAAAGTATACTAAGTACATGTTATATTTCCTACAGAAATAACAGCACTCTTTACAAGACTTAGAGAAGCAATTTCCACAGAACACCTTTAATAAGAAGAGAGGCAATAGTCTGGTTTCCTAGGGGTACATTAATTAAAAGTTAGCCATTACTGTAATGTGTTAAGATCTGCTAGAACAGAAGTAATGTGTATTATTGTGTTATAGTGTGAAGCTGAGAACACACTCTGAAGATCTCCAGGAAAAGCAGTAAGAAAACAGAAGACCAGGCTGTCTCTTCTCTGTCCCATACCCCTTTCCCCCCTGGGAATTTCTTCATGTTCCTTTGAGCAAATTGGGAGTGTGGAGAGAGGCTCAGGGAGGCGTTGGGAATAATCACCATTCTGCTCCCGTGAAGTATCTTGGGAAAACTTCAAGTAAGCGTCCCTGACACTGTGTTTGAGGATTTATGGTTCCCTTTCTTCTTGCCTTCAAGGCCTTTAAGAGACTGCGCTTTGTATGAGTTAGGGCCCCTGGTTTAATTTGTGAAGGTAGGCGTTGGGGATAGAAATCCTGTGCTTGGGAGATTCCAGTTCGTCCCCCAAGGACGGTTTTTAATTTGGCTAGGAGTGCTTTCCAGAGCTCCAGGGGGTAGACAGTGCTTGTGTCTGTGGAGCTCGACTCTTTATGTGTAATCCACTCCAGGAGTTTTGGACCAAAATTCGTGGACCATTTTATTCTGCTCACAACTTCGTGGTGCTCTTCTCCGGTTGAAACCCCCAGTATTTCCAATTGTTTTGCGGGTTTCCCGTTTAGCTGAAGAGTTACCCTCAGTGGTCTGTGATCACTCTCGTCCCTATTTCCCTCTTCAAAGTTGTTAAAGTATGTTACCAAGTGATCCGAAATAAAGATATAGTCTATTGTTGACTTATCCCTGAAAGTGGGGAGAGGAAGCCAGAGAGGATCCGTGGCTTTTTTGATAGTGTGGGCAGAGAACATATTTCGAGTGTAAAGGAGCTGCTGCAGAGGGGCTGATTCAGTATGAGTTAGGGGGTCCATTTTTGAATACCCTAACACCCGGGTGTTCAGGTCCCCGACAATAATTGGAAAGTGTGAGACGTATTTATTTATGAGGTAGTCCATTTTTGTTGTCAGTATTTTTAGTACCTGTTTTTTTGGCTGGGAGGCGGGGTTGACGTAGCAGTTAATTAGCAAAAGACGAATTGAATTGTTTTTACTTTTTAATCCACTGATGAGTACCGCTTGCAGGTCTGAGGTGTTAGTTGTTATTAATGTTGTCTCTATTTTGCAAGCTTGATTAATAAAGTTTGAGAGCCCACCAGGTGCTCTCCCGAAGATGTTGCGTTTTAATGCAGCAGAAGTTTGTAAAAACCTGGGAGAATTAGAGGTTCGGTGGCCCATGTCTCTTGTAGGCACAGGATGTCATTTTCTTGAAAGTAATTGCTTACTGAATTGAACCCAAGTAGTCTTTTTAACCAAGTGACATTCCAGGATATGACGGACAGCTCTATGTTATTTCCCGGAGTTCTTGTGCTGATCTGGTGGCGAGCAGCCTTTATGGTGTTAGAAATGCCGTTGTGGTGGCTGGCCTTCTGGACAAGTCTGAGTGCCATGCACCAGGGTATGCTTTGGCCCACTGATGTGAACTGTCCTGTGGTCGAGAGTGCTTGTTATCGTGTAGGCGTTGTAAAGTCTTGGCTCTGCGGCTAGGCTTTTCCCTGGTTGGTTGCTCGCTGTCCCCCTTAGGAGCGAGTGGACTTCCTTCATCGGCGGTGATGCTGCTAGTATGTGTGGATATTTCTCAGGGATGGGGAATGCGATGTCAATACCCCAGACAGCCATTTGAGCTATTTCTTCTGGTGTTAGCCCCACACGGGTGTGACGACTTAGCCCTATCGAGGTTGATTCCCCGTGGGAGTCACTGGAGAGACTCAGGAACTTAACCCAGGCTAGGTCGTCTGAGTGTGTTTCTGTGAGAGTTGGGATATGCTTAAATGGTCGAAGTATGTTGCCCCTATTTAGGATGTCATGTTGACCTTTAATAAAGTATCTGGGGGTGAGAATTACCTCGTGAGTAGTTTTACTGACTTGGTTTGCTTTAGGCTGCATACTTAAACCCTCCTGTTCAATACTTAAATTGAGGCTTGGGCCAGTGTCCTGTTGACGTGGCTCTGGACAGAAAGTGGGGCTTTGGAATGGCTGAGCGGTTGGGTCACGGGTCCTCTGGGAGTCCGGGGGTAAGAGGCCCTGGATGGTGTTGTCCCCGATATCGGGTCCTTATTCCTTGGGTGAGCATAGTTGGCTTTTGTGCTCTAACTTCGTGGTGTTTGATGAGGGAAGTGGTTGAATTTTTGTTACCGGGCCTGATGAGCTATGCGAGTCCCCCGTTCGGGGAGTTGGCTGTGATGGCCTAGCAGTCACTTGTTTGGCATCCAAAGGAATTGGTGCTGTGGGTGTTGGGTTGCTTGGGACGTACTTTTTGGTGAAGATTGGATAGATCCGTGTTTTGTCATTGTTTATTTGTGATTTTTGAGTATGGGTTGATAATGAGAGGGCAACTTTTTTGATGCTTTGGCCTTTTTCTCTTGTTTATTTAGTTTTTTCTTGGCCCTCCTCGAAGGAGGTTCTTCTTTTCTTGTCTGAATGGAGGCATTGCCCTCAAGTTCCTTCCCTGAACCTAAGGTTCGGGAACTGGAATTGAGTCTGAGTGGACTGATGGAGAGTTTGGTAGGTACGAGTAGACCTTGAGTGTCGGGCTTTGTTAAGGGGTTGCCCAAATTATTTATGGCTGGGTTATCATGAGGGTCGACATGATTTGTGATAGCTGCAGTACCACTGTTATTCGACGGGCACGTGGTGCCTCCCGTTTGTGCTTTTAATGAGACTACCAGTTCTTTTACAATTTTTGGAAGTGTTGCCCATTTGACGAACAGGTGCGGTGCCGGTTATTCTGATTATCACTAAGCTTGTTCTCTATAAAGTCCACCTTGTTGCTCAGTTCCACTAGACGTTGTGCAATGGTGGATAGGAGGTCAATTTGCAACTCCATTTTATTGGATTGCCAGAGTAATGCCCTTGCCGTAGAGTGGTCTATTTCACCGGTTGAAGTTGGTCCTGAGTCGTTGATGAAATTGCTGTTATGAGGACTTTGGCTTTGAGAACTTTGGGTGGGGGGGAGAACCGGGTTACATTAGCCATTCTGAAGAGCTATGGGGTGAGCTCCAGAGTTCTTTGTATCTTTGATTCCAAGTTTTGAAGAAATATCGGTGATAAGTACCCAAAGTTTTGTTGACACTCTGACACTTCTGTCTTAGTTGGTCCAGGTCCTTTAGGCTCTATGGGAGGTGGCTGAATAGGAGTCTGCAGAGTGAGTTGTTGATGGCAGTGTATTTGGGCTGTGACAACCTGCTCGTGGTTTCCTAGGGTTGGAGCAGTGGTGTCAGCGGGTGGATCACTTGCATGTCTATGTTCGTTTCCTAGGGGGCGACACGGCCAGGAGCAAGATTGAGACCGGCGTCTCCCGATATTTATACTTTGTTCTTATGTTACAAGGAGATTGGTGTTGGAAGGGCTCCCTAGCAGGTGGATCGTTCCATTACTGGCCTTGGCCATTCCTGATCGGTCTGTCGAGGCGGGGGAGCTCTCGTCATTTGGGAGACGTTTGTATAAAAGTTGAGTTATAAGACCTGCTGTTGGAGTCTTTAGAAAGGACTTTTTGTCAGGGACTGCATTCCGTGCACTCCTTAGGATTCTAGGTGATACTTGAATCGGGGGGATAGTCTTTATGAGGGCGTTTGCTTGGCGCAGGGAGACTTTTTCTTTTTTTTTTGTCATCTTTCGATTGGGGTGCCCGGTTGTCAGTGGCTATATGGTGCCACGGTAGGCTTGACCTTCCTCCTTGGAGTTTGAGCAAGGCAAATATCGATGCCCTAGGTCCTAGCGGGGTGACTGGATGATCTTCAGGAGAACCGCCGGAGACGTGGGAGCTGCGGGGCCGCGACGAGTGTTGGGCAGACTCCTTCGCAACTACTCAGCTCCTCAGCTACTGCCTAGCTGCTCTGTGGCCCGCAGCTCTGGTTCCTACTCCCGGCTCGCAGCTCACTTGGGGTGATACGATGTAGTGCGGGACCCCCTCCTGCTGCCGCTGCACCTAATCGCGTCCCGCCGCTGCTGCTGCTCCGGTGGACTGACAAACTTCGTGTTCAGGTGCACCGGAAATCCTGGACTGGACTCTCTGTCCCCAAGTAGTTGGTGGCGGGATGACAGGCAGGGCACAGCACACCTCCCAACTTGAAATAGACTGGGGTAGGGGAGTGAGGACACTTATGCGGAGGAACCCTTAGCCGGCCGGCCGACACAACCAGAGAGGCACAGCTCCAATGCGCTGATGCGACGCTCATGCAACACCGAGCACCGAGCGCTGAGCTCCCATGCTCCAACGCACAGCTCCAACGCACAACTCCGCTCCGCTCGCAGGCTCACAGGCTCGAACAGCGCGGCTCAGAATGAATTAGTGCTGGTGATCTTAGGCTGTGGGCTGTAGGACAGCAGGGTTGAAACTGAAGAAGGTCAGTGGCAGTATGGAAATACAGCTGGGCTAATGATGGATCGCGACGATTATGGTGAGATGGTGAGGGGCTGGAGCAGGAGCGAGGACTTGGACAAGCGGGGCTCACAAGGCTGTGTTGCAGGCTGCACCTGGGCTGGTCAGGCCGCCTCCACAAGACACCAAGGGCACACACTTGCTGCAGCCGCCCGCTAAAGGGCAGACGCGCTTGTCTCCAATAATCACTGCAAGCACCCTCTGTCTCCAGCAGACTCCCAACACGGTCTTTCTCTCACCAAGCTGGACGGCTAAGGACGGTTGTGGTTTGGCAGGGTTAGGTGGGGGTTTGGCGGAGTGGAGCAGAGTTGAGCCGCGAGGAGAGACGCAAGCTCCGCAGGGTTTCCTCACTTGCGCCAGCCCGGGCACTTCAGCCTCTCTCCACCTCTCCGCTTCTCACCATTCAGTTCTGTTCCGTTCGCCCCACTCAGCTCGCTCTGTAGGTCCCGCGGCTCCGCAGCCCACTACCACGTCAGCCTGCTTGCTCGCTCTCTGGCACTCTCGCAACCGGAATCACCCGGTGTCATATAATGAGCAAGCCACACTACCAGGTGTCATATAATGAGCAAGCCACACTAGCAGGTGTCATATAATGAGCAAGACACACTAGCAGGTTTTATAAAATGAGCAAGCCACAATAGCAGGTGCCATATAATCAGCAGGCCACGCTAGCAGCTGTTCAATAATGAGCAGGCCACACTAGCAGGTGCCATATAATGAGGAAGCCACACTAGCAGGTGTTCTATAATGAGCAACCCACATTAGCAGGTGCAATAAAATGAGCAAGCCACACTAGCAGGTGCCATATAATGAGCAAGTTATAATGAGCAAGCCACACTAGCAAGTACCATATAATGAGGAAGCCACACTAGCAGGTGCCATATAATGAGCAAGCCACACTAGCAGGTGTTCTATAATGAGCAAGCCACACTAGCAGGTGTTCTATAATGAGCAAGCCACACTAGCAGGTGCCATATAATGAGCAAGCCATACTAGCAGAAGTTCTATAATGAGCAAGCCACACTAGCAGGTGCCATATAATGAGCAAGCCATACTAGCAGGTGTTCTATAATGAGCAGCCCACACCAGCAGGTGCCATATAATAAGCGACCCACACTAGCAGGTGTCATATAATGAGCAAGCCACACTAGCAGGTGTCTTATAATGAGCAAGCCACACTATCAGGTGCCATATAATGAGCAAGGAACACTAGCAGGTGTTCTAAAATGAGCAGGCCACACTAGCAAGTGACATATAATGAGCGGGCAACACTAGCAGGTGTCATATAATGAGAAAGCCACACTAGCAGGTGCCATTTAATGTGCAAGCCACACTAGCAGGTGTTCTATAATCAGCACACCACACTAGTGGGTGTTTTATAATGAGCAAGTCACACTAGCAGGTTGTCTATAATGAGAAGGCCACACTAGGGGGTGTTTTATAATGAGCAAGCCACACTATCAGGTGCCATATAATGAGCAAGCCATACTAGCAGGTGTTCTGTAATGAGCAAGCCACACTAGCAGGTGTTCTAGCAAGCCACACTAGCAGGTGCCATATAATGAGCAAGCCATAATAGCAGGTGTTCTATAATGAGCAAGCCACACTAGCAGGTGCCAAATAATGAGCAAGCCATACTAGCAGGTGTTCTATAATGAGCAAGCCACACTAGCAGGTGCCATATAATGAGCAAGCCACACTATCAGGTGCCATATAATGAGCAAGACACACTAGCAGGTGTCATATAATGAGCAAGCCACACTAGAAAATGTCATGTAACGAGCAAGCCACACTAGCAGGTGACATGTAATGAGCAAGCCACACTAGCAGGTGCCATATAATGAGCAAGCCACACTAGCAGGTGCCATATAATGAGCAAAACACACTAGCAGGTGTCATATAATGAGCAAGCCACACTAGAAAATGTCATGTAATGAGCAAGCCACACTAGCAGGTGACATGTAATGAGCAAGCCACACTAGCAGGTGTCATATAAGGAGCAAGCCACACTAGCAGGTGCCATTTAATGAGCAAGCCACACTAGCAGATGTTGTATAATGAGCAAGACACACTAGCAGGTGTCATATAATGAGCAAGCCACACTAGCAGATGTTCTATAATGAGCAAGCCACACTAGCAGGTGTCATATAATGAGCAAGCCACACTAGCAGGTGCCATATAATGAGCACGCCACACTAGCAGGTGCCATATAATGAGCAAGCCACACTAGCAGTTGTTCTATAGTGAGCAAGCCACACTAGCAGGTGCCATATAATGAGCAAGCCACACTAGCAGGTGCCATATAATGAACAAGCCACACTAGCAGGTGCCATATAATGAGCAGGCCATGCTAGCAGGTGTTCTATAATGAGCAAGCCACACTAGCAGGTGCCATATAATGAGCAAGCCATACTAGCAGGTGTTCTATAATGAGCAAGCCACACTAGCAGGTGCCATATAATGAGCAAGTCACACTAGCAGGTGCCATATAATGAGCAAGACAGACTAGCAGGTGTCATATAATGAGCAAGCCACACTAGCAAATGTCATGTAATGAGCAAGCCACACTAGCAGGTGTCATGTAATGAGCAAGCCACACTAGCAGGTGCCCTATAATGAGCAGACCACACTAGCAGGGGCCATATAATGAGCAAGCACACTAGCAGGTGCCATATAATGAGCAAGCCACACTACCAGATGTTCTATAATGAGCAAGCCACAGTAGCAGGTGTCATATAAGGAGCAAGCCACAGTAGCAGGTGACATTTAATGAGCAAGCTACACTAGCAGATGTTCTATAATGAGCAAGCCACACTAGCAGGTGTCATATAATGAGCAAGCCACACTAGCAGATGTTCTATAATGAGCAAGCCACACTAGCAGGTGTCATATAATGAGCAAGCCACACTAGCAGGTGCCATATAATAAGCAAGCCACACTAGCAGGTGCCATATAATGAGCAAGCCACACTAGCAGGTGTTCTATAATGAGCAAGCCACACTAGCAGGTGCCATATAATGAGCAAGCCACCCTAGCAGGTGCCATATAATGAGCAAGCCACACTAGCAGGTGCCATATAATGAGCAAGCCATGCTAGCAGGTGTTCTATAATGAGCAAGCCACACTAGCAGGTGTTCTATAATGAGCAAGCCACACTTGCAGGTGCCATATAATGAGCAAGTCACACTAGCAGGTGCCATATAATGAGCAAGCCACACTAGCAGGTGCCACATAATGAGCAAGCCACACTAGCAGGTGTTCTATAGTGAGCAAGCCACACTAGCAGGTGTCATATAATGAGCAAGCCACACTAGCAGGTGTTCTATGAGCAAGCCACACTAGCAGATGTTCTATAATGAGCAAGCCACACTAGCAGGTGTCATATAATGAGCAAGCCATACTAGCAGGTGTTCTATAATGAGCAAGCCACCCTAGCAGGTGCCCTTTAATGAGCAAGCCACACTAGCAGGTGCCATATAATGAGCAAGCCACACTAGCAGGTGTTCTATAATGAGCAAGCCACACTAGCAGGTGCCATATAATGAGCAAGACACACTAGCAGGTGTCATATAATGAGCAAGCCACACTAGCAGGTGCCATATAATGAGCAAGCCACACTAGCAGGTGCCATTTAATGAGCAAGCCACACTAGCGGTGTCATATAATGAGCAAGCCAGACTATCAGGTTCCATATAATGAGCAAGCCACACTAGCAGTGTCATATAATGAGCAAGCCACACTAGCAGGTGCCATATAAGGAGCAAGCCACACTAGCAGGTGTTCTATAATGAGCAAGCCACACTAGCAGGTGTTCTATAATGAGCAAGCCACACTAGCACGTGCCATATAATCAATACATTATGTATATGAGGTCATAAGGAGAAACGTGGTCCCTGGTCCGCTGTGAAGAACGCACAGCATCAGCATGAGATACAGGAAGTGACGTTGTGACACTGCCCATCTCCCAGGTGGCGCTCGAGTGACGTATTATAACAACAGTATTCTGCAGCAAATACTTGTATTTATTTAGACCTTCAAATAATACCACTTATGGAGAATCTTGCAGCCTTCTCTACAACCATGCACAAAAGAGATCCGTTTGATATGAGGGGTTGTGTATTTCCGCCTCGTTGTTACCTCCATGACAATAAACTCCGTGTTCGAGGTCCTGTTTCTTCGGTTCATTTACCTGCTATTTCAAAGTATTGCAGACTTCACGCATGCAATGCATGGAGAAGTTAAAACAGATGCCAGCAATGTCCCCAGTGTTCAATCTAAAATAAAGATTTCACACTGTCTTCAAACAGTGACAGTTTCCACTGAAAACAAAGCAGTGCACCGTTTGAAAGGTAACTGCTAAAAACAACATGCGACGTGTTATTCAATGCGCGTGTCAATTACAAGAGTGAAAAGAGACTGACCTTCAAGGGACACGTCCTCTTCTGTTGCTGATGACGTCTCCTGCTCCTTTCTGCTCCGAGGTGTTTGTTGTAATGTTCGGGTCCCTCCCAGGCTGTTCTTGAAGTGTTGGAGAATGTGAACTCTGCTGCTCTCTGCTTCCTGTTACAAGACACAAAGGGGGTGTCAGTCTCTGCTTCCTGTTACATGACACAGAGGAGGTGTCAGTCTCTGCTTCCTGTTACAAGACACAAAGGGATGTCAGTCTCTGCTTCCTGTTACAAGACACGAAGGGGATGTCAGTCTCTGCTTCCTGTTACAAGACACAAAGGGGATGTCAGTCTCTGCTTCCTGTTACAAGACACGAAGGGGATGTCAGTTGAAACTAGCAACAGTAGGAAACATATGTGGCTTTCCGGGGGCGTCTATACCAAGGCCGTACCTTCCTGCGTACACAACGGTACATGGTTTTATTATGTGAGGACAGTGCCCTGGAAATAGTTCTGATATACATACATATCTACATCAGACATCTGCAGCGCTGTCCATATGGTTAAGATATACTTACATATCTACGTCAGACACCTGCAGTGCTTTCCATAGGGTTCTGGTATACTTACATATCAACTTAAGACACACGCAGTGCTGTCCATATGGTTAAGATATACTTACATATCTATGTCAGACAACCGCAGTGCTTTCCATAGGGTTCTGGTATACTTACATATCTACGTCAGACACCTGCAGGGCTTTTGATAGGGCTCTGTTATACTTACATATCCACAACAGACACCCGCAGTGATGCTCATCGGGTTCTGATGTACGTACATATCTATGTCAGACACCTGCAGTGCTGTCCATAGATTCTGATATACTTACATATCTGCATTAGACACTTTCAGTGCTTTTCATAGAACCCTAATATTCTTACATATCTAGGTCAGACACCTGCAGTGCTTTCCGTAGGGTATTGATATACTTAAATATTTACGTCAGACAACCGCAGTGCTTTCCATAGAGTTCTGATATACTTACATATCTACGTCAGTCACCTGCAGTGCTTTGGATAGGGCTCTGTTATACTTACATATCTACATCAGACACATGCAGTGCTGTCCATAAGGTTCTGATATACATACATATCTATGTCAGACACCTGCAGTGCTGTCCGTATATTCTGATATACGTACATATCTACGTCAGATGCATACAGTGCTTTCCATGGGGTTCTGATATAGTTAGATATATACATCAGACATCCAAAGTGTTTTCTATAGATTTCTAATATACTTACATATCTGTCAGACACCTGCAGTGCTTTCCATAGGGTACTGAAATACCTACATATCTACATCAGACACCAGCAGTGCTTTCCATATGGTTCTGATATACTTACATATCTATGGCACACACCCGCAGTGCTTTCCATAGGATCCTGATATTCTTACATATCTACGTCAGACACCTGCAATGCTTTCCATAGGGTTCTGATATACCTACATATCTACGTTAGACACCTGCAATGCTTTCCATAGGGTTCTGATATACTTATGTATCTATGTCAGATACCTGCGGTGCTCTCTGAGGCCTCTGATATATTGACGTATCTACGTTAAACACTAGCAGTGCTTTCCATAGTTTTCTGATATACTTACATATCTACGTCAGACACCTGCAGTGATGTCCATAGAGTTCTGATATACTTACATATCTACGTCAGACAACCGCAGTGCTTTTCATAGGATTCTGATATACTTACATATCTACGTCAGACACCTGCAGTGATGTCCATAGGGTTCTGATATACTTACATATCCACATCAGACAACTGCAGTGCTTTGCATAGGGTTCTGATATACTTACATATCTACCTCAGACACCTGCAGTGCTGTCCATAGAGTTCTGGTATACTTACATATCTACATCAGACACCAGCAATGCTGTCCATTGGGTTCTGATATACTTACATATCTACGTCAGACAGCCAAAGTGCTTTCCATAGGGTTCTGATATACTTACATATCTATGTCAGACATCTGAAATGCTGTCCAGCGTGTTCTGATATACCTACATATCTACATCAGACACCTGTAGTGCTTTCCACAGGGTTCTGATATAATTACATATTTATGTCAGAGACCCGCAGTGCTTTTCATAGGGCTCTGATATACTTACATATCTACATCAGATACCCGCAGCGTTAGCCATAGGGTTCTGATGTACATACATATTTATGTCAGACACCTGCACTGCTGTCCAGAGGGTTTGATATACTGACATATCTATGTCAGACACCTGCACTGCTTTCCATAGATTTCTCATATACTTACATATGTATGTCAGACACCTGCAGTGCTGTCCATAGGGTTATGATATACTGACATATCTACATCAGACACCTGCATTGCTTTCCATATGGTTCTGATATACTTACATATCTATGTCAAACCTCCGCAGTTCTTTCCATAGAGTTCTCATATACTTACATACGTACGTCAGACACCCGCAGTACTGTCCATAGGGTTCTGATATACCTACATACCTACATCAGACACCCTCAGTGCTTTCCATAGGGTTCTGATATAATTACATATCTATGTCAGAGACCCGCAGTGCTTTTCATAGGGCTCTGATATACTTACATATCTATATCAGATACACGCAGCGCTAGCCATAGGGTTCTGATGTAATTACATATTTATGTCAGACACCTGCACAGCTGTCCATAGAGTTCTGATATACTGACATATCTACGTCAGACACCTGCACTGCTTTCCATAGAGTTCTCATATACTTACATATCTACGTCAGACACCTGCACTGCTTTCCATAGAGTTCTCATATACTTACATATGTATGTCAGACACCTGCAGTGCTTTCCATAGAGTTCTCATATACTTACATATGTACGTCAGAAACCTGCATTACTGTCCATAGGGTTCTGATATACCCACATATCTAGATCAGACACCCGCACTGCTTTCCATAGGGTTCTGATATACTTCTCAGTGGCTATTAGTTACAAGACCTACTACACGTTTCTGATCCAAAACATATTTCCATAAGAAAGAAAGTATTTCAAAAGCATCCTTTAAGTCGGACTCGCCTCGTCATTTTTTTCTTTTGAGGGTAGTAAAATTCATGGCCCTCGGACCAATCGTAGCTGGATGCAAATGCACATATGTTTCCATTATTCTTAAAGGTGGGAGCAGATATTGGCTGATCTAATTGTGCAGTTTTTTTCTTGCATCTTTATCCCGAAAGCCGAACCTTCCATCAGAAGCAGCTGTTGCTGGTGTGCTGTGGACAGGGTGAAATCCAATCTGTCCTCCTGAATTCCGAGGGTTTGTAAACTAAAAGACCTGTATCTGCAGTGGTGACAGCAGCCATGGGGTAAACCACATCAGCAGCCATGGGGTAAACCAAATCAGTAGCCATGGGGTAAACCACATCAGCAACCATGGGGTAACCACATGAGCAGCCATGGGGTAAACTACATCAGTAGCCATGGGGTAAACCACATCAGCATCCATTGGGTAACCACGTCAGCAGCCATGGGGTAACCACATCAGCAACCATGGGATAAACCACATCAGCTGCCATGTGGAAAACCACATCAGCAGCCATGGGATAAATAACATCAGCAGCCATGGGGTAAACCACATCAATTCGATTCAATTCAAATGTTTATTGTTCCAGTTAATTAAAACCATTACAATTTGTACCCTATATAAAAGAAATCAACAGTAACATTTTTGTAAATTTGCTTAAAACCATAAAAAGCCTTTTGTTGTCACTTATTAATATTCAAGTATGTACAAGGATATATAATGTGCTATCAATAAATCCGCTAATAATAATTAAGTATGTACAGGAATATATAATAAACAATTAATAGATCAAAGCAATAATTTGTCCTTGTTCCGTTATGGCGTTAAAAAGACACTTTCCAGGCATAGTTCTTAGCGTCCATGGGGTAAAACACATTAGCAGCCATGGGGTAACCACATCAGCAGCCATAGGGTAAACCACATCAGCAGCTGTGGGGTAACTACATTAGCAGCTATGGGGCAAACCATATCAGCAGCCATGGGGTAAACCACATCAGCAGCTGTGGGGTAACTACATTAGCAGCTATGGGGCAAACCATATCAGCAGCCATGGGGTAAAACACATTAGCAGCCATGGGGTAAACCACATCAGCAACTATGGGATAAACCACATCAGCAGAGCACTGTAACATTTTTCTTGCAGAGGCAATGTCAGCAGAGGGTTTTTATCCCAGCTGCCTGTCATTATACACTGGTAATTTGGGGCTTTTATTCAGCGGACAGTCCTGATAGGATATTCATGCTGTGCTACTTGTATAGCTTGATTACTCTTCAAATCCCACATTTCTGCAGAATACTTTGGTCCATCATCAGTACTGGACCTGACTACATCTGCTGAGCCTTTGCAATAGTTTGTCCATTGTCTACACCATCCTACACTGCACACCATTAGCCAGGACCCAGGTAATGTGGGTGGACTGAAAGAAAGGCTACTTATACTGTTATCTGGTGGAGATGTAACTTCAATATCCATCATGGGATTGTGGTTATCGATGCTTGATCCAAACAAGCTCATACTGGCTCGCATACGGCTCCCCGGCAGACAGCAAGCACTGCCTCACACACGCTTCCTTCTCCCTGGTTACACAATAAATGTGCTCTCCTCATGGTATGTGGTGCAATATCCTGTAGGAATGTGTGAAGTACTTTCCTGCCATGACCCCCCCGTGTTTGAAGCCCTCGGTATACAGTACAACTCTTCCCACCATCCCTGCAGCTATTCTCTTGTCCTGACAGGCCTCTTTCCAGTCCCCTCCCCCTGCAGACTCACCCTCCTATCCCCAAATGCTTGAGGTAGGCTGTTATGGTTATCGTTCTCTGGCCTCAGGGGCCCCTATCTTCAAATGCAGTGCTTCGCAGCACTCTTTTGTGGGAGGGGCCTTCTAGAGGGCCTTGGGAGTGGTAGTGGGTGGAAGGCAGCAGCCCCCACTGAGGCCTGGGTACCTGTGTATGCATGGCGGTCTCTTAGAACGGTCCCTGGCTCTGTTGCTACCATTTTTTAAGCAGATAGACAAATGGTATATGAAACTACAAGTCCCAGATGCAACTTTAAATGTAAACTGTGCATACAGCAGTGTAAGGCTGACTCAAGATGGGTGTAGCATCTTCCCCAGCACTGGAGCATGTAAATGAATTATGCCACACATGGAGCTATGCTACAGAATTCTTTATTCTCCAACATTCAATGCACACTTATGTCATTAGTCCCATAACCACACCCTAACACCTCTCAGCATGCTACGTAGTTCCTGTTTTTAGTCCGCCCAGAACCACATGGGACCTAGTTCATACAGCATTAATAGACTACATCTCCCCCTTTGTTAAATAAAAAGATGGCAAACATCATTAAGAATCACATCTCCTCAATTACTCGGCAAGGCGCTCACACTTGTCTGCTGGTACGGGTGATCTGAGGTGATCGAGGTACACCCTGATCGGGCAACAGCGGCACAGGCTCAAGCGACGGAGCTGGACCTGCAGGCAGGGTTGCCTTACACGTGCTTTCAGGACTCAACAAATGTTGAGGTAGATGTTTAAGGACAGACGGCATGGTAAGGCTAACTCAAGATGGGGGAGGGGAGGCAGCTCCTTTGGACATACGAGCCTGGGCAACAGAGGTGAGAAAGTGGCCTCTAAACCGAGAGCACACTGCATAATGCACAGCACTTAATGTGACTTCTAGAAGTGAGTGTGCAGAACTGAACCGCACAAATGGTGCTTCTGCATGTGCTGTGCACAAGGACAGAAGGAGGGGGCAGGAGCAGAGGGCACAGAAGGAAGGGGCACAACAGAGAGGGCACAGGAGGCAGGGCACAGCAGGAGGGCGAAAGGAGGCAAGGCACATGAGAGGAGGGCACAGGAGGGACGGACACAGGAGCCTCTGAGACACTATACAGTGAGTGTGCAGCTTTGAACCGCACACGTGCTGCAGTCCTATGTGTTGTACGCAAAGACAGAAGGAAGAGGGTAGGAAAGGAGGGGGCTGGAGGAAGGGGCATAGGGAGGAGCACAGGAGGCACTACACAAGAGGAAGGAGCACAGGAGAAGAGGACGAAGGAACCTGACATGCAGGAAGACACTGTACGTTGTCGGCGTACAATCTTATTCTAAAATCCAAATCATGGGGCTCACCAACGGCTCGGACCGGGAGCGGTGTGCTCCCAATACAGACTGGTGCTCCCCGACTGGAGCCGTCACTTTGGTAAAACAATAGATTAAGCTCAGTAGTAGGTGATAAACATTCTTGTAAAAATAACAGACAAGGATAGTCGTGTCAATGCTTTATATGAATTGTTTAAAAGTCAAATTTGACATAACTGCTAACAGCTCTAAGTGAAATCTGGCATAGATTCACCTTCTAAGGTGCGGAACTTTTTTTTTTTACGGCGTTTTATATAGCGCGAACTTGACCCGAAGGTATCCGAGCGCTTTACACGAGCACCAGTTGCGTTACATGAGGACACATTCATTTTTGTTAGGCACAGGGAGATTAAGTGATTTGTCCAGAATCACAGGATGTTTTGTGTCCCTGCAGAGACTCGAACCTGGTTCTGCAGCTCCGAGGTCGACCGCCCTAGCCGTTAGGCCACCAACTCCTATCAAAGACAGTCAAACATTCTACATGAATATAGAGTTCTCAGGGTGCGCACCAATAAGGAACTGTTATATTTCATATTGGTTGCCTAATATAGGTCCAGGGAACATTGTACTTTTTCCCTACATCATCTCCCCTTCATTTCATATGAACGATCCTTATAAGGACATAACTCCTAATAAGGACAGAATACCTTATAGGGACATAACGCCTTATATGGACTGATGCCTTCTATGGACTAAACCTTTCACCTAGTTCCATGCAGAGGGTGGGTTTTTCCCAATTGATATTGCTAAGACGTCATCTTTAGCACATATGAATAATTTATGAGAACACTACCCGGGGGGTATACAATACCTCTCCTATCTACGCACAAGGTTTAATCCCCAACGTCATCCTCATACTGAACAATGGCTATCACACGCACAAGGACTGTATAAATACAGCACCTCTTGCTATCAGTAGGCAGGAGGGAACCGAGACTTCAAGGCCGACACACTGACCAGAGACGCTAAGGCTCCGACATGCCATCGCTCCAGCTGACAGTGGTCTAACCATCCCTTGCGGGGTGTCCAACTCGAGTCCAGGACGAAGTCCCACACTCTCACTATTCAAGTAATGGGGTTCGACTAAATCCTAGCAGGATTCTTGGCTCTTAGGCTTAGGCTCTTTCACCCCTACTCACATGCTAGGTACACTTAGGTACATCTAGACAGGCATCTTAGGAGTATGTGCTTTCTTTTATAAATGCATTTTATATTCATGTATATGTTCATGACTATTGCAAAATGGTAGAACTGTACTATTCCTTTTTATTCACTGTACTGCTGATCCTATATTTCTGCTACTGTGTAACAGTTGTAGCAGCGCATATATTTTACACGAGAAGAACAACAGTGCAATAAATTCTTATTGTAAACACGCCAGACTGTTTCTTCTGTGTATCTCTCTGAGACAAAATGAGCAAGCACGAGTGACTGGGTGAAAAGTAGTATATTGTTTCCACGAGTCTGAGGAATCAGGGTTTATTGTGTTCTGAGGTTGCCAAAAACTAATCTCTCTGATAAAAGGAGATTCTGGTGGCACTGTGAGCTAGCTAATGCAAAACAAGGCTAACATATGCGGTGGGGGTGCTTAGAGTCAGTCTACCACCCGACCCACAGTGTATGTTGTCCAAAAGCGCAGGTCCTGCATGAGGGTACTATAGGAACTACACTACATTGCGCCCAACGTTTGGTTTGGTACTTATTTAACAGTAGAATCTGAGTAGCTCAGTCGTGCTTATTTTCAGAGACCCCTACTCACAAAAACCAGAGACGTCTGGAGTGAGTGGGCAAAAACTCTGCCACAGCTGAGTAGGCGAGATATCCTATTTATTGGCTGTTGGTTAATCAAGCTTGAAGGAATTTTCCCGTAATTGTGCATAAACACCTTATCTTAATCTCCTTGGACAGGTATTCTGTGTTCTATACACAATGGCTAACAAAAATGGAGATTTACCACAGGCACTTAATCAGTCAGAAGGTGAGGAAGATGCTGATGCAATACAGATTGCAGTCAATG
The DNA here is from genome assembly GCA_963921515.1 of Calotriton arnoldi. Taxonomy (NCBI): domain Eukaryota; kingdom Metazoa; phylum Chordata; class Amphibia; order Caudata; family Salamandridae; genus Calotriton; species Calotriton arnoldi. The sequence continues at coordinate 440,509 of CAWUFW010007457.1, read as the reverse complement.
TAAGACATACTCTGACAGTAAAACTACTCAAAAATGGGTTACCAGGGGCGTGGCCAAGCAAGATGGCTGAGCGGACGTGAACCGATTCAGCTCCGGCTCCCGAGTTTTGCCCACTGACCTTCAATGATGCCCGTTGTGTCCTGCTGCACTTTCTCTTCCTCCGGTCCAACTCTGTGCCGTGGATGAGACCCAATGTGGCGGCGGACTGAAGGGCCGGGAACGCACTCAAGATGGCGCGGGGATAGACGGAGGGCGCCCTGGCACGTATGGATCGGCTGCCCTTAACCCGGTGCTTGTCCCCGCTGATACAGCCTGCATGGAGGCACTCTCCCTGTCCAGCGGCAAGAGGAGCTGTGTGGGGCTTCGGAACTTACTGAGAGGCACTGCGGGAGCCCGGGAGGCCTGGGAGGTAACGCCGAGAGTGGCCGTGGACTCACTTGTGCCACGTTGACGGCCTAACTGCGGGTGATCGGCAGTGAGTGCCCTGGCTGCCAGAGATGTGTGGGTAGAGGAGAGGGTGCTGCCCGGCCATGGGGGGCGCCCGCCGCTCCCTCGCTGAATTTGTCTGCTGGCGGGAGGGAGGCCACATGGAAGGTTTGACCACGAGGCCCTGCCTGCCTGACCTTGACATGGCGTCTGCTCAGTGATTGCCCCTGAGGAGAGATCCAGCAGCCCGACAGCGACAGGAGGGGGATGTCAGTGGGGGAAGACCTACCCTAATGCCCTGTTCAGTTCTGGTTGTGGAGAGAGGGGGCTGGGACCGACCAACCGCACAGTGGAGGCTGCTGCAGGGTGCCTGACCTTAAGATGGCTGCCGGGGTGTGTTTCCACAATGCATTCCTGCCTTGACACCAAGCCTTCCTCATGAGGCACCAGCTCATGGGGTTGTCTGGAGTGGTGGCGACCGCTGGCTTGGGGAGCCCCGGTACCCGGCCCCACCTCGGAGTGTCTTTTCGCCCCTATGCCACCTATAAAGTAATCGAATAAAGTTTCCCGCTATTTCACGGCTGCTGATAAAGGGCCAGCTGCCTCTGATGGTGACCAGAGCCCCCAAATGGAGCTCACAAGGTAAGACCTGGTGGCCTCTCTTCAGGACTTCAAATCCGAGCTCTGCCTGGAAATAATGCGGGACCTGCGCGCCTCCTTGGACCAGCTCAGGGCTGACCTTTCGGACAAGATGGTGGTGCTTCGACAAGATGTTGATGCAGTGGGGTCCCGAGTGCTGGAAGTGGAGGAACAGACACAGACCCTGGATGCCCGCTTCACCAAACTACACGACACGCAACAAGACCTTCGGGCCCAGCTCCACCAAGTGATCTTGAAGGCCGAGGATCTGGAGAACAGGTCTCGAAGGGAGAATATACGTATTCGAGACCTGGAAGAGGGAGCGGAGGGCCCGGACCTGGAGGCGTTTGTGGTAGGCCTCTTCTCAGAAATCCTAAGTCCACAACAACTGAAGCTTAAGATAGATCAAGCCCATCATGTGGGGGCAGCACAGACTGGAGAGTGTCAACGCACGAGAGATGTCCTGGTCAAGATGCACTCCTTCTCCACCAAAGAGGCAATTCTAGGGGGGGCGAGGAAAAAGGGAGAGACCTCAGTTCAGGGCTACAAATGCACTTTATTTCAGGACTTGGCACCCTCTACGCTGGCACGCAGGCAGGCGCTACGCCTGATCACCTCCAAACTCCGAGAGGACAGAGTGCGATACCGCTGGACTTTCCCTTTTGGCCTCTCTTTTGAGCACATGAACAAATCTCACCATATCTCCGACCGGAAGGAGGGTCTGCGTATCCTGGGTCTTCCCGCTCCAACAGAGGAAGCCCTTCCAAAGACCCGGGGTTGCCCAGGAGGGAGCCCCGACCTTGGCACACTGTCCCCGCCAACAGACGATCACCCAAGTAAAGTTCCCAGATGTGGTACGCACTGTCCATGGCGATCCCCATGTTGAGCTCCAGTCGCATCTTACTGCTGGGACGTTGGACTTATCAGGGCTGGGACCAAGCGGACACCTTGAATACTGATATCAGAAACTGCTGGGACACTCTTGACATCCCGAGATTCTTCTAGTCCGCAACTTGTCCTCTGTGTACCCGATGCATGGGCAAACTGGGCCTTGTCCATTCCGCCCGGAATGTCTTCATCCTTCTTTGCAAAGTTCAGAGCTGAGAGCCCGTTGGATCCTCGGCTAGTAGTTCTTGGGGAGTTTTGGGTTTTGTGTTTTTCTTTTTTTGGTGGGGGGTTCCTGGTGGTGGTGTAGGGTAGACAGGGCCCCTTAAGACGAGTGAGTCACACAGTCAGTAGAGCTCACCATGAGGAGAGTTCAATGAGCGGAGGAAGTTTGGTTGATCATTCTAAATTATTTCCATAGCATCGTGAAATGTTAAAGGCCTGAACTCACCCCAAAAGCGCCAAAAAATCTGGAAATATCTTAACGATCGCCAGTTTGAAGTGGTGGCGCTACAAGAAACGCATCTTAAGAAGGCTGAAGAATCTCGACTGCGCCACAAAACATACCCGATAATTTATCGGTCCTCGGCTAGCACCAAGCACAACGGAGTGGCCCTGCTTTTTCGCACTACAGCCAAATTTCAGCATGAGGCCTTCAAGACGGATCGGGAGGGCAGAGTCTTAATAGTGAAGGGGGGACTTAGGGGCACCCTTTGTACATTCATCTCCCTTTATGCACCAAACGTGGGTCAGGCGATTTTTCTCTCCAATACACTAGATCTGATTAGTGGCTTTGCTGAGGGGCCGGTGATACTCCTGGGGGACTTCAATCTGATGTGGCACGAGTCCCTAGATAGTTCACACTCCCACAGGGCTTCCTCCAACAACTTTTCCAAAGTGGTTAAACAGAAATTGACCACGCTGGGCCTTTGCGATGCGTGGCGGACATTGCACCCCGCTACCAAGGACTTCACTTATTTCTCTCATGTCCACCAGTCATACTCTAGAAAAGATTATATCTTTATTAGTCAGACCCTATTGGGCCCCTTACAGGCAGCTCAGATTCTGCCCCTCTCGGTATCAGACCATAGCCTCATCTCCATTAGTCTAGCGTGCGATGGGTCTAAGCCCGGCACAGCGCGATGGTACTTCCCAGTCTCGCTCACCAGAGACAAGGCCCTACGTGATGATCTGAGAGCCGCTATCATTGAGTTCTTTGCACTCAACACGCCACAGGCAAGTACCCCACAGAATAATTGGGACGCTTTTAAAGCGGTACTTAGGGGCAAATGTATCCAGCTCAACGCAGTCCTGAAAAACAGAGAGCAAGGGAGCGCATAGTGCTGGAAGGGTAACTGGAAGCAGTAGAAAGAGCGCACAAGGACACTCCCACACGAGCTCACCACACTACGGGGCAAATTGCACGCCATCTACAATAATAGAGCTGAGTTTACCTTGTTGAAATTGCGACAATACTCCTATGCTCAGGGGGACAAAGTAGGGACCCACTTAGCGAGACAGCTCAGAGAAAAGAGGGAACGTGAATTCATTGGGGGCATTCTAGATGGGGATGGCCGCCTTACCCATTCCGATGCCATCAAAGCTAATCTTTTTGGCAAATTTTATGGGGATCTATACTCGGGGAACCCACCAGACACAGCCTTGCAGCAGCGATACCTAGATTCGGTGGACCTCCCACATCTTTCTCCCGCAGCCGCAGGGCCTCTAGAGGCTCCCAATACTGCAGAGGAGGTTGGGCAAGCCATCTCTAAAATTAAATCCCACAAAGCCCCAGGCCCAGACGGTCTAACAGCACATTTTTATAAATGCTTTGCATCTGAATTAATTCCACACCTTACCGAGCTGTTCAATGTGATTGCGACGGACGCCAGGTTCTCAACATCCAGGGCTGAAGCGGTGATATCTGTAATTTCCAAACCCGGGAAGAACCCCCAGAACTGCGCCTCTTATAGGCCCACAGCGATCCTTAACCTCTAAGCGAAGCTTTACTCTGCGATTTTAGCTGCCAGGCTGGATAATTTGATGCCCGAACTAATCCACCCTGATCAATCAGGCTTCATAAAGGGGCGGCAAATGCATGACAATATACGGCGCACTATTCACCTCATTCTGAAAGTCTCTAAATTTCAGATACCGGCCATCCTAGTAGGTCTTGACGCCGAAAAAGCCTTCGACAGGGTGGATTGGTCATTCCTTTTTCTCACCATGCACAAATTGGGCTTCGGGGACACATTTCTCAACAAGGTCAAGGCCAACTATCATCTTCCACAATCGCGAGTATTGGTCAACAGACACACATCCCTCCCCTTCACCCTTAGCAGAGGTACACGGCAGGGCTGCCCGCTCTCCCCCCTGCTATTCGCCCTTAGTATCGAACCCCTGGCAGTGAAATTCCAAGCTAACGAGGAAATCCGGGGTAGCCGCTTTGGGGGCACATACCACAAAGCGTCTCTCTTTGCGGATGACATTTTGTTCACACTCCGGGAACCAGCCACCTCCCTCCAGGCGGTTCAGGAGGAAATGAGGCACTTCGAACTGGTGGAGGGTTTTAAAGTTAACCTCTCCAAATCCTCCATACTTAACCTCACCCTCTCCGACACCGAGGCAACGAGGCTAAAGGGTCAAACGTCCCTCCAATGGGCTCACCACTCCCTCCTCTATGTAGGGGTGCACCTCACCCCCAGAATCGGAGATTTGTATAAAGCTAATTACCCCCCGCTAGTATCACAGCTCCAGCAGGATTTTAGGAGGTGGAAACCTCTCTACATCTCCTGGCTCAGGCGAATCAACGCAGTCAAAATGACGCTTTTGCCAAAACTTCTATATCTCTTTCATGCTCTTCCTATTGAGCTTCCTCGGGACCTGATGTCCCGCTTACGCTCTCTCGTCACAAGCTTCATTTGGCAAGGGGGAGGGCTCGCCTTCCCTTTCATGTGTTGCGTGAACCTAAAAAGGAGGGGGGGCACTACCGGATTTCACATTATATTATCAAGCGGCTCAATTGCTGGTGGTGATGGAATGGACGGCTAGAGGTGCAGTGCAGCGGCCAGGGCAGCTGACTTCGGAGCACAGGGTTCACGGTTCGATCCCTGGCTCCGGCGGCAGCTAAGCTCAGCACCATGTGACTCTGGGCAATAGCTCACTTAATTTCCACTACGGCCCCCAGCGCCTTGAGACCCGTAAGGGTGAGTAGCTGCGCTATATAAAAACGGACTTACATTTTTTTTTTTTTTTACATCAGAAAAACACTAGCTCCACATGGACAGGGCGATTGTGGGACGGTCCATCTGAGATGTCCCTTGGAAACCAAAGAAAGACAGACCAGCGAACGCGTACCTCAGCACCCCCACACGAACCACCCTCATAGTCTTGGACCAGGTCATGAAGAAGGAGGGTTGGACCACTTTCCCTCCCCACATACCCCAATTCACTTCAACCCGGCTTTCCCGCCCGGCTTTACGCGAGGGACCCTTTGATTGCTGGAGAGAGGGAGGCTGTTTAAAGCTATCAGACCTATTTCACAACTTCGATGTCTTGACATTTGAGAGCTGTAAGAGAGAGTTTCAGATCACACATAGTGAACACTACCATTACCTTCAGCTTAAACACTAGGCTACACTACCGCACATACGAGAGGCTGCTACTAGAGAACTCACGGCTTTGGAGAGATTGGTGCTAAAAGCTGGTTCCATGAAAGGGGCTATCTCCTCACTATAAGCCTTGTTATTGACCACATTGCACGCTCCTAGGCCACGCTATATGGGCTTTTGGGACCAGGTGCTGGGAAGAGACATCACAGGGGAGGAATGGAAACATATCTGGGGAGATATTTCTAGGCACAACCATTCGATAGCACTGAGGGAGGCCCACTATAAAATGCTACTAGACTGGTATCTTTACCCCACTAAACTCAAGCGTATTTTCCCCGATAAATCAGATCTTTGCTGGCGGGGTTGTGGTCTACAAGGGGACTTTCGCCACATCTGGTGGGACTGCCCTGGCATTAGGCCGTTCTGGGAGGAAATACTTTCACATATTAAGGAGATGCTGGGATACCCTATCCCGTCGACTATAGAGGGGGCGTTATTGGGCATCAGAGATCCGGATCTGGAACACCAAACGAAAGCAGACAAGGCAATTATGTGGGCATGTCTGGGGGTGGCTAAACTTACAATTGCGGCCTCATGGAAAAAGAAGGAGGCACCCGCGCTATCATTGTGGCACTCCCGCCTGTGGAGAATTCTTTCTATGGAATGCCTCGCAGACATCTTCCGGGATGAATACAAGAACTTTGAATTTAAATGGGGTCCACTGGTAACTTATCTATCCCGAGGCTTGCCTTTAGCGGTGTGTCCGCCCTCTCTCAGGGCAATGCATCTCTTTTAATTTTAACCTCTCCACGGAGGGTTTGTGGCAACACTTAGGCCCCACTGAAAGGCTGGGCCTCCCTTACAGGGTCGTCCTTTGCAGTTACACCTGCGTTATTCACTTCCTTAGCAAGCGGTAGCACCACCACCGGGACAGGGGCGGAGGGAGGGTGGGAGAAGGGTGGGGGTTTTTTTTCTCCTTGTTTATGATTGTTTGTTCTCTACGTAGGGTACTACCTTACGCCTAGTTGTTCGAAATCGAGCATCTTCTATTCTGCATACGGGGGGAGTGTAAAGACCCTGCAACATGTGAAACTGGACTGTAATTAGCTGTTTATTTTGCCCCGGTGTCGTGCAGCCTCCACTGCTTCTATTTTATTGTATATGTCTATAATGCTGCCAAATAAAAAGAATTTTGACAAAAAATGGGTTACCACCGAGAGGAGGTGTAGTAATATTCGTGATAGAGGCACACGAAGATTTCCAAACAGAGGGATTCTATTCCTGGGTCACATTCCCAGCAGCGAATGCTGTAACAGAAACTTTTCATTATTATTTACATGAAGAGACTCCAGCGGTCTACACTCCGTTTGAGGAGATTGAAATTCCGCTTACCTACCAGGAACATATTTTCTGGTTTAATGGCGCCCTACCCCACTCAAGAAGAAGAGCAAGACTTGGTTCTTTAGGAAGACCAGGAGCAACATGGCCGGTATTAGCGACCTATGCACCACATCCTGACATTGACACAATGCCACGTGATGAACTGCTTGTTCAACACAAAGAGTTGATAAAACTTTACAAAAACATGACACACTTCGTCTTGAGGACACTAGCGGTCCAACCAACAGTAATTACACCAAATGCAGCTCCTACACAGAGCACAGCTACTAAAATTACTCCACAAACATTACACACGGTAATGGGTAAATTGCCCACAAAACGTGAACAAATTCCTTTCTGGGTAGCTCAGAAAATAACCCAGTTAGAAGCAGTATTCCCAAATACAACACCATTTGAAAAACACAGAATGTTAACAATCTGCTTGGCCATGGGGATTACACCACAGTTAGAGGATTGCATATCTTGGGGTACAGTCTTTGCTGCCATATATACCAGAACTCATGGTATTCCTTCATTAGCATTGATACCAGATGTATTAAGAAAATACAAAATGAGTACGGAGCAGAGCCTGCCCTAAACTTAGGGATGAAGTTATTAAATAACTATGACCAGGTATCAGCCATAACACTAGCTAACATTAAAGGGGAAGCAGCATCAGTGTCAATCCGCCAACGCCTACGGGAGTTCTCTCCACTAGAACAGGTGAATGAACTACCCAAACTAATTGAAACTGCGTATGCAGAATTAGACAGGGATAGTTTGGTGGGAAAAGCTTTAAAACCTCAACTAATGGGCAGTCCCGCAAAGGGCACTTCTAAGCAGACACCTACTTCTTCTAAAAAGAAGTGGGATAATAAAAAACAAAACTCTAAAGACAAGAGATCTCAGTCCTGAGGTAGGTCTCCTCAACAGGAGCCCTCTGAAAAGAGGTACAACCTTAGGAATGAGGACAATATTAGGAAACCTGACAGGTATCAGGATACTGATACACGTTCCTCTTGTTCCTTTCAGGGCTCGAAGAAAAGCTCCGAAAGAGAAGGACGGTCAGAACACAGAGAGGAGCGCACACAGTCCAGGGACAAGCAACGCGCTCAAGACTTTACTTCTAAAAAAGAAGATAAGCAAAATTCAAAACCTCAATTTAAGAAAAAGAAAGTTGCTGGTCTGAAAATCAGACATGCCCAGAATTCTGAGGACACAACTTCTGAACAGGGAATGGGCTCTGACGATGCTAGACAGTGCGGCAGAAGTAACAAATAGCTCGCTAGAACCTGAAGGAATTTCTGGTGACAGCGGACTTGAATGATTACATCACGGTGGAAACACCAGACACCAGGGTGAGCGTCCCACATAAGTTAAATGAAATAACACTCCGGATGGAGGGGGACAAGCCCAGGTAAGTAAAAGGTCCTTTTTGGAAGAACTTATCATCAGGTTATGACATCCTGTTAGCAGAACAAGATTGGCCGCCTGCATTCGTAATTGAGTGCCCAAGGGGAGAAAGTATAATTTTTCCTGCATTTTCCGATCATGTTCCCGTCCACCTTAAACATACATATGCACAGGAGTGGGCAGTAGCCCAAGCTCCAGCATTGTACAAAAATCACGCTGGGTGGGATGAGAACTCAACCTATCATGTGATCCCGTTAAAGGTTTCACCTATTGCTCAGAGGCAATATCCAATAAAGCAAGAAGCTAAAAAATAGGTCAGGGAGATCTTAGATCAACTTGAATACCAGGGGGTCATTGAAAAATGTACCTCTCAAATGAACAATCCTTTGTTTCCCGTCTCTAAACCCGACAATACATATCGTCTAGTTTTAGATTACAGACATTTAAACTCATGCACAAAGACATTTGCTGTCCAAAATGCACAAAGTGCTGCATTAATGAATAACATTGTGCGCAAAAAATACAAAACAACACTTCATATCTCAAATGGATTTTTCTGCCATAATATAGCGCCTGAAAGCAGGTATCTGACTGCATTCAGTGCGTTAGGGTCCCAGTGACAATTTTGTCGACTAGCCCAAGGGTATAAGAATAGCCCTGGGGTATTTTCAGCAAGAGTAACAGAGTTACTCCAAAAATTTGATGAAGAAGTGTTATCCTATGTGGATGATATTTATCTGACAGGCGACGACTTAGAGAGGCACTTGACCAGGGTAAGCACCATTATTGTGGGATTTGCCACTGAGGGCTACAAATTTAACTTTAAAAAATAAAAATAGCCTACCTCAATGTCCTCTTTTTGGGATATGAGCTGTCAAGTGAAGGCAAAAGTCTGGCAGCTAACTTTTTAGAAAAGTGTGCGCTGCTCCAGCCTCCAAAATCATTAAAAAATTTACAGTCAATACTAGGATTCCTAAATTTTGGCAGAACATACATTTTAGATTACGCACAAAAGGGTAAAACCTTTCTATGTCTTAATAAAACCTGACTTTTCAGCCAGACATTGGACACAAGAACATACTAATATTCTTCGTTCACAACAGGAAGACATGATTGCTTCCAAACACTTACAAACACGCGTAAACGTACGCCACTTGGTGATCCGTATAATTGTGGGTTAATGCGGGTTCACTTACTTGACCTTCAATGAAGGAGAAACAGTACCAATCGCTTACAAATCACACCTGTACACAAATGCAGAAATGCGTATCACTTCAACAGAAAAAATACTGACAGCTGTTCAGACTGCCGTAGCAAGAGGAAGCGCAATAAGGAAACACATTATTGTCGTAATTCCCGTACCGGCTTTAGAAGCTGTTACAAAGGCCAGCATCCCATCCAAGATGGATACAATGGGCTAATTCTCTTACTGCAACAGAAGTTGAATACAGATTTGATCCAAGTTTAAAAACACAAGCATTCCTGCAATACGAACAAGAATATCCTCTACCAAATGAAATCTTGCCTCTAGATCAGTATGAATATATTATTTATACTGACCGATCTGCTCAACCGGCCATAGGATTAAAGCAGCAATATTTTTCGGCGTGTGCTATCGTTAAAGGTCGCATGCGTGATGGCAAGTTCCATCCTAGTTGCACAAAAACGCAATCTCTAGGAACCTGCACGGCACAGTTGGCAGAATTAAAAGCACTGATACTGGCACTTGTAAATACGGATCACGAATTCCCCACACTAATCGTGTGTGATTCCTTTTACTGTGTACAGTCATACAATGAGTACTTACAGCATTGGGAACAAAACGGGTTAAAAGATGCAAAAGGTGGCACAATTAAGTATAAAATGCTATGGGAACAGGTAGCAGAGTTGAAAACCAAGCTACCGAGGGCTTACGTGATTCACACACTGAGTCATCAACGTGATGGCGTTCACGTTGCAGGAAATTCATTGGCTGATGAAGCCGCAAAGGGGGCTGTTCGCACTGCTTCCGTAGCTGCACTCACTCGTTCAAAAACGAGAATAGACGGAAATATTATGGTAAAGGCAGCACAGCAGTACCTAAGAAATTTCCACTCAAATACTCCTACAAGTTAGATGCACAAAACATTCCATATGCTCAAATTCCTGGAGTGGGGGATAGAGTAATACCAAATATGGATCGTAGGCAAGGCTTAATACTAGCTGCACACGAGGGTTTGGGCTCTGCGCATACAGGCGTTACAGCGACTATTTCTTTACTGAAACAGTGCTATTGGTGGCCAGGGTTAACTAAGCAAACTAAAGACTATGTCTTGAAATGCAACATCTGCCAGCAGATGAAAGGCTCCACCGTTGCACGGCCGGCACAGACGCCATTATTAAAATCAGACAAACCTCTCGCATGTGTGTACTTGGGCCACTGCGGCCCCTTACAAATGGACGGGGCTTACAAATATATCATGGTTGCAGTGGATTCCTGCTCGAGATTCCTATGGGTATGGCCTCAGCGCTAGGCGGACGCTCAAACTGTTCCAACACCAATACAGGGGTGGCAGAATTCAACTACAAAAGAAGGGGCAACAGTGGATGACATACTAAAGTACAATAGATCAGACCCAAATTGGAAGGAGTGGGTGGTTTGGCCCTTAGACACAAACACATGTCATAAACGGTTCCTGCACATCACCGAGGGACTCAGCATGCATAGGCCAGACCCATGTTATGTACAGAGAGAACATCCAGGGGTAGTGACATCCTATAGTGTTGGGAAGTTGTGCCTAGATTGGCTAGAAACCTCAACACTTGCAGAAGTGAAACAACACTTATCTTTACTTTCACATGACATGGATCTTAGGGACTTTTGACAAGGACCCAGGAAACAACATCAAAAACGTTTCATATATGCAGGCATTTATGCTGCCTATAATGAAATCTGGAAGATTTCCCAGCAGGAAGCCACAGAGAGAATAGGGAAATAGACCATATAAACTTAGAAAAAGCTTTAGCTGTGGTAGATAATGGGTTAACAACTTTGACCTCCAGAATATATTCATTGGGCAACATTGTATCTTCTGCTATTGTCATACTCAAACAGGATTTAGCCATGTTACAACACGGCCAATCTCAGTTACGTTCTATTATGTTATTGAGCTCGACGCTGAAATCTTTGCGTGCAGGCTTTGTGCCTTGGCGTTTTATAAATAGTACGTCTCTGTTTTCAGAATACAATCTAACTGATACACAGATGGAAATGGCACAAAGGGGAGCTAAATATACAATGCTGCAAATTGAAAAACTGGATAGGCTACCATTCACAGTGGCGGAATTACCATCAGCAGAATGGCTAATTCATGGCCAAATCACTCTCCTGGTCACGACCTTTCAGTTTCACTATTGCCTTGAGCAAAGGCAGGCAGGCAGATATGAAAAATTGGGTTAAGAATACATTAGGAAATCCTGGGATTTACCATATAGATTTTGATGCCGGAGTGGGGATCGAGAAGTGTTTCTTAGTGGTACAAACTGCAAGAGCGCTTTAAGCGGTTCTGTCATGTGCCAAGCTATCGTTTTGCACGGAGCCTGTAATGGTTCAATAGCGAATCTGTCTTACCACATGAAAGGGTCTCCAGCTGACGTGATCACGACAGCGTTTGAGTTACTTTTGAATGGGAGTTACTTGGTGCTGAACGATCAAGGTTGCTGTGGGATGCTTCCGGGCATCGCCAATCTGGTCACCGTGAACACCAGGGTTACTTGCTGTATGCAAGTATTGTTTCCTCCGACAAATACAGTCAGGGAGGCGCCGCGATGGCCTTCACTGAATGTTTCTTTTATACTGTTTGATGCTTTGAGCAGAATAAAAGCCATGCTTTTGCAGCAGACCGTACCCTTAACCTCCGCTCGAGAAACCTTTGAACTTCAAATCGCAAGGACCTCGACAGAGATACAGGCGCTTATATGTACTAACTGCCCCCTACATTTCGTAGAAATGGTGGGTCGTATATTAAATATGTCAGATACGAGTGGTATTGTACACCTATTTAAGACCATAGGGTCAGGATTCCTTAGCACCTTCCAGACAGTCCTCGGAGTTATTCCTAACTTTATACACTCCGTATTTGGAAGCATTTTCGAGGGTCTACCTCTGATCCTGCTCACAATAGCTGGAATCCTGATTGTCGTTTACCTGCTACGCAATGGACGGACCAACCGCCAGCGAGATTGTAAAAGCTCTCCTGCCGAGATATTACCGTGAGCGCATTGTACAACATCTGGGTGCACCTCGCCTCCGGGAACTAAGTGCTTCTTGGTTCCTATCATTCAGACCAGTCTTTGAAGACTGTATCGTACCTGTTTTACGATGCCTGTTTTGCGGAGGAGAATGCGAGTTGGACATCTGTCTGACAACTCTAATGGAGATGCCGGCGGACTTAGACTCCAGGCTGGAACCACTGCAGTCCCTTGCTCGACTCTGTCCTCAGTGTATTCCCATCTTGACAATGACCACGTTGTTACCTACCTGCGTGGTAAGAGCAGCGTTGTAAACGCTGTTTCCCTTCCCAGGCACCTGACTCCTCTAGCTCAATAAACCCATTGTAGTGTAGCTCCTATTTCCCTAATAGGCTCTGCGCATTGGAATAATATATCCTATAGGTTTGACATAGGACTAAGGTCAGTATGTCCCTATCGAGTATATTAAACTTAATTACTTGTGCCAGCTAGCTCAGAGGCCACTAGAAACTCCTTGACAACAGGAAGGGAGTAGTTTCTGGCAGCCGCAAAACATGACCACTATGTTTCCCTTTAGAATCAGAACGTGTCGCAGAGTCGTGGAAACAATAGATAACTATTTCACTCAGCTCAGTCATGCATGCTTAGTTTTCCCTCAAAGTTACACAGAAAGGACGGATGGGCGTTTCAATAAAAGATTTATTGAACAGTCTTGTTTCTGGTGTAAGTAAAATGTGCTGTTACGATCACAAGACAGTATGCGAGATTAATAATGTACAGTGTGAGCAGTAAAAATAAATAATACTGCGGTAGCATTATCTTTTTAGCATATATGAATTTACATAAATAACATAACCTAAAAATGTGAGTACTCATACGATGCGTTTCTAACCTGGTTCTACCCCAATGTACCTAACCTAACCTAGGTGTAGGGAGAGGTATGAAGTAGGTGAAGTATTCCTTACTATGGTATACTAAGAGTATGTTAAGCCTAGTATGCCTAGTATGCCTAGTATGCCAAGTATGCCAAGTATGCCAAAAGTCCCTCTAGGTTCTAGTCAGCTCCATACCTGAAGAATGAGAGAGGTAGGAATCTCTTGCCAGACTCGAACTCCAACACCCCGCAAGGGAAGTGAGATCACTGGAAGCTGGACTCTCTGCGTGCAGGGATGACAGCGTCTTCTCAGTGCGTCAGGCTGGGAAACGGGCTCCTCTGAAGTCGAGGTCTCCTCTGATTTACAGGGGCTAGGGAAGGTATATTTATACCTGAGAATTACCTCAGAATGTTAGCATTGACGTGAGTCGGACAGTGGAAGACGTCATGAATGAACCCCTAAGGAATAATGGGTCATGCATAATATATGAGTCCTTGAAGAAATCAATAGTCCTGGGCTAGGGAAACTCCTGCTACCTAAGGGTCTGTTCTTCACGAACTCGTTGTGACGTTAGGGTGGACGGATGTCGGAGACCATGCCTGTATTTGGAGTGCATGGTTTAATGCCTAAATAAGGGTTGGGATTTTATGCCTATATAAGGGCAGGGCGAATTGTGCCTATATAAGGACATGATTCTGGAAAGCCCGTTTATGGACACCCTAAGAGGAATACAACACCCACTCCACTTTCGTGTGTACGATAATACTAAAATGCTAAACATTTAAAATGCTAAACATTAAATGGAGTACTGCATATTTAAAAAATATTTCTTAAAAGCATTAAAAAACATATTAAAAAATGCAGAAGGTACTGTACATATTAAGCAATGCTTTTCATTTCAGGCATAAAGTTAGAAAATAAATGCAATTGGAATGAAATAAGCAGTAATATTTATTTTATACAATTTATATAGCGCGCAAATACCCTAGGGTGTCTCGGCGCTGTGGAGTAAAGGAGAGCGGCTAGGTAGAGGATTACTGATTGAATAGCCATGTTTTTACTTGTTTCCTAAATATCATGAGGGTGGGACTGGTTTTGATATGGAGGGGAAGGGTGTTCCACAGTCTTCCTGTGGCAACTGTGAAACGTCTGTCTCCCCAAGATGTTTTCTTAGTGCGAGGAATAGTTAACAAATGGGCTGATGAAGAACGCAACGGTCTGTTCGGATTGTATGGGCAGAGTGTTTTTTTTAGGAACTCAGGTCCCGTGTTATTGATGGCTTTATATGCGATGCAAAGTGACTTGAATTTCGTTCGACTTCTAATAGGCAGCCAGTGAAACTGGCGTATAACTTGAGAGACTAATTTATATTTGGGGGTGCTGGACAGAATTCTAGCGGCTGAGTTCTGGACAAGTTGTAGCTTGTTGAGGACTTTCTCCTGAGCATTTAGGAGGAGTCCATTGCAATAGTCCATCTTTGACATTACCAGAGTACACATGAGGGTCTTACTGGTGTTGGGGGGAAGAAATGGTAAGAGTTTCCTTATCATTTTCAGGGTGTAGAAGGATGAAGAGACGACCGCGTTTGTATGGTGAATGAAAGACAGTCAAACACTACGCCAAGATTCCTGACCTTTGTAACCGGTCCAGGAGGGGGTCCTAAATTGGATGGCCACCAGGTGGGGGACCAGCCAGGGGATATATTGCCAAAGATCATCACCTCCGTTTTATCGGAGTTAAGCTTTAGGCAATTGTTTGCCATCCAGGAGCTTATGGCCAACATTCCCTGTTGGAAGATGGCAGCAACTGCTCCTCCATCGTTGTAAACTTCCAACACTAGTTGGGTGTCGTCAGCGTATGAGGTTAGTCCCATCCCATGTGCTTTGATGATCCTGGCCAAGTCCGACACATAGATGTTAAATAAGGTCGGACTTAGGGAGGATCCTTGGGGCACACCACAGGGAAGAGTGAATACAGGAGAGTAGAAGTCGCCAAGTTTGACTGACTGGGTACGATTGGAAAGAAAAGAGGTTAGAAGGGCTCTGGCCCTATGGTGAATGCCGATAGAGGAGACACGGTCGATCAGGATGGCGTGATCGACCATGTCAAAGGCAGCCGACAGATCCAGTAATATGAGGATTGCCGGACCGCCTTGGTCCAGGATCATTCTAATTTCATCCGATGCTTTTATAAGTGCCGTCTCGGTACTGTGTCCCTTCCTGAATCTGAATTGGGTGTCATCCAATAGGTTATTGTGGTCAATGAATTGAGCTAATTGAAGGTTCATAATTTTATCAAAGATTTTTGATGGGAATGGAAGGCATGCGATTGGTCTATAGTTTTTGGATTCTGAGGGGTCGAGATTAGATTTTTTTAGAAGGGGTTTGATAATGGCCTTCTTCCAGACTGAAGGGTAGGAGCCTGTATTGAACATTGAGTTACAGATTTTGGTAAGGGTAGGGCCTATTGAATCTGGAATAAGTTTTAAGACGGAAGGGGGGCAGGGGTCGAGGGGGGATCCTGATTTAATGGAGAGGATTAGCTCTGTTATCTGCTCGGGTGAGACCTGATTAAATTCTGAGAACACTGTAGCTGAGGGTTTGGAGAGGATACTGGGATTAGAATGCTCAGAGCTGGCCTGGGTGGAAAAGTTGGAATAAATTTGATTAACCTTGTCTTCAAAGAAGTGAGCAAGGGAGTCACAGAGGTCTTGGGAGGCGTCTATAGGTGAGCTGGTAGGTGGACTGGATAATTTGGTTACCACCTGAAATAATGATTTGGTGGAATTATGGGCAGATTCTATTTGTGAGAGATAATATTTGCTTTTCTCTGTGATGATAAGATGTTTGTATTTAGTTATCGCATCCTTGTATCGCGCTTTTGTCATTGTTGTCATAAAATTTGCGCCAACGTGTTGACAAAAATGAGCGATAAGTTGTACAAAAATCAATCTCATTTCATGTCGTGAAAATGTATGAACTGTTTTAGACACATAAGATGACTAAGTGTCCCTGGAAGTACCGCCAAGTCTGTACTATAAGGCAAGTTCTACTTTAAGCAGATTGAAGTGCCATTTTCGTTCGAAAAAATGGGAAAAAGTTCAATTTTGGTAGAGTTCCAAGTTTTTGAAAAATGAAGGCCAAATTGTTACTGCATCTCTGGAACACTGTATGCTGAATCAGAGTCAGTTTAGGGGTCTGGTGTAAACATGAGATCATCTATTTCTATAGACAAAGCATCATCCACTGTAGTTGGTGTCAGTTGGAACACCTCGTGTAGTAGATTAATTGCACAGAGATGTGAAGCATCGCTTCCAGCATAGGTTGCCGCAGCAATGTTCGCGTCCGTTGTTACCTGTGTGCCTGTAGATCTTTCTCGTACCTCAGCAGCAGCCGGAAGCGTCTGTGGGATCTCAATGAATGCTGACATCAGGATTGGTAGCCTCTGAGGACAACACAGAGCATGGGCCGTTATTGGGACCAGCAAAGTATCGACGTCCAGTGGCGTTGCTGATGGAAATGTTAGACAGGTGTCCAACACGCATTCTTCACCGCATAGCAGGCATCGTAGAACAGGTAAAATGCAATCTTGCCAGATTGGTCTGAATGACAGGAACCACGTGGTATTCAGGTCCCGTAGATGAGTCATGCCCAATAGCTGTACTATTCGCTCACGGAACTTTCGTTCAAGGAGAGCTTTCTCCATTTCGCTCGGAGTGATGTCTGCGAATAGGCTGGCCATAGCGCAATAGCAGGAAGAGAAATAGAATTCCGGCAACAAGTGCTAGAATTAATGGTATGCCACCAAACACCGAATGTGCAAAGTTCGGGATTATTCCGAGTATTGCATGGAAAGGTGCTAACAGACCGGAGCAGATGCTCTTAAATACATGTACAATTCCTGTTGTATCAGACATGTTAAAGATACGTGTTATCATTTCTACGAAATGTATAGGGCAGTTTGTACGTATTAAAGTCTGTATCTCAGCCGAAGTCCTTGCTACTTGTAGATCATAGGTTTCTTTGGCCGAGGTCAAAGGCACTGTTTGCTGTAAAAGCATGGCTTTCATTATGCTCAAAGTATCAAATCATATAAAAGAGACGTTCAGCGAAGGCCATAGAGGCGACTCCATGACTGTGTCTATTGGGGCAAACAATACTTGCATACAGCAAGTGACCCTGGAGTTGACCGTTACTAGATATGGGATGCCTGGCAACATTCCGCAGCAGCTCTGATCATTCAACATGAGGTAACTCCCATTCGAAAGTTGTCCAAACATTGGATTAATCACAGCAGCTGGTGTACCCTGCTGATGGCAAGACAAATTTGCCACAGAACCATTACAAGCCCCGTGTAAAGAAATGTCCTGACATATAAGCTAAGCGCTTAGTGCATGTTTACAGAGTGTACCGCTCAAAAACACTTCACGATCCCCACTCCAACATCTATATGTATACGGTAAATCCCAAGATGTCTTAATGTATTCCTTACCCAACCTTTCATATTTGCCTGCTTGCATTTGTCTAAGGCAATACTGAAACTGAAAAGTAGTCACAGGTAATGTTATTTTGCCATGAATAAGCCATTCTGTAGCTGGTTTTTCTGCCACTGTGAATGGTAACTTTTCCAGTTTTTCAATGCTCAGCACTGTATACCTTGCTCCTCTTTGTGCCAGTTCGATCTGTTTATCAGTTAGATTGTATTCCGCAAACAGAGACGACGTGTTGATGAAACGCCAAGGCACATAGCCCGCTCGCTTGCAGCGTCCAGCTTAATAACACAATAGAACGTAATTTAGACTGGCCTTGTTGTAACATCGCCAAATCTTGTTCTAGTATGTCGATAGCAGAGGATACAATGCCATCCAATGAATATATTCTGGAGGACAAAGTTGTTAACCCATTGTTGACCACAGAGAGTGTTTTCTCTAAATTAATATTCGTTCTGCGGCCTCCATCTGTGAAACTTTCCATGCTTCATTATAGGCAGCATAAATGCCGGCATATATGAAACGTTTTTGACGCAGTTTTCTTGGTCCAAGCAAAAAATTCCCTAAGGTCTGCATCCTCTTTAAGTAAGGATAAGTGTTGTTTCACATCCTGTAGTGTAGATTTATGCAGCCAATCGAGGCATAATTTTCCTACACTGTATGTTGTTATTACCCCCGGATGCTGTCTTTGGACATATTTTGGGTCTGGCCTATGAATAGTAAAGCCCTGAGTTTTATTCAGGAATCTTTCCTGACAGTTGTTCGTGTCTGTGGACCAGATCAACCATTATTTCCAATCAGGATTAGATCTGTTGATTTGTAGTATATTGTCAACTGTCACCACTTCCTTCGTATTATTATCACTGGCAGGAGTTGGCACAGAAGGTGTTTTCATCTCTTTGATCTTGGCTAATCCAAGACAAGATGTTTGTTGGACGGTTTCATTCAAAAACATTATTTGTTCAGGGATGATACAGGCTCTAAATAAAGCTTCTATACCCTGTACTTGCCATTCTTTACTACCCCAGACAGTTTTTGTGTCTATTGTGTCTTTCCATAAGTCGAAACCCTGTCTAGACAGTTGGGCAATAAATGCTGCAGAGTAAATCTGTTTTGTATTAGTTAACATAATTTTCAGTCCTGTTTTGTTTACATTTCTAAAGTAAAATGTTTCTGGATCAGATGTATTGTATACTGAAAAATATGGAAACTTACTAGCAAATGTTTTTGAACTACCTTTTAGTGGTGTAGGACAATGTTCCCATTGGTTAAACATAAACACATTTCTTGGATATGCAGATTTATGCAAATAATGATGACCATAGTGGTTATAACAATACAGTTGTTCATAGTCTGATGAACCCTCTAAATATTCATTTTTTGAAAATGCAGCAGATTTTTCTAAGTCAAACATTATGTCATTAACAGTCTCAAAGTCCCAATCATCTGAATAGGTACTGGACGAAATTAGATCACTTAGTGAAATTTTAAACTATTTGTGGAATGTTCAATTGTTCCGTCGGGCCGAAGATTTCATAATCTGTTTTGTCCCACACTATACCATCCTGTATAGGAACGGCTGTGATGTTCACTGATGACAAGACTCTTGCTTCACGATGGGAAGATTTATGAGGTTTCAAAAGTACGTTCACATCTTTTCCTTCAGTGTTCACATGGATGTATCTGCCACTTATAAGGACGCTTACAGTTGTAACCAAAGCTAGTCAGAGCAGGAAAACAAAAAGTCCAGATATAATCCAGAGTTCAATCCATGGAGAAACCAAATAAGTCTTTTTCAGAAAGTGAAGAAAGTCTTGTACTTGCTGCTTGAGTTTGAATGATGCTGGCGTCGTTTCAGGTTCACTTGGATCTTCTGAGAACGTATCAAAGTTAATGAAATAGCCAGAAGCAGTTCTGTCAATTGTTGGAATTGCATCAGGATTTGTAGAAATCACTGGAACCAGTTCATCACTTGCCACGTTGGTGTAGACAGGTGTATTTGGACGAACTGTTACTTGGTTGTCAAGAGGGATGAGTTCCATAGCGTTGTTGCTTAGTCCTCCATCTGTTACAGCTGAATTCTCGATAGTTATCAGTCTTTCAGTCTGAACCACTTGGATAGTAGCGAGAGGAGTGCGTCTGCTACTAGGTCGGAGTCCACGAGGCCTACTGTTTAGTATTGGCCACATACTGTGGTTTGATGAGGTCGATGGACACAAATCTTTTCTCCTTTCTTCCAGCAAGGGGCAGCAGAAGTACTGTTCTTGTTCCTTGAACTGCTGGGACAGGTACTGGTTGTCTGTAAGAAGGTCCAAATTCCTTCTTGTCCGCAATTTTTTCTCTGACTAGATCCCCAACTTTTGGAATCCAGACAGGCCTTGCTGGGACCGCCGATGTTTCCCCAGTGGTGGTTGGCTGCAGGAATACGTTGCTTTGTTTCGATCTTAGTTTATTGAGTTCCTCTAAAACAGCCAAACGATCTTTGATATCAAACGGTTTACTTTCCACCACTGTGCCTACGTGTTCAAGGTCTGGTACCCACATTCTTGTCCCAAAAAGGACCTCATATGGAGTGACCCCCCCTAGAGAACTTCTTGGCAGATTATTCATCAAGCGTTGGACCCCATTAAGGTGTTTGACCCACCCATCACCCGAACCTAATACCCTAGCTGTTATAGACTGCTTTATGTCCTGGTTTTTCCTTTCCACGACCGAATTTCCCTCAGGATGGAATGGAGAGGAGTACCGCAATGCAACGCCCAGACTGGCCATGGGTTCTTTGTAAGCCCGAGAGCTAAACACAGGACCCTGGTCAGAATGTAGCATGCCTATTGCGTATGCGCCGAAAAAGACTTGCAAATCTTTTATAACAGTTCGAGCGTCAGCTGAGCGCTGTGGCCATAACCATAGGAACCTAGAGCATGAATCCACTGCAACCATGTTATATTTATAGTTACCGTCCCTTTGCAAGGGACCGCAGTGGTCCAGGTAAACACAAGCTAATTGTTTGTCTGAAATTAACAGGGGTGTCTGCGCAGGACGTTTCACTGTGGAGACTTTCATCTGTTGGCATATATCACATTCTAAAACATAGTTCTTTGTTTGTTTCCGAATGCCAGGCCACCAATATCTTTGCTTGAGTAAAGATACTGTTGCAGAAACACCTGCATGTGCAGAAGCTATCCCCTCATGTGCTGCTAGGATTAGTCCTAATCTGCGTTCCTTGTTTGGAATTACCCTATCCCCCACTCCAGGGATTCGAGCAAAAGGAACGTTATTCGCATCAATTACATAAGAGTACTTGAGTGGAAACTTTTTTGGTAACGCTGCACTGCTGCCCTTGCTCGAAGCATTGACAGCCAACATTATCTCACCGTCTATTTTTGTTTTTGAACGAGTGATCGCAGCTACGGAAGCCGTCTGAACAGCTCCCTTTGTGGCTTCGTCAGCCAATGAATTCCCTGCAACGTGAACGCCATCACGTTGATGACTCAGTGTGTGGATCACGTGAGCCTTTGGTAGTTCATTTTTCAACTGAACTACTTGTTCCCAAAGCGTTTTATGCTTTATTGTGCCACCTTTCGCATCTTTGAAACCATTTTCAAGCCAGTTTTGTATATAGTCATTATACAACTGAACACAGTAAAAGGAATCGCACACTATCAGTGTGGGGAATTCTCGATCTGTACTTTCAAGGGCCAGTTTGAATGCTTGTAGTTCAGCTCGCTGAGCTGTACAATCTCCTAGAGATTGAGTTTTTGTGACCAAAGGTCTGAAGATGCCATTTCGCATGCGACCTTTAACGATTGCACACGCTGCACTGTAAGCTTGCTTACTCCCTGTTGCGGGCTGTGCAGATCCGTCAGTGTAAATTATGAATTCGTATTGATCGGGAGGCAAAATTTCAGTCGGCAGAGGACATTCTTTTTCATATTGCAGGAATGCTTGTGTTTTTAAATCAGGATCAAAAACATATTCAACTTCTGTTGCAGCAAGAGAATTAACCCATTGTATCCATCTTGGATGTAATGCCTTAGCATTTGGAATGCTTGCCTTTGTGACTGCTTCTAAAGCTGGTACTGGGGTTACGACAATAATGCGTTTCCCTCGGGTTAGGGCTCTTTCTTTTGCTACAGCGGTTTGAACTGCTGTAAGAATTTTTTCAGTTGAACTGAAGCGCATTTCCGCTTGTGTGTACAAATGAGATTTGTATGCAATTGGTATTTTCTCACCCTCATTGAAGGTTAAGTAGGTGAATCCACATTGACCCGAAATTATTCGGATCACCAAATTTCTTTGACTTACGCGTGTTTATAAGTGATTTGTTGCTAACATGTTAGCCTGTAGTGAACGCAAGATTTCTGTGTGTTCGTTTGTCCAATTTTTGATTGAAAAATCAGGTTTGATTAATGCATAGAGAGGTTTAACCCTTTCTGCGTAATTTAGAATGTATGTTCTTCCAAAATTTAGGAAACCCAGGATGGATTGTACGTTTTTAGCGTTTTGGAGGTTGGAGCAGCGCACATTTCTCTAGAAAGTTAGCTGCCAAGCTCTTGCCTTCACTTGAAAGCTCATATCCCAAAAATAGGACATTGAGATGGGCAATTCGGGACTTTTTAAAGTTGAACTTGTAGCCCTCAGAGGCGAAACCCAAGTGTTTTTCCAGGTCATCGTCTGTCAGATAGATGTCATCGACATAGGACAATGCCTCATTGTCATACATTTGTAGTAACTCCGTTACCCTCGCTGAGAATAAACCTGGGCTGTTCTTGAACCCTTGTGGGAGTCGACAAAAGTGACGCTGGGTCCCCATTATGGAGAATGCTGTTAAGTACCTGCTTTCAGGTGCTATGTTTTGACAAAAGAAACCATTTGAGATGTCTAATGTTGTTTTGTATTTTTACGCACAATGTTATTCATTAATGCTGTGCTATGTGCATTTTGCACTGCAAATGTTTTAGAACAAGTGTTTAAGTGTCTGTA
The DNA here is from genome assembly GCA_963921515.1 of Calotriton arnoldi. NCBI lineage: Eukaryota > Metazoa > Chordata > Amphibia > Caudata > Salamandridae > Calotriton > Calotriton arnoldi. Next base: position 417,578 of record CAWUFW010007457.1, on the reverse strand, counting down.
ATCCAAAACTAGACGATATGTGTTGTCTGGTTTGGAGACAGGAAACAAAGGATTGTTCATTGAGGAGGTGCATGTTTCAATCACCCCTTGGTATTCAAGTTGATCTAAGATCTCCCTGACCTGTTTTTTAGCTTCTTGCTTTATAGGATACTACCTTTGTGCAGTTGGTTCATGTTTTAGATGTATTTTATGGTGAGGGGAGTCCTCATCCCATCCTACATGATTTTTAAATAATGCTGGGGCCTGGGCTACTGCCCATTTCCTGGCATATGTATATTTTAGGTGAATTGGAATATGGTTGGAGAAGGCGGGCATAATAATGTCCTCGCCGTGTGGGCACTCCCTGACAAATTGTGGTGGCCAGACTTTTTCTGCTAGAAGTATGTCATAGCCCCTCGATAGTCTTTCCCAAAAAAGTGCTTTCACCTGTCTCGGTTTGTCTCCCTCCATCCGGAGTGTTATTTCATATACCTTTTGTGGAGTACTGACCCTGGTGTCTACAGTCTCAACTGTAATGTACTCATTCAAGTCCACTGTCTCCAGAAGTTCCTTCAGGTTCTGGCGAGCTATTGTGACTTCTGCTGCACTGTCCAGCATTGTCTGAGCCCATTCTCCGTTCTTGAGTTGTGTTCTGAGTATTCTCGGCATGTCTGATCTTCAGACCTGCTACTTTCTTTTTGGAGAATTGAGGTTTTGCTTTAGTTTTTGGAGCGTGTTTTTCGTCTTTCGATTTCACGCGTTCTTCTCTATGTTCTGATCGTCCTCTTCTTTCCGAAGTCTGTGATGAGATCTGAAAGGGACGAGTGGAACGTGTATCAGTATCTTGATACCTGTCAGGTTTTCTCAAATTATCCCTATTCCTGAGGTTATACCTCCTTTCAGAGGGCTCCTTTTGAGGAGACCTACCTTGGGATTGAGAACGTTTCTTGTTTGAATTTTGTTTATTAGTTTTCCACTTCTTTTTAGAAGATGTAGGAGTTTGTTTAATTGAGTCCTTCTCAGGACTTTCAGATAGCTTCGGCTTCACTGGTCTTCCACCCAAACTATCTCTGCCTAATTCTGCATAAGATTGTTCTATAATTCTGGGTAGCTCTGTTTGATGTTCTATAACATCAAATTCCCTTAACTTCTGGCGGACCGATGGCCATGTGCAACCCCCAGGAAGCCAAAACCTGTTCTGGATAATCACCTTTGTGCGCAAACTGTTCACCCTGTTGACTGCAACACAACTCCCCCACATGACATGGGGAGTACAAGTTGGACCAATGTCTCAGATGACTGTGGACCTGATACAGGACATTTTTGCTACCAGGACTTCCAATTCATCTAGGAACTTAGGATTGCAATCAAAATGTATAGCACTCACCATCCTGTGCACTATTCACACACATGTATGACAATAAACACACTAATACACCATACCTGCCTCTGTCGTGATTCCAATGCGGTCTCTGTCATGGAGATGATGAGCAGCAAAATTACACTGTGCATGCTGACTGCCACAGCAAGTACAACACAGGCATGTGAGTCATGGCAACGTGACACATATGAGGGAGACACACCACCAGGGCTACACAACACATACACACCTAGGCCATCTGACTCATTGCCGACACTGATGTTGCCAGGAAATACGGTGCAATGCACAGACACAACACCCATTCACAGTCTTAGTCAACTAGCCCACTGGTGCAGTAAGCAAATGTCAGTCAAATGTGTGACCACAGACGACGCACATCACAAAGTGAAGCACAGGTTTATTACACAGTTGCAACATGTCGTAACCACTACAGATGCAAGGTAATCCCACCTGGCAGCGGGCACACAGTCAACAAGTGTAGAAGGAAGGAAGTCCATGGGTGTGGCGCACATCACCTGTAGGGACACGACAGCTACCACCCTGGAAGTACAATCACGGTGTCGGGGATCACAGTTGACCAAACGACTCTGAAAGTACCGTGTGAAGGACAGAAATGACACACAGTCAAAAGCACTGAAGAACAGGACAGAACTGCAATACTCATGCCCAATACATGTCACAAGATACCCACCCAGAACCAAGTTAGCATGTCAACACTGTTGGGGAGTACAGACTACCTGTAAGGACACATCGCTACACGCATACAGTCATGTGGCCCATGGACACACTCAACCAGCACCAGAGCACCACCAACACATATCATGCAAACTCACATCATTGACATGACATCTCGGGATACTCACATTCAGCTGAAGAAGTTGGTGATGAGCTGTGTGCGGACATCACCATCACCATCATCATCATCACTGGCATCGTGGTCCAGGCCAGGATCCTCCACAGGTGGCGGATGTTGGTCATCGTCATCCTGGATGAGAGGCAACTCCTTCCGCACTGCCAGGTTGTGTAGCATGCAGCACACGATGACAATCTTGCACACCTTTGCTGGGGCATATGGGAGGGACCCTCCTGTCTTGTCCAGGCAGCGGAAGCGGCTCTTCAGGAGACCAAAGGTCCGCTCAATCACTCTCCTGGTCCGACCATGTGCCTCGTTGTAGCGCATCTGGGCTAGTGTCACAGGGTTCCTGAGGGGTGTCAGCAACCACGGCATGTTGGGGTATCCGGAGTCACCTAGGGACAGACAAGTGCACATTAGCTGATTTGGAATAGTGGGTGGAATACCACAGATCAGAACACACACAATGGTACAAAGTAAGTACACACCAACAAGCCAGGCACGTTGGTTCTGCATCTGTGCCATCATCCTCGGGATGCGACTACTCCTCATCACGTAGGCATCGTGTGCTGAACCAGGGAAACGGGCACACACGTGTGAGATGGTCATATCTGCAAGACAGACCACCAGTGGATTGACCGAGTGGTAGTGTTTGCGGTTTCTGTATGCCTGCTCATGTGCCTGTGGTGGTACCAAAGCCACATGTGTCCCATCAATGGAGCCAATGACATGCGGCATCCTCCCCAGGGCATAGAAGTCACTCTTCACATCAGTGAGTCGTTGCAGTCTAGGGAAATAGATGTACCGGTTCAGGTATATCAACATAGCCTCCAAGACATCGCGCAGCACACGGCTGAACATGGTCTGTGACATCCCACCAGCAGTTGCCAGAGTGTGTTGAAAGGTACCAGTGGCAAAGAAGTGTAGGGCTGCCATCATCTTCACCTTGGGGGACAGCGCTGTAGGGTACGGCCGGCCAGGTTGCAAATGTGGGGCCAAGCGCACTGCCAAATTCTCAATCAGCTGCCTGGTGAAGCGGTACCATCGGATGCTGTCCCGTTCCACCATCGTTGCCAGGTCAGGGAATGGTCTAAAGACAGCTGGTGCCCTGCAGTGCATAGGTGAAGAAAGCAAGATTGTCAATCACCCCACATCAGTGGCATTGAACACACTCAATATCACATGATGCATCATTATGAGGCACAAGTACATGATGTGTGCAGTACCGTAAGGACATGTATGGCACATACATGGCCAACATCTAACATCACAGTTCAACAAGTGGCATCAATAAGTCCCAGGTTGTGCCATTGGAAATCATGAGGCCGTGTCACAGCTCCCATCTCCTGCTGCCACGTCACAAACACACCCCACACTGACATGGGAGGACAGATGTGCCCCAGGCATCACAGCTCAACGACAGGTAGATTCCCAGGGACCCTGTATTGCCACATGGACACTGGCATGACATGGTGTATCATGTATTCACCACAGCAAAACAACTATGACCCCCACAGGTCGTGGTCCCTGTTGCATCGGCAGGACCGACATGGACGTCTGTGACACACACACGCACAACATCAAAGTCCATGCACAAACAACGTGGATGTGGAGACTGTCTCCCATTGTGCACATGAAATCACAGACATTGTAAACACAACATGCAAACAGACTGTGGAGGACCATCACTATTGTGCCAATGGGTCACCCTGGGTTAAACATACCGTCCCACATGGGACTCAGGGGGTATGTGACATGACACACACATACACCACCGTGAAATGTGACCATCGCACATGCTCAGATATGAACATTTGCACATCACAGTGGTCATGTACACGAAACACCAAGGATTCTGTCCCCATGCGCACGTGCACAGCCTGGGGGTTGCTGCCCCCAAGTGACACCCACAGAACAACATGTTCACCCCCATACACCGAATAGGTAATGCAGCCTTACATGCCTTAGGATACAGTATGGACAGGCTGTGGTGTTGTAGGTGTGCCCCTCACTCCCTGGGAAGTATATGTGGCTGGCATATGTTCACCTGTGACAGGCATGGTGACATATGCCAGTCACTTGTGCAGGGACGCGGTGAACTGCAATGGACCAATCGGTGTGCCCGGCCGGCCCATTGCATTCAATGTGTGCGGGTACGCGTTGTATCCTAGGTACGCGTTGAACTGCAATGGACCGATCGGTGTGCCCGGCCGGCCCATTGCATTCAATGTGTGCGGGTACGCGTTGTATCCTAGGTACGCGTTGAACTGCAATGGACCGATCGGTGTGCCCGGCCGGCCCATTGCATTCAATGTGTGCGGGTACGCGTTGTCTCCTAGGTACGCGTTGAACTGCAATGGACCGATCGGTGTGCCCGGCCGGCCCATTGCATTCAATGTGTGCGGGTACGCGTTGTCTCCTAGGTACGCGTTGAACTGCAATGGACCGATCGGTGTGCCCGGCCGGCCCATTGCATTCAATGTGTGCGGGTACGCGTTGTCTCCTAGGTACGCGTTGAACTGCAATGGACCGATCGGTGTGCCCGGCCGGCCCATTGCATTCAATGTGTGCGGGTTCGCCTTGTATCCTAGGTACGCGTTGAACAGCAATGGACCGATCGGTGCGCACCCATTGGCTATGGCCTGGCCTGGCAACGGACGCGTTTTCAAATTTAGAACGAGTCTGATGCTGTAAATTCAGTTGGTCACCCACAACAATGTTGCAAAATCATGGGTGTCCTGAAGTTGAACATTTGAAGGATGCTGTGGGCGTGTGTAAGTGGTGCTATTCCATGGATTGGTCAGATTCAGAAGATGCAAACGACTTGGACCTATCACTTTGGACACATGGGACAGTATCTGCCTCTGCAGCACACATATAACGCTGGCTGTTCCCCTGAGAGCTCACTTGCCTGCACTACATGCTCCAGGACGACATCTGCCACTACACTGCTGCTGTCTCTGCCCCCTCTGGACCCTGCAATGGCACGTACTGTGGAGAGAGCCCCAGCCTTCAGCACTGAGGAGAACCAGGCCCTGCTGGACAGCCTCCTTCCACAGTACAGCAAGCTGTATGGGAAACCAGGGGAGCAGGTGAGTGTTCTGTCCACTGCCTTTCTAAATGTGCATGTTGTCTGACTAGCAAGGCTAACAGTCTGCACGCCACTGGCTAGCAGGCTCACTGAGTAGTTGTCACCCCCCATAGTGTGTAGTTACATGCACTGGACAGGAATAGTGCGGTGACAGTGCATTTAAACAAGGTTTTACTGCCCAGGCAATGATACCATGTAGTAACTGCTGGCATACTGTCCCTGGCCATCGTTGCACTGCCTGTGTACATCATGTGCCCCTGTGATTGAGACATGTATATCCAACTGTGTAATGCATGGTTATGTTGCATGTGTAGTAATGGCATTCTCACTTTGTCATCCTCACAGGTTGATGCCCACCAGAAGCAGAAGATATGGCTGACCATCGTCCGGGCAGTGAGATCCATGGGGGTCTACAAGCGCCGGATCCGCAACTGCCAGAAGAGGTGGCAGGACCTTCGGGGCTGGACCCGGAGGATCGCACGGGTCCAGCTGAAGCTGTCGCCTCCTCGCAGGAGGGGCGGACACCGGACCCTGACCCCCCACATGCTGAGGATCCTGGCGGTGGTCTTCCCTGATCTGGATGGGCAGCTGAAGGCCAGACAGCAGCAAGGAGGGGGTGAGTCCATGTCTGCATTGTGAACTATGTCTGCCATGCTATGTGCTCTCCTCTGGCCTGGTTAAACTTCCACAGTACATCAGTCTTGTGGTCCAGGACCCATGTCCCTCTATTGTGCACTGCCCACTCCTCATCTGATACCCAGGTGTGGCCCTTACAGTCAGGGTATTGTGTCACTTGGGTACTGTGTCCTTGCAGTTTGCTTGACTCAAGGTGGGGGACAGCATCTGTTTCCCTGACTCTGTGGTGGGCATCATGGGTGGGTCCGTTGCTTACACAATGCCTGTGTTCTGACATGTGTTCTGCGTGTTACTTTGATATGTGGCCCAATTGCTGAGCTGATCCACCACATGTGCCTGGGGTATCTGGCACACACCCATGCTGCGGGTGGGAACAATGTTTGGGCCCCAGGAGTGTGTACATAACGTGTGTCACACATACTTAGCCAGCTGCCTACTGTGCAGGGCTCATCCCTCATTCATGTGGGGCAGGACAGTCATGCCTACTCCAGGCCATACAATACACTCTGTACTCCCACTGCCGTGTATCAGCTGACACGTTTTGCTCAGTGATTTGTCCCCTCAGGTGTCTGCCTCTGTGTCAGTGTGCTGTGGCTTCGTTGTCAGGTCTGCTGGGGTGTTTCTCAGTTGGGGCTCCGCATGCCACCGGAGATGTGACCATAGGAGATGATACTTGTGTGAGACATAGGTGTTTGATCACCTGACCGTGCAGACTGGGGTATGCGAATATGAAGTTCAGGCAGCTGTTTCCCATTCACAGCAGATTGTGAGGGGCTCAGGTGCAGAGGGTAGTGTTACAGGTCTCCCATATGTCCAATGGGTATGACCTGGACAGATGAGGGTTCAGATGATGTGGTGTGTGGGGGATGTACATGTGCACTTGTTCAGCTCCAGGACTTGCATTCCCCATGATCTACTATTGTGACACAGTGCAGAGTGTTGTTGTCTGGCTGCCCTGCCCATGTGACTGGAGACAGTGATGTATGACTTAGCAGGCATGGCTGTGCCATTGCATGTGACTTCCTATTAGTGATCCTGCAGGGGAGTGACATGTGCTACATGCACACCATTGTGTCAATGGCTATCAGGACATGGGTGCATCATGGTGTCTGTCGCTGTTATGCATGACATACATTTCCCATTTGACTCTGGGCATCCCTTTCATCCGGACACCTGTACTGACTCAGTGGCAAGAGTTGTGATGTGTGCATGTCCACATGCTTCACCGCGTTCTCTGCGCTGTCCAAATACTGTGTAGGTGGTGCATGTCTCCACTCTGGGGTATTGCCATCCAACAGACACCAGACAGATGGGTGCAAGGCCAGGTGGGATGTGAGTGCCATGGTTGACCATCAGACTGACAATTGACTTCTCCTGTTCTGTTTGTGCAGTTTTAGCAATGTTCAACTAAGGATGCCAGGGCTTGCTCTGTAATGTGCTGTACTTACTGTGGTGTGTGCGTTCAGTGCAGGTGACTGATGTCTGTCTGTTTCCCTATTGATTGCAGATACATCCACGGCCACAGGAGGGGACAGCTCCACGGACCAGGAGGAGCTGCAGAGCCAGACTGGGTCAGCAGCCGAGGAGTGGTCGGAGGGACCCAGTGGCACGGAGGGCGAGGGGAGCCACACCGAGGAGTCCTCAGCACCATCCACCTCAGCTGAGGACCAGAGCAGCTCGGACGATGACTCCCTTATGGAGGCGGGTGTCAGCAGCCACCACACCCCAGCTAGTGTTGCTGTCCCCGCCACCACCACCACCACCACCGCCCTCCCGTCGGCTCCCATTCCCGAGGTCTGTGGAGGCTCCCATGTTCGGGAGTGTGTCTCCTTCGGGCCAGGCACCGCACCCCCTGCCCCTGTGTCCCCTGCTGCCCTGAGTGAGGAGTCTGTGTACCTCCTCCGCCAGCTCCATGTAGCAAAGACAGCGATGCTGAGTGTCCTCCATGCACACACCAGTCTGTTGACTCACCTGGTGTCGTTCATGGAGGGCATCTCATCGGGCATGTCTGACCTACAGAGGGGCAATAGGTCCATGGACTCCTCCCTGACGGCAGCAGTGTCCCTCCTCCGACAGTCCCTCACCCCTCCTGCCTCTGCCCCATCCACACTCCCCAGCACCTTACCCGTCCCAAGCACACACACACTGGCACAGGCACACACCAGCACAGACACATGCAGCACACAGACACACACGCCACAAACAAGACGCACACGCACGCACCGTCAGGGGACTGAAACCACACTCACAGGGGATGGGGCACAGGCACAAACACACGCATCCACAAGCACTGCGCAGTCCTCAGTTGCCTCTCCCTCCAAAGACCCCTCCTTGCCTCCTTGCCTCACCTGCAACCCCAAAGACACAGCGGCTCTTCCTCTGTGACCTTGGCCTCTTCCCCTCTGATCCAGCTGATCCAGCATTCAGGGGGAAGAGGAAGCCCACCCACACGGAGCGGAGTGCCCCTGGCCCCCGGACACCATCCCCCAGGCGCAGAGCGACTGACGCCCCCACCCGCAAGTCCCCCCGGTCCCGGAAGAGCAAGACCCCGCTGCCGCCCTGCAGCTCAGGCCCCAAGTCTCCTTCCTCCATCCCTCAGGCCCCCACTCCACAGGTGCCCCCACCACACCCTGCCCCAGGTTCCCCCACCCACAGATACACCATCCCCAGAAGGATCAGGCCTTCTCCCCCTGCCACTTGCTCTTCCGGCCCCACACCCCCGCTGCGCTTGTCTGTACCACTGATGTGGTGAGGGTGTCCTCCCCTCTGTCCTGCCCACCTTACCTGATCCCCATTCTCCTCCCCTGGAGGTAGGCACTGCAGTGGAGTCCACTACCACCCTGTCTGACTTGGGCACTGCAGTGGCGGACCTGTCCACTCCATCTGCAGGGTCCACTGCAGTCATGCCGGCACCCACAAGATCTGAGTCATGCCCCCCAGTTGTGCCAGCACACACCATGTCAGACACCTCCACTGCAGTTGTCAGTGGCTCTCCAGCCCCCACCACCCCTTCCCTGCCTCCTCCTGGTGAGCCCTGATCCTGTCCCTGCGGTGCCTGGCCTGCTCCCCCGGATGCCCCTCCTAGGGGATTGTCCCTGGTTTTGATCAGTGCAGGCATGCGTAGGGTGACATCTGCCACTGTCACCCTGTATTGACTTCCTTGATGGACTGGCCATTGGCCTTTGTTGATTCCTTGCAGTTTTTTCAAGTTTTGAACTCACATATGCTGAATAAAGCAACTTTCTGTTCTCTAGTGCTTTTACTTCTGATGTACATGATGTTGATGATGCTAACCATGCCATTGCTGCAGTGATGGTGATATTTGGTCTCATGAAAATGAAGTGTTACTGTGCAGGAACCCTTGTGGTCCAAGGGGACAGTGTCCTATCCTGTGGTGTATCCATGTCATCCTTAGCAGCATCTGAGGGTGTAATGTTTTCAATATTTGTCAATGGGATTTCCTACTTACATTAGCAATGTCACATCTGTGGGTTCCACCCACGCACATCTATTGTGTTTGCCATTGTTCAATTAGTCTACTTCCCTGACTGTGTGGCCATCTCCACTGGACATGCAGGTTTGGGCATCAATGGGGAAGGACTCATCTGTGTTGTCAGTGCAACTTGCTATACATGTGTGTTGGATCTGTGCTGTTGATTTCGTTGACACTCCCATGACCAGGCTGATGTGACGGGAGCCTTCATTTGGTGCTAATTGTTGACTGTGTGACCAAGTGTTCTGCTGACATGATGGAGCCCTACTGATGCAACATCTGGCACAGCTTTCCTCACACAGGAGTGGAGTCCCCTCATGGCAGTGTGTACTCCTGTGCCATCTCGTGCGCCCAAGGTGTGTGTTGTATGAGCATGTCTGTGTGTTCACTTCCATTTTGCTGTGCATGCTGGAATCCCTGGTGATGTTCCTGTTTGTGATGCTTGCTGAGTTGACCTATGTTCCCCCTGGGTTCTCTGTGATGTGGGTGCATGGCACATTACTGGTCATCAGGGTGTCACCCATAGGTGTGTTTGCTGTCAGGGCTGAGTTTGTGGGCAGACGCTGATGTGTCACAGTCAGGATTCCCCTTTGCACTTGTTGTTTACACCTGTCATGTGATTTCTGGTTTGTGTTAGCTTTCATTGGTTGTGACACGTTGTGTGTGTGACTGCTGGCACTCCTCAGGGCTGCAATGTTGGTTGTTGTCTATGTGTGTTCTTTGTGGCTGACCTTGGCTTCTTCATAGGTGTGTGAGTGTGGCTGGGATCCCATTGGTTGGTGTGGTATTGCTGTCATGTCCATGTACAGCGTAGTGTGCAGTGTGTCAGACATTCAGGAGTCTGGTTGAGTGGCCATGTGTGATGTGTTTCTGCACCTTGGTTCCCACCCCCCCCTGGGATTGTCATGGGTGCATGTGCAATGTCACCAGTGCATGTGAGCTTCACTGCTGCACATTGTTGGAGGTCGAGGTGTGTGGTGTTGAGTGTGTGCAGATGAGAGTTGTTGCCCGGCTAGACCCCTGCCTCCATGTTGGCCTTGGCTTACTGGTGGTGCTGATTGATTTGTGCTTGTGTAGGTGTGATGGTAGTTTGTTGCTCAGGACACATGACTGTGGTTCACAGTGTGAACGACATCTAGCTTTGTCATCACAGTGGGATTGTAATGCAGCCCAGGGTCACCACATTGTGGGGGCCCTGGGGGTAGTGCTGTGGTGTCTCTGTGTCTTGCTGTGTCAGTTGCAGTTCCTACATGCTTGTGTGACATGTGTGATTTCTGCTCCCTCTCATCTGACACTGCCTGATTGCCCACATAGGTGTTTTGGATCCATGAGTTACCTTTGTGTGGCACTGTATGCACATCTGTGTAATTGGTATTCAGGCCTCCCCATGTGTTGTGTGGTTGCCTGGGGACACTGGTACCCCCCCTCACCTGTTGTGTTTGATGTGCAGTGTGGGTCTGCCTGTTTGTGTATGTGCATCTGCACCACTGCATTGGCATATCTTAGGTGTGCCATTGGCTGTATGTTGTTTGGTGTGTTTGCCCTGCTGTCCCTGGGACTCCTAGGTCATCAGTCAGCACAATGATCATTGTGTGTGTGTCCCATTGCTGCCATGGTATGGTATCTGTTCACCTCACATCTACAGTCTCCACAGGGTATCTGAATTTGTGTGCCCATTGGTGCAAAAATGTGGGTCTGCATTCTGATGGTCACTTCTGTCATTGTGTCATTGATGAATTTTGACAGTGTCAGCCACCATGGGTGATGTTTGTCTGCACATGGCCAGAGGTATGTCTTATTTGCACTGCACTGTTTGCCTCCCCCATTCTATGTTGCTATGGGACACAAACACTACTTTGCCACTGATGTGTTTGTTGTTCTGTGACCATGAATCATCCAAGCAGTTTGGCAGTTGCAGCTTTTTCTTTGTCAACACTTACATTTTGGGCACTGTGATGATGGGGGTTTGGACCCCATTGCCACAATGTTCAAACTGTGCTTCAGCTCAGGAACCCACACTTACATTTTGGGCACTGTGATGATGGGGGTTTGGACCCCATTGCCACAATGTTCCAACTGTGCTTCAGCTCAGGACCCCACACTTACATTTTGGGCACTGTGATGATGGGGGTTTGGACCCCATTGCCACAATGTTCAAACTGTGCTTCAGCTCAGGACCCCACACTTACATTTTGGGCACTGTGATGATGGGGGTTTGGACCCCATTGCCACAATGTTCAAACTGTGCTTCAGCTCAGGACCCCACACTTACATTTTGGGCACAGTGATGATGGGGGTTTGGACCCCATTGCCACAATGTTCAAACTGTGCTTCAGCTCAGGACCCCACACTTACATTTTGGGCACTGTGATGATGGAGGTTTGGACCCCATTGCCACAATGTTCAAACTGTGCTTCAGCTCAGGACCCCACACTTACATTTTGGGCACTGTGATGATGGGGGTTTGAACCCCATTGCCACAATGGTCATGGCCTGCTTGCATTGTGGTGGACACACACATTTATGTGTGGCACTTGTGATAGGGGGTCACAATGTATGTTCACAGTCATGTTCAGTGTTGTATGCATTTGACACAGTCTACACACGCTTGTCATGGTGTTGGGGGATGTCTTTGCGTTACATTCTTTCTGTTGGTGTGTGCTTCTTGTGGCATGTATTTGCCATCCTGTGAGTGGGGGTGTTGTTGGTGGTAGGCATCCAGCCCCCCATGGGTAAGGGTGGTAGTAGTGACAAGCATCCAGCCCCCCCCTGGGTAATGGTGGTAGTAGTGGTAGGCATCTGGCACCCCCTGGATAAGGGTGGTAGTAGTTGTAGGCATCTGGCACCCCCTGGATAAGGGTGGTAGTAGTGGTAGGCATCCAGCCCCCCCTGGGTAAGGGTGGTAGTAGTGGTAGGCACCTGGCACCCCCTGGGTAATGGTGGTAGTAGTGGTAGGCATCTGGCCCCCCCGGGTAGGGGTGGTAGTGGTGGTGGGCACCCGGCACCCCCTGGGTAATGGTGGTAGTAGTGGTAGGCACCTGGCACCCCCTGGGTAATGGTGGTAGTAGTGGTAGGCATCTGCCCCCCCCTGGGTAGGGGCGGTAGTGGTGGTGGGCACCTGGCACCCCCTGGGTAATGGTGGTAGTAGTGGTAGGCACCTGGCACCCCCTGGGTAATGGTGGTAGTAGTGGTAGGCATCTGGCCCCCCCTGGGTAGGGGTGGTAGTGGTGGTGGGCACCTGGCACCCCCTGGGTAATGGTGGTAGTAGTGGTAGGCACCTGGCACCCCCTGGGTAATGGTGGTAGTAGTGGTAGGCATCTGGCCCCCCCTGGGTAGGGGTGGTAGTGGTGGTAGGCACCTGGCACCCCCTGGGTAATGGTTGTCAGTAGTGGTAGGCACCTGGCACCCCCTGGGTAATGGTGGTAGTAGTGGTAGGCGTCTGGCACCCCCTGGATAAGGGTGGTAGTAGTGGTAGGCATCCAGCCCCCCCTGGGTAAGGGTGGTAGTAGTGGTAGGCACCTGGCACCCCCTGGGTAATGGTGGTAGTAGTGGTAGGCATCTGGCCCCCCCTGGGTAGGGGTGGTAGTGGTGGTAGGCACCTGGCACCCCCTGGGTAATGGTGGTAGTAGTGGTAGGCACCTGGCACCCCCTGGGTAATGGTGGTAGTAGTGGTAGGCATCTGGCCCCCCCTGGGTAGGGGTGGTAGTAGTGACAGGCATCTAGCCCCCCAGGGTAGGGGTGGTAGTGGTGGTGGGCATCCGGGCCCCTATGTGTATATGTGGCATTGGTGATGGGCATCCCGCCCCTATGGTGCTGCTGTTGCTGGTGTGAGTAATTTCTGCATCCCTCTGTGTGTGTGTGCTATGTCGGGTACGTGTAGTTTGCTTTGGTGGATGGTGTCTGACTTACCTTCTGCGCCGTACGCGTCCGTGCCTGTTCCGGTAGTAGATGTAGAATATTGGTAGGATCGGAACGATGGCATTCATGGTTGGTTCGTCTCGTTCGTCTTTCTCGTTGCTTCGCCTCGTCCTCGTCGCTGGCGTGTTCGCCTCGTAGCCGTGGATCGTGTTGTGGCGCGAATCGGAGCTTATGTACAGCTCTCCTGGATGCTTTGACGTGCCCTGCGTAGCGACGGGTTCGGCGCGTACGGAAAGCTCATCGTACTTCGTCCGGCCGGACGGGGCTGCATTTTGGCTTCCGTGCGACTCGATTCCGCGTTTCCGGATCCGGCTCGGTTGGGGAACAGGACTTGGATTGGGTGAGTACGACTGGGTCGGAATCTATGCTGTTGTGCGCATCGTACTTGGTCGTTCGGAATAATGTGCGGATCGGTCTGGAAACAGGCATTCGCATGGCTTTTTTCCCGACCGGATGGTATTAGGTGCGCCTCCGACCGAGATCGGAATCGGCCCCTTAATCTCAAATTGGCTTATCGTGTGCTGGGAAAGAATTCAGCATCTTCTTTTTCTCGTAAATAAACGAACAAAATTTGGAACATTTCCTAATTTGATACTTACACTGAAAAAGACATGGCCTTCTTCTGCTTGTAGTAATGCAACTTTTATGAATAGACAAATTGGACATTTTGCTCGAGTGGCAATTCAAACATCAACCTTTTTTAAATTTTTTAAAAGACTATTTTAAATGATTTTAATAGACAAATTTTATTGTGCGCTACTTAGTAGTTTGCTAGCATTTATTATTGTCATCCGGTTCGGAAGAGGAGTGGGTGTTATATTTCATATAGATGACCTAATATATGCATGATCCTAGAATGCCCTAGTATAGGCATAATCTTAGATGCCCTAATATAGGCATGATCCTTCACCTACATAACGGGCTCTTAGGATTGAACCTTTATCTACTTTCAGTTCTGGGTGCAGAAGGAGGGTTTCCTTAAACAAAGGCCTCCTATAACATCTCCGACGGGCTCATACATTATGTATGAACACTACCTACGTACAAGGTTCATCTCTTACGTCTTCCTCAGTCCGACAAGGGCCCATACACACCACACAAACCACACAAGGTACAAAGAAGCCCTAGATACGTTTTTATATAAATACATCACGTCTTGCCAACGTAAGACAGAGGAGACCGTGACTTCCCGGCTGACACACTGACCAGAGACGCTGAAGTTCCTGCATGCAGACACTCCATCTAGCAGTGGTCTAACATCCCTGGCGGGGTGTCCAACTCGAGACCAGGACGGGGTCCCACATTCTTTCATTCTAAGGTAATGGGGCTTACTAGATCCTAGAGGGACTCTTGGCATAACACCTATATAGATGCTAGGTACATTTAGGTACATCTAGTTAGGGAGGCATCGTAGGAGTACGCACTTTTATCATGTGTTTTATATCTATGTATGTATTCATGATTATTGCACAATGGTAGAGCTTTACCATTTATTTACTTTTGTAGTACTGCTAATCATATATCTCTACTACTGTCTAATGGTTGTTTCAGCTCATATATGCTACACAAGAAAAACAACTGTTCAATAAATTCTTATTGAAACGTCCAGACTGTTTATTCTGTGTATCTCTGAGACAAACTAAGTGACTGAGTGAAAAGTAGTATATTGTTTCCACGATTCTAAGGGATCAGTGTTGTCATGTTCTGAGGTTGCCAGAAACTATTCTCTCCCTGATAAGAGAAGACTCTAGTGGCACTGTGAGCTAGCTAGTACAAATAAGGCTAACATACCCGGTGGGGTTGTATAGAATCAGTCTACCATCAGACCGACAGCTTATGTTATCCAAACGTGCAGATCCTGTATAGGGCATATAGGAACTACATGAGAGATGACACCATGTTTTTTAGATGAAGTGGGGGAGACTATAACAGAACCAACCCAGCTCTTTTTCAATTTTAAGGCTTCGGGTTCCGTAAGATGGGTTTCTTGTAGAAAAACCAAGTCAGGATTGTAAGAGGCAAGGTGAGACAATATTCTCTGTCTTTTGATTGGATTAATAAAACCTTTCACATTCCAAGAAATAACTCTGAATGAAAAAGATCAACAATATATACAGAACAATATGTTCAACAATAAGATAATATTGCAAGAGAGAGGAGAAAAAAGAATAAGATAGAAGGAAGAAGAATATACTGGAATGGTGTCAAAGGGAGGAAAAGAGATGAAGCAGTGAGAAATATCAAGGAATCATGTGAAGAGAAAATTATAGATAGAAAATGTTAAAGTAACACCAAGAGAAAGAAAGGAAAAAAGACACTAAAGAGGAGAGAGGAAAAGGGGAAAAAAAGTAAGAGTAAGAAGAAACAGTACATGCCAGAAATACGACTGTAATACATACCTTTACAGGGGAACACAAGGGAAAGATGAGAGGCGGCAACGGACAACAGGGACGGCACACCCAACAGAGGGCAACGCACCACACCGGAACATCAATTAAACATAAACAGGAGCGGGAAATGAGGCAGGTACAAGATGGAGTCCAAAGAACCTGTAATAAGAATCAAAAAGTTCATATAAACAAAAGTACAATGTAACTAGATAATATGCTTCAATAAGAGAAGAAACAGAGGTATGAACAAAGTCAAGTATTCGGGGGAGGACAAGCGATCTCCATCGAAGAAGAAGAATGAGAATGGATACATTTTCTAAGATCAGCAGGATCTTCAAAGGTAGACGTTTTGTTCATAAAGGTGACTTTAAATAAGCACGGGTGGAATAGGCCATATTGAGCACCCAAAGACCGAAGAGTGGGACGAAGGTCCAGGAATTCCTTGCATCGTTTAGAGGTGGCTGTGGAAATATCTTGAGTAATAAACTATTTTGTGCCATGCCAATTCAACTGTTTCATGGATTTAGCTGCGTTTAGAACTTGTAGAAGATCCGTGAATTGCAGAAATAGGAGAATCACTTCACCAGGTTTGGATGGAGCAGATGAGGAAGATAAACGTGGACCCAGTCACTGAGCTCATTGAATATTTAATTTGGTTGTAGCAGGAAGGTTTAAGAGCTGTGGAGAAATGAAGTAAAGTACGTCACCGGGTCGTCACCCTCAAGACCTTCAGGGAGACCATATAAGCGAAGGTTGTTACGGCGATTTCTATTTTCGAGATCTTCAGAAGCTCTTCTTAGTTGCAGGACCTCCTTCTCCAAAATTGAGATTCTGGAAGATGAATCCTGTACGTCACTGATTTGTTGTTCCACCACAGAAAGGCGGGAGTCCATAGATGACCATTTATTATCCATCGACTGCAATCAAGAGTTTGTTTCCTCAATAAAGGGTCTTAGAGTGCGAATTTCCTCCAAAATGATATCCAAAGAGACAGGAGATTCAGATTTGGGAGGAGAGGGGGATCCTGTTTAATTCTTTTGATGGTAGACAGAGGTAGTTGTGATTTGGACGCCATGGTCGGTAGAGCTGAAGGATGTGAGAACATCGTTAGCAAAACCTAAATCTGTATTTGTAAAGCGCGAACTACTCACCCTTACGGGTCTCAAGGCGCTGGGGGCCATCGTGGAAATTAAGTGAGCTATTGCCCAGAGTCACATGGTGCTGAGCTGAGCTGCCGCCGGAGCCGGGGATCGAACCGTGAGCCCTCTGCTCCGAAGTCAGCTGCCCTGGCCGCTGCACCACACCTCTCCACTAGCAACTAGCAACAATTCCTCAGAAGGCTGAGATTAATTATTAGTAGTTGTCGGGGAAGTAGGAGAAGATACTGGATCGCTGGACTTAAGTTTTTTGGAGGAGTGAAGTAAATTTTAGCTCCTACCCATGAAACTGTACGGCTAAGAACCAAGGAAAGGCGTGTCTTAGAACAAAAAAATAATTTGGACGTAAAATATTGCACAAAAGTCTAATATTGCTAACTGGCCCTTCCATTATAAGGATACAGCTCAGTCGAAGGCAGTGCGACAAAAGTAGTAAAGATTTATAAAAAATGGCATTCCAGGGTGCATTCTATTCAAAATTTGAAGAAAAACCATGCAGGGTAGAAAACAAAATGGTGGCTGCAAAGCCACTAAAGGTCACCTGAAGGAAATAAAACTTATTTCAGGGACATGGTTGTCGGCAGAGACATCTTCCAGGAGAGAAGGTATTCCGATTCAGGAATACATCCACATAGTGAAGAAAACGGCGTTGGGAACGCCGAAATCGCAGCAGCGATGTCCGGTGCGGAGCTCCGCAATCAGGCAGCCATCTTAGGTTGCGGTGCGCAAGACCAAACTCAATTTTAATAAACCCTCTGTTACTGATGCCAACAACACCCTACTACAAATAAATGCAAAATACTACAGTGCCTCTAACAAAGCAGGAAGGATTTTGGCCAATTATTTAAAAATTAGGAAACAAAAATCCAGGATGGAAGTCATAGGCCTTTGGTGGTAAATTATTATAGCGCCTTTGGTCACAAATTATTTCACGATCAGGACATTATGTCCTGCTTTGTGGCCTTTTAAACTAACCTCTACACTGAAGACACTTTGCCCTCTGAGGAGTCCTTGCGATCGTTTTTTGACACGGTTTCTAAACCACAAACTTCACAAATTGATTTTTCCCCATTGGAAGCTGATTTTTCCCTTGCCGAAATACATGCTGCCATCTCCACGCTCATTAACGATAAAGCTCCAGGCCCAGATGGATTTACTGTAGAATTCTATACTAAGGGGCCATTTACTATGTTGGGCGGAATTGCTTCCGCCCGACACCGTATCGTAAACGGGACCGACCGACCTCCAGTCGGCAGTCTCGACCACCTGAGTTGGATGCGACTGAACACTGTTTGGTCGCATTCCAACATTTCCCTATGGGAGCATGTATTACGGCCATAAACCGGCCATAGTACATGCTACCATAGGGAAATGGGAGGTGGTGTCAATCCCTGCACCCTGTGGCAGGCACCTCAAGGTGCCTGCCACGGGGTGCAGGGATTAACGTGCCCCCTAGGCCCGAACCGGAGGCCATGCACACAAGGGGGACCTGCTGGGGGCCCCCAATAACGCTTTCTGACATTGTTTCCATGTCGGACAGGCCAGCATGGAAACCATGCCGGGAACAGTGCATCGAAATCCCAAGGGCGGAAAGGCCCGCTCTTTGGGATAATGAGCCGGTTAGGGCTGGCCGACTGGCCCCTTGAGCCTTTCGGAAGCCAGCCGGAAAGACCGACCAGTTTAATTTCCAACCTCCAGCATTGTAATGAGGCGGTTAGAAATTAAACCGAGATGCGGCACGGAAAGGCTCCGCCCAATGGTTGGAGCATTTCCGGACCGCATCATAATCGGCCCCTATATGTTCTTTTTCAGTCCCTCATTTGCTCTCTCTTTTCCGACACATTTTATCTATGGATGTCAAGGCTGGGATATTAATGGAGACCATGATTTGTTTGATTCCCAAGAAAGATAAAGATTTAACGGAATGCAATAATTACAGGCCCATTTGTGTAATACTGAATTGATCCCATCTTTAATCGGCATTGAACAATCCGGCTTTGTAAAGGGTTGTAATATTTCAGATAATTCCTGGACCTTTCTAAATATTATTCACAGCCCACACCGCCAGTCCCCCCTCATGTTGAGCAGACTATAGTCGAATCTCCAAATGCACCTGCTAGATCACTGCTCCCCTAACTGCATCTTTCACGGCTACAGGAACACTATCGCATTTGCACTATCGGCACCGCCACTGGTATTATATTGCTATTTCATACAATGTTGTTTACGGAATACTACTCACTCATTGAGGCACGACTTGTGTATTTTTCTTTTCTTTTTGTTTATTATACTTAAACTTATGATTTGTTTATGATTTTCTATGGTATAATTATCCCTCAACACTTTTCACGCTCTCAGAATTGCTTTACTCCATGTTGGATCACATAATGTGTAACATTGGTGTTTTTTTTTTTTATTTTTTTTTATTTTATGTAAGTGGTGTCTTTGTAATGTTTTGTCACAGTTCTTAATTCTCAATAAAAAAAAAAAAAAAAAAATATTATTCACGGCGCTAATCATTCCCAGATTCCCCTGGCTGTAGTCACCTTGGACGCTGAAAAAGCTTTTGATCATGTTAATTGGGATTTCCTTTTTAAAGCTCTTAAGTGGCACGAATTTGGTCCCAAATTTCTACATTAGATTAAAGATCTTTATTCATTTCCTTCTTCTTCTGTTTTTATTAATGGTCTTCAGTCATCATATTTTCCTCTCACTAGAGGCACCAGGCAAGGTTGCCCACTCTCTCCATTATCGTTTATTCTAGCATTAGAACCATTTTTAGAATCTTTACGTCGTTCTGCGCATCTTAATGGTTTCACTCATTGGAATATGCAACTTACTGCTTATGCTGACGATATTTTACTTTATGTTTCTGACCCTCTTACCTCTATCCCTGAGTTCTTTTGCCTACTGTCTTGCTGCTCTTCTGTGTCCAGGAATCGGCTTAATATTGACAAATCTGAAATCATGCCTCTTAATAAGTTTCTTCAGGACATGTTCAGAGATACTAGATTCTTATGAAATTCCTTTAGGATTAAATGTTTAGGTATTTTCTATTACTCATCTCTTAAAGAAACTATTAAGGCCCATATAGATGCGTTACGAACAAAGATTATTTCTCTTTCCGCTAAATGGTCCCCCTATATCTGTCTTGGTGGGGCAGTTGGCCACCATTAAAATGATGTTCTTACCCATTATTCATTTTGTTTTAAAAAATGCTTTCTCTTAAGCTTTCTCACACTTTCTTCTGTTCTATAGATATGGTCTTCTTTAGGTTCTGTTAGTTCATCTTCCTCTCCTCTGTGGCAATCCCTTGAACTTACGCTCCTTTCTCCTTTTTCATTTCTTCAATTTATTCTTATTCCCCAAAACCCCTGGCATCTCTCTTCCCTATATTAAACCACTCTAGAATCATTGCTAAATAGTATGTTTCTCAGGTACATTCTTCTTCTCAATTCTGGTCATTACCCCATATTTGGTAGAATTCTGCTATGCTGAGGGAAGAGGATGTGGCCTAATGGCTAGATCGGTCGACCTCGAAGCTAGTGAACCAGGTTCGAGTCTCGGCAGGGACGCTCAACATCCTGTGATTCTGGACATATCACTTCACCTCCTCTGACTAACAAAATGAATGTGTCTGTCTGTAACGCAACTGATGCTCGTGCAAAGCGCTCTGATGCATTCGGGTCGAATTCGCACAATTTAAAACTCCCTCAAAATTATTAATATATTGAATAAAGTTCTTAAATGGTCCTCCTGGTTGTCCTCTTGCATCACATACATTTGCCAAATAAACTCTAATAACAAATTTGTATCCTTTGAGGAATTACATACTCGCTTTCATATTCCTGTCCCTCATAGACACAAATATTCACTGCTTCAAGATATTCTTTGACATAACATTATTAATTCCTCTCCCATTTCTCATGCATACCTTGGTGATTCTATACCTTCTTCTGACTTCTTTACAGAAGTTAAAGCAGTCTTCATATAGAAACCCCACCACACTCTACCCCACTCCACCCCAATCTACCCAACTCCACTTTTCCCCAATTTTCCTCACTCCACTCTACCATAATCTACACCACTAACATACACTCTACCCCACTCTAACCCAAAGTACACCACTCTACCCCAATTGACCCCACTCCACTCCAGTCTGCCCCAATCTACCCCAGTCTCCCTCACTCCACTCTACAGCACTCCACTTCACTCTACACCACTCCACCTCACTGTACACCACTCCGCCCCACTCTACACCACTCTAACCCAATATACACCACTCTGCCCCAATTTACCCCACTCCACCCCAGTCTGCCCCAATCTACCCCAGTCTTCCTCAATCCACTCTACACCACTCCACCTCACTCTACACCACTGCACCACACCATTTTTTTCCACTACATACCAATTTACTTCACTCGACCCCACCCTACCACACTCCACCCCACCCTATCACACTCCACCCCCCAAACTTTAGCCATGCTACATTGGTTTACAAAATGTCTAAAACACTATCCCAAAGCCAATAGGTCTTGCATATGTGAGACCTATTGGCTTTGCCATTGCTTTAAAAAAAATATTTGTCACATACTTGAGGAGCTAATTAACCATATGGAGAGATTCATTGTTGTAGACTATGCTCTTAAGTATTAAATGCATATCTTCATTATAGCCTTTCTTGCCATCTTGTGATTGGTACCAGAAGAGCTACCCCTTGCACAGCATAGCTCCATCATACAGAGCATAGTTCTTCCAAGCACAGCATAGCTCTTCGATCTCACGACAGAGCTCTCTTTCCACAGACTTGAACCCACCTGATGATGCTCCAACTCTTGTCTCTAATAATGTCTTACATAAGGCCCGTAGATATATAGCTCATCCTCCACCCTTCCTCATGAACCTCTCCACACAGCTCACTGATGTCTGCATCTCATTGTGACATGTGGTGACATCACTGGAAAATATTAGTAGAACCACCCCAAAGCAACAGGGCACGTTTAGCCTAGACTGTTCTGTAATTTTATTTATAAAGCACTTACTACTACTGATGAGGCATTGAAGCATTGTATGACGAGTGACACGCTACTACCGAAGTCAAGGATAAGGGTTAATCTACTAGTCACTATTGTTGGTGATCAGAGTTAGGCTTGTGCTCCCAGTAAAGCATGTCATGCATTTACACCAGATTCTTTGTGGTAGATTAAATTAAAATGAGGTAGATGTCATCATTAGTGGGGGCTATGTGAGTTTATGTAAATGATTTGTTGGATGAAGGATCAGCTAGAGGAGATTAAGCATTGTTAGGTTGCACCTCACTGGGCCTCGGACTTGGTCCCCAACATTGCGACATCACTGAACTCACCAGCTGTACAGGAAGAGACATCACTGGATTCCCATCATCCATCTGCACAGGAAGTAGCATCACTGGATTCCTATCATCCATCTGCACAGGAAGTGACATCACTGGATTTATCATTCTCCATCTACACAGGAAGTGACATCACTAGTTCCCCACCAAATCTTTCTTTAAAAGAAGAAGGATAGCCAGAGAACTAATTTCCATCTTTGAGCTACATAGGAAGTCACTTCACTGGATTTCTCATCATCCATCTGTATAGGACGTCACCTCACTGGATTTACCAGCATCCATCGGCGTAGGAATTGACATCACTGGATTTCCCATTGTCCATCTGCACAAGATGTGAAATCTTTCCTCTCCCCTGCTTAATGGTGGACCTGTTTAATGGTGGCTGCAGTGTGGATGCGCCGCAGGTGCACCAAAGGGAAGCCAGTTTGAACGTAGATCAAGTGCATCAACAGCAACTTGTCCTCTCCCTTCCCCCTGCTACCCAGCTGTGACCTTCCATGATCTCCAGCCCAGCCTCCATTCTACACACAACTGCCTTGCCATACCACACAACATTGAGAGACGACTCTCCTGTGCTTTCTGCACCTTTTCATGCACTTATTCACACCCACAACTCACTGAACCCACACCAATAGCACCAACACCCCACTCTTGCATACACAGTGTTGCAACCACCTGCACAACACCCCTCATTCCCATGCATGCTTCGCACATCCCTTCACTCACCTAATACACCACAGAGATGTGGGACCTGCTACACGACCTGGATCTGCATTTCCTCATGAAAACCTGTCAGACCCCTACATCGGCATCTAATATCTCCACAGCCAACCCCCCCCAAATACAAGATCAGCAGGCAAGCCGCAAGATAGACTTCACAAGCCTGGAGGAGGAATAACTATCATCCACAAGAACACCATCAGTTGCACCACCTCAACGTACACATCATCCTCCAAAATGGAGCACCTGTCTTTCAAGCTCCATGCCACAGCCAACTTTACCCTATGCGGCATTCTCATCTAAAAGCCACTCTCACCAAATACACCGACACCCTCAAGGGCTTTGTCGCACCACTCGCCCTTGATGCTAGCAATTACATCCTTCTCAGAGACCTGAACTTCTATCTGAAAGACCACGCCGACCTCAACTCAAAAGAATTAATTGAAGACCTTGGAAGACTGGGGCTCACCTAATGAGTAAAAAGTCCCATTTGTAAATGGAATAATATCACTGACAAGGACCGGAGCACCACTGTCAGTGGCCACCAACCTGAACACAGCAACAGTCTCCCCAAACCATCAATAATTTCTGCAATTTCATCATGTTCTATGACGACTTCATGTCCCCCTCTTTGCCATTATGAAGTATTTCACCTCACCAACAGCCTTCTCCAACTCACTCATTCCTTTGCAAGACTTCTGCAACTATCCCTCTCAATTCAACTACAAAATCACTCAAAAAGACATCACTAAACACCTCCTGATGTTATCCAAAGTACCAATGCTAACCACATTTCCCGTCATCACCCAGAAGAAACCGCTGCTACCATAAGGACCTAAATACATTGCCGGTTGCAGTTTGGTATACGATTACAGGACCATCCATGCACGGGGTCGCTTACTTAAACTTCTTATGTCCTCCATTAGCGAGTGCTTTACGGACACTTTCTTTAGCGTTAGCTGAAAGGAAGAAACTGGAAGATTCAATTGCCAAAGACCTGTAGTATTTGTGAATTTTAAGGATGATCCACAGCTCATTATTGATTGAATTTTGCCGATTGAACCAAATTTTGTACCATGTTTTTATTGTTATGTATCTTCTTTGCACATGCTGATGCTGCAACCCAAATTCCTACCTCACCTGGGCCAGTGAGGAGTTGCGGGGTAGTGAGAATACTATCTTGTAAGCTTTTGTTTGTAAGGCGTTCAGGGTTGCCGCATCTTTCCCATACTGGATTTCACTTGTGTATGCCACTGTGGGTAGGAGTTTAGCTTTAATAACTGCTAACAGCGGGGTGAACGATGGACCTTTCAGGTATCTTGCCATTGAGCAGAAGGCGAATATTAGCCAGTTTCCTTTTTAGGTCGAGCACATGTCTCGACATAGAGTATCTCATCCATGGGCTCTTGACACGCCCGTCAATATACATAGGTTATAGCTTGTGCCGTTATGAAATGCGGCCTTTTCACTGGTGTATTTGTTGTGTTTGTCCTTCCTTAGTGTGCTAGTCCCCTTCCATGGCGACTGGCCCTATTACATTAACTCTGCACTACTGTTCATTTATGCTGCTCGAAAGCACTACTTTGTTTTTCCCCTCGCTCATATTACAGGAATCGGGTGTTTTCTGTGCTTGGTGATTTTCACCATGCCATTCCCTCTGCCGTCACCCTCTGCACTTCTGCTCCTATCACTCTTTTAGTGCGGCAGGCGCTTTCTGCTCTCATTCATCACCATCCACTTACCTCTGATGCTGTACATGTTATGCACTGTTTTTTGTTGTTGCAGTTTTATATAGCGCAAACTCAACCCGAAGGTATTAGAGCGCTTTACATGAGCACCAGTTGTTGTAGAGGGACACATTCATTTTTTTTTATGCACAGGGAGATTAAGTGATTTGCCCAGAATCACAGGATGTGGGGAGGGGGTGAAGGATGCTGGGTTCCGGTTGTGACCTCCTTCCATGGCTCTGACACCATGCCCCAATCCTAAAGACTATTGCTCTCCAAGGTATTGGACGCCACCCTTATTCACAAGAGAGCGCTGAGGCACAGAGCTGCATAAACAGGCATTTGCAATGCAATAGGTCTTGCATTCACGCAAGTTTGAGCTATTGCCATTGTAAATGACAATGCCTTTTATTTATGTTTTGGGTTTTAAAACATAAATAAAAGGCATTGCCATTTACAATACTAATAGCTTAAAGTCTTGCAAACGCGAGACCTATTGCATTGCAATAAAAGGCCTTCTCGACCGCTTGTTAGATTGTAAATATCAGAGGAAGAGACTGGCCTGTGAAGTCTTCAAAATACTGATAAATAGTGCAGTGAAGAAGATGTGTAGGTGTTGTAAATTACACAGACACAAAGTGTGAAGTGAGAGTTACATATGATCCGAGCTATCAACACTAACAAAGGCTCCAACAACTTTCACACTGTGATTAAACTGTCACGGCTCAGGAGGAAGAGTGGGAGGGGGGGCTATTTCCTGCCCTCTGTGATTTGAGCATGCAGTGTGGCATTGCATAATGTCATTGCTATCTTTGGCCTAATAAACACTTCAGCTGTAGTAGGGCCCTGGCTTCACCTCCTCGTGCAGGGCGGGCTGTGCTTTATGGCACACATGGAGGCAGGGAGGGATGGTCGTGGCTGCAACTCTGGCCTCGTACAGTGACCCTGCTATTACTAGTGAGCGAGAGGCATTGAGGTGGTGGTGGTGGTATTGGTGGTGGTGGTGGTATTGGTGGTTGTATTGGTGGTGGTGGTATTGGTGGTGGTGGTACTGGTAGTGGTACTGGTAGTAGTGGTACTGGTGGAACTGATACTGGTGGTACTGGTAGTACTGGTACTGGTGGTGATGGTACTGGTGGTGGTGGTACTGGTATTGGTGGTACTGGTGGTACTGGTACTGGTAGTGGTACCCATGGTATTGGTGGTGATACTGGTGGTGTTGGTGGTGGTACTGGTGGTGGAACTGGTGGAACTGATGGTGGTAGTGGTGTGGGTGGCGGTGCTGGTACTGGTGGTGGTACTGGTGGTGGTGGTACTGGTGGTGGTGGTGCTGGCGGTGGTACTTCTGGTGCTATTGGTGGTGGTACTGGTGGTTGTGGTGGTACTGGTGGTGGTGGTGGTACTGGTGGTGGTACTCGTACTAGTGGTGGTACTGGTACTGGTGGTGGTACTGGTGGTGGTGGTACTGGTGGTGGTGGCACTGGTGGTTGTGCTGGTGGTGGTGCTGGTGGTGGTGGTACTGGTGGTGGTAGCGGTGGTACTGGTTTTGGTGCTGGTGGTGGTAGTACTGGTGGTACTGGTGGTGGTGGTACTGGTGGTGGTGGTACTGGTGGTGGTGGTACTGGTGGTGGTACTGGAGGTGGTGGTACTGGTGGTGGTGGTACTGGTGGTGGTGGTAGTGGTGGTGGTACTGGTGGTGATGGTGGTACTGGTGGTACTGGTGGTGGTGGTACTGGTAGTGGTGGTACTGGTGGTGGTACTGGTGATGCTATAGGTGGTAGAACTGGTGGTGGTACTGGTGGTGGCACTCATGGTGGTGGTACTGGTGGTGGTACTGGTGGTGGTGGTACTGGTGGTGGTAGTACTGGTGGTGGTGGTACTGGTTGTGGTGGTACTGGTGGTGGTTGTGGTACTGGTGGTGCTAGTGGTGATGGAACTGGTGGTGGTGGTGGTACTGGTAGTGGTGGTACTGGTGGTGGTGGTACTGGTGGTGGATCTGGTGGTGGTGGTACTGATGGTGGTGGTAGTGGTATTGGTGGTGGTACTGGTAGTGGTACTGGTGGTGGTGGTCATGGTGGTGGTACTGGTGGTGGTACTGGTGGTGGGGGTATTGGTGTTGGTACCGGTGGTGGTACTGGTGGTAGTACAGGTGGTAGTACTGGTGGTGGTACTGGTGGTGATGGTGGCACTGGTGGTGCTGGTTCTGGTGTTGGTGGTACTGGTGGTACTGTTGGTGGTGGTACTGGTTTTGTGTGGTGGTACTGGTTGGGGTGGTACTGGTGGTGGTGGTGGTAGTGGTGGTGGCACTGGTGGTGGTAGTGGTGGTGGTACTGGTGGTGGTGGTACTGTTGGTACTGATACTGGTGGTGGTGGTACTGGTGGTGGTGGTAATGGTGGTGGTGGTACTGGTGGTGGTGGTACAGGTGGTGGTGGTACTGGTGGTACTGGTGGTGGTGGTAATGGTGGTGGTACTGATGGAGGTGGTACTGCTGGTGGTGGTGGTGGTACTGGTGGTGGTGTTACTGGTGGTGGTACTGTGGTGGTAGTACTTTGTGTTGGTACTGGTGGTGGTGGTACTGGTGGTAGTGGTGGTGGTGGTAGTGTACTGGTGGTGGTACTGGTGGTTGTTACTGGTGGTGGTTGTGGTACTGGTGGTGGTGGTACTGGTGGTGGTACTGGTGGTGGTTCTGGTGGTGGTAGTACTGGTGGTGGTGGTACTGGTGGTACTGGTGGTGGTGGTGGTACTGGTGGTGGTGGTAAAGGTACTGGTGGTACTGGTACTGGTGGTGGCACTGGTGGTGGTGGTGGTACTGTTGGTGGTACTGGTGGAGGTGGCACTGGTGGTGGTACTGGTGGTGGTGGTAATTGAGGTGGTACTGGTGGTGCTGGTGTTGGTACTGGTGGTGGTGGTACTGGTGGTGGTACTGGAGGTGGTGGTACTGGTGGTGGTGGTACTGGTGGTGGTAATGGTGTGTGCTTCTTTAAGGCAGTGTATTGTATGTCAGACGCACTCGAGCAATTATGAACTCTATTCAGTGCGGTGGTGCCTTGTTACACGTCGCTTATCTGTAGCATATAATAGGAAACAGCTGCAAACTGCCACATAATGCACTACTTCTGTTGAATGCCGGAGTCAAAGACAGCAAGAAGCATGCGGTTTAAGTAGTTGTTATTTAAGCGACTGCCACTCCTGGTCTGCAGGGATTTTCCAGTACCCCTTTTTCTTGGGTTTTGCTCTGCCAAGTTTAATTTATTATTACATGTAAGCGTTTAATGTGTGGCGCATGTTATTATTGTCTTTATTCGTCTGAATCAAACATGCCTTAATAGTGGTGCAGACACATTACTATTGGCATGTAAGAGTAAACTCCTGGCGGGTTAGGCCTCGTGATCAGGAGAGGGAGTTTTAAGAGGCTAAACGTTGTGATTTACCACCTATTGTGCTGTGTGTGTGCTGCTGCCTGCGTTTAATACAACGTGACGGAAAGACGTGGAAGGGCTGTGATGGCAACATTCTTCAGGTGGCTTCAACATTATTTTATGGAAGGAAAAACTATTCAGTTTTAAGCTTCTTGGATAATATAGCAATAAGATGGTTTGCCGCATCTTTCTACCCCTTAATGTCTTATTGCAGATTGTCTAGTATCAGCAGTGGGCAAGCATTACTTCCTGCCCTCAAAAGTACAGGTGCCAAAGTTGGACAGCATTGGATATGCGTCCTTCACAATGACGACAAGATGTACAATTGTGTACAGTCCATCCCCGAAGTTTTTGCGACGCTTCCAAGTCACACAAGTGCTGAAGCCAGTGCAGTGGAAGGGTGCACAAACTTTGTTATGAAAGAGGAACCCGTATCACACCCGACAGCTGGCCTTTTACTTTTGAAATCACTAGATCCAAACCGCAACACATCACATGTCCAAACTGTTGACAAGTAAGACTTGTCTCCCTTCCTCGCCTGAATAAGGTTTGCAGGTCACCCGCATGAGCTCTGTCTGTTTTTAGTAGAAAAAATAAATAAATACATTGAAAAGAAAACAAGCTCATTTTAACCTGCTTTTGCTTTCTTATATTAGCTGACCCGTTCCGATTTGAAACACCAGTATACATTTCAACGTATCAAACCTCCGTAAGCACGTACATACATTAGTCATGAAAGAAAATAGTGCTCACGGACTACAATAACGCCCACCGTGTAACACCGCAAGTAAAAGATCCAGTCCTGATGGGCAGTCCCAAAAGGAGACAGGGCGGTAACAAGGAGGGGCTAAGAAGCCTCATATTGAATCGGAAGCCAGCGTTTACCAAAGACAATGCCACCAGCCAATGAAAAATATGGGTGGAGAGTGGGCGAGGCTTCTACAGCATTTCAACATCTAACACTACTACACCATGCCTCGCAGAGCAAGCAACACATGGTACTGGTGGTGGTGGTAAAGATGGTGGTGGTGGTACTGGTAGTGCTATTGGTGGTGGTACTGGTGGTGGTGGTGGTGGTACTGGTGGTGGTACTGGAGGTGGTGGTACTGATGGTGGTGGTACTGGTGGTGGTTGTGGTAGTGGTGGTGGTGGTGGTAGTGGTGGTGGTACTGGTGGTGATGGTGGTACTGGTGTTACTGGTGGTGGTGGTACTGGTGGTGGTACTGGTGATGCTATTGGTGGTGGTGGTGGTGGTACTGGTACTGGTGGTGGGACTGGTGGTGGGACTGGTGCTGGTAGTACTGGTGGTGGTGGTACTGGTACTGGTGGTGGTGGTACTGGTGGTGGTACTGGTGGTGGTACTGGTGGTGGTAGTACTGGTGGTGGTGTACTCGTTGTGTGGTACTGGTGGTACTGGTGATGGTACTGGTGGTGGTGGTACTGGTGGTAGTGGTACTGGTGGTGGTACTGGTGGTGGTTGTGGTACTTGTGGTGCTACTGGTGATGGAAATGGTGGTGGTGGTGGTACTGGTAGTGGTGGTGCTGGTGGTGGTGGTACTGGTGGTGGATCTGGTGGTGGTGGTACTGGTGGTACTGAGGGTGGTGGTGGTGGTATTGGTGGTGGTACTGGTAGTGGTAATGGTAGTGGTGTTCATGGTGATGGTACTGGTGGTGGTGGTATCGGTGGTGGTGGTACCGGTGGTAGTCCTGGTGGTACTGGTGGTAGTACAGGTGGTAGTACTGGTGGTGGTAGTGGTGGTGCTGGTAGTGGTACTAGTGGTGATGGTGGTACTGGTGGTGGTGGTTCTGATGGTGGTGGTAGTGTTGGTGGTGGTACTGGTGGTGGTGGTGGTACTGGTTGGGTTGGTACTGGTGGGGGGTGGTAGTGGTGGTAGTGGTAGTGGTGGTGGCACTGGTGGTGGTAGTGGTGGTGGTACTGGTGGTGGTACTGGTGGTGGTGGTAATGGTGGTGGTGGTGGTACTGGTGGTGGTGTTACTGGTGGTGGTACTGTGGTGGTAGTACTTTGTGGTGGTACTGGTGGTGGTGGTACTGGTGGTAGTGGTGGTGGTGGTAGTGTACTGGTGGTGGTACTGGTGGTTGTTACTGGTGGTGGTTGTGGTACTGGTGGTGGTGGTACTGGTGGTGGTTCTGGTGGTGGTAGTACTGGTGGTGGTGGTACTGGTACTGGTGGTACTGGTACTGGTGGTGGCACTGGTGGTGGTGGTGGTACTGTTGGTGGTACTGGTGGAGGTGGCACTGGTGGTGGTACTGGTGGTGGTGGTAATTGAGGTGGTACTGGTGGTGCTGGTGTTGGTACTGGTGGTGGTGGTACTGGTGGTGGTACTGGAGGTGGTGGTACTGGTGGTGGTGGTACTGGTGGTGGTAATGGTGTGTGCTTCTTTAAGGCAGTGTATTGTATGTCAGACGCACTCGAGCAATTATGAACTCTATTCAGTGCGGTGGTGCCTTGTTACACGTCGCTTATCTGTAGCATATAATAGGAAACAGCTGCAAACTGCCACATAATGCACTACTTCTGTTGAATGCCGGAGTCAAAGACAGCAAGAAGCATGCGGTTTAAGTAGTTGTTATTTAAGCGACTGCCACTCCTGGTCTGCAGGGATTTCCAGTACCCCTTTTTCTTGGGTTTTGCTCTGCCAAGTTTAATTCATTATTACATGTAAGCGTTTAATGTGTGGCGCATGTTATTATTGTCTTTATTCGTCTGAATCAAACATGCCTTAATAGTGGTGCAGACACATTACTATTGGCATGTAAGAGTAAACTCCTGGCGGGTTAGGCCTCGTGATCAGGAGAGGGAGTTTTAAGAGGCTAAACGTTGTGATTTACCACCTATTGTGCTGTGTGTGTGCTGCTGCCTGCGTTTAATACAACGTGACGGAAAGACGTGGAAGGGTTGTGATGGCAACATTCTTCAGGCGGCTTCAACATTATTTTATGGAAGGAAAAACTATTCAGTTTTAAGATTTTGGATAATATAGCAATAAGATGGTTTGCCGCATCTTTCTACCCCTTAATGTCTTATTGCAGATTGTCTAGTATCAGCAGTGGGCAAGCATTACTTCCTGCCCTCAAAAGTACAGGTGCCAAAGTTGGACAGCATTGGATATGCGTCCTTCACAATGACGACAAGATGTACAATTGTGTACAGTCCATCCCCGAAGTTTTTGCGACGCTTCCAAGTCACACAAGTGCTGAAGCCAGTGCAGTGGAAGGGTGCACAAACTTTGTTATGAAAGAGGAACCCGTATCACACCCGACAGCTGGCCTTTTACTTTTGAAATCACTAGAGCCAAACCGCAGCACCTCACATGTCCAAACTGTTGACGAGTAAGACTTGTCTCCCTTCCTCGCCTGAATAAGGTTTGCAGGTCACCCGCATGAGCTCTGTCTGTTTTTAGTAGAAAAAATAAATAAATAAATTGAAAAGAAAACAAGCTAATTTTAACCTGCTTTTGCTTTCTTATATTAGCTGACCCGTTCCGATTTGAAACACCAGTATACATTTAAACGTATCAAACCTCCGTAAGCACGTACATACATTAGTCATGAAAGAAAATAGTGCTCACGGACTACAATAACGCCCACCGTGTAACACCGCAAGTAAAAGATCCAGTCCTGATGGGCAGTCACAAAAGGAGACAGGGCGGTAACAAGGAGGGGCTAAGAAGCCTCATATTGAATCGGAAGCCAGCGTTTACCAAAGACAATGCCACCAGCCAATGAAAAATATGGGTGGAGAGTGGGCGAGGCTTCTACAGCATTTCAACATCTAACACTACTACACCATGCCTCGCAGAGCAAGCAACACATGGTACTGGTGGTGGTGGTAAAGATGGTGGTGGTGGTACTGGTAGTGCTATTGGTGGTGGTACTGGTGGTGGTGGTGGTACTGGTGGTGGTACTGGAGGTGGTGGTACTGATGGTGGTGGTACTGGTGGTGGTTGTGGTAGTGGTGGTGGTGGTGGTAGTGGTGGTGGTACTGGTGGTGATGGTGGTACTGGTGTTACTGGTGGTGGTGGTACTGGTGGTGGTACTGGTGATGCTATTGGTGGTGGTGGTGGTACTGGTACTGGTGGTGGGACTGGTGGTGGGACTGGTGCTGGTAGTACTGGTGGTGGTGGTGGTACTGGTACTGGTGGTGGTGGTACTGGTGGTGGTACTGGTGGTGGTAGTACTGGTGGTGGTGGTACTCGTTGTGTGGTACTGGTGGTACTGGTGATGGTACTGGTGGTGGTGGTACTGGTGGTAGTGGTACTGGTGGTGGTACTGGTGGTGGTTGTGGTACTTGTGGTGCTACTGGTGATGGAACTGGTGGTGGTGGTGGTACTGGTAGTGGTGGTGCTGGTGGTGGTGGTACTGGTGGTGGATCTGGTGGTGGTGGTACTGGTGGTACTGAGGGTGGTGGTGGTGGTATTGGTGGTGGTACTGGTAGTGGTAATGGTGGTGGTGTTCATGGTGATGGTACTGGTGGTGGTGGTATCGGTGGTGGTGGTACCGGTGGTAGTCCTGGTGGTACTGGTGGTAGTACAGGTGGTAGTACTGGTGGTGGTAGTGGTGGTACTGGTAATGGTACTAGTGGTGATGGTGGTACTGGTGGTGGTGGTTCTGATGGTGGTGGTACTGTTGGTGGTGGTACTGGTGGTGGTGGTGGTACTGGTTGGGTTGGTACTGGTGGGGGGGTGGTAGTGGTGGTAGTGGTGGTGGCACTGGTGGTGGTAGTGGTGGTGGTACTGGTGGTGGTACTGGTGGTGGTGGTAATGTTGGTGGTGGTGGTACTGGTGGTAGTGGTATTGGTGGTGGTGGTACTGGTGGTGTTACTGGTGGAGGAGGTACTGGTGGGGGTGGTACTGGTGGTGGTGGTACTGGTGGTGGTACTGTTGGTGGTAGTACTGGTGGTGGTGGTACTGGTTGTGGTGGTACTGGTGGTACTGGTGGTACTGGTGATGGTACTGGTGGTGGTGGCACTGGTGGTAGTGGTACTGGTGGTCGTACTGGTGGTGGTTGTGGTACTGGTGGTGCTACTGGTGATGGAACTGGTGGTGGTGCTGGTGGTGGTGGTACTGGTGGTGGATCTGGTGGTGGTGGTACTGGTGGTACTGAGGGTGGTGGTAGTGGTATTGGTGGTGGTACTGGTAGTGGTACTGGTGATGGTACTGGTGGTGGTGGTATCGGTGGTGGTGGTACTGGTGGTAGTACAGGTGGTAGTACTGGTGGTGGTAGTGGTGGTACTGGTAGTGGTACTGGTGGTGATGGTGGTACTGGTGGTGGTGGTTCTGGTAGTGGTGGTACTGTTGGTGGTGGTACTGGTGGTGGTGGTGGTACTGGTTGGGTTGGTACTGGTGGTGGGGGTGGTAGTGGTAGTGGGGGTGGCACTGGTGGTGGTAGTGGTGGTGGTACTGGTGGTGGTACTAGTGGTGGTGGTAATGGTGGTGGTGGTGGTACTGGTGGTAGTGGTACTGGTGGTGGTGGTACTGGTGATGGTACTGGTGGAGGTGGTACTGGTTGTACTGATACTGGTGGTACTGATACTGGAGATGGTACTGGTGGGACTGGTACTGGTGATACTGGTGATGGTGGTACTGGTGGAACTGGTTGTGGTGGTGGTGGTACTGGTGGTGGTGGTACTGGTATTGGTGGTACTGGTGGTACGGGTACTGGCAGTGGTACTGATAGTGGTGGTACTGGTATTGGTGGTGGTGGTACTGGTGGTGGTGGTACTGGTGGTGGTAGTGGTGGTGGTGGTAGTGGTGGTGTTACTGGTGGTGGTACTGGTGGTGCTGGTGGTGGTGATACTGGTGGTGGTGGTGGTACTGGTGATGCTATTGGTGGTGGAACTGGTGGTGGTGGTGGTACTGGTACTGGTGGTTGTGGTACTGGTGGTGGTACTGGTGGTGGTGGTGGTACTGATGGTGGTGGTACTGGTGGTGGTGGTACTGGTGGTGGTGGTACTGGTGGAGGTGCTGGTGGTGGTGGTGGTACTGGTGGGGGTGGTACTGGTGGGGGTGGTACTGGTGATGTTGGTTGCACTGGTGGTGGTGATGTTACTGGTGGTTGTGGTATTGGTGGTGGTGGTGGTACTGGTACTGGTGGTACTGGTGGTGGTACTGGTGGTGGTGGTACTGGTGCTGGTACTGGTACTAGTGGTGGTACTTGTGGTGGTGGTACTTTTGGCGGTACTGGAGGGGGTGGAACTGGTGGTATTGGTAATTGAGGTGGTACTGGTGGTGCTGGTGATGGTACTGGTGGTGGTGGTACTGGTGGTGGTACTGGAGGTGGTGGTACTGGTGGTGCTGGTACTGGTGGTGGTAATGGTGTGTGCTTCTTTAAGGCAGTGTATTGTATGTCAGACGCACTCGAGCAATTATGAACTCTATTCAGTGCGGTGGTGCCTTGTTACACGTCACTTATCTGTAGCATATAATAGGAAACAGCTGCAAACTGCCACATAATGCACTACTTCTGTTGAATGCCGGAGTCAAAGACAGAAAGAAGCATGCGGTTTAAGTAGTTGTTATTTAAGCGACTGCCACTCCTGGTCTGCAGGGATTTCCAGTACCCCTTTTTCTTGGGTTTTGCACTGCCAAGTTTAATTCATTATTACATGTAAGCGTTTAATGTGTGGCGCATGTTATTATTGTCTTTATTCGTCTGAATCAAACATGCCTTAATAGTGGTGCAGACACATTACTATTGGCATGTAAGAGTAAACTCCTGGCGGGTTAGGCCTCATGATCAGGAGAGGGAGTTTTAACAGGCTAAACGTTGTGATTTACCACCTATTGTGCTGTGTGTGTGCTGCTGCCTGCGTATAATACAATGTGACGGAAAGACGTGGAAGGGCTGTGATGGCAACATTCTTCAGGCGGCTTCAACATTATTTTATGGAAGGAAAAACTATTCAGTTTTAAGCTTCTTGGATAATATAGCAATAAGATGGTTTGCCGCATCTTCCTACCCCTTGATGTCTTATTGCAGATTGTCTAGTATCAGCAGTGGGCAAGCATTACTTCCTGCCCTCAAAAGTACAGGTGCCAAAGTTGGACAGCATTGGATATGCGTCCTTCACAATGACGACAAGATGTACAATTGTGTACAGTCCATCCCAGAAGTTTTTGCGACGCTTCCAAGTCACACAAGTGCTGAAGCCAGTGCAGTGGAAGGGTGCACAAACTTTGTTATGAAAGAGGAACCCGTATCACACCCGACAGCTGGCCTTTTACTTTTGAAATCACTAGTGAAAAACTGCAGCACTTCACACGTCCAAACTGTTGACGAGTAAGACTTGTCTCCCTTCCTCGCCTGAATAAGGTTTGCAGGTCACCCGCATGAGCTCTGTCTGTTTTTAGTAGAAAAAATAAATAAATACATTGAAAAGAAAACAAGCTCATTTTAACCTGTTTTTGCTTTCTTATATTAGCTGACCCGTTCCGATTTGAAACACCAGTATACATTTAAACGTATCAAACCTCCGTAAGCATGTACATACATTAGTCATGAAAGAAAATAGTGCTCACGGACTACAATAACGCCCATCGTGTAACACCGCAAGTAAAAGATCCAGTCCTGATGGGCAGTCACAAAAGGAGACAGGGCGGTAACAAGGAGGGGCTAAGAAGCCTCATATTGAATCGGAAGCCAGCGTTTACCAAAGACAATGCCACCAGCCAATGAAAAATATGGGCGGAGAGTGGGCGAGGCTTCTACAGCACTTCAACATCTAAAACTACTACAGCATGCCTCGCAGAGCAAGCAATGCATGGTACTGGTGGTGGTAAAGATGGTGGTGGTGGTACTGGTAGTGCTATTGGTGGTGGTACTGGTGGTGGTGGTGGTGATGGTACTGGTGGTGGTACTGGAGGTGGTGGTACTGATGGTGGTGGTACTGGTGGTGGTTGTGGTAGTGGTGGTGGTGGTAGTGGTGGTGGTACTGGTGGTGATGGTGGTACTGGTGTTACTGGTGGTGGTGGTACTGGTGGTGGTACTGGTGATGCTATTGGTGGTGGTGGTGGTGGTGGTACTGGTACTGGTGGTGGGACTGGTGGTGGTACTGGTGCTGGTAGTACTGGTGGTGGTGGTGGTACTGGTACTGGTGGTGGTGGTACTGGTGGTGGTACTGGTGGTGGTGGTACTGGTGGTGGTAGTACTCGTTGTGTGGAACTGGTGGTACTGGTGATGGTACTGGTGGTGGTGGTACTGATGGTACTGGTACTGGTGGTGGTACTGGTGGTGGTTGTGGTACTTGTGGTGCTACTGGTGATGGAACTGGTGGTGGTGGTACTGGTAGTGGTGGTGCTGGTGGTGGTGGTACTGGTGGTGGATCTGGTGGTGGTGGTACTGGTGGTACTGAGGGGGGTGGTGGTGGTATTGGTGGTGGTACTGGTAGTGGTACTGGTGGTAGTGTTCATGGTGATGGTACTGGTGGTGGTGGTATCGGTGGTGGTGGTACCGGTGGTAGTCCTGGTGGTACTGGTGGTAGTACAGGTGGTAGTACTGGTGGTGGTAGTGGTGGTACTGGTAGTGGTACTAGTGGTGATGGTGGTACTGGTGGTGGTGGTTCTGGTGGTGGTGGTACTGTTGGTGGTGGTACTGGTGGTGGTGGTACTGGTTGGGTTGGTACTGCTGGTGGGGGTGGTAGTGGCGGTAGTTGTAGTGGCGGTGGCACTGGTGGTGGTAGTGGTGGTAGTACTGGTGGTGGTACTGGTGGTGGTGGTAATGGTGGTGGTACTGGTGGTAGTGGTATTGGTGGTGTGGTACTGGTGGTGGTACTGGTGGAGGTGGTACTGGTGGTGGTGGTACTGGTGGTACTGATACTGGAGGTGGTACTGGTGGGACTGGTACTGGTGGTACTGGTGATGGTGGTACTGGTGGAACTGGTGGTAGTGGTACTGGTGGTGGTGGTACTGGTATTGGTGGTACTGGTGGTACTGGCAGTGGTACTGATGGTGGTGGTACTGGTATTGGTGGTGGTGGTACTGGTAGTGGTAGTGGTGGTGGTAGTGGTGGTGGTACTGGTGGTGATGGTGGTACTGGTGGTTGTGGTACTGGTGGTGGTACTAGTGGTGGTGGTAGTACTGATGGTGGTGGTACTGGTGGTGGTACCGGTGGTGGTGGTGGTACTGATGGTGGTGGTACTGGTGGTGGTACCGGTGGTGGTGGTGGTACTGGTGGTGGTGGTACAGGTGGTGTTGGTTGTACTGGTGGTGTTGATGGTACTGGTGGTTGTAGTATTGGTGGTGGTGGTGGTACTGGTGGTACTGGTGCTGGTACCGGTGGTGGAGGTACTGGTGGAGGTGGTACTGGTGGTGGTAGTGGTTCTGGTGGTGGTGGTACTGGTGGTGGTACTGGTACTAGTGGTGGTACTTGTGATGGTGGTACTGGTGGCGGAACTGGAGGGGGTGGAACTGGTGGTGTTGGTAATTGAGGTGGTACTGGTGGGACTGGTACTGGTGGTACTGGTGATGGTGGTACTGGTTGAACTGGTTGTGGTGGTGGTGGTACTGGTATTGGTGGTACTGGTGGTACACATTACTGGTAGTGGTACTGATGGTGGTGGTAGTGGTGGTGGAGGTACTGGTGGTGGTGGTACTGGTTGTACTGGTACTGGTAGTAGTGGCACTGGTGGTACTGGTACTGGGGGTACTGGTGCTTGTGGTATTGGTGGTATTGGTGGTGGTACTGGTGGTGGTAGTGGTACTGGTGGTATTGGTGGTGGTATTGGTGGTAGTACTGGTGGTGGTAATGGTGGTGGTGGTACTGGTGGTGGTATTGCTAGTGGTACTGGTGGTGGTACTGGTGGTACTGGTGGTGGTAGTGGTGGTGGTACTTGTGGTACTGGTAGTGGTGGAGGTACTGGTGGTGTTGGTGGTACTGGTGGTGGTGGCACTAGTGGTGGTGGTTCTGGTGGTGGTACTTGTGGTGCTATTGGTGGTGGTACTGGTGGTGGTGGTACTGTGGTGGTGGTACTGGTGTTGGTGGTACTGGTGGTGGAGGTACTGGTGGTGGTATTGGTTGTGGTGGTACTGGTGGTGGTGGTGGTGATACTGGTGGTGGTGGTGGTACTGGTGGTAGTACTGGTGGTGGTGGTACTGGTGGTGGTACTGCTGGAGGTGGTACTGGTGGTGGTGGTGGTACTGGTGGTGGTGGTGTTACTGGTGGTTGTGGTACTGGTGGTGGTGATACTGATGGTGGTGGTAGTGGATTTGGTGGTGGTACTGGTAGTGGTAAGGTGGTGGTGTTCATGGTGGTGGTACTGGTGGTGGTACTGGTGGTGGGGGTATTGGTGTTAGTGGTAGTACCGGTGGTGGTACTGGTGGTAGTACAGGTGGTGGTACTGGTGGTGGTACTGGTGGTGGTACTGGTGGTGATGGTGGCATTGGTGGTGCTGGTTCTGGTGTTGGTGGTACTGGTGGTACTGTTGGTGGTGGTACTGGTTTTGTGTGGTGGTACTGGTTGGGGTGGTACTGGTGGTGGTGGTGGTAGTGGTGGTGGCACTGGTGGTGGTAGTGGTGGTGGTACTGGTGGTGGTACTGGTGGTGGTGGTACTGTTGGTACTGATACTGGTGGTGGTGGTACTGGTGGTGGTGGTAATGGTGGTGGTACTGGTGGTGGTGGTACTGGTGGTGGTGGTACTGGTGGTACTGGTGGTGGTGGTACTGGTGGTGGTACTGGTGGAGGTGGTACTGGTGGTGGTGGTACTGGTGGTGGTGTTACTGGTGGTGGTACTGTGGTGGTAGTACTTTGTGGTGGTACTGGTGGTGGTGGTACTGGTGGTAGGGTGGTGGTGGTAGTGGTACTGGTGGTTGTTACTGGTGGTGGTTGTGGTACTGGTGTTGGTGGTACTGGTGGTGGTTCTGGTGGTGGTAGTACTGGTGGTGGTGGTGGTACTGGTGGTGGTGGTGGTACTGGTGGTGGTGGTACTGGTACTGGTGGTGGCACTGGTGGTGGTGGTGGTACTGTTGGTGGTACTGGTGGAGGTAGCACTGGTGGTGGTACTGGTGGTGGTACTGGTGGTGCTGGTGGTGGTGGTGGTACTGGTGGTGGTACTGGAGGTGGTGGTACTGGTGGTAGTGGTACTGGTGGTGGTAATGGTGTGTGCTTCTTTAAGGCAGTGTATTGTATGTCAGACGCACTCAAGCAATTATGAACTCTATTCAGTGCGGTGGTGCCTTGTTACACCGTCACTTATCTGTAGCATATAATAGGAAACAGCTGCAAACTGCCACATAATGCACTACTTCTGTTGAATGCCGGAGTCAAAGACAGAAAGAAGCATGCGGTTTAAGTAGTTGTTATTTAAGCGACTGCCACTCCTGGTCTGCAGGGATTTCCAGTACCCCTTTTTCTTGGGTTTTGTTCTGCCAAGTTTAATTCATTATTACATGTAAGCGTTTAATGTGTGGCGCATGTTATTATTGTCTTTATTCGTCTGAATCAAACATGCCTTAATAGTGGTGCAGACACATTACTATTGGCATGTAAGAGTAAACTCCTGGCGGCTTAGGCCTCGTGATCAGGAGAGGGAGTTTTAAGAGACTAAACGTGTGATTTACCACCTATTGTGCTGTGTGTGTGCTGCTGCCTGCGTTTAATACAATGTGACGGAAAGACGTGGAAGGGCTGTGATGGCAACATTCTTCAGGCGGCTTCAACATTATTTTATGGAAGGAAAAACTATTCAGTTTTAAGCTTCTTGGATAATATAGCAATAAGATGGTTTGCCGCATCTTCCTACCCCTTGATGTCTTATTGCAGATTGTCTAGTATCAGCAGTGGGTAAGTCCTTGCGAGACAACTGCAAGCATTACTTCCTGCCCTCAAAAGTACAGGTGCCAAAGTTGGACAGCATTGGATATGCGTCCTTCACAATGACGACAAGATGTACAATTGTGTACAGTCCACCCCCGAAGTTTTTGCGACGCTTCCAAGTGACACAAGTGCTGAAGCCAGTGCAGTGGAAGGGTGCACAAACTTTGTTATGAAAGAGGAACCCGTATCACACCCGACAGCTGGCCTTTTACTTTTGAAATCACTAGTGCGAAACCGCAGCACCTCACACGTCCAAACTGTTGACGAGTA
Source organism: Calotriton arnoldi (assembly GCA_963921515.1). Classification (NCBI taxonomy): domain Eukaryota; kingdom Metazoa; phylum Chordata; class Amphibia; order Caudata; family Salamandridae; genus Calotriton; species Calotriton arnoldi. The sequence goes on along the minus strand of CAWUFW010007457.1, from coordinate 377,342 downwards.
AGACTTGTCTCCCTTCCTCGCCTGAATAAGGTTTGCCGGTCACCCGCATGAGCTCTGTCTGTTTTGAGTAGAAAAAATAAATAAATAAATTGAAAAGAAAACAAGCTCTTTTTAACCTGTTTTTGCTTTCTTATATTAGCTGACCCGTTCCGATTTGAAACACCAGTATACATTTAAACGTATCAAACCTCCGTAAGCACGTACATACATTAGTCATGAAAGAAAATAGTGCTCACCGACTACAATAACGCCCACCATGTAACACCGCAAGTAAAAAATCCAGTCCTGATGGGCAGTCACAAAAGGAGACAGGGCGGTAACAAGGAGGGGCTAAGAAGCCTCATATTGAATCGGAAGCCAGCGTTTACCAAAGACAATGCCACCAGCCAATGAAAAATATAGGCGGAGAGTGGGCGAGGCTTCCACAGCACTTCAACATCTAACCCTACTACAGCATGCCTCGCAGAGCAAGCAACGCATGGTACTGGAGGTGGTGGTACTGATGGTGGTGGTACTGGTGGTGGTGGTACTGGTGGTGGTTGTGGTAGTGGTGGTGGTAGTGGTGGTGGTACTGGTGGTGATGGTGGTACTGGTGTTACTGGTGGTGGTGGTACTGGTGGTGGTACTGGTGATGCTATTGGTGGTGGAAATGGTGGTGGTGGTGGTGCTGGTACTGGTGGTGGGACTGGTGGTGGTACTGGTGGTGGTACTGTTGGTGATAGTACTGGTGGTGGTGGTGGTACTGGTACTGGTGCTGGTACTCGTGGTGGTGGTACTGGTGGTGGTACTGGTGGTGGTAGTACTGGTGGTGGTGGTACTGGATGTGGTGGTACTGGTGGTACTGGTGATGGTACTGGTGGTGGTGGTACTGGTGGTAGTGGTACTGGTGGTAGTGGTACTGGTGGTGGTACTGGTGGTGGTTGTGGTACTGGTGGTGCTACTGGTGATGGAACTGGTGGTGGTGGTGGTGGTGGTACTGCTAGTGGTGGTGGTGGTACTGGTGGTGGATCTGGTGGTGGTGGTACTGGTGGTACTGAGGGTGGTGGTGGTGGTATTGGTGGTGGTACTTGTAGTGGTACTGGTGGTGGTGTTCATGGTGATGGTACTGGTGGTATTGGTGGTGGTGGTACCAGTGGTTGTACTGGTGGTACTGATGGTAGTACAGGTGGTAGTACTGGTGGTGGTACTGGTGGTACTGGTGGTGATGGTGGTACTGGTGGTGGTGGCTCTGGTGGTGGTGGTACTGTTGGTGGTGGTACTGGTGGTGGTGGTACTGGTTGGGTTGGTACTGGTGGTAGGGGTGGTAGTGGTGGTAGTGGTAGTGGTGGTGGCACTGGTGGTGGTAGTGGTGGTGGTACTGGTCGTAGTACTGGTGGTGGTAATGGTGGTGGTGGTGGTACTGGTGGCAGTGGTACTGGTGGTGGTGGTACTGGTGGTGGTACAGATGGAGGTGGTACTGGTGGTGGTAGTACTGATACTGGAGGTGGTACTGGTGGGACTGGTACTGGTGGTACTGGTGATGGTGGTACTGGTGGAACTGGTTGTGGTGGTACTGGTGGTGGTGGTACTGGTATTGGTGGTACTGGTGGTACTGGTACTGGCAGTGGTACTGATGGTGGTGGTACTCGTATTTGTGGTGGTGGTAGTGGTGGTGGTACTGGTGGTGATGGTGGTACTGGTGGTGGTGATACTGGTGGTGGTGGTGGTACTGGTGATACTATTGGTGGTGGAACTGGTGGTGGTGGTGGTACTGGTGGTGGTACTGGTGGTGGTACTAGTGGTGGTGGTGGTACTGATGGTGGTGGTACTGGTGGTGGTGGTGGTACTGGTGGTGGTGGTACTTGTGGTGGTGGTACTGGTGGAGGTGCTGGGGGGGGTGGTGGTACTGGTGGGGGTGGTACTGGTGGGGGTGGTACTGGTGATGTTGGTTGTACTGGTGGTGGTGATGGTACTGGTGGTTGTAGTATTGGTGGTGGTGGTGGTGGTACTGGTACTGGTGGTACTGGTGCTGGTACTGGTGGTGGTGGTGGTACTGGTGGAGGTGGTACTGGTGGTGGTAGTGGTTCTGGTGGTGGTGGTACTGGTACTAGTGGTGGTACTTGTGGTGGTGGTACTGGTGGCGGTACTGGAGGGGGTGGAACTGGTGGTATTGGTAATTGAGGTGGTACTGGTGGGACTGGTACTGGTGGTACTGGTGATGGTGGTACTGGTTGAACTGGTTGTGGTGGTGGTGGTAGGGGTGGGCGGAATTTGCGTAGTCGCACTACGCAAAGCTCCGCAAAACGGTAAAAAAACTCCGCGAGCACGCAAAAGTTCCGCGAACACGCGGAATTGCTTGTTGAGCCAGTTCGCGATGCTTTTTTCCTGTTCGCGAATGCTGTTTGCATGCTCGGGGAGAAATATCTCCCGAACACGCATTTTGAAAGCGTTTACAAGCAAAAAACTCTGCGAAGCCGCGGATTGCAAAATTGTTGGCAATTCCGCGTTCTCCGCGGAACGCGAAATTACCCAAATTCGGCAAATTCCGTGAGCGGAACAGAATTTACCGCCCAGGCCTAGCTGGTGGTACTGGTGGTGGTGGTACTGGTATTGGTGGTACTAATGGTACACATTACTGGTAGTGGTACTGATGGTGGAGGTACTGGTGGTACTGGTACTAGTGGTGGAGGTACTGGTGGTGGTGGTACTGGTGGTGGTTGTGGTAGTGGTGGTGGTACTGGTGGTGGTGGTACTGGTGGTGGTACTGGTGGTGGTGGTAGTGGTACTGGTGGTGGTGGTACTGGTACTGGTAGTAGTGGCACTGGTGGTACTGGTACTGGGGGTACTGGTGGTAATGGTGCTGGTGGTATTGGTGGTGGTACTGGTGGTGGTAGTGGTACTGGTGGTATTGGTGGTGGTATTGGTGGTGGTTATGGGGATGGTAATGGTGGTGGTGGTAATGGTGGTGGTAGTGGTGGTGGTACTGGTGGCACTGGTAGTACTGGTGGTGGTGGTGGTACTGGTGGTGGTGGCACTAGTGGTGGTGGTTCTGGTGGTGGTACTTGTGGTGCTATTGGTGGTGGTACTGGTGGTGGTGGTACTGGTGCTGGTGGTGGTACTGGTTGTGGTGGTACCGATGGTGGTGATACTGGTGGTGGTGGTGGTACGGGTGGTGGTGGTACTGGTGGTGGTACTGCTGGAGATGGTACTGGTGGTGGTGGTGGTACGGGTGGTGTTGGTGGTACTGGTGGTGGTGGTACTGGTGGTGGTACTGGTGGTGGTGGAACTGGTGGTGGTCGTACTGGTGGTCATGGTGTTGGTCGTGGTGGTGGTACTGGTACTGGTGTTGGTGGTAATGGTTGTGGTGTTACTGGTTGTGGTGGTGGTGGTACTGGTGGTGGTGGTACTGGTGGTGGTGGTACTGGTACTGGTGGTGGTACTGATGGTGGTGGTACTGGTGGTAGTGGTGGTGGTACTGGTGGTGGTGGTAATGGTGGTGGTGTTAGTGGTGGTGGTACTAGTGGCGGTGGCACCAGTGGTATTGGTGTTACTGGTGTTGGCACTGGTGCTGGTAGTACTGGTGCTGGTGGTACTGGTACTGGTGGTACTGGTACTGGTAGTAGTGGCACTGGTGGTACTGATACTGGAGGTACTGGTGGTAATGATGCTGGTGGTATTGGTGGTACTGGTGGTGGTAGTGGTACTGGTGGTATTGGTGGTGGTATTGGTGGTAGTACTGGTGGTGGTATTGCTGGTGGTACTGGTGGTGGTACTGGTGGTACTGGTGGTGGTAGTGGTGGTGGTACTTGTGGTACGGGTAGTGGTGGTGGTACTGGTGGTGTTGGTGGTACTGGTGGTGGTGGCACTAGTGGTTGTGGTTCTGGTGGTGGTACTTGTGGTGCTATTGGTGGTGGTACTGATTGTGGTGGTACTGTGATGGTGGTACTGGTGTTGGTGGTACTGGTGGTGGAGGTACTGGTGGTGGTGGTGGTACTGGTTGTGGTGGTACTGATGGTAGCGGTGGTGGTGATACTGGTGGTGGTGGTGGTACTGGTGGTGTTGGTGGTACTGGTGGTGGTGGTACTGGTGGTGGTACTTTTCGTGGTGGAACTGGTGGTGGTACTGGTGGTGGTCGTACTGGTGGTCGTGGTGGTGGTCGTGGTGGTGGTACTGGTGGTACTGGTGTTGGTGTTGGTGGTACTGGCTGTGGTGTTACTGGTTGTTGTGGTGGTGGTACTGGTGGTGGTGGTACTGGTACTGGTGAAGGTACTGATGGTGATGGTACTGGTGGCAGTGGTGGTGGTACTGGTGGTGGTGGTAATAGTGGTGGTGTTAGTGGTGGTGGTACTAGTACTGGTGGTGGTACTGATGGTGGTGGTACTGGTGGTAGTGGCGGTGGTACTGGTGGTGGTGGTAATGGTGGTGGTGTTAGTGGTGGTGGTACTGGTGGTGGTGGCACCAGTGGTATTGGTGTTACTGGTGTTGGTACTGGTGCTGGTAGTACTGGTGCTGGTGGTACTGGTGGTACTGGTGGTGGTACTGGTGGTACTGGTACTGGTAGTAGTGGCACTGGTGGTATTGGTACTGGAGGTACTGGTGGTAATGGTGCTGGTGGTATTGGTGGTACTGGTGGTGGTAGTGGTACTGGTGGTATTGGTGGTGGTATTGGTGGTAGTACTGGTGGTGGTAATGGTGGTGGTGGTACTGGTGGTGGTATTGCTGGTGATACTGGTGGTACTGGTGGTGGTAGTGGTGGTGGTACTTGTGGTACGGGTACTGGTGGTGGTACTGGTGGTGTTGGTGGTACTGGTGGTGGTGGCACTAGTGGTGGTGGTTCTGGTGGTGGTACTTGTGGTGCTATTGGTGGTGGTACTGGTGGTGGTGGTACTGTGATGGTGGTACTGGTGTTGGTGGTACTGCTGGTGGAGGTACTGGTGGTGGTGGTGGTACTGGTTGTAGTGGTACTGATGGTGGCAGTGGTGGTGATACTGGTGGTGGTGGTGGTACTGGTGGTGTTGGTGGTACTGGTGGTGGTGGTACTGGTGGTGGTACTGGTCATGGTGGAACTGGTGGTGGTGGTACTGGTGGTACTGGTGGTGGTCGTGGTGGTGGTACTGGTGTTGGTGTTGGTGGTACTGGTTGTGGTGTTACTGGTTGTGGTGGTGGTGGTACTGGTGGTGGTGGTACTGGTACTCGTGAAGGTATTGATGGTGATGGTACTGGTATTGGTGTTAGTGGTGGTGGTACTGGTGGTGGTGGTAATAGTGGTGGTGTTAGTGGTGGTGGTACTCGTGGAGGTGGCACCAGTGGTATTGGGGTTACTGGTGGTGGTGGTGGTACTGGTGCTGGTAGTACTGGTGCTGGTGGTACTGGTACTGGTGGTACTGGTGGTGGTACTGGTACTGGTGGTACTGGTGAAGGTGATACTGGTGGTGGTGGTAGTACTGGTGGTGGTGGCATTGGTGGTGGTACTGGTACTAGTGGTGGTACTGGTACTGGTGGTGGTACTGGTGGTGGTGGTACTAGTGGTGGTAGTGGTGGTGCTGGTGGTGGTGGCAGTACTGGTGGTGGTGGTACTGGTAGTGGTGGTGGTGGTACTGGTTTTGGTACTGGTGGTGGTAGTACGGGTGGTAGTCATACTGGTGGTACTGGAGGTGGTGGTACTGGAGGTGGTGGTACTGGTGGTGGTGGTACTGGTGGTGGTAGTACTGGTGGTGGTGGTACTGGTTGTGGTGGTACTAGTGGTACAGGTATTGGTTGTGGTACTGGTGGTGCTACTGGTGATGGAACTGGTGGTGGTGGTGGTACTGGTAGTGGTGGTACTGGTGGTGGTGGTACTGGTGGTGGATCTGGTGGTGGTGGTACTGGTGGTACTGATGATGGTACTGGTGGTATTGGTGGTGGTACTGGTAGTGGTACTGGTGGTGGTGTTCATGGTGATGGTACTGGTGGTGGGGGTATTGGTGGTGGTGGTACTGATGGTGGCACTGGTGGTACTGGTGGTGGTACTGGTGGTACTGGTGGTACTGTGGTGGTAGTACTGGTGGTGGGTCTGGTGGTGGTGGTACTGGTGGTACTGGTGGTGGTGGTAGTGGTACTGGTGGTGGTACTTGTGGTTGTTACTGGTGATGGTTGTGGTACTGGTGGTGGTGGTACTGATGGCGGTGGTACTGGTGGTAGTGGTGATGGTACTGGTGGTGGTGGTACTGCTGGTGGTGGTGGTAGTACTGGTGGTGGTACTGATTGTGGTGGTACTTGTTGTAGTGGTGGTGGTACTGATGGTGGTGGTACTGGTGGTGGTGGTAATGGTGGTGGTGTTAGTGGTGGTGGTACTGGAGGAGGTGGCACCAGAGGTATTTGTGTTACTGGTGGTGGTGGTGGTACTGGTCCTGGTGGTACTGGTGCTGGTGGTACTGGTACTGGTGGTGGTACTGGTGAAGGTGGTACTGGTGGTGGTGGTGGTACTGGTGGTGGTAGCAGTTGTGGTGGTACTGGTACTAGTGGTGGTACTGGTACTGGTTGTGGTACTGGTGGTGGTGATACTGGTGGTACTGGTGGTGGTACTGGTGGTGCTGGTACTTGTGGTGGTGGTACTGGTGTTGGTGGTACTGGTTTTGGTACTGGTGGTGGTAGTACTGGTGGTAGTTATACTGGTGGTACTGGAGGTGGTCGTACTGGAGGTGGTGGTACTGGTGGTGGTGGTACTGGTGGTGGTACTGGTGGTGGTAGTACTGGTGGTGGTGGTACTGGTTGTGGTGATACTGGTGGTACAGGTGGTGGTACTGGTGGTGGTACTGGTGGTGGTACTGGTGGTGGTGTTGGTGGTGGTGGTGGTACTGGTGGTGGTACAGGTGGTACTGGTGGCGGTTGTGGTACTGGTGGTGCTATTGGTGATGGAACTGGTGGTGTTGGTGGTACTGGTAGTGGTGGAACTGGTGATAGTGGTACTGGTGGTGGATCTGGTGGTGGTACTGGTGGTATTGGTGGTGGTACTGGTAGTGGTACTGGTGGTGGTGTTCATGGTGGTGGTACTGGTGGTGGGGGTATGGGTGGTGGTGGTAGTGGTACCGGTGGTGGTACTGGTGGTAGTACAGGTGGTGGTACTGGTGGTGGTAGTGGTGGTGGTACTGGTGGTGATGGTGGCCCTGGTGGTTCTGGTGGTGGTGGTACTGGTGGTATGAGGTGGTACTGGTTGGGGTGGTACTGGTGGTGGGGTGGTAGTGGTGGTGGTGGTAGTGGTGGTGGTAGTGGTTGTGGTACTGGTGGTGATGGTACTGTTGGTACTGATACTGGTGGTGGTGGTACTGGTGGTAGTGGTAATGGTGGTAGTGGTGGTACTGGTGGTGGTGGTACTGGAGGTAGTGGTGGTGGTACTGGTGGTGGGGGTATTGGTGGTGGTGGTACCGGTGGTGGTACTGGTGGTACTGGTGGTAGTACAGGTTGTGGTACTGGTGGTGGTAGTACTGGTGGTAGTCATACTGTTAGTATTGGATGTGGTGGTACTGTAGGTGGTGGTGGTAGTGGTGGTAGTACTGGTGGTGGTGGTACTGGTTGTGGTGGTACTGGTGGTACTGGTGGTGACACTGGTGGTGGTGGTACTGGTGGTGGTAGTACTGGTGGTGGTGGTACTGGGTGTGGTGGTACTGGTGGTACTGGTGGTACTGGTGGTGGTGGTACTGGTGGCGGTGGTACTGGTGGTGGTACTGGTGGAGGTACAGGTGGTACTGGAGGTGGTTGTGGTACTGGTGGTGCTACTGGTGATGGAACTGGTGGTGGTGGTGGTACTGGTGGTACTGGTGGTAGTGATACTGGTGGTGGATCTGGTGGTGGTGGTACTGGTGGTACTGATGGTGGTACTGGTGGTATTGGTGGTGGTACTGGTAGTGGTACTGGTGGTGGTGTTCATTAATGTGGTACTGGTGGTGGGGGTATTGGTGGTGGTGGTACCGGTGGTGGTACTGGTGGTAGTACAGGTGGTGGTACTGGTGGTGGTACTGGTGGTGGTACTGGTGGTTATGGTGGCACTGGTGGTGGTGGTTCTAGTGGTACTGGTGGTACTGTTGGTGGGGGTACTGGTGGTGTGTGATGGTACTGGTTGGGGTGGTACTGGTGGTAGGGGTGGTGGTGGTAGTGGTGGTGGCACTGGTGTTGGTAGTGGTGGTGGTACTGGTGGTGGTGGTAATGGTGGTGGTGGTGGTGGTACTCTGCTGTGGTGGTACTGGTGGTAGTTGTACTGGTGGGTGAGGTATTGGTGGTGGTGGTACTGGTGGTAGTACAGGTGGTGGTACTGGTGGTGGTAGTGGTGGTAGTGGTGGTGGTACTGGTGGTGATGGTGGCACTGGTGGTCTTGATTCTGGTGGTGGTGGTACTGGTGGTGGTGGTACTGTTGGTGGTACTTGTAGTGGTGGTACTGGTGGTGGTGGCACTGGTGGTGGTCCTGGTGGTGGTGGTGGTACTGGTGGTACTGGTGATGCTGGTGCTGGTGGTGGTACTGATGGTGGTGGTACTGGTGTTGGTGGTACTGGTGGTACTGATTTTGGTACTGGTGGTGGTAGTATTGGTGGTAGTCATACTGGTGGTACTGGAGGTGGTGGTACTGGTGGTGGTGGTAGTGGTGGTGGTACTGGTGGTGGTACCGGTGGTGGTAGTACTGGTGGTGGTGGTAGTACTGGTGGTGGTGGTATTGGTTGTCGTGGTACTGGTGGTGGTACTGGTGGTGGTGGTAGTGGTGGTGGTACTGGTGGTGGTAGTACAGGTGGTGGTAGTGGTGGTGGTACTGGTGGTGATGGTGGCACTGGTAGTGGTGGTTCTGGTGGTGGTTGTGTTACTGGTGGTGCTATTGGTGGTGGTACTGTGGTGGTGGTACTGTGGTGGTGGTACTGGTGGTAGTGGTACTGGTGGTGGAGGTACTGGTGGTGGTGGTGGTACTGGTTGTGGTGGTACTGATGGTGGTGGTGATACTGGTGGTGGTGGTGGTACTGGTGGTGGTACTGGTGGTGGTACTGCTGGAGGTGGCACTGGTGGTGGTGGTGATACTGGTGGTGTTGGTGGTACTGGTGGTGGGGGTACTGGTGGTGGTACTGGTGGTACTGGTGGTGGTCGTACTGGTGGTCGTGGTGGTGGTACTGGTGGTGGTACTGGTGGTACTGGTGTTGGTGGTACTGGTTGTGGTGTTACTGGTTGTGGTGGTGGTGGTGGTGGTACTGGTGGTGGTGGTACTAATACTGGTGGTGGTACTGATGGTGGTGGTACTGGTGGTGGTGGTGGTGGTACTGGTGGTGGTTGTATTGGTGGTGGTGTTAGTGGTGGTGGTACTGGTGGAGGTGGCAACAGTGGTATTGGTGTTACTGGTGGTGGTGGTGGTACTGGTGCTGGTGGTACTGGTGCTGGTGGTACTGGTGGTGGTGGTACTGGTGAAGGTGGTACTGGTGGTGGTGGTGGTACTGGTGGTGGTGGCACTTGTGGTGGTACTGGTACTAGTGGTGGACTGGTACTGGTTGTGGTACTGGTGGTGGTGATACTGGTGGTACTGGTGGTGCTGGTGGTGGAGTTGGTACTTGTGGTGGTGGTACTGGTGGTGGTGGTGGTACTGGTTTTGGTACTGGTGGTGGTAGTACTAGTGGTAGTTATACTGGTGGTACTTGAGGTGGTGGTACTGGTGGTGATGGTACTGGTGGTAGTGGTAGTGGTGGTGGTACTGGTGGTGGTACTGGTGGTGGCAGTACTGGTGGTGGTGGTACTGGTTGTGGTGATACTGGTGGTACAGGTGGTGGTACTGGTAGTGGGACTGGTGGTAGTACTGGTGGTGGTGGTACTGGTGGTGGTACAGGTGGTACTGGTGGTGGTTGTGGTACTGGAGTTGCTACTGGTGATGGTACTGGTGGTGGTGGTACTGGTAGTGGTGGAACTGGTGGTGGTGGTACTGGTGGTGGATCGGGTGGTGGTGGTACTGGTGGTACTGGTGGTATTGGTGGTGGTACTGGTAGTGGTCCTGATGGTGGTGTTCATGGTGGTGGTACTGGTGGTGGGGGTATTGGTGGTGGTGGTAGTGGTGGTACTGGTGGTAGTACAGGTGGTGGTAATGGTGGTGGTAGTGGTGGTGGTACTGGTGGCGATGGTGGCCCTGGTGGTGGTGGTTCTGGTGGTGGTGGTACTGGTGGTGTGTGGTGGTACTGGCTGGGGTGGTACTGGTGGTGGGGTGGTAGTGGTGGTGGTGGTAGTGGTGGTGGCACTGGTGGTGGTAGTGGTGGTGGTGCTGGTGGTGGTACTGGTGGTGATGGTACTGTTGGTACTGATACTGGTGGTGGTGGTACTGGTGGTAGTGGTAATGGTGGTAGTGCTGGTACTGGTGGTGGTGGTACTGGAGGTAGTGGTGGTGGTAGTGGTGGTGGTGTTCATGGTGGTGGTACTGGTGGTGGGGGTATTGGTGGTGGTGGTACTGATGGTGGGACTGGTGGTACTGGTGGTGGTACTGGTGACGGTACTGGTGGTGGTACTGTAGTGGTAGTACTGGTGATGGTACTGGTGGTGGTGGTACTGGTGGTACTGGTGGTGGTGGTAGTGGTACTGGTGGTGGTACTTGTGGTTGTTACTTGTGATGGTTGTGGTACTGGTGGTGGTGGTACTGATGGCGGTGGTACTGGTGGTAGTGGTGGTGGTACTGGTGGTGGTGGTACTGGTGGTGGTGGTGGTAGTACTGGTGGTGGTACTGATGGTGGTGGTACTGGTGGTAGTGGTGGTGGTACTGGTGGTGGTGGTACTGGTGGTGGTGGTAGTGGTAATGGTGGTGGTGTTAGTGGTGGTGGTACTGGAGGAGGTGGCACCAGAGGTATTCGTGTTACTGGTGGTGGTGGTGGTACTGGTGCTGGTGGTACGGGTGCTGGTGGTACTGGTACTGGTGGTACTGGTGGTGGTACTGGTGGAGGTGGCACTTGTGGTGGTACTTATACTAGTGGTGGTACTGGTACTGGTTGTGGTACTGGTGGTGGTGATACTGGTGGTACTGGTGGCAGTACTGGTGGTTCTGGTGCTGGTGCTGGTACTTGTGGTGGTGGTACTGGTGGTGGTGGTACTGGTTTTGGTACTGGTGGTGGTAGTACTGGTGGTAGTTATACTGGTGGTACTGGAGGTGGTGGTACTGGAGGTGGTGGTACTGGTGGTGGTGGTACTGGTGGTACTGGTGGTGGTACTGGTGGTGGTAGTACTGGTGGCGGTGGTACTGGTTGTGGTGATACTCGTGGTAAAGGTGGTGGTACTGGTGGTGGTACTGGTGGTGGTGGTGGTACTGGTGGTGGTACAGGTGGTACTGGTGGCGGTTGTGGTACTGGTGGTGCTATTGGTGATGGAACTGGTGGTGGTGGTGGTACTGGTAGTGGTGGAACTGGTGATGGTGGTACTGGTGGTGGATCTGGTGGTGGTGGTATTGGTGGTGGTACTGGTAGTGGTACTGGTGGTGGTGTTCATGGTGGTGGTACTGGTGGTGGGGGTAGTGGTGGTGGTGGTAGTGGTACCGGTGGTGGTACTGGTGGTAGTACAGGTGGTGGTACTGGTGGTGGTAGTGGTGGTGGTACTGGTGATGATGGTGGCACTGGTGGTTCTGGTGGTGGTGGTACTGGTGGTGTGAGGTGGTACTGGTTGGGGTGGTACTGGTGGTGGGGTGGTAGTGGTGGTGGTGGTGGTGGTAGTGGTGGTGGTAGTGGTGGTGGTAGTGGTGGTGGTACTGGTGGTGATGGTACTGTTGGTACTGATACTGGTGGTGGTGGTACTGGTGGTAGTGGTAATGGTGGTAGTGGTGGTACTGGTGGTGGTGGTACTGGAGGTAGTGGTGGTGGTACTGGTGGTGGGGGTATTGGTGGTGGTGGTACCAGTGGTGGTACTGGTGGTACATGTGGTAGTACAGGTCGTGGTACTGGTGGTGGTAGTACTGGTGGTAGTCATACTGGTGGTATTGGATGTGGTGGTACTGTAGGTGGTGGTACTGGTGGTGGTGGTACTGGTGGTGGTGGTAGTGGTACTGGTGGTGGTAGTACTGGTGGTGGTGGTACTGGTTGTGGTGGTACTGGTGGTGACACTGGTGGTGGTAGTACTGGTGGTGGTGGTACTGGGTGTGGTGGTACTGGTAGTGGTGGTACTGGTGGCGGTGGTACTGGTGGTGGTACAGGTGGTAATGGAGGTGGTTGTGGTACTGGTGGGGCTACTGGTGATGGAACTGGTGGTGGTGGTGGTACTGGTAGTGGTGGTACTGGTGGTAGTGATACTGGTGGTGGATCTGGTGGTGGTGGTACTGGTGGTACTGATGGTGGTACTGGTGGTATTGGTGGTGGTACTGGTAGTGGTACTGGTGGTGGTGTTCATTAATGTGGTACTGGTGGTGGGGGTATTGGTGGTGGTGGTAACGGTGGTGGTACTGGTGGTAGTACAGGTGGTGGTACTGGTGGTGGTAGTGGTGGTGGTAGTGGTGGTGGTACTGGTGGTTATGGTTGCACTGGTGGTGGTGGTTCTGGTGGTGGTGGTACTGGTGGTACTGTTGGTGGGGGTACTGGTGGTGTGTGATGGTACTGGTTGGGGTGGTACTGGTGGTAGGGGTGGTGGTAGTGGTGGTGGCACTGGTGGTGCTAGTGGTGGTGGTACTGGTGGTGGTGGTAATGGTGGCGGTAGTGGTGGTACTCTGCGGTGGTGGTACTGGTGGTAGTGGTACTGGTGGGTGAGGTATTGGTGGTGGTGGTACTGGTGGTACTGGTGGTAGTACAGGTGGTGGTACTGGTGGTGGTAGTGGTGGTAGTGGTGGTGGTACTGGTGGTGATGGTGGCACTGCTGGTCTTGATTCTGGTGGTGGTGGTACTGGTGGTGGTGATGGTGGTGGTACTGTTGGTGGTACTCGTAGTGGTGGTACTGGTGGTGGTGGCACTGGTGGTGGTCCTGGTGGTGGTGGTACTGGTGGTACTGGTGGTGGTACTGGTGGTGCTGGTGCTGGTGGTGGTACTGATGGTGGTGGTACTGGTGGTGGTGGTACTGGTGGTACTGGTTTTGGTACTGGTGGTGGTAGTACTGGTGGTAGTCATACTGGTGGTACTAGAGGTGGTGGTACTGGTGGTGGTGGTAGTGGTGGTGGTACTGGGGGTGGTACCGGTGGTGGTAGTACTGGTGGTGGTGGTACTGGTTGTGGTGGTACTGGTGGTGGTACTGGTGGTGGTGGTAGTGCTGGTGGTACTGGTGGTGGTAGTACAGGTGGTGGTAGTGATGGTGGTACTGGTGGTGATGGTGGCACTGGTAGTGGTGGTTCTGGTGGTGGTTGTGGTACTCGTGGTGCTATTGGTGGTGGTACTGGTGGTGGTGGTACTGTGGTGGTGGTACTGGTGGTAGTGGTACTGGTGGTGGAGGTACTGGTGGTGGTGGTACTGGTTGCGGTGGTACTGATGGTGGTGGTGATACTGGTGGTGGTACTGGTGGTGGTACTGGTGGTGGTACTGCTGGAGGTGGTACTGGTGGTGGTGGTGGTACTGTTGGTGTTGGTGGTACTGGTGGTGGGGGTACTGGTGGTGGTACTGGTGGTGGTGGAACTGGTGGCGTACTGGTGGTGGTCATACAGGTGGTGGTGGTGGTGGTACTGGTGATACTGGTACTGGTGTTGGTGGTACTGGTTGTGGTGTTAGTGGTTGTGGTGGTGGTGGTACTGGTGGTGGTGGTACTAATACTGGTGGTGGTACTGATGGTGGTGGTACTGGTGGTAGTGGTGGTGGTACTGGTGGTGGTGGTAATGGTGGTGGTGTTAGTGGTGGTGGTACTGGTGGAGGTGGCACCAGTGGTATTGGTGTTACTGGTGGTGGTGGTACTGGTGCTGGTGGTACTGGTGCTGGTGGTACTGGTACTGGTGGTACTGGTGGGGGTACTGGTGGTGGTACTGGTGAAGGTGGTACTGGTGGAGGTGGTGGTACTGGTGGTGGTGGCACTTGTGGTGGTACTGGTACTAGTGGTGGTACTGGTACTGGTTGTGGTACTGGTGGTGGTGATACTGGTGGTACTGGTGGTGGTACTGGTGGTCCTGGTGCTGGTGGTGGTGTTGGTACTGGTGGTGGTGGTACTGGTGGTGGTGATGGTACTGGTTTTGGTACTGGTGGTGGTAGTACTAGTGGTAGTTATACTGGTGGTACTGGAGGTGGTGGTACTGGTGGTGGTGGTACTGGTGGTAGTGGTAGTGGTGGTGGTACTGGTGGTGGTACTTGTGGTGGCAGTACTGGTGGTGGTGGTACTGGTTGTGGTGATACTGGTGGTACAGGTGGTGGTACTGGTAGGGGGACTGGTGGTAGTACTGGTGGTGGTGGTACTGGTGGTGGTGGTACTGGTGGTGGTACAGGTGGTACTGGTGGTGGTTGTGGTACTGGTGGTGCTACTGGTGATGGTACTGGTGGTGGTGGCACTGGTAGTGGTGGAACTGGTGGTGGTGGTACTGGTGGTGGATCGGGTGGTGGTGGTACTGGTGGTACTGGTGGTACTGGTGGTATTGGTGGTGGTACTGGTAGTGGTACTGATGGTGGTGTTCATGGTGGTGGTACTGGTGGTGGGGGTATTGGTGGTGGTGGTAGTGGTACCGGTGGTGGTACTGGTGGTACTGGTAGTAGTACAGGTGGTGGTACTGGTGGTGGTAGTGGTGATGGTACTGGTGGTGATGGTGGCTCTGGTGGTGGTGGTTCTGGTGGTGGTGGTACTGGTGGTGTGTGGTGGTACTGGTTGGGGTGGTACTGGTGGTGGGGTGGTAGTGGTGGTGGTGGTAGTGGTGGTGGCACTGTTGTGGTAGTGGTGGTGGTGGTGCTGGTGGTGGTACTGGTGGTGATGGTACTGTTGGTACTGATACTGGTGGTGGTGGTACTGGTGGTAGCGGTAATGGTGGTAGTGCTGGTACTGGTGGTGGTGGTACTGGAGGTAGTGGTGGTGGTACTGGTGGTGGTGGTACTGGTGGTGGTACTGGTGGTGGGGGTATTGGTGGTGGTGGTACCATTGGTGCTACTGGTGGTAGTACAGGTCGTGTTACTGGTGGTGGTTGTGGTGGTAGTGGTGGTGGTACTGGTGGTGATGGTGGCACTGGTGGTGGTGGTTCTGGCGGTGGTGGTACTCGTGGTTCTGTTGGTGTTGGTACTGGTGGTGTGTGGTGGTACTGGTTGGGGAGGTACTGGTGGTGAGGGTGGTAGTGGTGGTGGTGGTAGTGGTGGTGGCACTGGTGGTAGTAGTGGTGGTGGTACTGGTGGTGGTGGTACTGGTGGTGGTGGTACTGCTGGTACTGATACTGGTGGTGGTGGTACTGGTGGTGGTGGTACTGGTGGTGGTACTGGTGGTGGTGGTACTGGTGGAGGTGGTACTGGTGGTGGTGGTACTGGTGGTGGTGGTACTGGTGATGGTACTGGTGGTGGTACTTTGGTGGTAGTACTGGTGGTGGTACTGGTGGTGGTGGTACTGGTACTGGTGGTGGTACTGGTGGTTGTTACTGGTGATGGTTGTGGTACTGTGGGTGGTGGAGGTGGTTCTGGTGGTGGTAGTACTAGTGGTGGTGGTACTGATACTGGTGGTACTGGTGGTGGTGATACTGGTGGTGGTACTGGTGGTGGTTCTGGTACTGGTGGTGGTACTGGTGGTGGTGGTGGTACTGTTGGTGGTATTGGTGGTGGCGGCACTGGTGGTGGTACTGGTGGTGGTGGTACTGGTGGTGGTACTGGTGGTGGTACTGGTGGTGCTGGTAGTGGTTGTGGTACTGGTGATGGTGGTACTGGTTGTGGTGGTACTGGTGGTAGTGGTGGTGGTACTGGTTTTGGTACTGGTGGTGGTAGTACTGGTGGTAGTCATACTGATGGTACTGGAGGTGGTGGTACTGGTGGTGGTGGTAGTGGTCGTGGTATTGGTGGTGGTGGTACTGGTTGTGGTGGTAGTGGTGGTGGTAGTGGTACTGATGGTGGTAGTACTGGTGGTGGTGGTACTGGTTGTGGTGGTACTGGTGGTACTAGTGGTGGTACTGGTGGCGGTACAGGTGGTGGTACTGGTGGTGGTACAGGTTGTACTGGTGGTGGTACAGGTGGTACTGGTGGTGCTACTGGTGATGGAACTGGTGGTGGTACTGGTGGTGGTGGTGGTACTGGTGGTGGGTCTGGTGGTGGTGGTACTGGTGGCACTGATGGTGGTACTGGTGGTATTGGTCATGGTACTGGTAGTGGTACTGGTGGTGGTGTTCAGGGTGGTGGTACTGGTGGTGGGGGTATTGGTGGTGGTGGTGGTGGTGGTGATACCGGTGGTGGTACTGGTGGTAGTACAGGTGGTGGTACTGGTGGTGGTAGTGGTGGTAGTGGTGATGGTACTGGTGGTGGTGATGGTGGTACTGGTGGTGCTGGTTCTGGTGGTGGTGGTACTGGTGGTACCGTTGGTGGTGGTACTGGTGGTGTGTGGTGGTACTGGTTGGGGTGGTACTGGTGGTGGGGGTGGTAGTGGTGGTGGTGGTAGTGGTGGTGGCACTGGTGGTGGTAGTGGTGATGGTACTGGTGGTGGTGGTACTGTTGTGCTGATACTGGTGGTACTGGTGGTGGTGGTAATGGTGGTGGTGGTGGTACTGGTGGTGGTGGCACTGGTGGTGGTGGTACTGGTGGTGGTGGTGGTGGTAGTACTGGTGGTGGTGATACTGGTGGTGGTACTTGTGGGTGGGGTATTGGTGGTGGTGGTGGTACCGGTGGTGGTACTGGTGGTATTGGTGGTAGTACAGGTGGTGGTACTGATGGTGGTAGTGGTGGTGGTACTGGTGGTGATGGTGGCACTGGTGGTGGTGGTTCTGCTGGTGGTGGTACTGGTGATGGTGGTACTGGTTTTGGTACTGGTGGTAGTCATACTTGTGGTACTGGAGGTGGTGGTACTGGAGGTGGTGGTACTGGTGGTGGTGGTACTGGTGGTGGTGGTAGTAGTGCTAGTACTGGTGTTGGTACTGGTGGTGTTGGTACTGGTTGTTGTGGAACTGGTGGTGGTGGTAGTGGTGGTGGTAATGGTGGTGGTACTGGTGGTGGTGGTACTGGTGGTGGTGGTACTGGTTGTGGTGGTACTGGTGGTGGTACAGTTGGTGGTGGTACTGGTGGTGGTACTGGTGGTGGTACAGGTGGTGGTTTTGGTACTGGTGGGGCTACTGGTGATGGAACTGGTGGTGGTGGTGGTACTGGTAGTGGTGGTACTGGTGGTGGTGGTACTGGTGGTGGATCTGGTGGTGGTGGTACTGGTGGTACTGATGGTGGTACTGGTGGTATTGGTGGTGGTACTGGTTGTGGTACTGGTGGTGGTGTTCATGGTGGTGGTACTGGTGGTGGGGGTATTGGTGGTGGTGGTAGTGGTACTGGTGGCGGTACTGGTGGTACTGGTGGTGCTACAGGGGGTGGTAGTGGTGGTGGTACTGGTGGTGATGGTGGCACTGGTGGTGGTTCTGGAGGTGGTGGTACTGGTGGTACTGTTGGTGGTGGTACTGGTGGTGTGTGGTGGTACTGGTTGGGGTGGTACTGGTGGTGGGGGTGGTAGTGGTGGTGGTGGTAGTGGTGGTGGCACTGGCACTGGTGGTGGTAGTGGTGGTGGTACTGGTGGTGGTACTGGTGGTGGTGGTACTGTTGGTGCTGATACTAGTGGTGGTGATACTGGTGGTGGTGGTAATGGTGGTGGTACTGGTGGTGGTGGTATTGGTGGTGGTGGTAGTGGTGGTGGCACTGGTGGTGGTAGTGGTGGTGGTACTGGTGGTGGTAGTGGTGGTGGTGGTACTGGTGGTGGTGGTACTGTTAGTACTGATACTGGTGGTGGTGGTACTGGTGGTGTTGGTAATGGTGGTGGTGGTGGTACTGGTTGTGGTGGTGGTGGTACTGGTGGTGGTGGTACTGATGGTGGTACTGGTGGAGGTGGTGGTGGTGGTACCGGTGGTGGTGGTACTGGTGATGGTAGTGGTGATGGTACTGGTGGTGGTACTGTGGTGGTAGTACTGGTGGTGGTACTGGTGGTGGTGGTACTGGTGGTGGTACTGGTGGTGGTGGTACTGGTGGTACTGGTGGTGGTGGTAGTAGTACTGGTGGTTGTACTGGTGGTTGTTACTGGTGGTTGGTTGTGGTACTGGTGGTGGTGGCACTGGTGGTGGTACTGGTGGTGGTGGTACTTGTACTGGTGGTACTGGTGGTGGTGGTACTGTTGGTGGTACTGGTGGTGGTGGCACTGGTGGTGGTGCTGGTGGGGCTGGTACTGGTGGTGGTGCTGGTGGTGGTACTGGTAGTGGTGGTACTGGTGGTGGTGGTACTGGTGGTGGTACTGGTGGTGGTAATGGTGTGTGCTTCTTTAAGGCAGTGTATTGTATGTCAGACGCACTCGAGCAATTATGAACTCTATTCAGTGTGGTGGTGCCTTGTTACACGTCGCTTATCTGTAGCATATAATAGGAAACAGCTGCAAACTGCCACATAATGCACTACTTTTGTTGAATGTCGGAGTCAAAGACAGAAAGAAGCATGCGGTTTAAGTAGTTGTTATTTAAGCGACTGCCGCTCCTGGTTTGCAGGGATTTCCAGTACCCCTTTTTCTTGTGTTTTGCTCTGCCAAGTTTAACCCCTTCGGTGCTTATGACGAGCTGGACTCGTCATGGCACACAGTGCTCGTGTGCTCATGACGAGTCCAGCTCGTCATAAGACTACCCACGGGGAAGCGCTGGCGCTCCCCGTGGGAATCCGATCGTCGGGTTTTTTGGGGGAAGGCAGGGGAAGGACTTCCCTGCCTCCCCCGCCCTCCCCATCAATGACGTCAGCGCGCGAGGCGCGCTGACATCATTGAGGTTTCCCTTTCTTCCCGACGCGCTGGAAGCCATTTGCTTCCAGCGCGTCGGGGAAATAAGGTGAGTTTTGGCTCGGGGAGGGGAGTTTGATTCGAAAAGAGACATCGAGGGAAAGGAAAGGGTTTTCCTTTCCCCCGATGCCTCTTTGTGCATTCCTGCTGCACGATCATGTGATCGTGCAGCAGGAATGCCCACGAGGGAGGGAGGGCGCAATTCTCCTGCAGAATTCGTGAGCGTGGAGATGTGCCTTCTCTCAATTTACACCCTGAAAAGTTAGCTGTAATACTTGATGGAGGTCTTTGCATCCTTGAATTTCTCGAGCGCAATCCTCGTGTAGTTCCCGTGACCAGGAGGTTCCTTCTCCTCGTCTGCCACTGCGATCCTGCTCTGACCCTTTATAAACAAGAGGCATGTGAACGGGCCTAGAAGCCCCGCTCGTTTGGCCCCGCCACACATACACTAGCGGTATGCAACGTATGCCCGCCCTTTCCCCACTATGATGGACAGCTTACTCAAAGGACCCCGGCGCTTTCGGCGCGGTGGCAAAGTTACAGACTCACAGGTCACTGGAGACAATTCTTCTGGTCCTTTTCGCAGCTGTAGTGTAGGAAAGGCACTATACATTTACCCAACGAGGTAGCACTTACTGATTAGCCAGTAGAAAGTACTCCAGTTGAGTAGAGGTATTGCACAAAACGGTGGCATCTTCGTGGATAAATATGCAGGGCAGATGTGCCTTCTCTCCATTTCCAACGTGAAAAGTTAGCTGTAATCCTTGATGGAGGTCTTTGCATCCTTGAATTTCTCGAGCGCAATGCTCGTGTAGTTCCTGTGACCAGGAGGTTCCTTCTCCTCGTCTGCCGCTGAGATCCTGCTCTGACCCTTTATAAACAAGAGGCATGTGAACGGGCCTAGAAGCCCCGCTCGTTTGGCCCCGCCACACATACACTAGCGGTATGCAACGTATGCCCGCCCTTTCCCCACTATGATGGACAGCTTACTCAAAGGACCCCGGCGCTTTCGGCGCGGTGGCAAAGTTACAGACACACAGGTCACTGGAGACAAATCTTCTGGTCCTTTACGCAGCTGTAGTGTAGGAAAGGCACTATACATTTACCCAACGAGGTAGCACTTACTGATTAGCCAGTAGAAAGTACTCCAGTTGAGTAGAGGTATTGCACAAAACGGTGGCATCTTCGTGGATAAATATGCAGGGCAGATGTGCCTTCTCTCCATTTCCAACGTGAAAAGTTAGCTGTAATCCTTGATGGAGGTCTTTGCATCCTTCATTTTCTCGAGCGCAATTCTCGTGTAGAATTTGTGAGCGTGGAGATGTGCCTTCTCTCCATTTACACCCTGAAAAGTTAGCTGTAATCCTTGATGGAGGTCTTTGCATCCTTGAATTTCTCGAGCGCAATGCTCGTGTAGTTCCTGTGACCAGGAGGTTCCTTATCCTCGTCTGCCGCTGAGATCCTGCTCTGACCCTTTATAAACAAGAGGCATGTGAACGGGCCTAGAAGCCCCGCTCGTTTGGCCCCGCCACACATACACTAGCGGTATGCAACGTATGCCCGCCCTTTCCCCACTAATGATGGACAGCTTACTCAAAGGACCCCGGCGCTTTCGGCGCGGTGGCAAAGTTACAGACACACAGGTCACTGGAGACAATTCTTCTGGTCCTTTACGCAGCTGTAGTGTAGGAAAGGCACTATACATTTACCCAACGAGGTAGCACTTACTGATTAGCCAGTAGAAAGTACTCCAGTTGAGTAGAGGTATTGCACAAAACGGTGGCATCTTCGTGGATAAATATGCAGGGCAGATGTGCCTTCTCTCCATTTCCAACGTGAAAAGTTAGCTGTAATCCTTGATGGAGGTCTTTGCATCCTTCATTTTCTCGAGCGCAATTCTCGTGTAGAATTCGTGAGCGTGGAGATGTGCTTTCTCTCCATTTACACCCTGAAAAGTTAGCTGTAATCCTTGATGGAGGTCTTTGCATCCTTGAATTTCTCGAGCGCAATGCTCGGGTAGTTCCTGTGACCAGGAGGTTCCTTCTCCTCGTCTGCCGCTGAGATCCTGCTCTGACCCTTTATCCCTTCGGTGCTTATGACGAGCTGGACTCGTCATGGCACACAGTGCTCGTGTGCTCATGACGAGTCCAGCTCGTCATAAGACCACCCACGGGGAAGCGCTGGCGCTCCCCCGTGGGAATCCGATCGTTAGGTTTTTTTTGGGGGTCGGCAGGGGAAGGGCTTCCCTGCCTCCCCCGCCCCATCAATGACATCAGCGCGCGAGGTGCGCTGACATCATTGAGGGTTTCCCTTTCTTCCCGACGCGCTGGAAGCCATTTGCTTCCAGCGCGTCGGGGAAATCAGGTGAGGTTTGGCTCGGGGAGGGGGGGTTTGTATCAAAAGAGGCATCGAGGGAAAGGAAAGGGTTTTCCTTTCCCCGATGCCTCTTTGTGCATTCCTGCTGCACGATCATGTGATCGTGCAGCAGGAATGCCCACTAGGCACCAGGGTTTTTTTTATTTTTGTGTTGGGGAGTGGCCAAAAGGGCAAGGGTTGCTCCCTTTACGGGTGTGAATATTTTATTTATACTGTTAGGCCCACCTACCCCTTAGCTTGGCTGGTGGATTGTGTGTGGACTGGTGCATTATTTGCATATGTGATTGTAATGTTTTTTTTCTCCTTTTTATTCTAGTGTAAAGCTTTTGATTCCTGTTTGCGGTTTCGGCAGTTGTGGTTCTGCAGTTTTGCGTAATTGCATTTATTTGGTAAGAAAAATATTTTTGTTGTGTGTACTCCAAATGAGTATTATTGTCATGCATGAATGAATTTTTTTGTAAGTGGTGCCATAATGGCAGCATATTTGTTAGTGTTCAGAGCATGAAATTCTTTGCGATGTTTTGCATTGTCTTATGTGTAATTTTTTTCTTCTTCTTTTTAGTGGGATATTGTTGATCCTTACTGTGTCTGTGCAGAGTAGGTGGTGGTGAGTCTAGCTGCTTCTGTCACGTGAGTGGTATAGTGTTGGAGTATATAGGTCTTTGTGATAAAGCTACATTTTGTTTATTTCTTTTTTTTTACAAAGGGTTTGTTGTTGTTGACTTGTTTGACAAGTAACCTTTATTAGTAAGCATTATGGCTAGCCGTAGAATTACTGCTCAGCAGGTGGTTGGTTTGCTTCTTGAATCTTCCTCTGAGCAGGATTATGAGACTGACAGTGCGTCTGAGGGAGAGGAGGGAGGGGAAGATTCAGGCAGTGAGTTTTCTCTCCACATGGAATCATCGGATGATGAAGGTACTCTCAGTGCAGATGAAGTGCCTGATTTAGAGGAGGATACTACTGTGCCGATGGTGCAAGAGGCATCTGGATTGCAGCCTGGGGCTGCTAGGCTTCCTACTGGAAGTGCTGGACTCTGGGTTGATCCAAACATGGTGCAGCCGGTGTTGCCTGCCTTTAGTGGTTATGCAGGGTGTAGAGTGGATTGTGAACATTATTTGCCTATACAGTATTTTCAGTTGTTTATGGATGATGTATTTTTGGGTGAGATTGTTGAGCAGACTAATTTGTATGCTGAACAGTTTTTGAGGGACAACAGTGCCAGACTTAGGCCCCTTTCTAGAGCTACCCGGTGGAGTCCCACAAATCTGGAAGAGATGAAGAAGTTTTTGGGTTTGACTTTTTTGATGGGTTTGATAAGGAAGCCGTCCATGGGTTCATATTGGTCTACCAGTCCCTTGATGGCAACGGCCATATTTCCTGCAGTTATGACTCGTGATCGGTATTTACTTTTGCTTCGGATGCTGCATTTTGTTGATAATGGTTTGGCGTTGCCACGAGATCACCCTGAATGTGACCGTCTTTTTAAGATTCGGCCTGTTCTTGATCACTTTGTAGATCGATTTTCAGAGATCTATACTCCAGGGAAAGAAATATCTATTGATGAGTCTTTGGTGCTGTTCAAGGGCCGTTTGGTTTTTAGGCAGTACATTCCTAGCAAGAGGGCACGCTATGGAATTAAGCTGTATATGTTGTCTGAGAGTAGGACAGGATATGTTTTTAATTTGCGTGTGTACACTGGTAGGGATTCCACTATTGACCCCCTAGTTGTCCGTCCACTTTAGTAGGAGTTTCAGAGAAAATTGTGTGGGAACTTGCTAGAGGACTGTTTAACAGAGGCCACCATTTGTACCTTGATAACTTCTACACTGCTGTGCAATTGTTTAAGGAATTGTTCAAAGTGGACACTTTTGCTTGTGGCACAATCCGCTCTAACCGTAAAGGTTATCCAAAAGAGCTTGTTTGCAAAAAACTTCAGAGGGGACAGTGCAGTGCCTTGCGTAGTGAGGAACTGCTAGCTGTGAAATTTGTGGACAGGAGGGATGTGTACATGCTGACTACCATCCATGATGAGAGTACTTCACCTGTGGCTGTTTGGGGTCAGATTGCTGAAGTGCGCAAACCTGTGTGCATTTTAGACTACAATAAGCACATGGGTGGTGTTGATAGAGTAGATCAGAGGTTGGAACCTTACACTGCTATTCGTAAGTCTTACATTTGGTATAAGAAGTTGGCCATCCATCTCTTCAATTTAGCAACTTTCAATGCTTTTGTTGTGTTCAAGGAGTGTTCTCCTGCGTCAAAGTTGACTTTTGTTCAGTTTCAGGAGTCTGTCATAGGCAGCCTTGTTGTTGTGGAACAGGCAAGTGTTCCTAGAGTTGGAGTGGTGGAGGATGTGGCTCGATTGAAAGATCGCCACTTTCCTAATCACATTCCTCCTACACTCTCAAAAGACTTTCCCACTAGGAGATGTAGAGTCTGTTGGCGAAGAGGTACGCGGAAGGAGACTCGTATGTACTGCCCTGAGTGTCCTTCTAACCCTGGGCTGTGTGTGCCTGCTTGTTATAGAGCGTACCACAAGCAAAAGAATTATTGGGAGCAACCATGAGTGGTAAAGTGAACTGCCTGGTCTGTAATGTTTAAGAATTGTTGTTCTGTTTCAAGGTTGGCATTAGTGCAATGTTTCTGATTTTGTGTTAGTAGATTTGTATCTATTTGCAATTTGTTTGTGTTTTCTTTTTGTATAAAAAAATCCTAAATGTGATGGTGGTGTGTGTAGGCTGGTGCTTGGCTGGCGGTGTGCGTGGAGTGGCGCTTGGCTGGCGGTGTGCGGGGAGTGGCTCTTGGCTGGCGGTGTGCGTGGAGTGGTGCTTGGCTGGCGGTGTGCGTGGAGTGGCGCTAGGCTGGCGGTGTGCGTGGAGTGGCGCTAGGCTGGCGGTGTGCGTGGAGTGGCGCTTGGCTGGCGGTGTGTGTGGCGTGGCGCTTGGCTGGCGGTGTGCGTGGACTGTCGCTCGGCTGGCAGTGTGTGAGTAGTGACTTGCTGCTGGTCACTACACACACTGCTAGCCGAGCGACACTCCACGCAATCCATCAGCTTGTGTGGTTGCTGTGTTAGGAATGTGGGCGTGTGAAAGTGATGGGCCCTTGAATGGCGCTGTCTGCTGGTGTGAGTGTTGTAATGTGATGGGCCCGCGGCTGGTGGTGTGAATGGTTTTGTATTTGTCACACGTATGAAAGGTGTATGAATGGCCTGTAAAGAGGTTGGTGCCTTGTCGTGGCTTTACAGCTCACGAGCTGTGAGTCAATGGTTCAGTTTCTCGTCCTTTCAATTATTAACAGTGCATTTCATTTTTGTGAAATCACTTGTTAATACAATTGTATATACTGAACCATCACTCACCCTCGTGCCAAATCCAACCAGTATGTGTGTGTGTGCTTGAGGATTAGATGGCTGTGCAGTAATATTTTTTTTTTGTCTTTCTCAAGCAGGGTGTACCTTGTCCCTTTTTGTGAATGTTGTAATGTGTTTGTTTCGTGCCTGGGGGTGTGAATGGTCTTGTGTGTATCACGTATGAAAGGTGTGTGAATAGCCTGTAAAGTGGTTGGGGCCTTGACATGGCTTTACAGCTCACGAGCTGCGAGTCACTGGTTCCGTTTTTGTCCTTTCAATTATTGACAGTGCATTTCATTTTTGTGAAATCTCTTGTTAATAAAATTGTATATACTGAACCATCACTTGCCCTCGTGCCAAATCCAACCAGTATGTGTGTGTGCTTGAGGAATAGATGGCTGTGCAGTAATCTTTGTCTTTTTAGTCTGTCTGCCAAGGTGTACATTCCGTCTAAGAATAACCTACCAACTGTAGATATTGTCGTAAACGAAACACCCATGGGAGTACATGGTGATATCTCTCTTGTGGATCCCAACAAGTTATGGTACCCACAATGTCCTGCAAACCTCAAAATGTCTGTCACATTTTCCTTGCAATATTGTGCCAAAATTTTCACGCTGCAGAAATAAACAACACATTATCTCAAAATGGACCTGGTTTTGCAAGGGGGGTCACCTGGGTTTTTGGCCCAGTGCTCGGCGGCCATCTAGGGAAACCTACCAAACCCACACATTTCTGAAAAGTATACACCCGGGGGCTTCCAGGGAGGTATGGCTTGCGTGGATCCCCCAACGTTTCCTTACCCAGAATCCCCTGCAAACCTCACTTTTAGCTGAAAAAATCACTTTTTTCACACATTTTTGTGTGGGAAAGTGTGGCATCACTGGCCTCACACAAATTTCCTACCACCCAGCGTTCCCCCAGGTCTCCCGATAAAAATGGTGCCTCACTTGTGTGGAAGGCCCAAGTACCCGCGACAGGCAAGGGCCCACAACGTATTGAGGCGACCTCAAAATGGCCTTTCACAAAACCACCTTGTTTTGCAAGGGGGTCACCTGGGTTTTTGGCCCAGTGCTCGGCGGCCATCTAGGAAACCTACCAAACCCACACATTTCTGAAAAGTAGACACCCGGGGCTTCCAGGGAGGTATGGCTTGCATGGATCCCCCAACGTTTCCTTACCCAGAATCCCCTGCAAACCTCACTTTTAGCTGAAAAAATCACTTTTTCACACATTTTTGTGTGGGAAAGTGTGGCATCACTGGCCTCACACAAATTTCCTACCACCCAGCGTTCCCCAGGGCTCCCGATAAAAATGGTGCCTCACTTGTGTGGGAGGCCCAAGTACCCGCGACAGGCAAGGGCCCACAACGTATTGAGGTGACCTCAAATGGCCTTTCACAAAACCACCTGGTTTTGCAAGGGGGTCACCTGGGTTTTTGGCCCAGTGCTCGGCGGCCATCTAGGGAAACCTACCAAACCCACACATTTCTGAAAAGTAGACACCCGGGGGCTTCCAGGGAGGTATGGCTTGCGTGGATCCCCCAACGTTTCTTACCCAGAATCCCCTGCAAACCTCACTTTTAGCTGAAAAAATCACTTTTTTCACACATTTTTGTGTGGGAAAGTGTGGCATCACTGGCCTCACACAAATTTCCTACCACCCAGCGTTCCCCCAGGTCTCCCGATAAAAATGGTGCCTCACTTGTGTGGGAGGCCCAAGTACCCGCGACAGGCAAGGGCCCACAACGTATTGAGGCGACCTCAAAATGGCCTTTCACAAAACCACCTGGTTTTGCAAGGGAGTCACCTGGGTTTTGGCCCAGTGCTCGGCGGCCATCTAGGAAACCTACCAAACCCACATATTTCTGAAAAGTAGACACCCGAGGGCTTCCAGGGAGGTATGGCTTGCGTGGATCCCCCAACGTTTCCTTACCCAGAATCCCCTGCAAACCTCACTTTTAGCTGAAAAAATCACTTTTTCACACATTTTTGGGTGGAAAGTGTGGCATCACTGGCCTCACACAAATTTCCTACCACCCAGCGTTCCCCAAGTCTCCCGATAAAATGGTGCCTCACTTGTGTGGGAGGCCCAAGTACCCGCGACAGGCAAGGGCCCACAACGTATTGAGGCGACCTCAAAATGGCCTTTCACAAAACCACCTGGTTTTGCAAGGGAGTCACCTGGGTTTTGGCCCGTGCTCGGCGGCCATCTAGGAAACCTACTAAACCCACACATTTCTGAAAAGTAGACACCCGGGGCTTCCAGGGAGGTATGTCTTGCGTGGATCCCCAACGTTTCTTACCCAGAATCCCCTGCAAACCTCACTTTTAGCTGAAAAATCACTTTTTCACACATTTTTGTGTGGGAAGTGTGGCATCACTGGCCTCACACAAATTTCCTACCACCCAGTGTTCCCCAGGTCTCCCGATAAAAATGGTGCCTCACTTGTGTGGGAGGCCCAAGTACCCGCGACAGGCAAGGGCCCACAACGTATTGAGGCGACCTCAAAATGGCCTTTCACAAAACCACCTGGTTTTGCAAGGGAGTCACCTGGGTTTTGGCCCGTGCTCGGCGGCCATCTAGGAAACCTACCAAACCCACACATTTCTGAAAAGTAGACACCCGGGTGCTTCCATGGAGGTATGGCTTGCGTGGATCCCCCAACGTTTCCTTACCCAGAATCCCCTGCAAACCTCACTTTTAGCTGAAAAATCACTTTTTTCACACATTTTGTGTGGGAAAGTGTGGCATCACTGGCCTCACACAAATTTCCTACCACCCAGCGTTCCCCAGGTCTCCCGAAAAAATGGTGCTTCACTTGTGTGGGAGGCCCAAGTACCCGCGACAGGCAAGGGCCCAAAACATTTTTGATAGGCAATGTTGATGTTGCCTCAAAACGTTTTGTGTCCTTGCATGTCGCTGGTACTTGGGCCTCCCACACAAGTGAGGCACCATTTTTATAGGGAGACCTGGGGAACACTGGGTGGTAGGAATTTTGTGTGAGGCCAGTGATGCCACACTTTCCCACACAAAAATGTGTGAAAAAAGTGATTTTTTCAGCTAAAATTGAGGTTTGCAGGGGATTCTGGGTAAGGAAACGTTGGGGGATCCACTCAAGCCATACCTCCCTGGAAGCCCCGGGTGTCTACTTTTCAGAAATGTGTGGGTTTGGTAGGTTTCCTAGATGGCCGCTGAGCACGGGCCAAAACCCAGGTGACCCCTTGCAAAACCAGGTGGTTTTGCGAAAGGCCATTTTGAGGTCGCCTCACTACGTTGTGGGCCCTTGCCTGTCGCGGGTACTTGGGCCTCCCACACAAGTGAGGCACCATTTCTATCGGGAGACCTGGGGGAACGCTGGGTGGTAGGAAATTTGTGTGAGGCCAGTGATGCCACACTTTCCCACACAAAAATGTGTGAAAAAGTGATTTTTTCAGCTAAAATTGAGGTTTGCAAGGGATTCTGGGTAAGGAAACATTGGGGGATCCACGCAAGCCATACCTCCCTGGAAGCCCCGGGTGTCTACTTTTCAGAAATGTGTGGGTTTGGTAGGTTTCCTAGATGGCCGCCGAGCACAGGGCCAAAACCCAGGTGACCCCCTTGCAAAACCAGGTGGTTTTGAGATAGGCAATTTTGAGGTCGCCTCACTACGTTGTGGGCCCTTGCCTGTCACGGGTACTTGGGCCTCCCACACAAGTGAGGCACCATTTTTATCGGGAGACCTGGGGAACGCTGGGTAGTAGGAAATTTGTGTGAGGCCAGTGATGCCACACTTTCCCACACACAAATGTGTGAAAAAAGTGATTTTTTCAGCTAAAATTGAGGTTTGCAAGGTATTCTGGGTAAGGAAACGTTGGGGATCCACGCAAGCCATACCTCCTGGAAGCCCCGGGTGTCTACTTTTCAGAACTGTGTGGGTTTGGTAGGTTTCCCTAGATGGCCGCCGAGCACAGGGCCAAAAACCCAGGTGACTCCCTTGCAAAACCAGGTGGTTTTGAGATAGGCAATTTTGAGGTCGCCTCACTACGTTGTGGGACCTTGCCTGTCACGGGTACTTGGGCCTCCCACACAAGTGAGGTACCATTTTTCTCGTAAGACTTTGGGGAACGCGGGTGGGTGGAAATTTGTGGATCCACGCAGATTCCAGAACTTTCCACCACAGAAATGTGGGGAAAATGTGTTTTTTGGACAATTTTTATGTTTGCAAGGGATTCTGGGTAACAGAACCTGGTGGGAGGCAGTCAAGTCACCCCATCCTGGATTCCCCTGGGTGTCTAGTTTCCAAAAATGTATAGATTTGCTAGGTTTCCCTAGGTGCCGGCAGAGGTAGGGTTCAAAAACTACAGCTAGGCACTTTGCCAAAAAAGGGTCATTTTTCACTGCGAAATTGAGGTGTGACCACGTTGCGTTTTGCGCCGTTTCCTGTCGCAGGCACTAGGCCGACCCACACAAGTGAGGTACCATTTTTCTCGTAAGACTTTGGGGGACGCGGGGTGGGTGGAAATTTGTGGATCCACGCAGATTCCAGAACTTTCCACCACAGAAATGTGGGGAAAATGTGTTTTTTTACAATGTTTTATGTTTGCAAGGGATTTTGGGTAACAGAACCTGGTGGGAGGCAGTCAAGTCACCCCATCCTGGATTCCCCTGGGTGTCTAGTTTTCAAAAATGTATAGGTTTGCTAGGTTTCCCTAGGTGCCGGCAGAGGTAGGGTTCAAAAACTACAGCTAGGCACTTTGCAAAAAAAGGTCATTTTTCACTGCGAAATTGAGGTGTGACCACGTTGCGTTTTGCGCCGTTTCCTGTCGCAGGCACTAGGCCGACCCACACAAGTGAGGTACCATTTTTCTCGTAAGACTTTGGGGAACGCGGGGTGGGTGGAAATTTGTGGATCCACGCAGATTCCAGAACTTTCCACCACAGAAATGTGGGGAAAATGTGTTTTTTTGGACAATGTTTTATGTTTGCAAGGGATTCTGGGTAACAGAACCTAGTGGGAGGCAGTCAAGTCACCCCATCCTGGATTCCCCTGGGTGTCTAGTTTTCAAAAATGTATAGGTTTGCTAGGTTTCCCTAGGTGCCGGCAGAGCTAGGGTTCAAAAACTACAGCTAGGCACTTTGCCAAAAAAGGGTCATTTTTCTCTGCGAAATTGAGGTGTGACCATGTTGCGTTTTGCGCCGTTTCCTGTCGCAGGCACTAGGCCGACCCACACAAGTGAGGTACCATTTTTTTCGTAAGACTTTGGGGAACGCGGGGTGGGTGGAAATTTGTGGATCCACGCAGATTCCAGAACTTTCCACCACAGAAATGTGGGGAAAATGTGGTTTTTTGGACAATTTTTTAGGTTTGCAAGGGATTCTGGGTAACAGAACCTGGTGGGAGGCAGTCAAGTCACCCCATACTGGATTCCCCTGGGTGTCTAGTTTTAAAAAATGTATAGGTTTGCTAGGTTTCCCTAGGTGCCGGCAGAGCTAGGGTTCAAAAACTACAGCTAGGCACTTTGCCAAAAAAGGGTCATTTTTCACTGCAAAATTGAGGTGTGACCACGTTGCGTTTTGCGCCGTTTCCTGTCGCAGGCACTAGGCTGACCCACACAAGTGAGGTACCATTTTTCTCATAAGACTTTGGGGAACGCGGGGTGGGTGGAAATTTGTGGATCCACGCAGATTCCAGAACTTTCCACCACAGAAATGTGGGGAAAATGTGTTTTTTTGACAATTTTTTATGTTTGCAAGGGATTCTGGGTAACAGAACCTGGTGGGAGGCAGTCAAGTCACCCCATCCTGGATTCCCCTGGGTGTCTAGTTTTCAAAAATGTATAGGTTTGCTAGGTTTCCCTAGGTGCCGGCAGAGCTAGGGTTCAAAAACTACAGCTAGGCACTTTGCCAAAAAGGGTCATTTTTCACTGCGAAATTGAGGTGTGACCACGTTGCGTTTTGCGCCGTTTCCTGTCGCAGGCACTAGGCCGACCCACACAAGTGAGGTACCATTTTTCTCGTAAGACTTTGGGGAACGTGGGGTGGGTGGAAATTTGTGGATCCACGCAGATTCCAGAACTTTCCACCACAGAAATGTGGGGAAAATGTGTTTTTTTGACAATTTTTTATGTTTGCAAGGGATTCTGGGTAACAGAACCTGGTGGGAGGCAGTCAAGGCACCCCATCCTGGATTCCCCTGGGTGTCTAGTTTTCAAAAATGTATAGGTTTGCTAGGTTTCCCTAGGTGCCGGCAGAGGTAGGGTTCAAAAACTACAGCTAGGCACTTTGCCAAAAAAGGGTAATTTTTCACTGCGAAATTGAGGTGTGACCACGTTGCGTTTTGCGCTGTTTCCTGTCGCAGGCACTAGGCCGACCCACACAAGTGAGGTACCATTTTTCTCGTAAGACTTTGGGGAACGCGGGGTGGGTGGAAATTAGTGGATCCACGCAGATTCCAGAACTTTCCACCACAGAAATGTGGGGAAAATGTGTTTTTTTGACAATTTTTTATGTTTGCAAGGGATTTTGGGTAACAGAACCTGGTGGGAGGCAGTCAAGTCACCCCATCCTGGATTCCCCTGGGTGTCTAGTTTTCAAAAATGTATAGGTTTGCTAGGTTTCCCTAGGTGCCGGCAGAGGTAGGGTTCAAAAACTACAGCTAGGCACTTTGCCAAAAAAGGGTCATTTTTCACTGCGAAATTGAGGTGTGACCACGTTGCGTTTTGTGCCGTTTCCTGTCGCAGGCACTAGGCCGACCCACACAAGTGAGGTACCATTTTTCTCGTAAGACTTTGGGGGACGCGGGGTGGGTGGAAATTTGTGGATCCACGCAGATTCCAGAACTTTCCACCACAGAAATGTGGGGAAAATGTGGTTTTTTTGACAATTTTTTATGTTTGCAAGGGATTCTGGGTAACAGAACCTGGTGGGAGGCAGTCAAGTCACCCCATCCTGGATTCCCCTGGGTGTCTAGTTTTCAAAAATGTATAGGTTTGCTAGGTTTCCCTAGGTGCCGGCAGAGGTAGGGTTCAAAAACTACAGCTAGGCACTTTGCCAAAAAAGGGTAATTTTTCACTGCGAAATTGAGGTGTGACCACGTTGCGTTTTGCGCCGTTTCCTGTCGCAGGCACTAGGCCGACCCACACAAGTGAGGTACCATTTTTCTCATAAGACTTTGGGGAACGCGGGGTGGGTGGAAATTTGTGGATCCACGCAGATTCCAGAACTTTCCACCACAGAAATGTGAGGAAAATGTGTTTTTTGGACAATTTTTTATGTTTGCAAGGGATTCTGGGTAACAGAACCTGGTGGGAGGCAGTCAAGTCACCCCATCCTGGATTCCCCTGGGTGTCTAGTTTTCAAAAATGTATAGGTTTGCTAGGTTTCCCTAGGTGCCGGCAGAGCTAGGGTTAAAAAACTACAGCTAGGCACTTTGCCAAAAAGGGTCATTTTTCACTGCGAAATTGAGGTGTGACCACGTTGCGTTTTGCGCCGTTTCCTGTCGCAGGCACTAGGCCGACCCACACAAGTGAGGTACCATTTTTCTCGTAAGACTTTGGGGAACGCGGGGTGGGTGGAAATTTGTGGATCCACGCAGATTCCAGAACTTTCCACCACAGAAATGTGGGGAAAATGTGTTTTTTTTGACAATTTTTTATGTTTGCAAGGGATTCTGGGTAACAGAACCTGGTGGGAGGCAGTCAAGTCACCCCATCCTGGATTCCCCTGGGTGTCTAGTTTTCAAAAATGTATAGGTTTGCTAGGTTTCCCTAGGTGCCGGCAGAGGTAGGGTTCAAAAACTACAGCTAGGCACTTTGCCAAAAAAGGGTCATTTTTCACTGCGAAATTGAGGTGTGACCACGTTGTGTTTTGCGCCGTTTACTGTCGCAGGCACTAGGCCGACCCACACAAGTGAGGTACCATTTTTCTCGTAAGACTTTGGGGGACGCGGGGTGGGTGGAAATTTGTGGATCCACGCAGATTCCAGAACTTTCCACCACAGTAATGTGGGGAAAATGTGGTTTTTTTGACCATTTTTTATGTTTGCAAGGGATTCTGGGTAACAGAACCTGGTGGGAGGCAGTCAAGTCACCCCACTCTGGATTCCCCTGGGTGTCTAGTTTTCAAAAATGTATAGGTTTGCTAGGTTTCCCTAGGTGCCGGCAGAGGTAGGGTTCAAAAACTACAGCTAGGCACTTTGCCAAAAAAGGGTCATTTTTCACTGCGAAATTGAGGTGTGACCACGTTGCGTTTTGCGCCGTTTCCTGTCGAAGGCACTAGGCCGACCCACACAAGTGAGGTACCATTTTTCTCGTAAGACTTTGGGGAACGCGGGGTGGGTGGAAATTTGTGGATCCACGCAGATTCCAGAACTTTCCACCACAGAAATGTGGGGAAAATGTGTTTTTTTGACAATTTTTTATGTTTGCAAGGGATTCTGGGTAACAGAACCTGGAGGGAGGCAGTCAAGTCACCCCATCCTGGATTCCCCTGGGTGTCTAGTTTTCAAAAATGTATAGGTTTGCTAGGTTTCCCTAGGTGCCGGCAGAGGTAGGGTTCAAAAACTACAGCTAGGCACTTTGCCAAAAAGGGTCATTTTTCACTGCGAAATTGAGGTGTGACCACGTTGCGTTTTGCGCCGTTTCCTGTCGCAGGCACTAGGCCGACCCACACAAGTGAGGTACCATTTTTCTCGTAAGACTTTGGGGAACGCGGGGTGGGTGGAAATTTGTGGATCCACGCAGATTCCAGAACTTTCCACCACAGAAATGTGGGGAAAATGTGTTTTTTTGACAATTTTTTATGTTTGCAAGGGATTCTGGGTAACAGAACCTGGTGGGAGGCAGTCAAGGCACCCCATCCTGGATTCCCCTGGGTGTCTAGTTTTCAAAAATGTATAGGTTTGCTAGGTTTCCCTAGGTGCCGGCAGAGGTAGGGTTCAAAAACTACAGCTAGGCACTTTGCCAAAAAAGGGTAATTTTTCACTGCGAAATTGAGGTGTGACCACGTTGCGTTTTGCGCCGTTTCCTGTCGCAGGCACTAGGCCGACCCACACAAGTGAGGTACCATTTTTCTCGTAAGACTTTGGGGAACGCGGGGTGGGTGGAAATTAGTGGATCCACGCAGATTCCAGAACTTTCCACCACAGAAATGTGGGGAAAATGTGGTTTTTTTGACAATTTTTTATGTTTGCAAGGGATTTTGGGTAACAGAACCTGGTGGGAGGCAGTCAAGTCACCCCATCCTGGATTCCCCTGGGTGTCTAGTTTTCAAAAATGTATAGGTTTGCTAGGTTTCCCTAGGTGCCGGCAGAGGTAGGGTTCAAAAACTACAGCTAGGCACTTTGCCAAAAAAGGGTCATTTTTCACTGCGAAATTGAGGTGTGACCACGTTGCGTTTTGTGCCGTTTCCTGTCGCAGGCACTAGGCCGACCCACACAAGTGAGGTACCATTTTTCTCGTAAGACTTTGGGGGACGCGGGGTGGGTGGAAATTTGTGGATCCACGCAGATTCCAGAACTTTCCACCACAGAAATGTGGGGAAAATGTGGTTTTTTTGACAATTTTTTATGTTTGCAAGGGATTCTGGGTAACAGAACCTGGTGGGAGGCAGTCAAGTCACCCCATCCTGGATTCCCCTGGGTGTCTAGTTTTCAAAAATGTATAGGTTTGCTAGGTTTCCCTAGGTGCCGGCAGAGGTAGGGTTCAAAAACTACAGCTAGGCACTTTGCCAAAAAGGGTAATTTTTCACTGCGAAATTGAGGTGTGACCACGTTGCGTTTTGCGCCGTTTCCTGTCGCAGGCACTAGGCCGACCCACACAAGTGAGGTACCATTTTTCTCGTAAGACTTTGGGGAACGCGGGGTGGGTGGAAATTTGTGGATCCACGCAGATTCCAGAACTTTCCACCACAGAAATGTGAGGAAAATGTGTTTTTTGGACAATTTTTTATGTTTGCAAGGGATTCTGGGTAACAGAACCTGGTGGGAGGCAGTCAAGTCACCCCATCCTGGATTCCCCTGGGTGTATAGTTTTCAAAAATGTATAGGTTTGCTAGGTTTCCCTAGGTGCCGGCAGAGCTAGGGTTCAAAAACTACAGCTAGGCACTTTGCCAAAAAAGGGTCATTTTTCACTGCGAAATTGAGGTGTGACCACGTTGCGTTTTGCGCCGTTTCCTGTCGCAGGCACTAGGCCGACCCACACAAGTGAGGTACCATTTTTCTCGTAAGACTTTGGGGAACGCGGGGTGGGTGGAAATTTGTGGATCCACGCAGATTCCAGAACTTTCCACCACAGAAATGTGGGGAAAATGTGTTTTTTTTGACAATTTTTTATGTTTGCAAGGGATTCTGGGTAACAGAACCTGGTGGGAGGCAGTCAAGTCACCCCATCCTGGATTCCCCTGGGTGTCTAGTTTTCAAAAATGTATAGGTTTGCTAGGTTTCCCTAGGTGCCGGCAGAGGTAGGGTTCAAAAACTACAGCTAGGCACTTTGCCAAAAAAGGGTCATTTTTCACTGCGAAATTGAGGTGTGACCACGTTGTGTTTTGCGCCGTTTCCTGTCGCAGGCACTAGGCCGACCCACACAAGTGAGGTACCATTTTTCTCGTAAGACTTTGGGGGACGCGGGGTGGGTGGAAATTTGTGGATCCACGCAGATTCCAGAACTTTCCACCACAGTAATGTGGGGAAAATGTGGTTTTTTGACCATTTTTTATGTTTGCAAGGGATTCTGGGTAACAGAACCTGGTGGGAGGCAGTCAAGTCACCCCACTCTGGATTCCCCTGGGTGTCTAGTTTTCAAAAATGTATAGGTTTGCTAGGTTTCCCTAGGTGCCGGCAGAGGTAGGGTTCAAAAACTACAGCTAGGCACTTTGCCAAAAAAGGGTCATTTTTCACTGCGAAATTGAGGTGTGACCACGTTGCGTTTTGCGCCGTTTCCTGTCGAAGGCACTAGGCCGACCCACACAAGTGAGGTACCATTTTTCTCGTAAGACTTTGGGGAACGCGGGGTGGGTGGAAATTTGTGGATCCACGCAGATTCCAGAACTTTCCACCACAGAAATGTGGGGAAAATGTGTTTTTTTTGACAATTTTTTATGTTTGCAAGGGATTCTGGGTAACAGAACCTGGTGGGAGGCAGTCAAGTCACCCCATCCTGGATTCCCCTGGGTGTCTAGTTTTCAAAAATGTATAGGTTTGCTAGGTTTCCCTAGGTGCCGGCAGAGCTAGGGTTAAAAACTACAGCTAGGCACTTTGCCAAAAAAGGGTCATTTTTCACTGCAAAATTGAGGTGTGACCACGTTGCGTTTTGCGCCGTTTCCTGTCGCAGGCACTAGGCCGACCCACACAAGTGAGGTACCATTTTTCTCGTAAGACTTTGGGGAACGCGGGGTGGGTGGAAATTTGTGGATCCACGCAGATTCCAGAACTTTCCACCACAGAAATGTGGGGAAAATTTGGTTTTTGGGAAAAAATTTTATGTTTGCGAGGGATTCTGGGTAACAGAATCCCTGGTGGGAGGCAGTCAAGTCACCCCATCCTGGATTCCCCTGGGTGCCTAGTTTTCAAAAATGTATAGGTTTGCTAGGTTTCCCTAGGTGCCGGCAGAGCTAGGGTTCAAAAACTACAGCTAGGCACTTTGCAAAAAAAGGGTAATTTTTCATTGTGAAAATGTGGTACGTCCACGTTGCATTTTGAGCCATTTCCTGTTGTGGGCACAAGGGCTACCCACACAAGTGAGGTACCATTTTTATCGGGAGACTTAGGGTAACACAGAATTGTAGAGCAACTGTTATTACCTATTGACTTTCGATGCATTTCTGCCTTCCAAATGAAAGACAATGTGTAAAAAATAAGTCATTTTGAAAAATGACCTATAATTCTCATGCTAGTATGGGTACTCCCAATTTCGGAAATGTGCAAATATCTACTGTTTCTAAAATCTACATTTTGTTCCCATTTCAGAAATACATAGGTGTCTTTCATAACAATTTTTCCATGTATACATTTTCCAAAAATAATTGCTATATACCCGGTACTTAAAAAAAATCATTGCAAGATGTTGCTCAATTATTGGCTCTGGGTTCGTCGGGTTCTTGGTGAACCTACAAGTCCTATATATCCCCACAACCAGAAAGGTCCAGCGGATATAACGGTATATTGCCTTCAAATAGCTGTCATAATTAGAAGAAGTTACAGGTGAAAACGTTGACACAAATGGCTGTTTTTTTCAACTAATTTTCAATTTTTTCTTTATTTAACTGTTAGTTTCTATAAGGAAAACTTTAAGGATCTACACAAATGACCCCTTGCTGAATTCAGAATTTTGTCTAATTTTCATAAATGTATGGCTTTCCAGGATCCATTATTGGTTTCATACCCATTTCTACCATTAACTGGAAGGAGGTTGAAAGCACAAAAAATAGCAAAAATAGGCTATGTCCCAGAAAAATGCCAAAACTGTGTAAAAAAAGTTGGTTTTCTGACAAAAGTCTGCTTGTCCCTGAAAGCTGGGAAGATGGTGATTTCATCCCCACAACCCCTTTTTTGATGCCATTTGCAGGGAAAAATCAAGACGCTTTCATCTGTAGCCCTTTTTTCGCCTTTTTCCAAAAAAAAACAAAATTTAGCTGTATTTTGACTAATTTCTGGGTCCCCTCCAGGGGAATCCACAAACCCTGGGTACCTTTACAATCCCCATGATGTTAGAAAAAAAGGACGCAAATTTGGCATGGATACCTTATGTGGTCAAAAAGTTAAAGGGGCCTAAGCGCGCACTACCCCAAATAGCCAAAAAAAGGCTTAGCACAGGAGGGGAAAAGGCCTAGCAGCGAAGGGGTTAATTCATTATTGAATGTAAGCGTTTAATGTGTGGTGCACGTTATTATTGTCTTTATTCGTCTGAATCAAACATGCCTTAATAGTGGTGCAGACACATTACTGTTGGCATGTAAGAGTAAACTCCTGGCGGGTTAGGCCTCGTGATCAGGAGAGGGAGTTTTAAGAGGCTAAACGTTGTGATTTACCACCTATTGTGCTGTATGTTTGCTGCTGCCTGTGTTTAATACAACGTGACGGAAAGACGTGGAAGGGCTGTGATGGCAACATTCTTCAGGCGGCTTCAACATTATTTTATGGAAGTAAAAACTATTCAGTTTTAAGCTTCTTGGATAATATAGCAATAAGATGGTTTGCCGCATCTTCCTACCCCTTGACGTCTTATTGCAGATTGTCTAGTATCAGCAGTGGGTAAGTCCTTGCGAGACAACTGCAAGCATTACTTCCTGCCCTCAAAAGTACAGGTGCCAAAGCTGGACAGCATTGGATATGCGTCCTTCACAATGACGACAAGATGTACAATTGTGTACAGTCCACCCCCGAAGTTTGTGCGACGCTTCCAAGTGACACAAGTGCTGAAGCCAGTGCAGTGGAAGGGTGCACAAACTTTGTTATGAAAGAGGAACCCGTATCACACCCGACTGCTGGCCTTTTACTTTTGAAATCACTAGTGCGAAACCGCAGCACCTCACACGTCCAAACTGTTGACGAGTAAGACTTGTCTCCTTCCTCGCCTGAATAAGGTTTGCCGGTCACCCGCATGAGCTCTGTCTGTTTTTAGTAGAAAAAATAAATAAATAAATTGAAAAGAAAACAAGCTCATTTCAACCTGTTTTTACTTTCTTATATTAGCTGACCCGTTCCGATTTGAAACACCAGTATACATTTAAACGTATCAAACCTCCGTAAGCACGTACATACATTAGTCATGAAAGAAAATAGTGCTCACTGACTACAATAAAACCCACCGTGTAACACCGCAAGTAAAATATCCAGTCCTGATGGGCAGTCACAAAAGGAGACAGGGCGGTAACAAGGAGGGGCTAAGAAGCCTCATATTGAATCGGAAGCCAGCGTTTACCAAAGACAATGCCAACAGCCAATGAAAAATATGGGCGGAGAGTGGGCGAGGGTTCCACAGCACTTCAACATCTAACCATACTAGAGCATGCCTCGCAGAGCAAGCAACGCATGCGCTGCAATGCTAGGCTCGACCTAAAAAGGCAGCTGTGACACGCATGCACAGCCACAACAGGTCGATCCCGAAAAACACAAATTGTGGGAGCTACACAAATTCAGCTAAAAATAATAGTTTTACATCACAAAGGACCTCTTACGAGGACAGGGGTTTCCTGTCGCTATCTCCTGGGCACCGTTCAGTTTCAGGCTCTCAGAGTCTCAGGGAGAAGGTGCCCAATGAGTGTCTCCCTGGTGGATCCAGCGATGTAGAGTCCCTGTTAATGTTGAAGACGCTTCCAGAAGGGGATTTGTTGGGACCAAGATCAAAGGCTGTAGAGAACATGCCCAGAGCCCCCCCTTGCGTTGCAGCCGTTGCCTGAAACAAGCTTCCCCGTGATCATTTTCTTCCCGGCCCTCCAGGCTCCTGGCAGACATCTGCCACTTGAATGACAGGGTCCAATCCCTGGCAGCTTTTGAAAGATGCAACAAAGCCCCCCACTGCCCTTTCAGTGATAAATTATGATAAGTCACTGACCCTTCCCCAGCCCTACAGACCGCAGTCTAACATTTGATAGATTCCACCGAATCACTCTGTCTTTCAGAGATGAATCTGAAGTGACTGACCCAGCATCACCCTTCAGTGTCAAGACTGGAACGTTAAAATATCCTGTTTCTTACAAACTGCTTGATTCTGTACCACAGCCATTTCTAAGCACTGAGAAAAACGGGTAGTATTCTTGTCCTGTTTAAGGGTATTTAATGACCCGACTTCGTAAAGATGGAAAGCAGAAGTGGCCTTTTGAGGATTTTCACGGGGGACTCCCAGAAGACACGATGTCAACGGTGAATGTTTAACTTGCTTAGCCATCTTGGGGAGACTTGTTCCAATCCCATCTCTGCGGCTACTGCTGTTGAAATGCAGTGGAGAGGCAGAGTTCAGGGGTAAGGGGGGCATCGCCATTTCTAACTCTCCTGAGAGGGGCACTTAGGAGGTGGGGGAGCCAGGGTAGCATACAGTGCCTTATGGAGAGAGGAGGGCTTGCAGGGTTTTAACTCCTCTTACCCGCTCCCAAGTCTGTCTCATTCAGACCCCTCAAGGACACCCTATCCACAGGAGCAAGGTTTGAGGGGTAGAAATATAGTGCCAATATCGGCAACACACTCCCAATCACATACAGCTATTTCCTGATGAAATAAACACACAAGACACCTTTTTCATGGAGAAAATTGCTTCAGGTTTATTTGCATACCGAAATATGCCAACATGGTGGGTCAACTTCGGGCGATCCAAGGGCAGGCAGCCCCTATGCTGCCTGCCCACCTGAAGAGCCAAATTGCACCATGGCACTAACCAATCAGTGCTTACCAATTTTGGGGGAGGGTTTACCCCTTCCCACCGGTGGACCACCAGTCCACCCATCTACTCCCGCCCCTTGAGTGGGGCGGAGCGTATTCAGGCAGCCCCTGGTTGCTCAGGTTTACAACTGCCCGTAGGACTAAAGGGCGCCGTCGCTCCTCCAGGGTCCACCGCAAGGACTTCCTGGGGACATTTGGCCTTTGCACCCTTGTTGTGCTCCTGAAGAGGGTACCCTTATGTACCTTTCAACCTCTGGATCACCCTGTAACTCCGCCACAGCTCTGGGTGTGGCCATCATCACAACCAGGGCCTCCCACCAAGGCAGGCATTCTTACCTACATCCTGCTGATTCCAGGGACTCGCCCAGGTCCAGCAAAAACAAGTCCATGCCCACTCTAGACAGGTGAACCCCATCCTCTTCAAAACACCCTGTGGACTTGGCATGCAGCAGACCATGCCTGATAAAGCCAAACCCCCTCTGTTCAGTGAATTTGCGCATGGCACTGTTAACTCTCCTGTGTGAGGTTTCCACGGCATCCCCTGATCGTGCTCCTCGCCACACTAAACATGGTGTTATCTCTGGCCACCATAACTCACATGCCCCCAATTGGTTGCATAACTTACACCTGGAGGATTTCCTTTCTTACTGCAGGCAGGGCCCCCCTACCCAGGAACGTCAAAACATTGCCTCCCGGGTGTATGACCAAAATGTTGGGAGGGGAGACCCCCCTAGTCTGTGCCGCAGCTTCTTCAGTAAGCTGTTCCAGTGCATGCCTGAGACCCTCCAACCAAATTAACTCAGTGATGGAAAAAACCATGCCTCCATTTCCTGCATTCCACACATCGTGCCACTCTAAAGATGCATGAAAGGCCATTCACCCAGACCTTAGATCCTGGCAAAATAAAGAAGGGCTAGGTTGCTAAGCACATATATTGAAGCACTGCACACCATTCTATACAACTACTCAAGACTGCACATAATTTCACACAAGAACACTGCACCCCACCAAACATCTGATGCAAAACAGGGTTGCCTTCGGTATACTCAAATTCGCACTGTACATAATTCACTTAACCTGACCTCCGGCCACTCCCCTGGGTGGCTTACGGACGGATGTACCGTTTAAAACATTGGGATTCCCTTCCTCCCACCTGCATGATGCTCTCCGCTGACATGCCCACCCTGAAAGCTGCAGTCGCTAACTCCTCCTGCAACACAAAATAATAAGTTAACAGCCTCTCCCACCCCACCCCCTGTATACACGCCGGGTAAGCGGTAGGGAGGGAAACGGCGTGAAGGATTACCCAAAGAGAGCGCCAGGTGGGCGGGTGAGGTACTTATACATGGCTCCCCGCCCACCAGCGTGCCGGAAATGACACGGGGTGTGCTGACCCAGAGGGGGGTCTCTACAGTACTAGCATGTCGCCGTGTGCCATCATGTGGCACTAAGGTGGCTGCCCTCTTATAGGGGGCCCCTGCGTGGACCACGGGCAACCACATAGAGCCAATATCAGCAACACACTCCCCATCACAAATACAGCAATCTCCTGATGAAATAAACACACAAGACACCTTTTTCATGGAGAACGGTGTGAAGGATTGCGGCAAAGAGGGCGCCAGGTGGGTGGGCGAGGTACTTATACCTGGCTCCCCGCCCACCAGCGTGCCGGAAATGATACGGGGCGCGCCGGACCAGAGGGTTCCCTATACCACTAGAATGTCGCTGTGTGCCATCATGATCCAGCGCGATATTAGCAAACTGCATACACACACCATATACTCACTTGGGCCCATACATTCACACTACGCTAATACTTACGCTGGGTGTCAGATATACTCTTATATCAAAAATCCCTGCTACCAATTACCTTCTGAATGAATAGTAATGACTTACCAATGGATCCTTTGCTAATTGGGAAGTTTAAAATGAGTGACATTCATTATAATACATAATCCTGAAATAACCAAAGAGTCAGGAAGTTTTAAAATGTTTATCTAAAAGTTTTAGCAGAGTAAAATACAGGAAAGACACGGTATTTGATCAGAATACCCATGTGAAAGTTCAGAATAATTATTTCTAATAAATGACAGGGTTTAAGGAAAAAGAGGATAGGAACAGCAGCGCAACTAAAGGTTGCATATATTTACCTAGGTGCGAGAGTCAAACCCCTTAGCCAAGGAATTTGAAAGAATAGGACCCAGGAAGGATGAAGAGCAAAGACCTCCTTCAGGATCAGGACAGGACTGGTGACCTCTCTATAACGACGCCTGCGCCGTTCCCCTCTCTGGTACTCGGCTTCTCCTCCTCGATTTCCCCGTCTAATGGACTCCGCCGCCCCCTCCTGAGGACCTCTTCAGGACAGGGACTCGATCAGCAACCGGACAGCATACCAGCCTGGAGCTCTTCTCGTGGACTTCAGTATCAAGCTCTCCTCGTATGTGGAATCTAGCTCTGACTAATTAGCTAATGCTATATTCTATTATACCCTTCTACGCCCATGTACCTCCCATTAATGTTGCTAAAATATGGGACCACTATTTCTGATTGGACAGGGACAGGGGGTGTACTCTCACACCATGACAATTTTGGCTTAATTTGTGAAGCCTATTGTATTAACGTTCCCGCCCCTTCAAATTTATACATTCACTTTATTTCCCACCCGTCTCACGGCAGATTTTATACATTTTCTACATTATTAATATACAATATGCAACATTTTTAATACAAATGGCACATCCGCTTCGGTCAATAGATGATGGCCTTGTACGGCGTCCAAGTTGACTTCTCTTTGGCAGTCATTCAGGACACATGCGCAGAACACTCTGTCTCTCGAGTTTCAAGTCACCAACCCAGGCCCAAGATTACGAATTACTAAAAGTGCAAGAAGGAAATATTAAAATCACAAATAAAACGTTTCACTGTATATCCACTTATCTTATTTCTAATCCCATTCATTTATAAAAGCCTATCCCGCATAGATAGCGTTAAAACAAACAATTTAGTAATGACACGAGTGCAAGCTGGAGCATGTGAAAACACAGAACAGCCATTTTAAGTCACACTGCGCAGAAGCAGAAATTTCCCACCAAGCAAAGAAAGACGTCACACCATGTGATCAGGTTGTGACATGCGCAGACTAATTCCCGCGCTTAAGCGGCCATTTTAGGTTAAGAACAAGCGTTATTCGTTAGTAAAAACATAGGCAAGCATCCTCTCTATTCGTGTAATGTGTGTAAGGATTAATAGGGACAAATACAAGTTTTAATACATTAATACTTATGAGGAAGATTGTATTCGAGCAAGTTTCATTTGCGAAACCTTGCTCCATCAATCCCCTCTCTGATGGCGTTTCTGAGCCATCAAAAAACTACCCTCAATCAGATGCCAACTTCTAGCAAATCACTTCATTCTCATTTTCATCTTTAACTTTTCTACTTTTTTCATTTCCTTTCATCTTTTTGTATAATTCACTTTTCCATTCTTCCAATTCAATTTCATCCCTTTTTCTCTTCTTTCCTTTTTCTGTCACTTTATACGTTCCCTTCTTTCTACAGCATTTGCACCAAAATACTACTGTCAGAACTATTATAGCTATCCCTGCTAAGGGAACTAGTATTTGACCTATAATTCCTTTACCTATATTAGCAAACCAGGTTCCAATTGACGATATACTATTTGTCAATCTTTCCCATACACTATCAACTTCCAGTG
Source organism: Calotriton arnoldi (assembly GCA_963921515.1). Classification (NCBI taxonomy): domain Eukaryota; kingdom Metazoa; phylum Chordata; class Amphibia; order Caudata; family Salamandridae; genus Calotriton; species Calotriton arnoldi. Next base: position 333,743 of record CAWUFW010007457.1, on the reverse strand, counting down.
GTTTAAGTTCTTTCTCAAGTTTAGTTATATTCTTAATATACGTTCCAATTTCTGCACTCTTATCAGGAATATAAGTGCAACAGTGTTTTGTCTTCAAAAATTTGCAGACTCCGCCCTCTTTCGCCAGTATAATGTCAAGAGCAAGTCGATTTTGCATCACCATAGACCTAATCGCAACCATTTCTGCATTAATCATTAGAAAACCTCCAGCAGTATCCGTTGATAAACGATCAACCACTGTAGACAATTTGCATATTTTCCTTGAGTTCAGAATTATTCCCACTGAAGGTATCAATGCACCAAATATATCACCTACTATTTCTGAAAAACTAGCTCTTTTGCTACGTGTTAATTCGCCATTGTTTTCATTGCTTCCAGTGTTTCTTTTACGTGGTATATCTTTGGAAATACTATTCCAAAATAACAACTTCCATACCACCTTGCAGGAAGCCTAAAATAAGCCTTATTACCGCAGACATAATAGATTCCAGGAAAAACTGAATCCGTTCCTCCTTTGAGTCCCCAACCTCCAATTATTAAAAAATTGTGTTCACACTCACTGGTACCGATGAAAACATTGTTATAGTCAGTCTTTAATCTATGAAGACAAATTTTCCCTGTCTTTACAAAATCCAGAGCCATAGCAGCTTGAGCTTTGCCAGGTGTATAACTTCCCTCTTTCTCTGCCCAAGGTGGTAAATGAGCCTTATGCTCTGTAGCTTTCTTTTGAAAATTTTGTCTTTTCTCTTCTACTAAATTCAAAAATACCTTTTCTTCTTCATGTAAAGAACATGTTAAATTGTTATTGTGTGCATGTGTTATGTCTATGGACTTCATTGTTAGGAAAAATTCTCCCATAAACTGTGCATCTAAAGCGCTAAGTACTGGATTCAATTTCTTGTGAATTGGAACCTCAGAAAATATCACATCTATATCTGAATAATAATACTGTAATCTACCTGTACTATAAAATAAACTTGTTAATACACTACATGAAATGCCATATGTCAGTGGTAAGTGATGGTATGTTAACCCTTCTGCTACTGATTCAGGTAATTTCATACAAACATAACAATTACTAACTTCCATGGTGTCTACATACTGAAACAATAACTTTGTGAAAACATTTAAGCTAGTGTCATTATCAGCTATCACATGATGAATTTCTGCATCGTCTTCTGCCATTAGCTCTACCCTATTGCCCTTCATGTTTGCTGTCCTCCCTATTGTTTCATTATTGATCTTTTTATCTATTATCATCAGGTAAGGAACTGCTACAATCAGGACTAACCATACTATAAGCACCAATACTAGACTACAAATTGCACAGCATCTCCTACAACTTTATCTCTTTGGTCTCCCAGTAACTCTATTATCAGGCATTTTTCGACAAAGAAGATTGCTCTTCTTATCTCTATTCCTCTTCTTCAGCGGATTCTTTTGTTTAGTCAGGGTGGTCTTGTTTCTTTTTCGTACGTTAATTCTGCACTTGTTCCTTCACCACCACTGTCACTTGATTCTGAGCTTTCAAAGTCTTCGAGAACGATGTACGTCCAATCAGGACCTTTGAATTTGTTATTCACAAGTCTTAATCTTTTACTTTTTCTCTTTCCTGACTTTTTCTCTTGATCAGTTTGACTTGTTACTTCAGGTACTTGGTCTAGATCTTCACTTCTGGTTGTTATGCGACATTTCACTCTTTTAATGAAACTTGGCCAATGATCTCCTTTTCTTAGTTTTTCTATTTGTTTTGTTTCTTTATTTTCTTCTTCAGATGTCTCTTTATTTTCACTGTTTGGCACTGTTTTATTTTCTGCAATCTCTGACTTATGTCATTTTTCTTTTTCAGGTCTTATTGGTTTCTCTTTTGCAGCTCCACTGTGAGTTTCCAATAGTTCACTTTGTTCTGTGTTTAATTCTTCATGTTTATTTTTATCAGTCTCTTTTTCTTCTGTGTATTCTTCCTGACCTAACTGCTTCTGATCAGGAATTATTGCACTGTGAACTTCTGCAGCCTGACCTGCTTCTTCTAAACCTGTCTTTCCCTGTTCAAAATCTATTAAATCTTCACTGTTTTGAGTCCAGTTTTCTTTCCCTATCTGGTTAGATTCAGGGTCGTTTACTTGCTTGTCTTCTTGATCCTGAATCACTTCTTCTTCACCTATTTGATCTTCTTCAATTGCTCTTAATTTCCTTTGACTTCTCGTTCGGTGGAAAACCTCAGGAATTTCAACCACTGGTATCCAATCCTGACTTGGGCTCGGTTGTTCTCCGTCAGCTTCTCTTGAACCTCGAGCCTGAGATTCTTCAGCTTGGCAACCTTCAGCTTCTTCAGTGATTGGCATTGTCTGAGGATTTTCTTCCTCTGGATCTGGTACTCTCTTGGTGTGACTTACATGAATCCAATTCGGAAATCCTGCACACTTTACTGCTGTATTCGTGGTCAATATGACTTGACAAGGTCTGCTCCAACTGGGTGATAGACACGTTTCTCTGGTGTGATTTTTCACTACCACCCAATCACCAGGATTCAGATTGTGTTCTAGTTCAGGCTGCCTGGATACTGCGTCTTCTCCAACCTGGTGAGAGACAGAACGCACTAGGTCAGCCAATCCTTTACAATAGTCCAGCACCATATCATCAGAAATATTCACCAGTCTGTTTGTGGGAACATGTATTTGTCTCATTGCTCTTCCCATCATGATTTCGTGCGGGCTCAATCCTGTCGTGCGGTCAGGTATACTTCTGAGTCCCATCAGGACAAGTGGCAATGCATCATTTTTCCCAACCTTGATTTTATAGTGCCATTCAATTGTTCAACCACTCCAGAAGCCTCTGGACGATATGCACAATGCAGTTTTTGTTTGATTTGAAATGCTTCGCAGATTATCTGGATTACTTCACTGTTAAAATGTTTTCCTCTATCCGATTCCAAAGATACTGGGAAACCAAACCTAGGTATGAGTTCTCTTAATAACAGTTTTGCAACTGTAATGCTGTCATTTCTCCTAGTTGGATAAGCCTCCACCCACTTTGAAAACAGACACACTATCACTAGTACGTATTTCAACCCTCTGCATGGTGGTAACTGTATAAAATCAAACTGGAGTCTTATGAATGGACCCTCTGCCTTCCCAATCTTTCCAAACCCAATTATCGTTTTCCTGCCTGAATTGTGCATTTGGCAAATTAGACATCTCTGGCAAAGACTCTCTGTAACAGCTCTGAATTTTGGATTGTACCAATTTTGTCTGAACAGTCTAATCATTGCATCTCTCCCTATGTGTGTGTCTCCATGATACATTCTGGCCATTTGTGAAAGTAAACAATCTGGCATGACTGGTCTGCCATCTGTACTGATCCACACTTCATCCTCTCTCCTTTGGGAACAACCCACTTTGATCCACAAGTTTCTCTCAACCTCATCAACTTCATCTTGCAATCTTTTTACTTCGTTCCAAGTTTCAGGTGGCATAAACAACATAAGTTGGCAGCTGATTCCCATTCTTTCCACCCCCTTATTGACTGATGTTCTTGTTTTTGCACAATATTGAGCCACCATGTCCGCATATCGGTTGCCAATTACCACCCAGTCATCTCCTGACTGGTGTGCGGCACATTTTACCACAGCCACTTCTTTTGGTGACTGTATTGCTTCTAGCAATTCTTTTACAAATTGTCCATTTTTAATGGGGGATCCAGAAGAAGTCATGAAATCCCTCTGCATCCACAATTGGCCAAAATCATGCACAACCCCATAACCATATTGACTATCAGTGAATATGGTTATTCTCTGATTCCTCCCAATTTTGCATGCTTTTATCAGTGCAATCAATTCAGCTACTTGTGCAGATTTTACACCTGGTAAATAGGATGCTTCGACTATTCCAGTTAATTCACATACTGCATAGGCAGCAGTTAGTTTACCATCTTCATGTCTCTGGCAAGAGCCATCGACAAACAGCTCCTTATCTGGCTTTTTAAGAGGCTGTTCCTCAATGTCTGGGCGAGGTTTTGTGCATAGTTCTGTAATCTGTACACAATCATGTTCATCTTCTTCGTCATCTTTATTTGTCTCATGATATGGGTCTGGTAGTAAGGTTGCTGGATTTATTATTGTACACCTTACCATGGTCACATTTTCAGCACCCATTATTATTCTCTCATACTTAGTCAGCCGACTAGGAGTGAGGTGTTGAGTTCTTGTTCTTGTCAACAGAATCACAACTGCATGTGGAACATATACTTTTACAGGATGTCCCATCACAATTGATTCACTTTGTTCGATACTCAAACAAGTTGCTGCCACTGCTTTCAAACATCCTGGCAACGCAGACGCTACAGGGTCCAATGTAGCAGAAAAATATGCTATAGGGCGTCTGTCCAGTCCATGTCTTTGAGGTAAAACTGAAAGTGCACAATTTTCTCTTTCATGACAAAATAATGCGAATTCTCTTTTATAATCAGGCATGCCTAAGGCAGGTGCTGAACAAAGGGAGTTTCTCAATTTTACAAAAGCTTCTACACTTTCATCTTCCCACTCAACAGGATCTTTGGCTTTCTTTTTGGTCATGTTAATCAAAGGCTTAGCTAACATGGAAAATCCAGGTATCCATTGTCGACAGTAACCTACTATACCTAAGAACATTCTTACTTGTCTTTGGGTTACTGGCATTTGCATTCTTTTTATTAATGCTACTCTTTCAGAGGTTACTCTTCTTTTTCCCCTCTCAATTTGGTGTCCCAGGTATTTAACAGCGGTTGTACAGAATTGTAATTTTTCAGGTGAGACTTTATGTCCTTCTTCTGCCAATAGATTCAAGAGTGCTATAGTATCGACAACACAGTCTTCTCTGGTGTTTGACGCTATCAATAAGTCGTCACTATACTGCACCAAGACTGAGCTTCCTGGCATCACTAAATTTTCAAGACACTTTTTCAATATCTGATTAAAAATAGAAGGACTTTCTGTGTACCCCTGAGGAACACGATTCCACACATAGACTTTGTTTTCGAATTTAAATGAAAATAGATATTGGCTGTCTGGGTGTAACGGAATTGAAAAGAATGCTTGACACAAATCTATAACTGTGAACCAGCCAGCATTCCAAGGAATCTGGTACAGAATTACTGCAGGATTTGGCACTATAGTACAACATGGTTCCACAATTTTGTTAATCTTTCTCAAATCCTGAACAATCCTATATTTTCCGCTAGGTTTCTTTAAACCCATTATTGGTGAATTACATGGGCTACTCATTACTTCTTTCAGTATGTTTTGTTTGACCATCCGATTGATTTCTTCAATGACACCTGCTTTAACTTCTGCACTCATCTTGTACTGTTTAGTATTTGGAAAAATCGCACCTTCTTTTACAGTGATTTTAACTGGGTCTATTTTAGCCATAAGTCCTACTTCTTTTCCCGTGAGATCCCATACTATGGGGTTTACAGTACTTTTTAATTCTTCTGGTAAGTCATCTTTTGTTAGTAATGAAAACATTTCATCTACCTCTGTTCCCTGTTTTGCAACCATTATTTTATATACATGATCTTCATCTGGTGTCTGTACTGCCACACCATCCGGTGTGCAGAAAATGGTGCAGTTCATTTTACACAATAAGTCCCTACCTAGCAAGTTTACTGGACTGGAATCGCACACTACAAATTGATGCATTTCTTTGAAGTTTCCGATTTTAACCTCCATTGGTTCGGTAAGAGGTGTTCTAATTCTTTGGTTAGCAACCCCTACAACTTGGATATTTTCACCAGAGAGAGGAAGGTTTGGGACGTCTGCTGTTCTTACAGTAGACCTGGTAGCACCAGTATCCAAAAGAAAAGTAATATCATTACCTCTCACTTTTCCTTCAACATATGGACCTGATTGATCTACCTGCAGGGATGCGCCAAGTACGCATTCCTTCTCCCCCTCTCCTAGGCACCGTCATGCGTCAAACCTACAAAGGTCATCCTGTAAAAGAAATTGTGAAGTCATATAATCATTCTTACCACTTCCTCCTGGGTATCCGATGTCTGTACCGTGCTTTGCTCTGCTTACATTACCCTGAACAGGTGGAGGTGGCAACTGACTCTGAGGATTTATCCCCTGCTGTGAGTCATTCTGCGTCTGTGAATTTAAATTTTGATTTGGGCCATTATTATTTCGAATCTTTTTACACTCGTCCTTCCAATGCCCCAATTTTCTGCATCCATGACAATGGAATTTCTTTTTAGCCTCTTCTCTGCTCATTCGTCCTTTCATTCTTCCACCATTTCCAGAATCACCATTCGTTCCAGAATCCTTTCCTTGAGCTTCATTAGGATTATCTAAATTAATTCCCTGCTTCTCAGCCATTTTCACCTGTGCCCACATTACTTTTTCCTGCAATTTCTTGTGCCTGTCTTCAATGTCATCCCCACAATATTTTGCATATATCAAGATTTCATCAATTGGTTTTCCCTGCCAGCAAAGCATATGCTGCTTAATCATCTGGCAAATCTCAGGCTTCAATCCGTACACGAATCTGTACACAAACTGACTCATGTTTTTGTCTCCAATGTCCTCAAATCCACTGTACTGTTTAAACACCTGTAAAAGGCGCTCATAATAGGAATGAACTGATTCATTGGCTTCTTGGGTAGTTCGATCTATTTTTACCCAATCTGTTTCTTTTGGAGGTATTTTCCCTTTCAGGTAAGTTATTACCTGCTGATACTTTTTCATCACGTCACTTGACGGGGCACCTGTTTTTGGATCTCTGGGATACTCATCACTTGGCCAATCGACTGTGATCTTACAACCTGTCCATAAATCTGCAGGTACCACTATGTCAAACAGACCATCCAAATCCTTCAACAATACTTTTGACACCTTCACAAACCTTTCAACCTGCTTGTACCATTCAATTGGCTTTTCTCTCAGCTTGGTGAAATCATTTGTAAATGATAAAATATCCTGTCTGCTCCATGGGACATGTACATATCCTCCTCCTGCAACTTCTCGCATCGGGTACATTTTGTCAGCTTTCTCTGTCTCCTTCATTACATATTCAGAAGCTGTTCGACTTGAGCGAGCTTCTTCTTTCTTCTTTGCCCACCTAGTTTTCCACTTATCTAGGTCTCCCCATTTTTGTGAAACTAACATTAATTCACGTATTTGCAGTCTTTTCCCCGAAGCATTCATGTTTTCCAGGTCTTTGTCTGAGAATTCTGCTCTATAGGGTTTCTGTAATACTTTTGATCTCCCTATTTCGATTCCCATTTGTAAGGCTAAATTGGACAATTTTTCATGAAATAACCTTACATTTCTAGTGATACTCCTGCACAGAAATAGCAATTCTTCTTCATCATAGGAATTCAGCCTTTCTATCCCTATATTTCCTGCTATCATTTCTTCTAATTCTACTTTTAATTTCTGAATGTCTAATATTTTTGTAGGTGTACACTGCTTGTCTGATTCTTGTATCCACCTTTCTAAATCTTCAGGTGTTACTATGGTGGCACTTTTTGCCCCTGATGAAGTTATTAAACTTACATCTTTTGGTCTTTCAGGTATTTCTTTTCTGGGAGTACCTTTTACTGGACCTCTAACAGGCAAATCCATGAGAGATATTGTGGAGTCACAATCACTAAAATGATCTTCAATTATAACTGGAGCTTCAGGTTTTTGAGGATTTTCAGGAGTATTCATAGGAGAAGATACAGGTATCAGGGGAGGACAATTTCCTTGCGTACTATATAATGGTACTACTGGTCCAATGGTTACGGGAATAGTCAGTGAATCAGGATACGTTTTTATCTGGGTTATTTTCCTTACTAATTCTGCTCTGGTCTTTTCTAGTGCTTCTTTTTCTTTGTCATGAAGTATTCTATTAGGGGTGAATTCATGCAGTACCTGGGGTATCATTGGTGTCTGTGGTGGAGCACTAGGGGGAAGTCCACTTGACCCTTCCTGATACGGTGGAGGATGTCTCAACAATTCTTCCATAAACTCATCTTCTGAGTCTTCATGTCTCATTAAGTGTTTGGTCTTTTCTGTACATTTGCCTCCTGATTTCTCTCCTTCTGTAAATAAGGGATATAATCCCTCAACAAGCATTGCCCTTCTCCACTACTTCATTTGACCTTCCCTGTTCTCACGTAAATATCTGGGAAAAAATCCTGGATACCTCCCATTACTTCGAGATCGATCACGCTCAAATGCCTCAGTTTCCCACTCTTCTAAAGCTTCGTATTGAGTTAATCTGGGTCTAGGTTCTAAATCATTCATCCTTTGTCTCAAATTTTGAAGAATTAGCCCATTGAATGTGCCATTCTCAGGAAATTCTAGTATCCCGTCATTTTTGGTATATTCTCTCCAATTCTCTATCCATACACATGTATGATAACCTCTCTCCATCATCATGAATGATGCGGGTGTTTTCGCTGGAGGAATAATAATTCCCTCCCTAGTCTTGATTGGTTTGTCCTTTTTGAAATAATTCTTGATCTTTTGTAAAACTGACATCTTTTTCTTTTCTCCGTACATTTTTGGTAAATACCGATGTATAAAATTATATTCTTTAAAGCCTAAATATCTCCTATCTGGATGATTTTCTATTAAAGTCGGATCACTTTTTAACATGCAATCCTTTGCCCACTAAGAATTTTGCTTTTATATTTCTGACCAATCGAATGTCCGTTAACTTTTAACTCTGAACCAATCCGTGCGCGGCCTTTCTGTGACGTTTTCCTGTCAACCCCTCCTTTACAATCTGCGCTTTTCTGTTCCTCGCTGTTTCAACCAATCCCAGCGCGGCACCTGTGATGTCAGTACTACTCCTGACTACTGACCCCTCCTTTACAAGGGTTTTCCCACGCCCGCGGATCCGACCAATCCCAGCGCGGCGTTTTGTGGCATCAGCTCCCTCTCCGGCAACTGACCCTCCCTTTACAAAATCTTACGCAAACTTATTTTCTTCTACAAATTTTAATTAAATTCAGTAACAACATAAAACATTCGCTATCGTGCCAGTTTCTCTAATTCAGAAAGATAGTTTCTCTCACATACTTAGTAAACCTTTCCATTTACTAAAACATACACTACGAGTAAAACCCTTCCGCTTACTCTTCACACAAGCTTCCGAAATACCTGTTACTTCTTCAATGTTACCCTTTCTAGGTGATATAACATCAAATTTTCACCAGCGTACTCCTTCTGCTATTCTTACGCACATAGAGTCCCTAACGAGTACTGATAGTCCTGCTTAACTTTTCAGTACTATTTCTGCCTGACAGATAACCTCACTGCAGTATGGCTTCTACTTGCCACCCACTTTTCTTTTTCTTCCCCGGGGAATTTCTGGACAACATAAAACAATACTCAAGAATAGCGGGTATTAGTTCATAAAATACAAAATAAAATTCTCATTACCCAATTAACAAAGAGTAACATTAACCGTCCTCTGCTTACCAGAAAACTGATCCAGCGCGATATTAGCAAACTGCATACACACACCATATACTCACTTGGGCCCATACATTCACACTACGCTAATACTTACGCTGGGTGTCAGATATACTCTTATATCAAAAATCCCTGCTACCAATTACCTTCTGAATGAAGAGTAATGACTTACCAATGGATCCTTTGCTAATTGGGAAGTTTAAAATGAGTGACATTCATTATAATACATAATCCTGAAATAACCAAAGAGTCAGGAAGTTTTAAAATGTTTATCTAAAAGTTTTAGCAGAGTAAAATACAGGAAAGACACGGTATTTGATCAGAATACCCATGTGAAAGTTCAGAATAATTATTTCTAATAAATGACAGGGTTTAAGGAAAAAGAGGATAGGAACAGCAGCACAATTAAAGGTTGCATATATTTACCTAGGTGCGAGACTCAAACCCCTTAGCAAAGGAATTTGAAAGAATAGGACCCAGGAAGGATGAAGAGCAAAGACCTCCTTCAGGATCAGGACAGGACTGGTGACCTCTCTATAACGACGCCTGCGCCGTTCTCCTCTCTGGTACTCGGCTTCTCCTCCTCGATTTCCCCGTCTAATGGACTCTGCCGCCCCCTCCTCAGGACCTCTTCAGGACAGGGACTCGATCAGCAACCGGACAGCATACCAGCCTGGAGCTCTTTTCGTGGACTTCAGTATCAAGCTCTCCTCGTATGTGGAATCTAGCTCTGACTAATTAGCTAATGCTATATTCTATTATACCCTTCTACGCCCATGTACCTCCCATTAATGTTGCTAAAATATGGGACCACTATTTCTGATTGGACAGGGACAGGAGGTGTACTCTCACACCATGACAATCTTGGCTTAATTTGTGAAGCCTATTGTATTAACGTTCCCGCCCCTTCAAATTTATACATTCACTTTATTTCCCACCCGTCTCACGGCAGATTTTATACATTTTCTACATTATTAATATACAATTTGCAACATTTTTAATACAAATGGCACATCCGCTTCGGTCAATAGGTGATGGCCTTGTACGGCGTCCAAGTTGACTTCTCTTTGGCACTCATTCAGGACACATGCGCAGAACACTCTGTCTCTCGAGTTTCAAGTCACCAACCCAGGCCCAAGATTACGAATTACTAAAAGTGCAAGAAGGAAATATTAAAATCACAAATAAAATGTTTCACTGTATACCCACTTATCTTATTTCTAATCCCATTTATTTATAAAAGCCTATCCCGCATAGATAGCGTTAAAACAAACAATTTAGTAATGACACGAGTGCAAGCTGGAGCATGTGAAAACACAGAACAGCCATTTTAAGCCACACTGCGCAGAAGCAGAAATTTCCCACCAAGCAAAGAAAGACGTCACACCATGTGATCAGGTTGTGACATGCGCAGACTAATTCCCGCGCTTAAGCGGCCATTTTAGGTTAAGAACAAGCGTTATTCGTTAGTAAAACACATAGGCAAGCATCCTCTCTATTCGTGTAATGTGTGTAAGGATTAATAGGGACAAATACAAGTTTTAATACATTAATACTTATGAGGAAGATTGTATTCGAGCAAGTTTCATTTGCGAAACCTTGCTCCATCAATCATGTGGCACTAAGGTGGCTGCCCTCATATGGGGGCCCCCTGCTTGGACCGTGGGCAGCCACAATTGTCTGCATATTCATGACTTTATCTGCTAGGCTGTCCTGTGGGGCATTTACATGATTAAATGGGCATTAAGAAGCTCAAAATGTGAAATTATCTAGATATCTTGTTATTCTAACAGAGACTGATAAAAAGGGAGCCCCTTGCAATATAACACATAGCTCTGTTTAAAGAAATAAACTTTACACATCCTTAATGTCAAGTTGGAAATGTTATTTAATAAAACCCATTATTCTGTCTTGATTTGCGTGATTTGTAGCACAGCCCTTCCTATTAGAACAGTTTGTGCAAAACCTGTTCAAGTTCACTAAGCTTAAAAGCACAGCCGCCCACTTCTTGTAATAAAGTAACACATGTGTCTGTCTCCAGGCCAGTTTCATCCTGTGTTCACATGATGGCGTCCCTCGAAGTACTTCTTAGCACCAAAAAGCAGCCCCCACGAACAGTGCTACATGTGTCAAAGGAGGTGCTTTTAGAATCACAACATCAAACTGTACAAAACGCATCGTATCAGTGACCTAACAAAACATTAGAGGGCTCCCCCTGCAAGAAAGGGTGACAGGGGCGCTCGCAGAACCCAAACCTCAAAGTAGTTTCACATCTGTGCCTCATGCATGTGATGTCAGCAAGAGTTTTTGTGATGTGGTGAGTGTGAAAGAGACACCATGACAGTGCAGCGTGTTCATATTTATGACATTAGTCAGTGTGATGTGCAGAGGCTGACTGTAGGTGCCCCTCACTGACGCTTAACTAAGGTGTGGTTGACCAAAGGAGAGCACCAAAGGGGTCATTTATAGTTCCGTAAGTTGGCCAACGTAAATTGGTGAAGCATGTACTGCTATTTTGGCCCTTCCCACGCTCACCGAAGGCCCCAGTTTTAGCACCAATCATAGCACATGGTAATTTCACCTCCGAAGCTCCTGATGCCGATGGTAGTGCTCTCGGTGCCTGAGTCAATGGGCTCTACACGGGGATCCCTCATGAGCACTACCAGGGGGTCCTAAGGGCGCTACAAGGGAACCCCCATGAGCACTACCAGGGGGTCCTAAGGGCACTACAAGGGAACCCCCATGAGCACTACCAGGGGTCATGCGGGTGCTACCAGGAGGCGCCTCGTCCACCCCATTTGTTCTGTATCGTGTCTCGCTCCTTAATTCACTTCAACGCTTTTATCGTTATCCTTTCTCTTTATATCTCTGCATACCTGTCTCTGTTTCGCCCCCTCTTTTTGGACCCTCTAATTCACCTGCGTATATCTAACTGTCTCAGTACACCTCTCTCCAGCCTCCTCTCATGAACCTACCTCTTGCCACCACTTTGGAGTCTTACCTTTTTATCATTTATACCCCTCTAGGCGCTCTCAAACGTACACTCTCTCTGTCACTCTCTAGTCTTACCTTTACATCTTTTAAACCCCTCTAGATGCTCTCTAAACCTCAAATCTCTCTCACTACTTTCTAGTCTTACCTTTATATCTTTTATACCTTTGTAGATGCTCTCCAAATCTGTACTGTCTCTCCACCATACTATGGCCTTATCTTTACATTTTTTATATCTCTCTAGACTCTCTTTCAACCTCAACTCTCTCTCACCACACTCTAGCCTTACCTTTACATCTGTTATACCTCTCTAGACGCTCTTTCAACCTAAACTTTCTCTCCACCACACTCTAGCCTTACCTTTACATCTTTTATACCTCTCTAGACACTCTTTCAACCTCGATTCTCTCTCCAACACTCTCTAGTTTTACCTTTACATCTTTTATATCTTTTATACCTCTTTAATTGTTCACTAAACCTCAACTCTCTCTATGCCACTCTCTAGTCTTACCTTTACATCTTTTATACCTCTTTAGTCCCTTACTAAACATCAACTCTCTCTACCGCTCTCTACTCTGACTTTTACATCTTTTATACCTCTCTAGATGCTCTCTAAACCTCAACTCTCTCTGCCACTCTATAGTCTTACCTTTACATTTTTATACCTCTCTAGATGCTCTCTAAACGTCAGCTCTGTCCATCACTCTCTAGTCTTACCTTTACATCTTTCATACCTCTGCAGATGCTCTCTAAACCTCAACTTTCTCTCCACCTCTCTCTAGTCTTACCTTTGCATCCTTATACATCTCTAGATGCTCTATGAACCTCGACTCTCTCTCCACTACTCTTCAGTCTTACCTTTACATCTTTAATACCTCTCAGACGCTCTCTACACTCCAGCTCTCTCCCCGCCACTATCTAGTCTTGCCTTTACATCTTTTATACCTCTCTAAACATTGACTCTCACTCCACCACTCTCTAATCTTACCTTTACATCTTTTATACCTCTCAGACGCTCTCTACACCTCAGCTCTCTCCCCGCCACTCTCTAGTCTTACCTTTACATCTTTTATACCTCTCTAAACCTGGACTCTCACTCCACCACTCTCTAATCTTACCTTTCCATCTTTTATACCTCTCAGATGCTCTCTACACCTCAGCTCTCTCCCCGCCACTCTCTAGTCTTGCCTTTACATTGTTTATACTCCTCTAGATGCTATCTAAACCTCAACTCTCTCTCCATCACTCTCTAGTCTTACCTTTACATCTTTTATACCTCTCAAGACACTCTCCAAAACTCAACTCTCCCTGTACCTTACCCTCTCAGTGCACCTCGCTGACTGTTTCCACTTTCCATCCCAGCTCCCTGGATCTTTCCTCTGTATATTTCACTTCAACCATATGTCTGATTTCTTTATTCTTTACCAGATATATTATCAAAACTATCTCTTGCCCTCATCCTCTCTACTTTTTCAAAATTAGTCTCATTTCTCATTCTATACCCCACCCCTTTGTCTCTACTTCACCCCTTTTTCTCTCTTTACCTCAAATGTCTTTCTACCCTTCACCCCTCTCTACTTTTCTCTCTGCCTTCCCAATATCTCAACATGACTTGTCCTTAAATAAATCTTCTCATGTTCTTGGTCTGTCTGCCTCACTGCTCTCTCTATACTTCTCTAAAAATCTGACCTCTCTACCTGTGTCTGCCTCTAGCTGTTTCTAACTCACCTCTCGTTCTAGCCTGCCTCACCCATGCTCTACTTCATCCACTGGTGCACAACACACTTCTCCCCCTTTCTACACTTCCTTTCTCCTTCTGTATTTCTCTACCTCTCTCATAAGACATATGCATCTCTCTAGCCCTTTTTTAACTGCTTTTTTCTACCTGTTTGTACCTTTCACTTCAGCAACCTCATCTTTCACTCCATCTGTTACGTCTTGCCCTACCTCACCTTTTTACCTCATATCTAACTCCCCCTACTTCACCCCTCTTGTTATACTGTTGTCTTGTGTGTTTCTTTTACCCCTCTGTTCTTCATTTTCCTCACACCCTCACCACTCCTCTTCCTCAGGAAACATAGAGACCACTGTCTAGCCAGAGAACTGAAAACATCAGCAGACAAGAGGAGGAACAAGGCAGGGGAAAAGAACTTAGGAGTATCCAGTCAGCTGGAGTATTCAGTTGTGAGACTCTTTTCACTGTCCTTCAAAAATAAACATACTTGAAGGCCAAAAAAGAGAGCAGTGCATTTAGGTTACGTTACTCTGATTACAGAACAAGCACTGAACTGCTACTTTGGAGCAGGGTCATTCTATTTTTAGGTCAAGCCTAGGCAGCACATGTGCTGTTTCTTTGAGACATGTTTAATTCATTCACTCTGTTATATTACAGCCACTTATTGGCTTTTTATTCATTACTTCAATTGTCCTTTAAAATTCTTGCTTACAAGTGATCTTTCCTCTTTGTCCCACCTAGTGCTCATTTGTTTCCTCCCACGGAGCAGCGTCTAACTTCTGGCATCGTTCCACTTTACTGCTTAACTATTCATTTCAAGGCACTGTATTTTAGTTGGTTTCTTGTTCGTGTTCTGACCTCCGCACCACATATCCGAGCACTGTTTCTTAATTTTTTTATTTTATTAACCCATTCCGCTTTTTATTCGCTCCCTCCATCATTGGCTGCGCATGGGGAAGGATGGGGGCAAGGGGTGATGGCGGCAGCTGAAAAAACAATGTTCTAACTAATTTCTCATGCTAACATAATAAAATTCGGATTTGATTATAACTCTCATACCTTTTCGCATCCAGGAACTTAGAAATGAAGGTTATCACTTCTCCGCAATCATCGCTTTTATCGTCCGAAACCCAAAAGTACGTTCTCATCATGGTGCACAACAGCTTTATCCATACTGAAATAACCCAGTAACTCTTTCACTACTACAGCTCACACACTGCGGTACCAAGTTCCCAAAGCCGGCCTGCTTTAACTCGGGCAAATGTTCATTTCCCCACCATTTTCATAGTCCGCGCATGCGCAATGTTCACGCAGCAAAATACCGGGGGTTTAGGGGGTTCTATTTCACCAAAAAGCATGGATGCCATTTTGGAACAAAGTCCTGACATAAAATAGCAATACTCTAGTTGGGAACCATCACAAATTACACAAGTTTAGATATCACAGCGCGAAATACATTTGTGATGTGTTATCAATCAAGCTTAGTGGGGAAGGAAACATACTGTGAATCAATAAAAATATATAGTACAATTGAACAGTTAACACAACAAGATGTTTTAATGAGCTGGGTGTTTTGCAACCACTGTGGGAGGACCAAGATGGCCACCACAGTGGCACTCACCTCCAGCTAACTCTCTTCTAATCTCTGCCGCCTATTCCATACCTCTTCCAGTTGCAGCACTTCTACCTTGCCCAAGCTCTGCCTCTGCCAGCCCAAGTCCCTCCTCCCAGTGCCCCTACCCCGTAGGCCCCTCCTGTACTGTCTGTCTGGGCTCACAGGTTTGTTTACAGTCTGTGGGTGATTGTTGTTTTTAGGCAATAAACAGGAATCTAAACCCCTCATTAGACTGGGAGGAACACAAACTGCGCCTGGGCGAAATCTTTGAGAAAAGGCAGAGGGAGGCCTTCCACATCATCCGATGTGAGTATCGGGATAGCATGGGTATAGCTGAGAGCGGAAGGTGCACACAAATGATCCCCCATGAGCGAGGGCCACAGCATACTGTGCATTTTGTTGGTGGCTTGACATGGAGAGTAAAATGTAAGTTGTGTGTGACCACCATGTTGCTCTCACGTTGCATGAGCATAACTTGCAACACATACTTTTGATTGTTCGAAGTGCGCCACAAGCTCATTGCGCGCTTCAGGCTTTCTCCGGATGTAGTTGATGATTATCAGACTGTTTTCATTTAATTATTTTAGGTTTTGTTACGCATTGGGTTGTCTGATAATGTACTGCTTGGCTAAACACTTACAAGGTCCCAAAGGCGAAACCTATTGGCTATGCTAATGCTTGTTTTGTTTGGGTCTCATTATGTTTTCAAAAAGTGAGTCGATTATCCATGAGCACTCCCAGATACTTCTAGCTGCTAACCACTTCCAAGTCTGTATTGCTGATTTTAAATGGCAGATGTTTCTGAGCACGACGACTTATAATCATGGCTTTTGTTTTTGAAGTATTGATTTCCATCAGGTTTTCCTTGGATTTGATTTGATTTCCAGTTCATTGATCGCCCTTTGGAGGCCTATTTCTGTGTGGCTTAGTAGCACTATATCATTTGCATAAGATAGATGGGTGATGGGCAGAAGCCTAGGCGTGGTGGATGTGAATTCACCTCATCTAGCTTTGGGGAGAGATCGGCCATGAAAAGGTTGAACAGGTGTGGGGCCAAGACACACCCTTGTTTTAATCCGGCATTTGTATAGATCTTCCTAGTGAGCCTCTTGCTGTCAGCGATTTTGACTTGGATCCAAGTATTTGTGTATAGTAGCTGTATGGCTCTAAGTGTTGTTTCCGGGAGTCCCCACTGCCTTAGTTTATGCCACAGTAGGCCTCTGCTTACTCGATCAAATGCCGCTTTGAAATCTATGAAGCATAGGTATAAGCTCTTTTGTTGCCGTAGACTCTTGTCTGCCATTAAGAAGATTGTTAGTGGTGCCAACGCCTTTGCGGAATCCCGACTGGTTCAGAGGGATTTTGTTGTTGGTCTCTGAAGAGTCTAGCAGATCCGATAGAATCAAAGATGCATAGTATTTTGCTTCTTTGTCAAGTAAGGCGATCATTCGGTAGCTGGCTGGATCAGCTCGTTCCCCTCCTTTATATACAGGGTTAATTATTGACCCTCTCCAACTCTCCGGCAGGCTATTTGTATTACCAACCTCGTGAAAGAGACGAGACAGCGGGACGGCCCAAAAGTTAGGGTCCAGTTTATAGAATGCTTGTGAAATCCCATTTGGGCCTGGTGCCACATCTCATCTGCCCGCTTGAATAATCTTAGCTGTTTGTTCTGCTGTATATTTGGGTAAATGTGGGTCCACTTCCATCATGGCGTTTGGAGTACTTACTAATACTTTAGGTTTCATGACCGTTGCTTGTGGTGGCTCGAACTGGAATATTTGGCTTGCTGCTTCGACTGATGTAACATGTGAATCAGATTTGTTGATAGTGGTTGGATCAATGAGTTACAGACTTTATCGAAGGAATTGTTGGATTTTTCCACGGCTCCAACCCTTTTGTCGAGTGCAATGAAAAAGGTTGAGGTTTTGTACGTTATCCAGGCTGGCTCAGTTACACAGGTTTTGTTTATTACCTTTGTTGATCTCGTGAGGCCGTTTACTAGTTCCCAGAAAGCTCTTGTGTTTGATCTTTTGTTGTTATGTTATGTTATGTTACTGGGCACTTATAAAGCGCGCGGCTACTCCACCGAGTGTCCCAGCGCTAATTAGCATTGGATAAGATCTTGGACCATAAGTTGTCTATTTTGATTTTTTATCTTCCCATATTCGTTTTTTATTTTGCTTCTTCAGCTTTTTTATTTGATCCCATGTTGCTTCAGGCATTGTAGTACCCCTTGTCCGTTTTGATTGTTCTTCTTAGTTCTGTTTATTGCTATTTTACTCAGATGCTTGTCCTGTTTACGTCCACGGGGTCTAAGATGGTTGGTTTGCGGAGAATTCTTCAATAGTGATGTTAGGAATATGGTCCAAGCTTCTATCAATGAGCCTTCCTGTGCGTCGAGCATTGCGATCAGTTCCTTTGCCCTCAATGAGATTTTTGGGAGGGAATTATTTGTCCATTTTAGACGCTTTAAGTTAAGTGTTATTACTGATCCTAGTTCTGATGACGCTGTCGTGTGTCTAGGGAAAGAGGTTGTCAGCACGAGATGTTGGCCCGAGTGATCACTTTCAGTAATGTATCTGATTGAAAATTCCTTTGTTTGTGCAAGTAGTGGCATGGTGAGGATTGTATAATCTATGATGGAACGGGCCTTAGGGCCTTGGTAGGTGCAGGTAGGGGGTTTGTCTTGTTGAGATCTTCCATTCAGTACTCGCATCCCTAGATGTTCTAAATCTACTACCAGTTTCTGACCATTTGCATCGCAGGGTTTATGTGTGGTACGATCTTGGGGTTGAACTGCCCATATTGTATTTGCTGCTATTATGTCGTCATCCTCATCCGGTGTGTGTATTAGATTTGAATTAAAATCGCCGGTTACTATTATGTCCCAAGCTGGATGCTCAAACATTATTTCTTCTATTGCCCTGATCAGATTGTTGAATAAGGTTTTTCTGATCTCTCGCATCGGATGTGCATACACATTGAAAAGAATAATAGTGCTTGCCACTTTGTTGGATCCCAGGTCCATTTTTAGGTCTCGCTGAGCCAGCGCATGCGCTGCTCTGCGAGACATTTAGTAAGGGGCTTTTGGAAGTGCTACTTTTGCTGGCCACCAGCGTGCGGTTACGCGCGTGCACGCGCGCAGCCGGCATCTGCCTCACTCTTAGGTTTATTGGACCTGAACCATTGTGTTGCTATAGAAACGCAATTCGCTGAGGCTGTACTCTGCTTTGTAGCTACCTGCAACGACGCACTTCTTCATTGTTAAATAGGCTTTTTTTGTGTGTTTTGAAGAACTACACGCTGCAAGTGTGCAGAGAATGCAGGATGGGAATAAGTGGAACTTAAAGCATTTATTTCACTGTACTCTGCTTTCAAGCTAACTCCAACCATGCAATTACAAAATTATGCTCGTTGGGCATTTATGTTTTTATTTCAATAGCCCTCCCTCTTCAATCTCTAAACAAGCTATCCTCCTCCACAAGTAATACCATTTGTTTCTTAGTAGAAATAATATTACATTGTGCTTCTCCACCTCCTTCTTCTGGGCTGTAAACAGACAACAGGCGCCACTGGCCCACAAGGCAGACTGAGACATCCTCCTTGATGAATGGTTCAGGAAATGCGCGTGTTAGCACTAAACAGACAGGAGGCGCCAGGAGAGAAAAAGCCACACTAACACGATCTTAAATAAACATTACTGGATTTTTTTTTGAGCATGTGTTAGCTGGCGGAAAAGCTGCCTTTTGTGAAAAAAACGTCAGGCTACATAATTCACTTTAAACAATGCAATTTAAATTGAAAAAAATGCACACGCACTCTATATGTTTTGAAACAGCAACCGAGTCATGTTTGTTGAAGTGGTTTCCTTCTTAAACAAACATTAACGGGTTGTTGTTTAAAAATATATGGAGTGTGTGCATTTTTCGAATTATATAGCACCGTCTACAGTGAATTCTGTGGCATACCGATTTTTTACACAAAGACCAGCTTTGTCTTCAGATGACACATGTTTTCGTTGGTAAGCAAACAAAGCTATCCTACTACACAAGTAATACCGTTTTTTTGATTGTAGATTTATATTAGGGACTTTGAGTCTGTGCCAGAGGTTATTACATTAAGTATTAACGTAAGGTCACAACAAGTGTGATTACATTTATTTTGCGCACAAAATACTGTTCTACATTTTCTTAAGGGACATCCCATTGCAGCGCGTACATTGTGCTTCTCCACCTCCTGCTTCTGGGCTGTAAACAGACAACAGGCGCCACTGGCCCACAAGGCAGACTGAGACATCCTCCTTGATGAATGGTTCAGGAAATGCGCGTGTTAGCACTAAACAGACACGAGGCGCCAAGGGAGAAAAAAGCCACACTAACACATCTTCTTTCATTGATGTTTCCCGTCTAAGGCCAATCACTTTACCGTAACTCCAAACATTTCGCTCTATTTAAAGCTAGTACTTTTTTTAAAATACTGTTTTAAACAGTATTGTTACTGTGAACCAATTATATCCAAAATAGGCTGGCCTCAGTTTAGATCTTAACACTATTTATGTTAGGTTAGGGATCACAGACGATTTAACAGATGATTTCTGAACTAAATATAATTTTATCTTTATCCTCTCTCGCTACATGCTTTAACAACAACAACAATATATCATTGGGTATTATACAAAGCATGGAAACTATGTAAAGATGATGCTATTTTAAACCCTTTCTTAATTTGCTTTTTGGGTCAATTTACATTGCATCGTTTAAAGTGAATTCTGTAGCATGATGTCTCATAACACAAAGGCAGCTTTGTCTCCAACTCACCCATTGCTTCGATCATAAATAAACATTACTGGATTTTTTTTAAACATGTGTTAGCTGGAGGAAAAGCTGCCTTTCGTGAAAAAAAACGTCAGGCTACATAATTTCTACCACTGCACCTATAATAAGCCCCTTAAGCTGCACACACATGTTATTCAGCACCAATACAGTATCATTCATACCACCTCTCTTGTTACACCCTTTCTTGAACGTACACATTTTCTCTCTATCTCTCCACAGCACCAATAAACACCATACCAGCAAAAGTCACCACCACACTCGCTTCATTCTGAACCACAACAGCATCAACCAGCACCAATACTAAATAAATGCGCACACATTTCTACCACTGCACCTATAAAAAGCCCCTTAAGCTGCACACACATGTTATTCTGCACCAATACAGTATCATTCATACCACCACTACATCACTCAGTAACACTAGAGCATCATTCAGCACACGACAGCATCAAACAGCACCACCAATGCATCAGTCTGCACCACTAAAAGAGCCTCATTCATCACCAGCAGAGCATCACTCAACACCAATTATGCATTAATCCGCACACACATCTCCCACTGCACCGATGGACACCCTTACTCTCTCTTTCTCTCTCTCCACCCTTTCTTGTTTTTTTTTCTTTATCTTGTCTTACTACCCACTTTTTTCTATTTACACATTTTAAATCTATCGCTCGGCAGCACCACAGCAGCAAGAGTCAGCACCACCCTCGCTTCATTCTAGACCATCTTTCAGCAGCAATACCGAATAAATACGCACACATTTCAAACACTACACCTATAATATGCTCCTTAAGCAGCACAACAATGTCATTCAGCACCACCACAGCATCACTCAATAACACAAAAGCATCACTCACCACAGCACAGCAACAAACAGCACCACCACACCATCAGTCAGCACCACTAAAACCGCCTCATTATTCACCAGCAGAGCATAACTCACCACCAATTAGGCAGTCATCCACACACACCACTCCGACTTCACCAATATCCCTTGTCTTTCTTTCAAGCTATATTTATATCTTTATTTTCAGAAACAACTCTCTTCAGTATTCACTCTGTCATTCTTTTCAGCATTTCCTCTCATTTACAAAGGGAAAAATTTAGGCAGAACAGAACAAGGTACACGTGGTACTAAATAATAATAGTTTGTTCACTTACACTGTATTACTCCCTTAAGTGTTCACCTCTTCTCAACCAACAGATACATTTGTTTATATTCCAACATTTCTCTAAATCTCCATTTACAAATTGCAAATGTTAAGTACTAAATGTGCCTACAATTTCAACTACAGCTGTATAGGGGTCTTCCACTGTTAGGATATCTTTAATCTTCATATGTCAATAGTTAAAAAAGAAAACACACATTTAGCATCCTTATCAAATCTCACAGCAAACACAGCTTTGCACACGAAATCCTTTTTACCACCACATCCCAAACCACGGGGCACACTGGAAACGTTTCTTCAGCTTCCAATTTACAGCACAAACTAAACTTATAACAGCAAAATGTTACTATTTTAGCTACCATACAAACAAAAACGCAAATACAGTTTCGTAGTGGTAAAATCAAAATTTTGCGCTTATACATACTTTATTCCTAACCCCATAAATATGACACTGGATTCTTCATACTTTGTATTGCAGCTCGGGTCTTGCCAGACTGGAAATCAATTTTCATTCAGCATCTCATACATGTCTACAATACATACACATTTCACACTAAACCTCACTTCACTCCATCAAAATGTACCTAGTTTTTCAAGTGCAAATCACACATTTCACACATATTACACTACACATACAATATGTTCGTTGCAAAACAAACACACTTCGTAGCATTAATAAAAAAAAAATACTGCATCGCCTCACATTACCAACTGGCTACAGTCAGGATGGGGGAAGCAGAGGAAATTTACATTTAAATGCAAGCTTTCACACTACAAGCTCTTTCACACTATCCATGGCTCCATCTTATCAGAACAGCACATCAGACTTCACGTTTGATTCTTTGTTCACAGTCAAACACCTAGCATACATTTTACAACCTTTGACTCTATTTAAACTCGGCGCAGCTACTCTTCAAAAGATTACTTCCTTGCTGCCACAAAACAGAACATTTACCAGCCATACTGCGCTCGCCAACATTTCTGGTAAGTACACTTTATAATCAGACCAACTTAAAACATGTATGTTATTACTGTTAAGTTAGATTTACATTTAACAGTCAGTGTACAGTTGTTGCTGTTTTAATTGCATTAGTACTACACATTAGCTATAAAACATATACAGTGTTACAGGAAAAAAAGATATTGCAACATATTAACAGTACGTATTTTATTTTCCTACAGCAATACAGATTTAAAGTGCAAATCTCGTCAGTGCCGCTGTCACAACAAACTTAGTACCTCTTATGCGCTAATTCAATTTTAAATATCGTTCTAGTTTACAAAACTAAATTTCACTATGCTACAGCTTCTCCAAACTAAACACTACTCCACAAGTTCACTTACTCTAAAGTCTACTCACACGCTTCGGAATGCTCAGCTCGCGCAGCTCCCGCACTCAGTAATGCGCTTTTTTTACATTATGCTTCGCCGCTAAGCCCCGCTTTAAAAACTGTCCTCCACTTACCTAGAGTCCTGTTACACAGCTTCACACACATACGCTCCACTACCTACAGCCACAACTCATTCAGCTCACCTCCCTCCGCCACCAACTCCATAAAATCTATTTCAGCTTTTACAGTCTGCATCCTCCAAGCTGCACTCCAGCTACAATAAAAAGTAGGGGAATTCATTTTTGTCACAGGGGGTACAAGGAGGGCGACTCAAGCAGATTAACTGTGGTGTTTTGCTGTGCTTTGCGAGTCCCCATTTGCGCCTACATTCAAATCTAAAACACTGCCTTGCCTGTTGCCGTGTGAGCACCTCACCATGCACCCAACCAGTTCCAACAAGCCTCTACAATGTACTTTATGTAGCAGTTATATAAAGTATTACATTTCGCTAAAAACAATCGCCTACACTTACTTCTGCAGGGCAGCTCTATCAATGTAATACGCTTGCTTTACATAAAGCAAGCCCCCATTTCTAAACTTTCATTCACTTACCTTAAGTCCAGTTGCACAGCTTCGCCCACATCCGCTCCACTACCTCCAGTTAAAAACAAAGATGTAGCTCCTCCCGTCAGCCCCTCCGCACCACCTTCAGTTATTCAGGACGTTATTCACCCTGGTCGAATTGCTACAATCGCACATCTCCAGCCCGCAGTGAAGCGCGTCTTTTAAATGTTACTTCATTCATCCACCCCCTACCTTCTAGCAGCAGCACTACACCGTCTGCCTGTTCTCGTGCTTCGCTCACGTCCCTCCAACAGAAGCATTCTCATGAACAACTTCCGTCCGTCTGACCACAAAACAGTGTTACTTTAATAACATATAGCATACTACATTCTAAACACTCATTCAGCTCACCTCCGTCCGCCACCAACTCCATAAAATCTATTACAGCTTCTACAGTCTGCATCCTCCTAGATGCACTCCAACTACAATAATAAGTGGGGCTTTTCCTTTTTGTCAGGGGGGGTACAGGGAATTTGACTCAAGCAGATTAACTGTGGTGTTTTGCTGTGCTTTGCGATGCCCCATGTGCGCCTACATTCAAATCTAAAACACTGCCTTACCTGTTGCCGTGTGAGCACCTCACCATGCGCCCAACCAGTTCCAACAAGCTTCTAAAATGTACTTTATGTAGCATTATATAAAAGTAATACATTTCACTAAAATCAATCACCTGCACTTACTTCTGCGGCACAGCTCTATCAATGTAATGCGCTTTATTTACATGCCGCTTCGCCTATAATCCCCGCCTTAAAAAGCCTCCTTCACTTACCTTAAGTCCTGTTGCACAGCTTCGCGCACATCTGATCCACTACCACCAGCCAAAAACAAAAAAATGTAGCTCCTCCTGTCAGCCCCTCGGCACCACCTTCAGTTATTCAAAACGTTATTCACCCAGGTCAAAATGTTACAATCGCACAGCTCCAGCACACGGTAAAGCGCGTCTTTTAAAAGCTGCTTCATTTATCCACCCCCTACCTTCTGGCAGCAGCACTCCCCCAGTTAAATTACAAGCTAAAAGCTCCATCTACCAATGCCTACATACTAATCGAACACGGTCACTTTTTTCATTGTAGTTCTCAAATTCGTTCTGTTGTAAAAAAATTCAGTATATGCATCTATGCATAATATAGAACTGCATTTTTAAAAATGTACAGTGTTTGCATCTGTTGGGGTGAAAGACAAACCAATAGGCAATTGAACCATTATCTTCGTCATCTTACTTACACAATCAACTTACTTCAAACACCATATGTTAATGTATAAAAAATCTAAAACCGTATTTGTAAAGCACAAACTACTCACCCTTACGGGTCTCAAAGCGCTGGGGCCCATGTGGGAATTAAGTGAGCTATTGCCCAAAGTCACAGGGTGCTCAGCTGAGCTGCCGCCAGAGCCAGGGATCAAACCGTGACCCCTATGCTCCGAAGTCAGCTGCCCTGGCCGCTACACCACACCTCTCCATTTATAAACTAGAAACGTTTGCGTGCAAAACAAATTATGCTGTAATCTTTACAATAACTGCAAACGTCAGGCACGAGCTCATCTAGAAAACTAGCCAATAAATTATTAAGCAAAAACGCTAGTTTGCCAATAAAAGCCTTGTGACACTGCTTTTTTAATTCCCTACAGTAAGGGTCGCCAAGTTCAAGCACCACACCTCCTCCACAAACTAAGGTGCTTTGCAGATCGCTAATTTCAAACCGCTCCTTCTGCACACCTCCAGCCCGCAGTAACTCCTTCAAATCTAATGCAAATTCACCAGTCCACCCGTCCTAGCAACACTCCTTCAGTTAAGCATAAATCAAAACACACAATTCCAGCAGCTCATTTCGCGCACTTCCTCCCAGTCGACTACTGCGTCCTCGTCTTCAGTGTCACAGGGTCAAATCACCAGCATATTCACTCGTGGCATTCCATACATGTAAAGGCAATAACATAGGTAACCTTAATTGCACTAACAGAACCATCTGTTATTCATTAGCAATGTAATAACAACGGGGGAACGTGCGCTTTACAAATATAAAAGTTATATTAAGTATGAGCACCCAGCATGGTGAAAAAATGTATTAAAGTGTACACTATCACTAAGCTGGTGTTGTACTTTAGCTTAGTGCTAACATGCAGGGTTGAGCGCTATAACACCAAGAAATTAACACATTAAAATAAATGGGCTAAGTAGGCTAATGCTATGTACAGTACTTTCACTCACAGCACTATATGGATAAGTATTAATATTACTAAATGTATTCAATTTACATACAGCCATTTAGCATTACCTTAAGAATTACATAAGTGGTATTAGTTTTATTAATAACTAACACCAACAGGGCTTTGTATACCACACACGTGGCATAATACCTAACTTACCGACACCAGAAGGATAAATATCGCTTTTTTACACAAACAATAGTTTAAAGAAACCTTTCAGGTTCTTACACAACCTAGCCGTAAAAGCAAACCCAACAGCTAACAGTAACATGCTGTAAATAATATATAAGGGAGTAAACAGACTTCTAAGTGTGTTACTATCTGTATCTTTTTGTGGAAAAAAATCTTTATGTACAGCGGTCATTAGGTTATATCTAAATGTTTACTGAGCACAAGCAAGTAACCTTTGAACCCTGCTATAAAGGTGAATATTTAAAATGCATTTAGAATTTTTAAATATATTTGTATTTCTGTCTGTCTCTCTCTCTCTCACTCTAGCTCTACCTCCCTGAATTTCACATTTTCTTTACATCTATGTACATCTATCTGTCTCTTCTTTATCGGTATCCCTTTTGTCTCCTTTTATCTCACTATCTATATCTTCATCCTCCCTCTGCTCTTACTCTATCTCCATCTACCCTCAGTCTCTATAGCTCTGTCTTCAGTTGCACATTACACTCTATGTCTACATATCTATCTATCTCTCTCTATCTCTCTATAAATTTCTCTCTAACAATCATAATAACTAGGTTCACTATCTATCTATTTAACTATGCTTCGAAATAACAAATTCACTCTCTGCCTATATCTTTCTCTCTCTTTCACTAGCTGCATCTATTTCTCTCTAACTTTTACTATCTTTGCATCACATTTTATCTGTCTCTCTCTTTACCTCTATCTCTACCTTCCTATATTTAATGTTTAAGTACACTCAATGTAGTTATCTCAGTTACTCTCTAACTTTAGCTCTATCTGCCTCAACTTATCTGTATATAACTATATATCGTTCTGCATCAGCCTCTCTATCTAACAATACCTATTTCATGCTCTCTAACTCTATTTTACTTTTTAACTCAGACTAACTCAAACTTTAGCTGTGTTTGTTTCTATCTCTTTCTATATCCGTGTCTGCATCATTCTATCTCTACCACTACCTCCCTCTGCCTTTATCTGTCTAAAAATTATTATTTATTTATTTATTTATTTATTTATTTATTTATATCTGTCACTACCTATCTCTATCTATGTTAAACTCTATCTGTCTAAATATATCTTTATACATCTCTCCCTATATCAATAACTTTTATACAAAAACAGTAGTGGTAGCACTTACATCACAGTGTGCTGTTGGAACAATGTGGCGCAAACAGTCAGCTTAGTTAGTGGCATTTAAACAACATGTTTCAATCACTGTCTTAGCCACACTGTAAAAACCAATCACAAACTGTTTTAATACTCATACAGTAATAAGTAATATTTCTTTATTATGTATTAGCAAAAAATTAGCATCTCAATAATGCATTTTTTCACTATTTATACAGATACCTTTGTGGGACCAAACTCAACCGGACTAAAAGGTAAAAACATTGGTTTATACTTATTACACACTGAAAAAACATTTAGTAGTCGCTCAAAAGACACATCTGTTTCACAACAGGGGTAATAAGCATAATATATCTATTCCACCTATTACATACCACCAATACATATACTATGCATAACATTTTACAAGCTAGATATCATCAAGGGAATAAAAGATTTAATAGCAATTCACAAGGGAAACAATGCCTACCAAATAGTACTTTTGCAATTTTACATAGCTTTTACAAACCAGTTAATACATGGAATTCAAATGATCTACATTATATTATGGACCTTGGTGATGCTTTATATAAAGAAATGCATTCCATTAACAAAGAAACACTTATGCATCCAGATGACTTACCTAAATATATAGAACACAATGACAACATTTATTCTATTACGCTACGGAAACCTTATTATGGTAACGTGCTCCAACGTTTTGATGATATATATCCAGATATTACAACTGCATTAAATTTAACTATTAATAGGCATTGTGGCATACTACTTTGTATGAGTGTATATGTTGTTTCTATTTTTAAATATATGCAAACATACTTTGTATTTGATTCACATAGCAGGAACAACCAAGGCATGCCTCACCCTAATGGGACATGCATTACTATTGAAATACAAACTTTTGAAGGAGTAATGGACTATATTTTAAAACTTGCACACTGCATTAAAGTTCCACCTGAGGAATGTGTTGCATTTGAATTAACTCCAATAGATATAAGTAACATTAGGAAGAAATCTTTACAAAAAGCAGTTAGGGATAACAACAAAAAAACAGATTTAACCAGAATAAAAAGACTTTGGGGCCGATTCCGATCGGAGGCGCACCCAATACCATTCGGTCGGGAAAAAAGCCATGCGAAAGCCTGTTTCCCGACCGATCCGTACAGCACACCGAACGAGTAAGTACGATGCGCACAACAGCACAGAATCCGGCCGAGCCGTACTCACCCAAACCAGGTCCTGTTCTCCGACCGAGGCGAATCCGGAAACGCTGAATCGAGTCGCACGGAAGGGAAAATGCAGCTCCGTCCGGCCGAACAAGTACGATGCGCTTCCCGTACGCGCCGAACCCGTCGCTACGCACAGCACGCCAAAGCATCCGGGAGAGGCGCACATAAGCTCCGATTCGCGCCACAACACGATCCACGGCTACGAGACGAACACGCCAGCGACGAGGACGACGCGAAGCGGCGAGGACGACGCGAAGCAATGAGAAGGACGAACGACACGAACCAACCATGAATCCCTTCGTCCCGATCATACCAATATTCTACATTTACTACCGGAACAGGCACGGACGCGTACGGCGCAGAAGGTAAGTCAGACACCAACCACAAAACACATACAACACGTACACGACACATCACACACACACAGAGGGATGCAGAATATACTTACACCAGCAACAGCAGCACCATAGGGGCGGGATGCCCATCACCAATGCCACATATGCACACAGGGGCCTGAATGCGCACCACCACCCCTACCCAGGGGGGCAGGATGCCTACCACTACTACCACCCTCACCCAGGGGGGCTGGATGCCTACCACCACTACCACCCTCACCCAGGGGGCTGGATGCCTACCACCACTACCACCCTGAGCCAGGGGGGCTGGATGCCTACCACTACTACCACCCTTAGCCAGGGGGCTGGATGCCCACCACCACCCTTAGCCAGGGGGGCTGGATGCCTACCACTACTACCACCCTTAGCCAGGGGGGCTGGATGCCTACCACTACTACCACCCTGAGCCAGGGGGCTGGATGCCTACCACTACTACCACCCTTAGCCAGGGGGCTGGATGCCTACCACTACTACCACCCTGAGCCAGGGGGCTGGATGCCTACCACTACTACCACCCTTAGCCAGGGGGCTGGATGCCTACCACTACTACCATCCTGAGCCAGGGGGCTGGATGCCTACCACTACTACCACCCTTAGCCAGGGGGGCTGGATGCCTACCACTACTACCACCCTGAGCCAGGGGGCTGGATGCCTACCACTACTACCACCCTGAGCCAGGGGGGCTGGATGCCTACCACTACTACCACCCTTAGCCAGGGGGGCTGGATGCCTACCACTACTACCACCCTGAGCCAGGGGGGCTGGATGCCCACCACCACCCTTAGCCAGGGGGCTGGATGCCTACCACTACTACCACCCTGAGCCAGGGGGGCTGGATGCCTACCACTACTACCACCCTGAGCCAGGGGGCTGGATGCCTACCACTACTACCACCCTTAGCCAGGGGGCTGGATACCTACCACTACTACCACCCTGAGCCAGGGGGGCTGGATGCCTACCACTACTACCACCCTTAGCCAGGGGGCTGGATGCCTACCACTACTACCACCCTGAGCCAGGGGGGCTGGATGCCTACCACTACTACCACCCTGAGCCAGGGGGGCTGGATGCCTACCACTACTACCACCCTTAGCCAGGGGGCTGGATGCCTACCACTACTACCACCCTGAGCCAGGGGGGCTGGATGCCCACCACCACCCTTAGCCAGGGGGGCTGGATGCCTACCACTACTACCACCCTGAGCCAGGGGGGCTGGATGCCTACCACTACTACCACCCTGAGCCAGGGGGGCTGGATGTCTACCACTACTACCACCCTTAGCCAGGGGGCTGGATGCCTACCACTACTACCACCCTGAGCCAGGGGGCTGGATGCCTGCCACTACTACCACCCTTAGCCAGGGGGGCTGGATGCCTACCACTACTACCACCCTTAGCCAGGGGGCTGGATGCCCACCACCACCCTTAGTCAGGGGGGGCTGGATGCCTACCACTACTACCACCCTTAGCCGGGGGGCTGGATGCCTACCACTACTACCACCCTTACCCAGGGGGCTGGATGCCTACCACTACTACCACCCTGAGCCAGGGGGGCTGGATGCCTACCACTACTACCACCCTTAGCCAGGGGGGCTGGATGCCTACCACTACTACCACCCTGAGCCAGGGGGGCTGGATGCCTACCACTACTACCACCCTTAGCCAGGGGAGGCTGGATGCCTACCACTACTACCACCCTTAGCCAGGGGGGCTGGATGCCTACCACTACTACCACCCTTAGCCAGGGGGCTGGATGCCTACCACTACTACCACCCTGAGCCAGGGGGGCTGGATGCCTACCACTACTACCACCCTGAGCCAGGGGGCTGGACGCCTACCACTACTACCACCCTTAGCCAGGGGGCTGGATGCCCACCACCACCCTGAGCCAGGGGGGCTGGATGCCTACCACTACTACCACCCTGAGCCAGGGGGCTGGATGCCTACAACTACTACCACCCTTAGCCAGGGGGGCTGGATGCCCACCACCACCCTTAGCCAGGGGGGCTGGATGCCTACCACTACTACCACCCTGAGCCAGGGGGCTGGATGCCTACCACTACTACCACCCTGAGCCACGGGGGGCTGGATGCCTACCACTACTACCACCCTTAGCCAGGGGGGGCTGGATGCCTACCACTCCTACCACCCTGAGCCAGGGGGGGCTGGATGCCTACCACTACTACCACCCTTAGCCAGGGGGGGCTGGATGCCTACCACTACTACCACCCCCACTCATAGGATGGACAATGCATGACACAACCAGCACACCACAACCTAGGGAATGCAAGAAAAAGACATCCCCCCAACACCATGACAAGCGTGTGTAGACTGTGTCAAATACCTACAACACCGAACATGACTTTGAACATACAATGTGACCCCCTAGCACATGTGCCACACATATATGTGTGTGGCACCCACAATGCAAGCAGGCCATGACCATTGTGGCAATGGGGTCCAAACCCCCATCAACCCAGTGAGCAAAATGTAAGTGTGGGGTCCATAGCTGAAGCACATTTTGAACATTGTGGCAATGGGGTCTAAACCCCCATCATCACAGTGAGCAAAATGTAAGTGTGGGGTCCATAGCTGAAGCACATTTTGAACATTGTGGCAATGGGGTCTAAACCCCCATCATCACAGTGAGCAAAATGTAAGTGTGGGGTCCATAGCTGAAGCACATTTTGAACATTGTGGCAATGGGGTCTAAACCCCCATCATCACAGTGAGCAAAATGTAAGTGTGGGGTCCATAGCTGAAGCACATTTTGAACATTGTGGCAATGGGGTCTAAACCCCCATCATCACAGTGAGCAAAATGTAAGTGTGGGGTCCATAGCTGAAGCACATTTTGAACATTGTGGCAATGGGGTCTAAACCCCCATCATCACAGTGACCAAAAGGTAAGTGTTGACAAAGAAAGAGCTGCAACTGCCAAACTGCATGGATGATTCCTGGTCACAGAACAAAAAACACATCAGTGGCAAAGTAGTGTATGTGTCCCATTGCAACATAAATTGGGTGAGCCAAATACTGCAGTGCAAATAAGACATACCTTTGGCCATGTGCAGACAAACAACACCCATGGGGGCTGACACTGTCAACATTCATCAATGACACAATGACAGAAGTGACCATCAGAATGCAGACCCACATATTTGCACCAATGGGCACACAAATGCAGATACCCTGTGGAGACTGCAGATGTGAGGTGAACAGATACCATACCATGGCAGCAATGGGACACACAAACCATGATCATTGTGCTGACCGATGACCTAGGAGTCCCAGGGACAGCAGGGGAAACCCACCAAACTACATACAGCCAATGGCACACCCAAGATATGCCAATGCAGTGGTGCAGATGCACAAACACAAACAGGCAGACCCACACTGCACATCATACACAACAGGTGAGGGGGGTGCCAGTGTCCCCAGGCAACCACACAACACATGAGGAGACCTGAATACCAATCATACAGATGTGCATACAGTGCCACACAAAGGTAACTCATGGATCCAAATCCCCTATGTGGGCAAGCAGGCATTGTCAGATGAGAGGGAGCACAAATCACACATGTCACACAGGCACGTAGGAACAGCAACTGACACAGCAAGACACAGACACACCACAGCACCACCCCCAGGGCCCCCACAATGTGGTGACCCTGGGCTGCATTACAATCCCACTGTGATGACAAAGCTAAATGTGGTTCACACTGTGAACCACAGTCATGTGTCCTGAGCAACAAACTACCATCACACCTACACAAGCACAAATCAATCAGCATGGCCAGTAAGCCAAGGCCAACATGGAGGCAGGAGCCTAGCCGGGCAACAACTCTCATCTGCACACACTCAACACCACACCCCTCGACCTCCAACAATGTGCAGCAGTGAAGTACACATGCACTGGTGACATTGCACATTCCCCTCATGACTATTCCAGGGTGGTGGGTGGGAACCAAGGTGCAGAAACACATGACACATGGCCACTCAACAAGACTCCTGAATGTCTGACACACTGCACACTACGCTGTACATGGACATGACGGCAATACCACACCAACCAATGGGATCCCAGCCACAGTCACACACCAATGAAGAAGCCAAGGTCACCCACAAAGAACACACATAGACAACAACCAACATTGCAGCCCGGACCCTGAGGAGTGCCAGCAGTCACACACACAACGTGTCACAATCACTGAAAGATAACACAAACTGGAAATCACATGACAGGGGCAAACAACAAGTGCCAAGGGGAAACCTGACTGTGACCCATCTGCGTCTGCACACAAACTCAGCCCTGACAGCAAACACACCTATGGGTGACACCCTGATGACCAGTAATGTGCCATGCACCCACATCACAGAGAACCCAGGGAGAAGACTTTGGGGGAACATAGGTCAACTCAGCAAGCATCACAAACAGGTACAACACTAGGGATCACAGCATGCACAGCTAAACGGAAGTCAACACACAGACATGCACATACAACACACACCTTGGGCGCAGGCAATGTCACAGGTGTACACACTGAGTGAATTTTGTGACACGCAAATTGCGTGTCACGAAGGAGTTGCACAGCAGTATACACATCAGTAGACAATATTCACACGTACTCCTTGATTTATCCAAGTTAATCCAGTTTATTCCAAGGTTTCATTAGTTTTTGACCATCACGTCAGAGGCAAAAAGTTTCCATGCTTCATGCATCTTAATACACTGAGATTGCCCATCCGGGCCTATTCACAGGCAAGTGCTGAGACTTCTTGATTCACAAACGTGTGCTTTTACCCAATGCATTTCGGTCCCTACGACCTTCTTCAGGGGCATCTATGATGTTTAAAAAAATATAAATCAATATATATTTCAACTAACAGTTCATATACGAATTAAATCTACAACGAAACATTTCATCCCTTCTCCCTTGTGTCCCTTCCAATAATATA
Organism: Calotriton arnoldi; assembly: GCA_963921515.1. Taxonomy (NCBI): domain Eukaryota; kingdom Metazoa; phylum Chordata; class Amphibia; order Caudata; family Salamandridae; genus Calotriton; species Calotriton arnoldi. The sequence goes on along the minus strand of CAWUFW010007457.1, from coordinate 299,880 downwards.
AACATAATGTGCTTAAGGCCATTAAACACGATATTCACTACCCCATCCTGCAATTTTAAACTCCCCGCTGAAACTTCCCCAGTTCTCATGACGCATAACTCGATGCGCCCTCCTAATAAACATCGCGCTAGAAACCCTTTAAAATTAAAAACTAATGTGTCTCACGTAAACACTACCTCTACTCCCCAACAAATATCCTAACATATCCCCAACCTTGACTGCAACTCACTTTAAAACAAACCCAAACTAATTCCTGTGCATACCTGTTTTTAACATCCTGATCTTCCAATCCGCATAACCTTGCTTGTCTCTCTCCAACAAGCTTTCTAAACGTGCCCCTCCCAACGTAACTCTTTTAACCTTACTCACCCACCTGTGCTGAATGAATACCTCACGCTTTACCTATCCTGCCCTTCTCCTTAAAGTGCACTCCCCACTAAAAACCCTCGAATCAATATGAATAATGACAAATCATCAATAACACAATCCCATCACACCCCACATTTCTCATGAAATTGCTAAAAAGAAATTAATAAAACGTAATTTAAATACATAATATACATATAAATGTGAAACCAAAGTCATAGTCCGTTGTAAAATCATCCGTGGTTAGTGCATCGTCACGTTCTGTAGAAAGCCTCTGACGTGTAAATGTAATTAATATTCCTTTATTCTTTGTTAGGTTTTCCGACGGGGTGCTCTGACAGGGTTTGGAACGAGGTAAATAAATTTGAGCATCAAGAAGGAAAGGATGTGCTTCAGGTTAAACAAAACTGATGAAACAGGTGTAAACACTGCCATGAGGGGACTCCACTCCTGTGTGAGGAAAGCTGTGCCATGTGTTGCCTCAGTAGGGCCTCATCATGTCAGCTGAGCACTTGGTCACACAATCAACAATTAGCACCAAATGAGGGCTCCCGTCACATCAGCCTGGTCATGGAAGTGCCAACGGAATCATCAGCACAGATCCAACACACTTGTATAGCAATGTTGCACTGACTACACGGATGAGTCCTTCCCCATTGATGCCCAAACCTGCATGTCCAGTGGAGATGGCCACACGGTCAGGGAAGTAGACGAATTGAACAATGGCAGGCACAACAGATGTGCAGGGGTGGAAGCCACAGATGTGAAATAGCTAATCTAAGTAGGAAATCCCATTGCCAAATACTGAACACATGACACCCTCAGATGCTGCTATGGATGACATGGATACACCACAGGATAGGACACATTCCCCCTGGACCACATGGGTTCCTGCACAGTAACACTTCATTATCATGAGACCAAATATCACCATCACTGCAGCAAGGGCATGGTTAGCATCATCAACAACATGTACATCAGAAGCATAAGCACTAGAGAACAGAAAGTTGCTTTATTCAGCATATGTGTGGAATGAAAACAAAGTCCAGAAAAAACACAAAGGCCAATGGCCAGTCCATTGTCAAAGTCCAAACTTGGTGACAGTGGCAGATGTCACCCTACGCATGCCTGCACAAAACCAGGGACAATCCACTAGGAGGGGCAACCGGGGGCAGGCCAGGCACCGCAGGGACAGGATCAGGGCTCACCAGGAGGAAGCAGGGAAGGGGTGGTGGGTGCTGGAGAGCCACTGACAACTGCAGTGGAGGTGTCTGACATGGTGTGTGCCGGCACAACTGGGGGGCATGACTCAGATGTTGTGGGTGCCGGCACGACTGCAGTGGACCCTGCAGATGGAGTGGACAGTTCCGCCACTACAGTGCCCAAGTCAGACAGGGTGGTAGTGGACTCCACTGCAGTGCCTACCACCAGGGGAGGAGAATGGGGAACAGGCAAGGTGGGCTGGACAGAGGGGGAGGACACCCTCACCACATCACTGGCACAGACAAGCGCAGCGGGAGGTGTGGTGCCGGGAGAGCAAGTGCCAGGGGGAGAAGGCCGAATCCTCTTGGGGATGGTATATCTGTGGGTGGGGGAACCTGGGGCAGGGTGTGGTGGGGGCACCTGTGGAGTGGGGGCCTGAGGGATGGAGGAAGGAGACCTGGTGCCTGAGCTGCAGGGCGGCGGCGGGGTCTTGCTCTTACGACTCCGGGGGACTTGCGGGTGGGGGCCTCAGTCTGTCTGCACCTGGGGGAGGGTGTCCGGGGGCGAGGGGCACTCTGCTCCGTGTGGGTGGGCTTCCTCTTCCCCCTGGATGCTGGAGCAGCTGGATCGGAGGGGAAGAGGCCGAGGTCACTGAGGAAGAGGCGCTGGGTCTTTGGGGTTGCAGGTGAGGCAAGGGAGGGTGTTTTGGAGGGAGAGGCAACTGAGGACTGCACAGTGCTCATGGATGCGTGTGTGTGTACCAGGGCCCCATCCCCTGTGAGTCTGGTTTCAGTCCCCTGACTGTGCGTGCATGTGCGTTTTGTTTGTGGCGTGTGTGTCTGTGTGCTGGATGTGTGTGTGCTGGTGTGTGCCTGTGCCGGTGTGTGTGTGCTTGGGACGGGTAAGGTGCTGGGGAGTGTGGATGGAGCAGAGGCAGGAGGGGTGAGGGACTGTCTGAGGAGGGACACTGCTGCCGTCAGGGAGGAGTCCATGGACCTATTGCCCCTCTGTAGGTCAGACATGCCCGATGAGATGCCCTCCATGAACGACACCAGCTGAGTCAACAGAGCGGTGTGCGCATGGAGGACACTCAGCATGGCTGTCTGCCCTACATGGAGCTGGCGAAGGAGGTACACAGACTCCTCACTCAGGGCAGCAGGGGACACAGGGGCAGGGGGTGCGGTGCCTGGCCCAAAGGAGACACGCTCCCGAACATGGGAGCCTCCACGGACCTGGGGAATGGGAGCCAATGGGAGGGCGGTGGTGGTGCTGGTGGTGGCGGGGACAGCAACACTAGCTGGGGTGTGGTAGCTGCTGACACCCGCCTCCATAAGGGAGTCATCCTCCGAGTTGCTCTGGTCCTCAGCTGAGGTGGATGGTGCTGAGGACTCCTCGGTGTGGCTCCCCTCGCCCTCCGTGCCACTGGGTCCCTCCGACCACTCCTCGGCTTCTGACCCAGTCTGGCTCTCCGGCTCCTCCTGGTCCGTGGAGCTGTCCCCTTCCGTGGCCGTGGATGTATCTGAAACAATGGGGAAACAGACAGACATCAGTCACCTGCACCAAACGCACACACCACTGTGAGCACAGCACATTACAGAGCAAGCCCTGGCATCATTAGTTGTACATTGCTAAAAGTGCCCTAACTGAACAGGAGCAGCCAATTGTCAGTCTGATGCCAACCATGGCACTCACATCCCACATGGCCTTGCACCCATCTGTCTGGTGTCTGTTGGATTGCAACACCCCAGTGTGGACACATGCACCAACTACACAGTAGTTGGACAGTGCAGAGGACACGGTGTAGCATGTGGACATGCACACATCACAGCTCTTGCCACTGAGTCAGTACAGGTTTCCGGATGAAAGGGATGCCCAGAGTCAAATAGGAAATGCATGTGATGCATACCAGCGACAGACACCATGATGCACCCATGTCCTGATAGCCATCGCCACAATGGTGTGCATGTAGCACATGTCACTCCCCTGCAGGATCACCAATAAGTAGACACATGCCATGGCGGAGGCATGACTGCTAAGTCATACATCACTGTCTCAGTGATGTATGACTTGGCAGCCAGACAACAACACTCTGCACTGTGTCACAATAGTAGGTCATGGGGAATGCAAGTCCTGGAGCTGCACAAGTGCACATGTACATCCCCCCCACAACACATCATCTTAACCCTCATCTGTCCAGGTCATACCTATTGGACATATGGGAGACCTGTGACACTACCCTCTGAACCTGAGCCCCTCACAATCTGCTGTGAATGGGGAACAGCTGCCTGAACTTCACATTCGCATACCCCAGTCTGCACGGGCAGCTGATCAAACACCTATGTGACACACAAGTATCGTCTCCTATGGTCACATCTCCAGTGGCATGCTGAGCCCCTACCAAGAAACACCCCAGCAGTCCTGGCAACTAATCCACAGCACACTGACACAGAGGCAGACACCTGAGGGGTCAAATCACTGCGCACAATGTGTCAGCTGATACACGGGAGTGGGAGTACAGAGTGCATTGCATGGCCTGGAGTAGGCATGACTGTCCTGCCCCACATGAATGAGGGATGAGCCCTGGACAGTGGATAGCTGGCTATGTATGTGTGACACACGTAATCTGCACACTCCTGGGGCCCAAACATTGTTCCCACCCGCTGCATGGGCGTGTGCCACATACCCCAGGCACATGTGGTGGCTCAGCTCAGCAAGTGGACCGCATATCAAAGCAACACGCAGATTACATGTCCGAACACAGGCGTTGTGTGAACAATGGACCCACCCATGATGCCCACAACAGAGTTAGGGAAACAGATGCTGTCCCCCACCTTTAGTGAAGCAAACTGCAAGGACACAGTCCCAAGTGACACAATTCCCTGAATGTAAGGGCCACACCTGGGTATCAGATGAGGAGTGGGCAGTGCACAATAGAGGGACATGGCTCCTGGACAACATGACTGCTGCACTGTGGCAGTTGAACCAGGCCAGAGGAGGGCACAAAGCATGTAATACAGAGTTCACAGTGCAGTCTTTGACTCACCCCCTCCTTGCTGCTGTCTGGCCTTCAGCTGCCCATCCAGGTCTGGAAACACCACCGCCAGGATCTTGAGCATGTAGGGGGTCAGGGTCCGTGTTCCGCCCCTCCTGCGAGGAGGCGACAGCTTCAGCTGGACCCGTGCAATCCTCCGGGTCCAGCCCCGAAGGTCCTGCCACCTCTTCTGGCAGTTGCGGATCCGGCGCTTGTAGACCCCCACGGACCGGACAGCCCGGACGATGTCCTTCCAGATCTCCTGCTTCCGATGGGAATTAACCTGTCAGAATGACAAAGTGAAAGGCCATTACTACACATGCAACATATCCGTGCATGACACAGTTGTATATACATGTCTCAATCACAGGGGCACATGATGTACACAGGCAGTGCAAAGCTGCCCATGGACAGTTTGCCAGACGTCACTACATGGTATCATTGCATGGGAAGTAAAACCTTGTTCAAATGCACTGTCACTGCACCATACCTGTCCAGTGCATGTCACTACACACTATGGGGGTGACAACTATTCAGTGAGACTGCTAGCCAGTGGCGTGCAGACTTTCAGCCTTGCTAGTCAGACAATATGCACATTCAGAAAGGCAGTGCACAGAACACTCACCTGCTCCCCTGGTGTCCCATACAGCTTGCTGTACTGTGGAAGTAGGCTGTCCAGCAGGGCCTGGTTCTCCTCAAGGCTGAAGGCTGGGGCTCTCTCCACAGTACGTGCCATTGCAGGGTCCAGAGGGGCAGAGACAGCAGCAGTGCAGTGGCAGATGTCGTCCTGGAGCATGTAGTGCAGGCAAGTGAGCTCTCAGGGGAACAGCCAGCAATATATATGTGCTGGAGAGGCAGATACTGTCCCTTGTGTCCAAAGTGATAGGTCCAAGTCGTTTGCATCTTCTGAATCTGGCCAATACATGGAATAGCAGCACCAATACACGCCCACAGCATCCTTCAAATCTTCAACTTCATGACATACATGATTTTGCAACATTGTTGTGGGTGACCAACTGAATTTCCAGCAACCGACTCGTTCGAAATTCGAAAACACGTCTGTTGCCAGGCAAGGCCATTGTCAATGGGTGCGCACCGATCGGTCCATTGCGGTACAACGCGTACAGGGGTACAACGCGTACCCGCACACATTGAATGCAATGGGCCGGCCGGGGGCACCGATAGGTCCATTGCAGTACAACGCGTACAGGGGTACAACGCGTACCCGCACACATTGAATGCAATGGGCCGGCCGGGGGCACCGATCGGTCCATCGCAGTACAACGCGTACAGGGGTACAACGCGTACCCGCACACATTGAATGCAATGGGCCGGCCGGGGCACCGATCGGTCCATTGCTGATCAACGCGTACAGGGGTACAACGCGCACTCGCACACATTGAATGCAATGGGCCGGCCGGGGCACCGATCGGTCCATTGCTGATCAACGCGTACAGGGGTACAACGCTGCACTCGCGACACATTGAATGCAATGGGCCGGCCAGGGGCACCGATCGGTCCATTGCAGTACAACGCGTACAGGGGTACAACACGTACCCGCACACATTGAATGCAATGGGCCGGCCGGGGCACCGATCGGTCCATTGCAGTACAACGCGTACAGGGGTACAACGCGTACCCGCACACATTGAATGCAATGGGCCGGCCGGGGCACCGATCGGTCCATTGCAGTACAACGCTGCATAGGGGTACAACGCGTACCCGCACACATTGAATGCAATGGGCCGGCCGGGGCACCGATCGGTCCATTGCTGATCAACGCGTACAGGGGTACAACGCGTACTCCGCACACATTGAATGCAATGGGCCGGCCGGGGCACCAATCGGTCCATTGCTGATCAACGCGTACAGGGGTACAACGCGTACCCGCACACATTGAATGCAATGGGCCGGCCGGGGCACCGATCGGTCCATTGCTGATCAACGCGTACAGGGGTACAACGCTGTACCCGCACACATTGAATGCAATGGGCCGGCCGGGGCACCGATCGGTCCATTGCAGTACAACGCGTACAGGGGTACAACGCGTACCCGCACACATTGAATGCAATGGGCCGGCCGGGGCACCGATCGGTCCATTGCTGATCAACGCGTAGCAGGGGTACAACGCGTACCCGCACACATTGAATGCAATGGGCCGGCCGGGGCACCGATCGGTCCATTGCTGATCAACGCGCATCAGGGTACAACGCGTACCCGCACACATTGAATGCAATGGGCCGGCCGGGGCACCGATCGGTCCATTGCAGTACAACGCTGCATAGGGGTACAACGCGTACCCGACACATTGAATGCAATGGGCCAGCCGGGGCACCGATCGGTCCATTGCAGTACAACGCGTACAGGGGTACAACGCTGCACTCGCGACACATTGAATGCAATGGGCCGGCCGGGGCACCGATCGGTCCATTGCAGTACAACGCGTACAGGGGTACAATGCGTACCCGCACACATTGAATGCAATGGGCCGGCCGGGGCACCGATCGGTCCATTGCTGATCAACGCGTACAGGGGTACAACACGTACCCGCACACATTGAATGCAATGGGCCGGCCGGGGCACCGATCGGTCCATTGCTGATCAACGCGTACAGGGGTGCAACGCGTACCCGCACACATTGAATGCAATGGGCCGGCCGGGGCACCGATCGGTCCATTGCAGTACAACGCTGCATAGGGTACAACGCGTACTCGCACATATTGAATGCAATGGGCCGGCCGGGGCACGATCGGTCCATTGCAGTACAACGCGTACAGGGGTACAACGCGTACCCGCACACATTGAATGCAATGGGCCGGCCGGGGGCACGATCGGTCCATTGCAGTACAACGCGTACAGGGGTACAACGCGTACCCGCACACATTGAATGCAATGGGCCGGCCAGGGGCACCGATCGGTCCATTGTAGTACAACGCGTACAGGGGTACAACGCGTACCCGCACACATTGAATGCAATGGGCCGGCCGGGGGCACCGATCGGTCCATTGCAGTACAACGCGTACAGGGGTACAACGCGTACCCGCACACATTGAATGCAATGGGCCGGCCGGGGGCACCGATCGGTCCATTGCTGATCAACGCGTACAGGGGTACAACGCATACCCGCACACATTGAATGCAATGGGCCGGCCGGGGGCACCGATCGGTCCATTGCTGTTCAACGCATCACTGTACAAGTGACTGGCATATGTCTCCATGCCTGTCTCAGATGGACATATGCCAGCCACAGATAGCTCCCAGGGAGTGAGGGGCACACCTACATCATGACAGCCTGTCCAAACTTTATCATAAGGCATGTAAGGCTGCATTTCCTATTGTGTGTATGTTGGTGTACATGTTGTCCTGTGGGTGTCACCTGTGGGCAGCCACCCCCAGGCTGTGCACGTGTTCATGGGGACAGGATCCTGGGTGTTACGTGTACATGACCACTGTGATGTGCAACTGTTCATATCTGTGCATGTGCCATGGTCACATTTCACGGTGGTGTATGTGTATGTCATGTCACATACCCCGTGAGTCCCATGTGGGACTGTATGTTTGAGCCAGGGTGTCCCAGTGGCACAATAGTGATGGTCCTCCACAGTCTGTGTGCATGTAATGTTTACAATGTCTCTGATTTCATGTGCACAATGGGAGACAGTCTCCACATCCACGTTGTGTGTGCATGGACTTTGATGTTGTGCGTGTGTGTGTCACAGACGTCCATGTCTGTCCTGCCATGGCAAGTGGGACCACTACCTGTGGGGGTCATGGTTGTTTTGCTGTGGTGTATACATGATACTCCATGTAATGCCAGTGTCCATGTGGCAATACAGGGTCCCTGGGAATGTACCTGTCGTTGAGCTGTGGTGCCTGGGGCACATCTGTCCTCACATGTCACTGTGGGGGGTGATTGTGACACGGCAGCAGGAGATGGGAACTGTGACACGGCCTCATGATATCCAATGGGCCAACCTGGGACTAATTGATGGCACTTGTTGGACCGTGTTGACAGATGTTGGCCATGTATGTACCATACATGTCCTTACGGAACTGCACACTTCATGTAGTTGTGCCTAATAATGATGTATGTTGGGATATTGAGTGTGTTCAATGCCGCATATGTGGGGTGACTGACAATCTTGCTTACTTCTCCTCTGCACTGCAGGGCTTCTGCTGTCCATCGACCATTCCCAGACCTGGCAACGATGGTGGAACGGGACAGCATCCGACGGTACCGCTTCACCAGGCAGCTGATTGAGGATTTGGCAGTGCAGTTGTCCCCACATTTGCAGCCTGGCCGGCCGTATCCTACAGCGCTGACCCCCAAGGTGAAGGTGATGGCAGCCCTACACTTCTTTGCCACCGGTACCTTCCAACATACTGTGGCGACTGCTGGTGGGATGTCACAGACCATGTTGAGCCGTGTGCTCCGCGATGTTTTGGCGGCAATGTTGCTATTCCTGAACCGGTACATCTATTTCCCTAGACTGCGACGACTCACTGACGTGAAGAGTGACTTTTATGCCCTGGGGAGGATGCCGCATGTCATTGGCTCCATTGATGGGACACATGTGGCTTTGGTACCACCACAGGCCCAGGAGCAGGCCTACAGGAACCGCAAGCACTACCACTCGGTCAATGCACTGGTGGTGTGTCTTGCAGACATGACCATCACACACGTGTGTGCCCGTTTCCCTGGTTCAGCACACAATGCCTTTGTGATGAGGAGTAGTCGCATCCCCAGGATGATGGCACAGATGCAGAACCAGCGTGCCTGGCTTGTCGGTGTGTACTGACTTTGTGCCATTGTGTGTGATCTGATCTGTAGTATTCCGCCCACTTTTCCAAGTCAGCTAATGTGCACTTGTCTGTCCGTAGGTGACTCGGGATACCCCAACATGCCGTGGTTGCTGACACCCCTCAGGAACCCTGTGACACCAGCCCAGATGCGCTACAATGAGGCACATGGTCGGACCAGGAGAGTGATTGAGCGGACATTTGGTCTCCTGAAGAGCCGCTTCCGCTGCCTGGACAAGACCGGAGGGTCCCTCCCATATGCCCCTGCGAAAGTGTGCAAGATTATCATCGTCTGCTGCATGCTCCACAACCTGGCAGTGCGGAAGGAGTTGCCTCTCATCCAGGATAACAATGACCAACATCCGCCACCTGTGGAGGATCCTGGCCTGGACCACGATGCCAGTGACGATGATGATGATGATGATGAGGGTGATGTCCGCACACAGCTCATCACCAACTTCTATAGCTGAATGTGAGTATCCTGAGGTGTCATGTCAATGATGTGAGTTGGCATGATATGTGTAGGTGGTGCTCTGGTGCTGTTGGAGTGTGTCCATGGGCTACTTGACTGGATGTGTGTTGCGATGTGTGCTTACAGGTGGGCTGTACTCCCCAACAGTGTTGACATGCTAACTTGGTTCTGGGTGGGTATCTTGTAACATGTATTGTGCATGAGTTTTGCTGTTCTGTCCTGTACTCCATTGCTTTTGACTGTGTGTCATTTCTGTCCTTCACAGGGTACTTTCAGATCCGTTTGGTCAACTGTGTCCACCGACGACGTGATTGCACTTCCAGGGTGGTAGCTGTTGTATCCCTACAGGTGATGTGCGCCACACCCATGGACTTCCTTCCGTCTACAGTTGTTGACTGTGTGCCCACTGCCAGGTGGGATTACCTTGCATCTGTAGTGGTTACGACATGTTGCAACTGTGTAATAAACCTGTGCTTCACTTTGTGATGTGCGTTGTCTGTGGTCACACATTTGACTGCCATTTGCTTACTGCACCTGTGGGCTACTTGACTACAACTGGGAATGGGTGTGGTGTCTGTGCATTGCACCGTCTTCCCTGGCAACATCAGTGTAGGCAATGAGTCAGATGGCCTAGGTGTGTATGTGTTGTGTAGCCCTGGTGGTGTGTCTCCCTCATATGTGTCACGTTGCCTTTACTCACATGCCTGTGTTGTACTTGCTGTTGCAGTTCGCATACACAGTGTAATTTTGCAGTTCATCATCCCCATAACAGCACCCACGTTGGAATCACAACAGAGGCAAGTATGGTGTATTAGTGTGTTTATTGTGATACATTTGTGTGAATAGTGCATAGGATGGGTAGTGCTGTACATAAATCTTGCAATCAGAAGTTCCTAGGTGAATTGAAAGTCCTGGTAGACAGAATCCCCAGTATCGGGGCCACAGTTGTCTGAGACATTGGTCCAACTTGTACTCCCCATGTAATGTGTGGGAGTAGTGTTGCCGTCAACAGGGTGAACAGTCTGTGCACAAAGGTGAACATCCAGAACAGGTTCAGGCTTCCTGGGAGTTGCGCTTGGCCATCGGCCTCTCACTTGCCCCTCTTCGGACGACCCCTCTTCTTGGGGGGGCCCTCAAGTACAGGCTGCTGCGGTGCAGGGGACTCTCCGCCAGAGTCATCCTCCCTCCCTGTGGCAGTTGCAGTTTGGGCAGCACCAGATGTTGTTGGCACACAGGGAGGTGTGGACTCGTTGCTGTTCATCTGGCGGAGGCATTGTAAAATGTCCCTGTGCACCGCCGTCATCTCATGCAGTGCATCCAACTTGGACTCCACGCGGGACATGTGTGAGTCCACGCGGGACATGTGTGACTCCACGTGGGACATGTGAGAGTCCAAGCGGGCATGATGGGCAGCCTGCTGCTGTTTCATGTCTCTGAGGAGCCCCACTACCTGGCTGAGGTCTCCGGTGCTGGACTGGTACGCATCAGCTATGCGTACCAGTTGTGGGTCATCATGAACACCAGCAACCTCTGCAAGCAGCGACCTCTGTCTCCCACCCCTCCCACCACCCCTGCTGACATGTGCAGTGCGTGCAGTGGCACGCACAGATGACCCTGGTCCACCTTGGAGGTTGGTGGTGGTGGTGGTGTCCATGGCCCCAGGTTGGTCCAGGGTCCCTGTGCTGGTGTTGCTCCTTGTTCTGTCCATGTCGGCAGGGATGGTATTTGTGTTGACAGTCGTTGGAGGGGTGGGTGCAGGGGGTGCAGCTGGTGGTCCTGCTGGTGCTGCAGCTGGTGGTCCTGCTGGTGCTGCATGTAGACTTGCACCGGATGTGCCAGGTTGGTCTTCTTCGTCCGAGGAGGGCAGAGGCTGTACGACACCAGTGAGCTCCGCATCCTCTTGAGCCTGGGACTGGGACTCCTCAGCGTCTGCTGCTGTGTCCCCATCATCACCTGTTTTTGGGAGACACACACAATGTATGTTATGTTTCTGCAGGCATCAATGGTTGACACACCTGACAGTTGTGACTGTGCCTCTGGGTGCGGGCCTGTACATTGCATTGTCCTAAGTCGTCACAGTCAGGGGTTGATATTGGTGTGGCACATTGTCCTGCATTATTTGGGCATTTCTATGTATTTGTTGGGGTGTGAACATGGTTTGCATTGGTTGTGTTTGGTTGACAGCCGGCCCTCCTTCCCACCCACCCAGCCAGTCAGTTATCCCACCATGGACTGTGCTTGCATTGCAGGGAGTGGAAGTTGTCTCTCAGGATGTCAGTCAGTGGTGTCCTGCTGTTTGTTGGTGCACAGTTCCCAGCAGGGCCTTGTGCTCCCCACAGCAGAAGCCAGTGTCAGCCATCTTGTGAGTCCTTCTCCACTCCCTGTGATGTGAGCATGGTTCAGGGTGGTGTTGATGGGCCAGTTGTGAGGCTGAGCAATATCTGTGCCTACTACTCCCATCATGCTATTGCCTCCACCCCCTTCCCAGCATGCCCATGCTTCCTTCCTTTTGACTCTGCTTCCCTGTGGGGTGGGCTGGCTGTGCTGACAGGATGGCTGGGAGTGTTGTCCTGGCAGTTGTTTGGCTAAAAGTCCCAAGAGTGTCCCTGTGCTTCACACAACATAACCCAGGGTGGTGGTTCTTTGTGGGATCTTGAGTTAGGATGGGAGGCATTGCATTCTACCAGGTGGGTTCTGTGGAGTTTGTGTTGAGGGGGTGTGAGGGGAGGTGCTTGTGACTATGGTCAGTGCTGCAAGTCCTCCTTCCCACCCAGCCAGCCAGATATCCCACCATGGAACGTGCTTGCATTGCAGGGAGTGGAAGTTGTCTCTCAGGATGTCAGTCAGTGGTGTCCTGCTGTTTGTTGGTGCACAGTTGCCAGCAGGGCCTTGTGCTCCCCACAGCAGTAGCCAGTGTCAGCCATCTTGTGAGTCCTTCTCCACTCCCTGTGATGTGAGCATGGTTCAGGGTGGTGTTGATGGGCCAGTTGTGAGGGTGACCAATATCTGTGACTGCCACTCCCATCATGCTATTGCCTCCACCCCACTTGCCAGCATTCCCATACTTACTTGCTTTTGTGGGGAGTTCAGTATGTGTGGGTGTGTGAGCAATGGCAAGATGGCTGACAGTGGTGTCCTGCTGTTGGTTGGTGTGCAGTTCCCAGCATGCCCTTGTGCTCCCCACGACACAGCAACAGTGTCAGACATCTTTGATGGGCCTTTCCACTCTCTGTGGGATGTGCATGCGTGAGTGTGAGCTTGCTGGGCCATGTGGTGGGGGATGTAGAGCTGTGACTACGACTCCCATCATGCTATTGCCTCCACCCCCTTCCCAGCATGCCCATGCTTCCTTCCTTTTGACTCTGCTTCCCTGTGGGGTGGGCTGGCTGTGCTGACAGGATGGCTGGGAGTGTTGTCCTGGCAGTTGTTTGGCTAAAAGTCCCAAGAGTGTCCCTGTGCTTCACACAACATAACCCAGGGTGGTGGTTCTTTGTGGGATATTGAGTTAGGATGTGAGGCATTGCATTCTACCAGGTGTGTTCTGTGGAGTTTGTGTTGAGGGGGGGTGTGAGGGGAGGTGCTTGTGACTATGGTTAGTGCTGCAAGGCCTCCTTCCCACCCAGCCAGTCAGATATCCCACCATGGAACGTGCTTGCATTGCAGGGAGTGGAAGTTGTCTCTCAGGATGTCAGTCAGTGGTGTCCTGCTGTTTGTTGGTGCACAGTTCCCAGCAGGGCCTTGTGCTCCCCACAGCAGTTGCCAGTGTCAGCCATCTTGTGAGTCCTTCTCCACTCCCTGTGATGTGCGCATGGTTCATGGTGGTGTTGATGGGACAGTTGTGGGGGGCAATATGTGTGACTGCGACTCCCATGATGCTATTGGCTACACTGACTTGGCCAGCATACACAGAATTCCTTCCTTTGAGTGGTCTTCACTGTGTGTTGGTGTTGTTGTGGTGGCTACATGTCTGGATGTGTTTGTTAGTTCTATTTGTGCCACTGCCTAGCTGTAGTTGTAGTTGTGTTTGTACATGTGATGGCACGGTTGGATGTAACTTTTTTGATGGCATGTGTTGTGTTTATCTGACTGACATACACATTTTGGGATGATTCTGTTCTGGTTGCTGTGTAATTGCTATGAGTGCATGGTTTGACTCTCCCCTTGACAGTGATGTGTGTGTGTTATGTGGCAGAATATTGTGTACATTTGTTGTGTACTCACCAGGCTCTGGGATGTTCTCTAGTCCATATACGCTCACTGGCGGAAGGATGGCCCGCACCTTCTCCTCCCAGGTCCTGAGGTATATTGGCTTGGCAGGAGGGCCACTGCCGGTGTATTGGCTGATGATGTAGTCTTTCTTGAGCAGGTCCCGTACCCTCCTGCGCACGTCATACCACCTGTTCTGGATGTCGGTCTTTGTGCGCAGACATGGTGATTGTGCGTTCACCCTGTTGATGATCCTCTCCCACATCTTAGTTTTCTGGGAGATGGGGGTCTGTTGGACCAGTGTGCCAAACAGCTGTGGCTCTACCCTGAGGATCTCGTCTACCATGACTTCCAATTCACAATCTAGGAACTTGTGATTCTTCTTGGGGGGCATGGTGGTGATGGTGAGTGATGTGTGTGTTGGTGTGCAGGTTAGGGTGTGTGAGTGTGTGTTTTGCTGGGTGTATGTGAGGTAGGTATTTGTTGGTGTGCTGATGGTGTGTGGCTTGTGTGAGGGATGAGCTGTGGGTGTGTGGTTGCTGTCTCTTGGGTGCTGGCAGTGGAATGGCATTTGCAAAGGATCATGGTTGTGATTTGTGTCCTTTATATGAGTTGTGGGTGTGTCTTTGTTCTCTGTCCCCACCCCCCCCAGTATTTATTGGGTTTGTAATTGCTTGTTTGGCCTTTTTTTGTGTAATTTTTCCTTTGTGCTGTCTGTGCATGTTGGAATCGTTCTTGTGACCGAGTCGGACCCTGCATTTGTCTCGTACGGTGTTCTCCGTTTCGTTCACGCTGTGTTTGTGCAGTTTTCTATGCTGCGTACGCGTCGGTCGCGGTGTTTTGTGTAGCTTCGGCTCGGTTTTGTTAGCGTGTCGGTCGTACGGCTTGTCCTCCGTCCGACTCGGTCGTGGTTTTCGCGCCTTGCATCGTACTTTGCGGTTTGGAGTTCGCGTGTACGTTTCGGTCGGATTTGTTCCGGGTGCGTGTCGGTCGGTTCGATTCGCGTGTTTTTCCGGCCGGATTGCTGTTTTCCGTGCGGCTCGGTCGTTCGGCTTGGGTTCGGTACGTGTCGGTCGGATTTTGCACGCCTTGCATCGTACTTGATGTGTCGGGCGCCACAGGTACGTGTCGGTCGGTATAATTTCCGGCTCCGAGTCGGTCGGTGCTTTTTCCGGCCCGAATCGGAATCGACCCCTTTATGTACATAAAACAGAAGGAACTTTACATCCAAGAATCGATACAACAATCATTTCTTCTGAACATATAGAATTAATACATAATAAAACTGGTGGCAAGGGCATTAATAATTCACATCTGTCACGAACAACTATTTCTATAGTGCAAACAAATCCGCTGCCCCAAATAAAAATTAATAAATTGGATGATTTAGTATCAAAAAGACAAAAAAGAAGATGTACTGTTGCTAGAGCAGAACACTTAGGATCCAGCAAAAAAAGGTGTGTGGAACCTAACATACAGAAGGTAGTCAGACCGAATAAGCCAAAGCAAACAACACACAAACTATTAGGGAAATAATTACTAATTTCCATAAGGATATATTAAATGGTCCAGAGTACATTTGTACTATTTGCAATCAATTATGGCATAAACAGTCTTTAAAGAATACATGGACTATTTGCACACGGGAAATTTTTGTCCAATGTAACATTAGCAACAACAAAACTAACTATATTTGTACAACTTGTTATACTTACATTATTAAAGGTAAAATACCACCATGTTCATTTTTAAATGGGATGAAGTTTCCGGATGTACCAATACAATTACACTTACATAATTTAGAGGAACGATTAGTTTCTCCTAGAATTCCATTCCTACAAATTAGATCTCTACCACGGGGGTTCCAGAAATCATTATCGGGTGCTGTTGTTAATGTACCTGCAGATGTTATCACAACCGTTACCATTTTACCAAGGCAAATTAATGACACCATGACAATTCCGGTCAAATTAAAAAGGAAGTTAGCTTATAAATCATACACACATTTTGAAAATATTAGACCAAATATAGTAAAACAGGCAGCTATATTGCTATCAACAAATAGTAGTATGTTTAATGAATATGGAGTCACTATTAATCCAGATTGGAAGTATATACCACCGGAAATAAACGATAGTGATGAAATATCAGATACAAATAATTCATCAGATACTTCAGACAACAGGGAAGCCAGAAATTTAGATACTATGTTAGCAAATGAAACCATTACCACTGATAGTGTTAATATTTTAAGTTTAGCACCTGCTGAACATAACACGCCAAGAGGTTTAAATGAAGACAAAGATTCAGAATTTTTAGCTTTCCCAACAATTTATTGTAGTGAGCGAAGACCTAACAATAATAATAGACACGTACCTGTACATTATAGTACCATTTGTCAATGGGAATTAAGAAGTTATGATAGAAGAGTAGCTAAATCTATTACTAATGTGTTCTTTAAACTCAAAAAATTGCATATTAAACAAATACAAGGTAAAATTAACATTTCACTAAGGAAAAATTTTACCAATGGTAAATGTATTACTGCAAAAGACATAAAATATAATTTAGAAAATGTCTTACAGTATAATGAAGGTTACAAAATCTTAAAAACTATCCGCAGTTCCCCACCATATTGGGAAAGTTGCAAAAAAGATCTGTTTGCTATGATAAGACAACTAGGAATACCAACTTTTTTTCTAACGTTATCTGCTGCAGAAACAAAATGGCGCCATTTGATAAATATACTATTACGAGTAGAAAAACTAAATGAATGCACAGAGGATGAGTATCTAAACATGTCTTGGGAAACTAAGTGTAAATTAATACAACAAGATCCTATTATATGTGCAAGGCATTTTGACTATCAAGTTAGGAAATTATTTAATTCAGTTTTAATGCATCAAGAAAATCCCATTGGGAAAATAGTTGACTACTTCTACAGAGTAGAATTTCAACAGAGAGGTTCACCACATATACATGCATTACTATGGATTGAAAATGCTCCGCTATATGGTGTATCAACCGTAGAGAAAGTAATTACCTTTATTGATAAATATATCACATGTAGTCAGTCATAAGAGCCACAATTACAGCCTTTAATAACTCTTCAAAGGCATGGACACACAAAAAATTGCAGAAGAAAAAACAAAAGGACATGCAAATATCAATATCCTAAATATCCGATGTCAGACACTATAGTACTAGAATCCTTACCACATGACGAGACAGATAAACAGTGGAAAGAAAATATACAAGTAATCCATGAGGCTATGAATAGTCCTAATTTTAATACACTAAATTTTTCTGAATTCTTAGGCGTGATAAAAATGGATAAAAAGCAATATATTACTTGTATAAGATCAATAATAGAAAAAACAACAGTTTTTTTAAAGAGAACACCAGGAGAATGTTTTATTAATAACTATAATTCAACTATTTTAGAAGCTTGGCGAGCAAACATTGACTTACAGTTTATTTTAGATGCTTATGCTTGTGCTGTCTACATTATTTCATATATCAGTAAATCACAAAGAGGAATGAGCAAACTTATTGCACAAGCTGCTAAAGAAGTAAATAGCAATACTAATGTAAAAGAACAACTTAAACACATAGGGAACAAATTCCTAAACTGTACAGAAATAAGTGGTCAGGAAGCTGCATACCTCATTCTTCAAATTCCATTGAGAAAAAGTTTGCGCTCATTTGTATTTATTAATACTAGCCCTCACGACAAAAGAACTTATTTAATGCGAGATATTGATACTATAAATGCTCTGCCAGATACATAAACTAACATCCAATGCGATAATATTATAGTAAAATACTGCAAGTGGCCAAAAGCATTAGAAAAATGTACATTAGCTAATTATGCGGCAAATTTTAATTATATTCCAAAAAGGAAATTTAGGAAAAATAAAAATGACTGTGAAAACTTGCTTACAGAAACAAATTTTTACAGCTCAGATGAGGAAGAAATAGAAATAGAAAGCACAAAAGATAACGGAAAAAATATACATATAGACACAAACTATACCTTAAGTAAGCGCACACGTAGTAAAATTATACGTTACAGCAGATTTAACAAAAACAATGACCCTGAAAATTATTATAGAGAAATATTAATGCTTCACTATCCATGGAGGGAAGAACATAAAATAATATTAAATAACAACACATACTATGAAAGATATGTACAAGTTAAAAACATTGTAGATTTGCAGCTTAGGATTTATAATAATAATCATGGGGACATTACAAACATTAATACTCAAATAAATAATGAAATAGTATTAACACCTCCTCTATCGCCAGTAATAATACCTTCAGAAAACATTTGCACTGAGGGTAACAATAATGAACACCACATTAAATATGACTTGTCATTAGATTTAGGTATTAGAAGCATTACCGAAGAACAAAGCCTAACAAATTCTATTTTTCCTGATGAAAAATACTATAATATTATGCATAATTTAACTGAAGAACAATTACATTTTGTTTTACCATCATTTGCACTGGTTAAAAACTAAAAACACTCCATGCTATACTTTTTGCACAGGAGGCGCAGGAGTTGGGAAAAGCTTTTTAATAACTGCACTATATCAAACGTTAGTACGTTATTATAATACAAAAGCAGGTGAAAATCCAGACAATATTTATATATTGCTTACAGCTCCAACAGGCAAAGCAGCACATAATATTAATGGGAAAACACTGCATAGTACTTTTAAAATACCTGTGTCACAAAGTTTAAATTATAAGCCGCTAACTCATGAACATAGAACTGCTCTTCAAATTCAACTGATGCATGTTAAAGTGCTAATTATAGATGAGATTTCTATGGTAGGGAGAAATATGTTCAGTTTTATCCATAACAGGCTACAAGAAATAAAAGCATCAAATCAACCTTTTGGAGGAATTTCTATTTTGGCTATTGGAGACTTTTATCAATTAAAACCAGTTTTTGACAGCTATATTTTTGAAGAAGGGAAACATTCATATGGACCTTTAAGTACTAACTTATGGTTAGAACATTTTAAACTATTTGAACTAACAAAAATAATGCGCCAAAGAAATGACCTTCACTTTGCTGAATTACTAAATAGATTAAGAGAGGGGAAACATACACAAAAAGATATTTCAGACATAAAGCAGCGAGAAATAGAACCAAATGACAGTATTAGCAAAATAATACCATATATAATGTCAACTAATTTAGAAGTAAATGAGATCAACAATAAAGTTTTGGAACAACATAGCCAGCAATATCACGTTTTCACAACAATAGCTAAAGATACCGTCAGTTCTGATCTAGCTGAAAAAGTAAAAAAAACTATACTAAAACAATTACCAAAATATCCTACTAAAACAATGGGACTTGCACACACATTACACATAGCTTTAAAACTACGTTATGATTTAACTTGTAATGTTGATGTTAATGATGGGTTAACAAATGGAGCTACAGGATTAGTAGAGTTAGTTGAAATAATTAATAATACACCATTTATTGTTTGGGTTGC
This sequence comes from Calotriton arnoldi, assembly GCA_963921515.1. Lineage (NCBI taxonomy): Eukaryota > Metazoa > Chordata > Amphibia > Caudata > Salamandridae > Calotriton > Calotriton arnoldi. The sequence continues at coordinate 280,277 of CAWUFW010007457.1, read as the reverse complement.
ATTTGATAATAAAACTGTTGGGAAAACAACACGAGAAGCAAATAAACACTTATATCAATCACAGATTTTAGATACATGGACACCAATACATCCTATAGAAAGACATTTTCAATTTACTAGGAAATATATACCTATTATACGCAAACAATTTCCTTTACGACAAGCATCTGCAAGAACTATACATAGGACACAAGGTGAAACTATAGAACCACTTTATATACACTTTAATAACAGTAAAATTCATCATTTGCATTATGTGGCTTTAAGCAGAGCAAAATCTATAGAGAACATATATATTAAAAACTTTAATGAGGACAAAATTATAGTACATCCCAAAGTTAATCAGGAAATGCAAAGATTAAGGACGCATATGCCACTAGAGATTTCAGTACCACAATTAGAAACATACAATACACATATTAATATTATCGCGCACAATATACGATCACTTCAAAAACATTTTAAATCAATGTTATCGGATCAAAACATGTTAAAAGCTGACATTATTTGTTTAACCAAGATAAACACTACAAAAAAAGCAGCACAACATGAATTTTTCATAGAACAATATCATCACATAATATTTGATAAATTCCATACACACAATACAAACCATGGGATGATACTTTACTACAAAAGGGATCTTTTAATTCTACCTGTTTATAAAACACAACAAGGGATTGACATTATACATTTCACATTACATATTAAGAATAATAATGACCTCAGTGTGATAGTATACAAACCACCACATAAATTAATACAATCACTGTTGCAAACAATCCTAAACATAACAAACTTTTACCCAAACTACGGATATATCATTATGGGAGATTTTAACGTTGATTTAAAAACTACATGCGCAGGCACTACTGAACTTCTAAATTTCTTACAAAACCAATTAAAATGCAAACAAATCATAGACAGTTACACAACAAACTACCAAACTTTATTAGATCACATATACACAAATGTGATATTGCAAAGCTATGGGACATTAGGATGCTATTATAGTGATCATAAAGCTTTATGGGTATCAATTTAAATTTGTATTGACTTTTGTATCATTTCAGATGACTATTCAAGAAATTAGTAATAAGCCAGCAGACGAAAACAAACCGTATCAAAAGCCAATCAGAGTCAACATCATCAAGTGCTCTGGAAAAACATACTACAAAAATGCAAAGCAAGAAAACAAATGTCTCTATCATTTGGCATTAGCAGATGCAACTGGAAGCATCAAAGCAACATGTTATCAAGAAGAATTGTACAATCAAACAAAAGAAAACCATGGACTACTCATTCGCAATTTTCTGATCAAAAACAATTCAATCCTCATAACCAAACAAACAAAAATAACTAAGTTTCCTGCAATGTCAATCTCTGATTTTATGGTGAAAGAAGCAGAAAAAATATTGCAGCCGCCAGCACCACCAGCATCACCAATAAAGGCTATTAAAGAAGCTAGTTTGAAAACCCTTATGACCGTGCACGGAACAATTTCTGAAGTAAGTATCAACCACACTCTAACTTACTATACCTCTAACTCACTCTTCCTCTACTAACTATTAACCACCCAAAAAAAAAACAATTAACATCATCATAATTTATATCCATCGCGCAATTTGTTAAAAAATCTTCCTTTACCAACCACTATATCTCTCTATTATAGTAACTGTATACAAATATCTCTAAAGCTACTTTTCTTTTTCTATAACTCTCTCTCTCCCTCTATATGTTTACATCCTATTTATATATATATTTAATAAATAACACTTTGGTTCACTAAATCAAAATCCATCTCTTAAAAACAATAACTCAATATCTATCACAAAGTCACTATAGCACTAACAAACAAAAAAAAAAAATTAACTAGATATTTTTTATTTCAGGCAGAAGAAAAAAAACAGTCTTCATCAACGGACAAAAAACATTGCTCAAATCAATAACAATAAAAGATACTACAGATTTTGTAAAAGTGACATTATGGCGAGAAGCTACAGAGTTTACCACAAACATCGGAGAATACGTCACTTTAACACATGTTACGGTACATGAATTCAATGGTCAGAAAATATTAAATACAACAAGGCACAGCCAAATTCAAGTAAGTATAGCATTTAACCCCTCTACCACTACTCTACCCCTCTTCTACTCTTCAACACCTCTACCTCTCTTCAAATCCACTACCCCTCTTCTAAAACTCTTCCAACCCTATACCCCTATACTAGCCATATAGCCCTATTCTAACACTCTAACCCTCTTCTACCCCTCTATCCCTCTACTACCCCTCTACCTCTCTTCTAACCTTCTACCTATATACTATCTCTCTTCTACCCCTCTACCTCTCTTCTACCCCTCTCCCTCTACTTAACCTCTCTTTTCCACCTTTACTCTCTTCAAACATTCTACCTCTCTTCTCTTCTCCACCTATACCTCTCTTCTACCCCTCCACCTCTACTCTACCTCTCTTCTAACCCTCTAACACTGTTCTACCCCTCAACAACTCAAATAACTCTCAAACACTCTACTACCCCTCTAAACACTATAGTACCGCTCTATTACCCCTCAAAACCTCTACTTCCCCTCAACTACACCTATACCCCTCAAATACACCTCTACCCCTGTTCTACACCTCTACACCTCTTCTAACACTCTAACCCTATTCTACCCCTCTACTATCCTTCAACCCCTCTTCAACACCTCTACTACTCCTCTTCAACGCCTCTACTACACCTCTACCTCTCTACCACTCCACCCCACAATTACCCCTCTACCCCTCTTCTACCCCTCTACCCCTCTTCCACCCCTCTAACACTCTTCTACCCCTCAACCCCTCTTCTACACCTCTACTACCCCTCTACCCATCTTCTACACCTCTACTACCCTTCAACCCCTCTCCTACACCTTTACCCCTCTACCCCTCTAATTACAAGCCCCTTGCAACACTTTTGCGTCACTTTTCCATTGTTAAAAATAACGCAAAAATAGCGCAACAAGCTTATAAATAAGCCCATAACTTTGTAACATTATCTTATTTTCAACAGTAATACTAATATTTGCTTTTACAAATCTTCACAGGTAACAGAACCACCACCAGAAACAATCGAAGTAGAAATATATGGGATTGAAAACACAGAAGGAGAACTAAGTACTATTACTACACAAGTCAAAAACACAGAAACATTTCAGTCAATGCATATAAGGAATGAAATTCTCATAGATTGGTTTATGCTTGGTGAAGATGTGGAAGACGTAGGAGATGCTCTTATGTGCAAATGGTGTTTGCCACAAACATGCAAAGTAATTTTTTGCAATGGGAAAATAATAAAAATATTAAAAGATATCTCGCCCGAGGAAATGATTTAATGAGCAATGCATAACATTCTATTGTAAATAGTTCATGCTAATAAATACTGTACTTTAAATTTATGAGTGATTTTTGTTAATAAAAGGAGATTTTGTAAAAAAAAAAACAATATATTGTTCTTTGCAACAAAAATGAAAGTGTCTACTTACAAATTTCTTCACAGGGATGTACTTCTGCATAGGTCGAGCTTAGTATCACTACCTCAATAAGTATCTGATTCTGTTAATCGCTGGATAAAAAGCTGAATAAAAACTTTACTAATTCTATCGTAATATACAAACAACTAGCAAAGAAAACAACTCAATAACTTACTATCTAATACTACCTGAAGACATAAGAATCACTACACCACTCACTATCAATAACTAACTATACCACTCTCTCTCACTAACTAACTAAACAAGCATTGGCATAGCCAATAGGTCTCACTTTTCGGGCTTTATAAGTGTTGCACTATGCAACAGTTAATGTTGTTGCACCAAGGAAATTGCACAGCAAAACTAAATACTTATAAGGTCCTATAGCCAATAGGTCTCGCTTTTGGGGCCTTATAAGTATTTAGTTATGCAGCACAATATCCTTGGGGCAACAACAATAACTGTTGCTTACTTAAATTCTTATAATGTCCGAACAGCGAGACCGATTGGCTATGCCAATGCTTGTTATTATTTGGATGTCTGTCATGGTGGTGGGCATTTGGGTGGAAGCAATGTTTAATGCCATGGAAATATAGACAGCCAGTCCACCCTTTGGTCTGCCATATCGCTGAGGTCTTATGGCTTTTACAAAATGAAGAATGTACCCTGCAACCTAAATTGAGGAGGTCAGCCATGTTTCTTGAAGGTCTATTGTTTCATACTTCTTCCAGCGGTCTGGAGGTTAATTATCCCGCAGTTCTTGTTTTGCTCATGCTATATTCCATGATAAAAGGCTTAATGATGAGTACTGTGCTGCTGGGTTTTTCTTATGTGTCATATATGTCTTACGTCCCTTCTGGCCCCGCCAGTTTCTTGGTGATTTCTCTCTTGTGACTTTGGCTTTAGCCCAATCATGCCCTGCTTACGTTTAACACTTTGTAAAACTGAGTGAACTCGGACTGCGCCGGAATCGTCCGGCTTCGTCTTTTGCCAGTGAAGCAATGGCAAGGGGTAACTTTGTTTTATGGGGAATGATAGTGTGATACCCTATGCTTCAAACTGGGATGTAGCGGTTAATATTAATGAGGCGATCTCTGCTGTCCTCCAGGTTGAGAGAGTTGTTTAATTTTGGTTATGTACCCCTTCACTGATAAACTCAATAGCTAGCAAATCCGGTGAGGACAAGTGATTTAGTGCTAGTATGGCTCCCAATAGGTTTAAAACATTTCCTCTATTTAGGTAATCTTGCGGCTCCTGTGACGTGTATTGCGGGGTTAGCAGGATGTGGTTAGACTGCTTCCTTTGGTGCTCATTGACTTTAATATGGGATGAATGCGACGAGCGAGGAGTGGGATCTTTGTGTTGTTGATTCGGATCATTGCCGTTTGGGCTGGTGTGGCGTAGGTTGATGTTTATCAGCATCGTCTCGAAGTGTTCATTATTTACTTGGTGACACCTCTGTAACACGACCTCCCGTTCTCCTCTGGATGAGTTGATGTTTTTGTCTGATGCTGAGTGACCCATTGTCATTTTTTTGTATTTCACTTGTGCTTCATTTCCCCGCGTGCTCGTTTGACAGCACGTTTTTTTCTGCGCAAGATAAGGGGAATTTATATTTTCTTCACTTAGGTTTGCTTTGCTCGTGGTCGGCCGTTTCATGTCTTTCGTAGGGTTCTTTAGTTCTTTTTGAGTTATCTCCATCTGAGGACCTTGGGTCAGGTGCTTCTCTTTGGTTTGGATTCGGTCATGTGTTCCCATCTGATCTCCTGATGAGATATCTAGTGAATCCGACGTCATGAGATACTCATTGGAGTTTGTAGAGTCTTCCTTGGATTCTTGGTGTGTTACTGATATAATTGAGTTTGGTTTTTTGCTTTTGAAGTCAAATATTGAAAAAAGTCTAGTCACCTGTTGCGCTGCCCTGTTAATGGGCTGTTGGCTCTTTCTGGCCTTCCTGGCTCACTTTCTCTGCCTTTTTGTTTAATGTATTAGCTTGATCAATTTGACCATTTACTTTCTGCTGGACAAAAGGTTGATTTATGTCCTCTACGGGAATAACTAAAGAGGCTGGAAGTACTCTGGTAGCAGGTATATTCACTTGATCGATTTCACCACTTGTTGGTTGCTTGATTTGGGCTCAATTTATATCAGCTGAGGGGTTAAATAGAGGAGCTGAAAATTCTCCAGTAGCATTCTTTGCTGGAGCCTGCACTGATTGCACTGGCACAGGCTAATTTGAGGCATCTGGGGGAGTTGTAAATTTGCCCCTATGTGGTGTGATACTCGTCGCCATACTATGTCGTGATGGGGTTTTATTAGAACGCTTACCCTCTTGCAGTATGGTTTTTAGGATTGTTCTAACTTCACTGAGTTTATCGATTATTGGTCCACAAGCGCAATTGGTTGCTGGCAGCGGGATAGATGTGCTCTTGTTCTTTGTTATTAATTCAGTCAATGTATCAAGTTTTGAATTTATGCTTGAAATGTATGCAGCTATAATATTCATCAGGTCAATCTGGATGTCAAGTTTGTCTGACTGCATATTTAAAACACTGGTTGAGGTTTGCAGAATGCTTGTTAGAGCGAGGTGTAGGTTTGCCAGTTCTTCCGTTCTTGAATTAGGTTTATCCTCCTGGCCCTTCGTCTGGGATGTAAGAGTTGGTTTCCCTGGGTTGCTACTGTTTGTTAAACTTTCACTACTGTGTGCTCTGATTAATTTACTTTGATGTTCATCATTTGTTTGATTTTTATGTGCCGGCTTCTTGTCGCCACTGCTTAGTCGTTCCGAGGCGCTCAATATTTTAATTACTGTTTGTTGCTGGGCTTCCAATTGGCTCATCAACTGGGTGATAGTTTGAGTACAGTCAGGGAACTTTGTGATGGTTTCCATTGCCTGGATTAAGTCCGTATTGTTTGTAATTGAGAGTGAATCGAGCCAGGAGTCCTGAAGGTTCTCTGTGTTGTTAATGGCCTTCTGAGTGTTGTCATTCTCTTTTTCCTGTCTTGGGGTGGAGTGGACTACATTGCTGATATGCACTTGGGCATAAGCTATTATCCTGTTCTTCTCAGAGCGATTTGTTTTTGCATCCACCTGCTCAGTGTCCGCTGCCGTCAACATTGAATTCGTAATGTGCTTTGAATCCCTTGCTGGTACCATTGGGCACTGATCTGCATCGTGGGTTAAGACTTCCTCCATAGAGGTGCTATACTTTTCCAGCGTTAATGGTTTAGGGAGACCTACTATTTTATCAGTCATGGTGTAAATGGCCTCTGTGGATCTTTTAGAAAAGTACATTTTCTGCTGGGGTTATTTAATTAAAACCTGAAGGTATGGGAAATAACAATGTTGCGCCAGGAGTTTGCGGTGCATTTGATGTGCTTGCCCGGGGATTTATTTCGCCTTTTGGCTTTTGCTTGGCCTAGGGTTTTTTGCGCCAGTTGCTTCCTAATCTTCTCCGATCACATGTTGGTGTATTCTCACTGTCTTGCTGGGCTGCTCAAGTCGCGGACCACTGTCTAATTTCCTTTACAATTTCTATTGATATGATTGCTGCTTGCCGCGTGCTGCTTACTGCTTGCTATTTTGATTGCTATTTTGGTTGATTGGTCTTACCAAGACCTGAGTTAGAAGAGGTAGTCTCAGCAGGGCGAGAGCCAAGGGAAGCTTGTCAGACCGCTTCTGGACGGTAGCGAAATTGTACGCCAGCTGAGCCCGTACTAGGGCTAAGGAAAAGTGTAGTGACTTGCACCACCTATCTGGCCCCTGCGTTTGTTGAATCAGGCTGATGACTAAAGCTGTGGCTGAGGCTGTGGCTAGGTAGGCAGTAACTTGGCCAGACAACACTGCACCACAACCACGACTCGCCCACAGGTGTTGCTAATTGCTAGTTGCTAGTTGAGTGGAAAGGCTGAGGGGATGAGAGTCACTGCTTCTCCTTCATCAATACTTCATGTGAAGTTGCTGTGCTTTTAGGGGCTTGCGGGCAGCCACACTTAGCTTAGGGCTAATCCCAGTCTTGTTGACACAGTGATCTTTCTGGGGAGGTCTGGTCTGGACTCACCCTTTTGCGTCAAGTCTCCAGTCGCTCCAGTCGCTCGGGTCCTGTCCTGTTCTCGTGCCCCTCCGTGCCTGTAACTTTGGCTGCGGTCGTTACAGGGAGATCTCCCCGCAAGGAGAAAGCAAAGAAAGAAAAAAACAAGCGGGGACCATACGGTATGTCTGCACGCTGCACCCGAACCTAGTCGGACCGCCTACGCAGACCGCAGTGTCTCACACTCAGCAGCCATCTGCTAACGGTGGCTGCGCTTGTTTTTACGCCACAGGAAACGTTTGCCTTTTCCCCCTGCGGGATTGAACCAAAATTGGATGGAGGTTCACTGAGCCGCAGTGCAGGACTTTCTGGTGGTGAAAAATCGGGAGCTCCGCTGAATGCTGAACACCGCTTGCTCGCTCCTCCGAGCTGTCCCTGCCTCCTGACGTCTCCTAGCGTCTTCGCAATGTGATCATTAGACCTACTCTTCAACAACACTCAGTCTGGTTGCAACGTCTACACAACATTGGAATCCAAGGACATGCACTCTGATTGATCTTCTCTTTCCTGACTGGAAGGAGCCAGTCAGTTGGCCTGGCACCGTACATCTTGGATGCCCGCGACCTCATCTGTGGTGTTCTGCATGGATCCACCCTGAGCCACACTAGCTTCAGCATATACATGATCACTCTAGCCAGCATCATACACTTTTACGATATCAACATCCTCTCCTATGCCATTGACATGCAACTCATTTTCTCCTTGCGGACAAGACATCCATTGCGCAGATCAAGTTCACTGCCTGGTTGATTCAAATTGCCCACTGGAGAGGGGTGTGGCCGGCAAGATAGCATGTTAGACGAAGCCACTTAGAGCTCCGTCCGGCTACATTGATGCTTCATTGTTCCTGTTGCCCCTGGCCTGGAGCCCATCTTGCCCCAAAACTTATCGGGGGTGCCGCAAAGCAACTTTAGGATCCTGACACTCAGAGGAGACAGCTGATGGCTGTTTTCTGGGTGTTGGGTTAGGCTGATATTGTCTGTCGGAGTCTGAATGTGAACACAAGATGGTGCCGGGAGAAATGGACCCTACAATGTGTGGTGGTGGTAATGGGGCTATCTCTACGGTGGATTCTGCAGGGCCCAGAGGCTAAGTGGGGCCCGCCCGGACATGAGTGGTGGCCGGTGACTGAAGGCTGTCCTTCATTGGGCTGCGAAGAATTGCCGCAAAGGCCCTGTAGAGCCGGTAGGAGCCAGCAGTTAACGCAGCCTGATGGAGTGTTATGTACCTGTGAGGGGGCCACTGATGAGAGGTTCTCTCTGGGTGAGGGAGGTGCTGCGGTCCTAAAAGACTGCAGCAGGACATAGCTTTCAAAGGCAGACGAGGGGGTGCCCCCTTCTGGCCCTCCACCTCCCTTCCTGCCTGATATTCACTGGAGAGGGATCAGGCCTACCAGTGCGTGTTGGCATCTGTGCCTACAGCGTTGGAAGAAAACTGAGATTGAGTGAAAAGGCCGTGGGAGTTAGATATGGAACGCTGTTGGGCCCACTTCCTGTCCCGGACTGCAGAAAGTAACTTTGTGCCTGCTATATTTGATGTTCCTGGTCTCCTGGGCACCCCCTTGACGCTGTTTACTGGTGAACCAATACACTTTTCACTGATTAACCGTGAGCTTGGGTCCCCTCGCCCTTCCTCTGGTCGTCACTCATGGCTAAAGGCAAAGACCTGAAACCACCCTGGCAGGGCAAAATCGACCGATATATGAAAACCGCTGGACCCCAGTCCGAGGGGCCCAGTGACCCCGTCCAAAGGGCTCAGTGACCCCTATGAGCTGCCTAACAATGCTGTGTTGCTCGAGGCGATCCAAACCTCTAAAGTGACTCGAGAATCAAGAATCAAAGAGGTGCCATTCAATGTAGCTCTATTGAGACAGGATTTGCGCAATGTAGTGGAGCGAGTGACCATAGCCGAGGGTAGAATATCTGAACTTGAAGACATGGTCCATAACCTCAAACAAGGAGTCTCTGAGGTCAAGGCGATTTAGAAGGATCTCGCCTGGCGTATGGACGATGCCGAAAATAGAGCAAGGAGAAACAATCTGCGGTTTGTGGGATTCCCCTAGGGGTGGAAAAAGGAGACATGGTGGACTTCCTAGACTAGTGGCTCTGTACCACCTTTTCCACAGATAAATTCTCCACTTGCTTTGTCATTCAACGAGCACATAGAGCAATCAGTGTGAGGCCCCCACCCAAGGCACCCCCCCCCCCGAGCAGTCATCACACGCTTTCTGAATTCAAGACCATGACATGATCCTCAAGGAAGCTAGACAGAAGGGTACTATCCGCTATGATTTTTCCACAATCATGATATTCCCGGACTACTCTAGAGAGGTGCAGAAACAGATTAGAACGTGTGATGCAATTAAAGGTAAGCTACATGCACTCCAGTTACAAAACATGCTATCGCTCCCTGCAAATTTGAAAGTGATATTTCGGGACAAGACCTTAATCTTCTAAACACCAGAGGAGGCATGGCACTGGCTGGAAGAACGGCTCCTGCTTGAGAGAACTGGAGAGATGTCCCTGGTGACCACACCTTAGACAGAACTGGGAGCCCGACCCAAACTTTAGAATTCAGTGAAGCGAGGAGGGGGCCCAGGTTGGGAATAATGGGAGGGGGACACTGAGAAGGAAGGACACTCAAGATTAAGGTGAAGGATCTACAGACTCTGATGGAGGTGCCCCACAGCAGGTGCGCTGGACTCACTTGGCTGACTCCGATGGCGACCCGGCATACGAAAAGTATGGAGGGGAACAGACTTGTATGCTGCCACAGCTTATTCTGAAACAGGTGGCAGACTGTCTGACAACCCAGCTCACTCCTAAATGTCAGAAGCTTTTAGATGGGTTCAGGTAGCAGAAGTGAAAGGACAATTTAACACTACTCTTAGTAGTCATTTCTCACATCTCCCCCCCAGTGCTGTATGGTACAGTGCGGGTGAGCCTCCTGTGATTCCTACCTGGGGTGTTATTTTACAGTAGTTGAAGTAGTAGTTGAGTTTGGGAGGGTGGGATGGGCTACAGGCCTCTCTGACCTCTCTTGCTAGTGGTTCTATGTTTTGTTACGAGGTTGTGCACTTGCAGCAAAGGGTGGAGGTGAGAAAGGAGTATGAGTTGGGTGTTCTGAGTGTGGTTTACAGTTCTTAGAGGAGGGAGAGACAAATGCGGACGTCACCACTAAGTTAGAGATGGGCAGACACTTGGCTATAATTAAATACTTACATCAATGGCACAGGCTAGTGTCCCAGACAATGTGAAGTACTGTCACACAGTTATTCCTCAGGACTTGTTAGTCGACAAAACGTTCCACCTCGAAGCTCCACCAAGTCTGAATGCCATAATGGTGCAGACTATTTGAGTGGCCAGGCGAGGCAAAGGGTGTTGGGAAAAGAATGCGGGGAGGGAGACCTGAAAGAGAAAACAATAAACTGGTAACTCTGCACTAGTTCTTTCCTGTACAACACCTATGTTTTGTGTCTTGGATAATAGATGATGCTTTAAGTATTCTACAAAGTAAAAACAGAACAATGATAAACATAGTATATAAATAAGTGCTATATCATTATAGCTATGCTACTTAACATCATAGGTCTAAAATGAACTGCACAAAACACCTACCTGGTCTCGCACCTACCTGGTCTCTACCTTGCAGATACGTCTGTAAAACAGGGAAGTCTTCAGCTGAGGTAAAAATGCTTCTGCTTCCTGAGTCTGATGATTACTAGGTCTCAATAAGTAATCCACAGTTCCAAAGTGAGTCTTTACGATACATGAAAGTGTGGGACCTGCCTCGCAATGTATATACATTTTGCTGTGTCCAAGAGTTATATTGTGCCCCAAACTTCCACGGTGCAAATGTCAATTAACACATCAGAGCAAAGTGCTATATTGTGCCCAAAACTTCCATGATACAAATGTCAACTAACACATCAGAGCAAGAGCTATATTGTGGCCAAAGCTTGCACAGTACAAATGTTACTTATCACATTTGAGGAAAGCGCCCAAATATAGCAACGCGCTCTTACTCCTTTAAGATGCGACCAATCTCTACAGGAAACACAATGGAACGCTACTGTCCAGGCGACTTTGTTCTTCCGAGTTTGCCTGTTGCACTCCAAGAAGATCTGGCCACGCTCTAGATGAATGCGGGAGCTGGGATACGCCAGCAACCGCATTTGCTGAAAAGCAAAGAATTGCAAGCGTGCTGTGAAGGGTGGGCCCGTTTTATACGCGTGCCCCTCCCAACATGGCTACTGCACTCATAGAGTTGGGAAATGCAGTTCCCATAGAAAAAATAGCGATCTGATCCTGCAGGCTGTAGGATCTTATTCTGTAGGACCTAAAAACAATAACAAATACGGGCAACATGTGTCTGGGCATAAACCATACTTTAATATACCTGAAGGAGTAGGGAGTGATAGAAGTGTCTAAAATTCATGGTGGCATGTGCTGTGTGTCTTAATACTGCCCTCACTCACACAATTGTGTGACATGCTTCATCATAGGGCTGCTACCAAACACCCCCGCGCAGCCAACATCTTGGGTGGAGCAATAGGGTAGGGGAAGACAAACACAACATAAAAGAGAAACATTAATGTCTAAAGTGACTGGGATCAATGGAAATGAAAGTGCAGTTGTTAGATTTGGGGGTCTCTAGTTGGCAGAGGTAGGTACCTTTGATCAAGTAGGGACCCTTGCGTCTAGTCAGGGTAAGGGGGTACACTCCTAAAATAACCCCTGCTCACCCCCTTGGTAGCTTGGCATGAGCAGGCAGGCTTATCTCACAGGCAGTGTGTAAAGCATTTGTGAACACATACAGTAATCAAGTGACAACACTACAGATGGACACCACACAGGTTGTATATTAAAAATAAGTATGTTTTATATAGATTTACCACAAGACCATAAATGACAAAAATAATCCACAATACTGTACTTTAAAGATGGTAGAATTAGCTTAGTTCTCTTAAGATGGAAATGCGACACTGAAAGTGTGACTACAGGGGGTGTCTACTTGCCTCTCGCCAGTTTTAACATTGTTAAGGTGAAACTTGAACATCAACTGAGTACTGTCAAAGGGATACCTCGGAGCAAGGACTAGTGGTTCCGATACTGTCTTATCTCATAATTCAAGGTGAGAGGTACACACATATTAATTCTGGGACCGGCAGAGTCCTAAGGAAGGCCGACGTGACCCCGAACGAGGGGCGCAAACACACGGCCGAAACATGTTGACGAACTGGCAGTAAGGAGGGGTGTAAGGAGCACATTACATCTTCCAATCACCACCATCCTTCACGTTTATAATCCTGGCCGGAGGGTCCAGGAATAAAGTATAGGCACAGCGACACCTCCGAGCTAGTTTTAATCTACACTGCACTTTCACTTCCGGTGATCCCAGTCACTTTACACATTATTGTTTCTCTTTTATGTTGTGTTTGTCTTCCCCTACCCTTTGGTCCACCCCAGGCGGTGGCTGCCTGGGGGTGTTTGGTAGCAGCCCTATGATGAAGCATGTCACACAGTTGTATGAGTGAGGGCAGTATTAAGACACACAGCACATGCCACCACGAATTTTAGACACTTCTCTCGCTCCCTACTCCTTCAGGTGTATTAAAGTATTATCTGGGGGTCTGGAGTAGGTGAGTCCATTACCCTCACCCCTCCTCTTTTGTGTAAATTATGGGCATAAACCATACCTGAAAACAATAAAGACTAAAAGCAAAGGAAAATAACACAGAAACAAGGCACTTATTGTGGATACCATGAGAACGGGCAATGCCACCAATGTTTGGTTGAATCTAGTGATCCATGACACTTACCACAGAGCCTAAGGGGACATTGTCGGTGTTGACTCATAAGGAGAGCAACAGCAAGATCCCTAAAGCTGCAGGCTGAGATCATACCAGTACTCAAAAGATGACTTGGAATGTCAATCGGCTAGGGAGCAAGGTAAAGCAGGGTCTGGTGGCACAATAAATGCGTAGTCTATGGACTGACATTGTTTTTCTTCAGGAAACTTACTTGAGGTGGACACAGTGTCGCTTCCTGGGTAGGGGAGCATACACAACCCTGGCAAATACGGGGTTCACCTTTGGCTCGAGGGGAGTGGGCATACTGATAAAAAATAACCCCCCCTTTCGGGTGACTCTGACTTGGGCGGACCAGAGTGGGAGGTATGGTGGAGTTCAGGGGGCATAGGGAAGAACGAACATCACCATGGTAAGTATATATATGCCCCCCGGCTACAGGTACCCACACTTGAGGAAGTAGCCGCTATACTCTTGAATCTGACTCTTCTTTCCACATCATAGTTGGAGACTTCAATGATGTTATGGCCCCTTACTGGGATCGCCCTGGGTCCCCAGCAGTTCCTATGAGAGACACTCCCCTGGCACAGTTTGCTGAGACTATGGGACTTTCGGGCCTCCAGAGGCGCTTCCACTTAGCGGGTATGGGTTTCGCCTACTTTTCAGGAATATACTGAGTTTTCTCTAGGATGGATTATGACTTTGCCCCGGTGGGTGAGATAGCAGTGATAGATAGGTAAGAATATCTGGCGAGGGGACTGTCGGATCTTCCCCCACTCTGGAACTCAGTTGGCGAGAGGTGACCACCAGGAAGCACAGGATGGAAACTCAGTGCCTGTGACCTACGGGACATGGAAGTGGCCGGGGAGCTCCAGATAGATACAGAACTTTACTTTACTGAAAACAAGGACCCAGTGGACTCAGTAATAGTACTCTTGGAGGCATACAAAGTGGTCCTTAGAGATAGGGCACAATATGTAGTTGCATGAAAAAATGGCACAAGACAGAGGAGATAGAGTGCCGGCTCCTAGAACTAGAGGGGTCACCCAGACCTTTTGCGGACCCGCAGGACCTTAGAAGGATTGAGGTTCTACACACAGAATATCACAACCTGTCACCGATAGAGTCCCAAAACCACATGTTAGCCATACACCACTGCCTCTATGACACTGGGGATACAGTGGGCAAGTTGCTGGCATGGCTAAGCAGGAGAGAAGTGGAAGCTTGCTGGGTGAGGTGCATCATTGATCAATCTGGGATGACAAATACCACAGATAGGAACATAGCAGAGGAATTTGCCCTGCATCATGGGGCGTTCTATAAGACGCACCTATTGTCTGATGCCCAGCGCATCCTGAAGTACCTAGATACAGTGGCTGAGCGACACTGGAGGAAGACATCATCCTCCTGTGGTACAGGCAGAAATAGTCAAATGAAAGACAGCTCAGAACCCTGGTTCCAATGGTCTCCCGGATGAGTTCTTTAAGCACTACGCTGTAATACTGGGGCCACATTTATTGACCCTATTCCCAAAGGTCTGCAATGTGCTAAGATTCTAGTGATACATAAAAAAGGCAAGCCTGAGACCAACTTTCCATCTTCTCATGTGATCTAACTATTGAACATTGAGACCAAGATATTGGCCACTGTCCTAGCCATGAGACTACTTATGGTTGTGACGCCATTGATGCTAACATTTTTCTGGGTTGGCCCATATTTTGTTGTCAGCTGTAAGAGCCACAGTACGGTTATCATTGTACTTGTGAGCACTGGCACTCATGAGCTTGGACACTTGTGACCAGTAACATTTGTGACCAGTTGCGCCTGTTAATGCAATCTGCAGTAGTTTTACGCTTTGTGAGTTGAATGTTCTATTGTATTGCAACATTTACATAGCACTTATTATCCTTGTGTGGGGCGCTGAAGCGCTTTCCTACATGCGTAGCACGCTACACCAGGTAGGGTGTGTTCTCGGAAGTGTTTTGTGTTTGTTTCGATCTTATGTTCGTAGAGTTTCCATGTTATGCATGTTGACCACTGAGGTGTGGTTATCATTTTATAGGACGCACCTCTTAGCAGTGTGATGGATGAAGAAGTGTGAGAGGAAGGTGCACAGTTTATGGTTTTCATTAAGCTGGAAGCTTTGAGTAGCTCTGCAGTTCCCTTTAAAGTGTTCCTTTCTGATCATTGTTTACTTAGATGGTTACTTCTAGGTTGTACATTGTGAACTATTGTATTTAAAGTTTATGGTCCAGAGCAGACTTAAGTTGGAGAGAGAAATGGTGCGAAATCTGATGGGATAATCTTTGTTAATATCATCCAATATCTGATTGTCATTGTGAGATGTCATGAAGTGGTAGTATTATGTAGCTGGTCCGAACCTGCAGCGTTGAACTAAATTAAAGTCTTCCCTTGGTCAGCGGCAGGTGAAAGATCTCTAACAGTTACTCAATGCCTGTTCGGATGGAGATGGGTGGTTTAACCCTGTTGACTAGTAACCTACTGCGCGATGGACATGACCTGTAGCAGTTTTGTCTTATGTGGGTGCAAGAGTGTCAAGCAGTACATGGGAATTATTATGCAGCCTGTATGGCCTACCATCAACTACCCAACTGCTGCATGTAATGCTATTAGTATTAGTGTGGAACAAGAGGGTTATTGTATTGTCATTGCATTTATATAGCAGTTACTACCCTTGACAAGGCATTAAAGCACGTTACCCCAGGCAGCATGCTGCTCTGGAATACTAGGTTAGTGGATGGTTTTCCCTGTGGTTATTTGGATTCGTCTTGTGCTCTTAAGGAAAACATTGCATGTATTTAGTCTGGTTTCCATGTGGTAGATTAAAGTAATAGAAGTCAGGTGTGATCTTTAGTGGGAAGGGGGTATGTCAACTCATGCACAGGCTGGAGATTGTTAGACCTGCTATCTTTTGCGTAGTTTCCCCTTAAACTTTCTGCCGATGCTCCAGTTGGTTTGCTGAATTCTTTTTTGTTGGCCTTAGGACCCTGCAGACTTTACCACTGCTAACCACTACTAACATGTTTGTGCTGTTTCCCATAAACATGGTAAAATTGGCTTACATCCAATTGTCACATTTAATTTACTTGTAAGTCCCTAGTGTCGTGTACCACAGGTATCCAGGGCCTGTAATTTAAATGTTACTTTTGGGCCTACAGCACTTATCATGCCATCCACTGAAGTAGCACTCTAAACATGTCTCATGCCTGCCACTGTAGCCTATAGTGCAATTTCAAACTGCCCTCTGAACCTCTCAAAGTAAACATTTTGCCAGGCCGAAACCTTCTTTTTCAGAACATGTAAGTCACCCCTAGTGTAGACCCTAAACAGCCCAAGGGAGAGGGTGCATTGTAGGACATGTGGTTGTACATTATATATGTCCTTGTAGTGACAAACACCTAATTTCATTTTTGTCTACAGTAAAGCCTATCTCTCCCATTCAATAACATTGAGTAACCTTAATACATGTAATTGGCGAGAACCTTTGATTTGGAACAGGTAAGAATGTCATGTTTACACTTTGGAGAATTGTAATTAAAACCCCTCTATCTCCTATGCTTGTGGCATTATATCCTGCCCCTGTTCCCCCATCTCCTGTCCCTGTGTCCCCATCTCATGTCCCTGTGAATCCATCTCCAAACCCTGTGCTCCCATCTCCTGTCCCTATGCCTCTATATATTTTACTTTGAAATATTGGCTGCAGCAGACAGAGTAACTTGTTCCTGTGCCCACATCTCTTGCCTCTGTGGCCCTATCTCATGTCCCTGTTACCCAGTCCTTTGTCCCTGTGTCCCCATCTCTAGTCCCTGTTTCCCCATCTACTATCCCTGTGTCCCCATCTTCTGCCACCTACTCCTTGTCCCTGCGTCCCCATCTCCTGTCCCTGTGTCCCCGTCACATGTGTCCTTATCTACTTTCTCTGTGCTACCATCTCCTGTCCATGTGCCCCATCACCTGCCTCCAGGACCTAGTTCATTCCCCATCACCTCTTTCTGTGTCCCCATTTCCTGTCCCAGTGCTCTCATCACCTGTCCCTGTGTCTCCATATCTCTGTCTTTGCATTAATGGGTGCAGTAGACAGAGCCACGTGTTCCTCTGTCCCCATCTCCTGTCTCTTGCCAGTGTCTCATTTGTCCGAAATCTCCTTCCTCCTGCTCCTGTGCACACATCCCCTGCCCCATCATACCTGTTGCTTCCATTCTCCATTACAGCAGAGAGACTTACCTGCTCCTGTGTCCACTGCCTCCTGTGTCCCCGTTATCATGTGCCCCTGTGCTCATGTCTCCCATGCTCTTACGCCTCTGTCCCTATCTCCGGTCCCTCTGCCCTCTTCTCCTGTCCCCCACTCTTCTTTCCTTTTGCCGTTCCCCTGCCTTATCTGCCCCTGCCATCTACGTCCCTCTCCGGTGCACCCTTCTCCTATGCCCCCTCTCATGTGCAACTGTGCCCTGCCTCCTGAATCCTCCTCCTGTGTCCTTGTCTGTTGTATCCTCCCTGCTATGCCCCTGCCTCCTCTGCCTGCCTCCTCTGCCCTCCTCTCCTGTCTCCAGTGCCCATCCCATCTGTTCCCTCCTCATGTACCCTCTTCTGTAATGCACCCCCCTGTGCAATTGAGTTCTATCTCCTACACCACTGTCCGGTATGCATCTCATGGGCCCTCTATTACTGTGTCTTATGCCCATGAATCCAGTCTGTTCCCATCCTCATGTTCCAGCCATGCCACGTACCAAGCATCAGGTGTTAAAGTTACACATTTTAGTGCTGGTGTCCGCACACCACAACAAAATTCTAATGTCATACATTTAGTAGCCCCTATATGGTTGGTGAGGCGCTGCAGGCACCTCTGTGGAGTACAGCAAACAAAGAAGCCAAAGTGCTTTGTGTTGCTACCTCGGGCAATTTAGTCAATATGAACCAGGCCAGGTCACGGAGAGGTCACTCATTGGTGAGCGAAGGCCGGCTGTGTTATTTACTTTGCAATTACTTTTTTCACTTTCATATTGAAGGTGCACCCTCCATGCTCAACCCTGACTTCCCACTTGGATCCAGTTCCACATAAAAATATGAATAAAACAAGCTCTAATTCCAATCCTCACCATATGGCACATTCTGTCCACCAGTTCCAGCCCCAGTACAGTTCTGTCTCTGTCTGCGTAAACCAGCAGCACAGTTTGAGTGCTGCACCAGCCTTAAGATTTTACCTGAGCCCAGGCCCAACATGCACAGAGAAAGGTAAACTCTCTCATGAGAGCAGCACTGAGTTAAACAGTTTGGTGTTGTGGCACGGGCCCTGGAGCTCTGCAAAGAACACATGCAGACTCAGTATATGCTATAACTGGCTCTGCCCCTGTGCAGGACTACAGTGCACTTTTATTATTTGAGTGGCGTCCCTGTGAAGAGTACTATCACTCCATCCTGTGGGTTCATCCTCGCTAAACACTCTTCACTCCACGTGTGGAAAACGTTCACCACCACATTCATCCTCAAATAAGAAAAACTATATGAACCAACAAAAACTCCAAAACACAAAACAGAGCTGTTACTAAATCAAAAAGTATTTGTGCTTCTTGGATGGGATTGGATAAGTTCTCAAATTGTATTGATGGGCTCCCTCTCTCAAATTCAGAGATCCCATTGCAATGGTAAGTGATGGGGTTTGGACTTATTCACCCCTCTACAACACTATCAGTTGGGCAACCTGCCTGAATTCCGTCCTGCTGTTCTGCCAGCGATGATCATTTTCCAGCCGTCATGCTTCTATCGACCTCTTCCTCAAAGCTATCATCCATCAAATTATCTCCTATCTAGGTTCTTGCTGGATTTTTGGGATCCAGTACTTCATGAAGAAGCAGATCTTTTGGCTGACAGTTTTTGTTCCCCTTTGGGCAGATATCATAGTACCACTAGTTCTGGTGATTCTCTACAGTATAGGCTCAAAAGGGAGCTGGAATTTGCTCCCCGGGTACCTATCTTTTATCAAAATCAAATCTCCTACTGTAGTTTTCTGTTCCAAGCCTTTCGCTATTCACGGACTTCCACATTTTGATCATTGTGACATTCTAACCATCCATCCTCGGTCGGGATTGTCGCTGCCCACTCTGGGTGGTGGGGAATCACGTCAGCCACACAGCAGCCCTCACATCTCAAAGTGGGAGCTGTAGCTGTGATCACATGAGGGGTTAGTCTATAGTTCCCCAGGAAGTGAGAGGTCCCACTGTACACTTTGGCCAGTAGCTTGAGCAATTCGGATTGCTTTCACCAGGGTTCTCATTAACCATTTACTTTCCCATTTGCTTGGAGGCATAGGGTGTAATCTTGCATTGTTTGATGTCCTGGAATTGCAGGTACTTAGCCACCTCTTTCCCATTGAATGGGGGCACGTTGTCTGTGCAGAGTTTGGTTTTGAGACCATGTGTTGCAATACCCTTTCCCAGCTTAGGTACTATATTGCTAGCCACTGTTGACATTACCACCTCTACATCTGGGTATTTTGAATGGACTTTAGTGATGACCAACATGTACCATCCATCAGGCTGACAGATTATATCCGTACTAGCTCAATGCCAGGGAGTCTGCTGGATCTCTTCTGTTACGATTGGTGCCGGTGGTTTAGGGCTTCTAGCACTTGACATAATTCACATCTCTGAACTGTATGTTCAACAAGTTCATCATGCCGTGGGAACCAGACCTTGCCCCCAATTTGGCTTTTGCTCTTGACCATCCACTGGTGTGACTTCTGAGCCATGCTAACCACCCATTGGATCAAACTGGGCAATGACCAGGCTTGGGCCTCTCAGGAGGCAGCCCTCCGCTGATACAGCCAGTTAATGTCTTGCATTGTGGAGCGAGGTCAGCGTGTAGGTTAATCCAGAGAATCTTCATGCCCCCTGACTTGGCAGCTTCCACTGCCACCTTTATGCAATCATCTGTTTTGGTGGCTTCAATTATTTCCCCCGGTGACATTGGTAGTGGTCTGGATTGTTCCACCATAAACCCACATATTCTTCACTGTCCAAAGTGATCTCCTCTTCTTCCGCTGTAGTGGCCTGCACATGGCGAGAAAGAAAATCCACTGAATTGTGAGTTTTCGGCTTGTACTTGAAAGTGAATTGGTACTCTTGGAGTTGCAGAATCTATTTCTGTATCCAAGGTCAACTTTTGGGGTCAAGTGGTGTTCTGACTTGATGGGCTAGGTTCAGAATTTACTTGTCCATGCATATCCTTATGGCACCTGGCTGCTTCGGCTTCCTGGTTACCACAATTGGGGATACCCAAGGGGTAGGGCCTTCCACTGTTTCAATGATGTCTGCTACCGCCAACATCTTCAACTGTTTCTCCACTTTAGACTGGAGATGAAAAGCTGCCGACTGTGGTGCCGTGCCACTGGCTGGTTGGATTGGTCGATGTGGAGCTGCACCATCTACTGCTTCAATCACTCTATTACAGGGAATAGGGTCAGGAATTCTTCAAGCAACTAATCCAAACTGTTGAAGTCTTTCAGGAGTCTGACAGCAGAGCAGCATGCCATTGGCTTCTCTAGTGATATATTTCTTGACATGAGTGGAATGCCCTTCATAGCTTATATGGGTTGCAAACATTCTGGCCAGCAGGAGGTATTTGGCACTGCTGTATGCGTTTTATTTTACACAGATGCCTGTAGTTTGGGCTTCTTATGTACAGTCTCATAAATGTGATGTTTATAGACACCCCAGTGTCAATGATGGCCCTCAGGCTCTGTCCTTCTTCTAGCGCTGTGCAATTTGGATTGCAAAAACAAGTTGATGGACAGAATGCAGAACAATGTCATACATTCACCCCAGTACAGAGATCTGGGCCTAAATCCACCGTCCATCATCCCCTTTGGTATCGCTTTGTTTGCCCTAAGTTGGCAGGGTATGCCCAGACGTGGGTCCCTTGCTCACTTTGCCACTGGCTTCAAGCTAGCCTGGCTGATGACGGCTGAATAGCCAGAAACCGGTCCCAGGATGCTTGTTTCTGGTCCAGGGAAGACATGGCTTGGCAGTTCGGGCTGGACTGTTCCCATGAGGCACAGTGTCAGACTGATTTGCATATGGCCATGTCTGAACTGGGGTGGTGGAGTGAGCTAAAGAATGATGATGGATTAAACCCAGATCAGTTGACTGGGGGTGAGTGTTTGATTAGCTCAAATGCCCCGTCCATCATCCCCTTTGGTATCGCTTTGTTCGCCCTAAGTTGGCAGGGTATGCCCAGACGTGGGTCCCTTGCTCACTTTGCCACTGGATTCAAGCTATCCTGGCTGATGACGGCTGAATAGCCAGAAACCGGTCCCAGGATGCTTGTATCCGGTCCAGAGAAGACATGGCTTGGTAGTTCGGGCTGGACTGTTCCCATGAGGCACAGGGTCAGACTGATTTGCATATGGCCATGTCTGAACTGGGGTGGTGGAGTGAGCTATAGAATGATGAAGGATTAAACCCAGATCAGTTGATTGGGGGTGAGTGTTTGATTAGCTCAAACGCTCTGTCCATCATCCCCTTTGGTATCGCTTTGTTCGCCCTAAGTTGGCAGGGTATGCCCAGACGTTGGTCCCTTGCTCACTTTGCCACTGGATTCAAGCTAGCCTGGCTGATGACGGCTGAATAGCCAGAACCCGGTCCCAGGATGCTTGTTTCCGGTCCAGGAAAGACATGGCTTGGCAGTTCGGGCTGGACTGTTCCCATGAGGCACAGGGTCAGACTGATTTGCATATGGCCATGTCTGAACTGGGGTGGTGGAGTGAGCTAAAGAATGATGATGGATTAAACCCAGATCAGTTGACTGGGGGTGAGTGTTTGATTAGCTCAAACGCTCCGTCCATCATCCCCTTTGGTATCGCTTTGTTCTCCCTAAGTTGGAAGGGTATGCCCAGACGTGGGTCCCTTGCTCACTTTGCCACTGGATTCAAGCTAGCCTGGCTGATGACGGCTGAATAGCCAGAAACCGGTCCCAGGATGCTTGTTTCCGGTCCAGGGAAGACATGGCTTTGCAGTTCGGGCTGGACTGTTCCCATGAGGCACAGGGTCTGACTGATTTGCATATGGCCATGTCCGAACTGGGGTGGTGGAGTGAGCTAAAGAATGATGATGGATTAAACCCAGAGCAGTTGACTGGGGGTGAGTGTTTGATTAGCTCAAACGCTCCGTCCATCATCCCCTTTGGTATCGCTTTGTTTGCCCTAAGTTGGCAGGGTATGCCCAGACGTGGGTCCCTTGCTCACTTTGCCACTGGATTCAAGCTAGCCTGACTGATGATGGCTGAATAGCCAGAACCCGGTCCAGGGAAGACATGGCTTGGCAGTTCGGGCTGGACTGTTCCCATGAGGCACAGGGTCAGACTGATTTGCATATGGCCATGTCTGAACTGGGGTGGTGGAGTGAGCTAAAGAATGATGATGGATTAAACCCAGATCAGTTGACTGGGGGTGAGTGTTTGATTAGCTCAAACGCTCCGTCCATCATCCCCTTTGGTATCGTGCAATTTGGATTGGTCCTCGCCTGAGCATAGAGTGGCTTCACCATCCGAACGACATTTAGAGCAGTTTCCTTCTCATCATCGTCCATGTCTTCATCTTCCAGAGCGCTCGGGGAGGCCCTATGGTGTTCATCGCTTTCTTCTGGTTGATTTTTGGCACTGGGGTTGACCAGCACACCTTGACGTAGTCATTTAATTTGCCACATGTTAAGCACTTCGCGCCCATGGTGGGGCATTCTCCTTTGTGCGGGAATGGGCCACCACACCATTGGCTTCCCAGGGTCTTTTAGGATTTGCTCTTTCAGTTTTACCAATGCACAGCCTTGTATCAACTGGGTGCTGATTTCGTCCATCTCATCTGAGAGAGTAGAAGTGCTGGTCAACTCCCGGAGTTTTGTGCAAAAAGCATCTACCGACTCATTCAGTTCTTGCTTGACTTGGCACAGTAAGAATCATTCATAATGAGGATTGCCCATTGCAGTAAAGTAGTTGCTGAGTGCAGTCTTTAGCAACACATACACGAAGGGTGGTCCGACCTCAACAACATTGCTAGAAATTTTGTAGATTTCTTCCCCTACCAGGTGGAGTAACATGGGCCCCTGCCAGTCATTCATGAGTGCCATGGCAGCATGGTACATCTCTAATCGCTCCATTTTAGGGTCTGTTGTGGATGGAGGCCAGGTTTTGACAAAGGACTCAGTTGCTGGGAGCAATGCCAAGGTGACTGGAGAGCTCAGCCCTGGGTGTGGGGGCGTGCTTAGTCGCCACCACAAAGACAGTCAGTATTGGACCGGAGTATTAGGTACCATTCCCTATTATGGAGCTGCATCAGCCGAGTGGAGATGAGAACAGGAACTGATAGAGGGCTGCCTGCGGTGGCAGCCAAAATGTGACACAGCAGAGTGCTCATAGTGAGTGTATCTCCCCCTCGCATCAACAAAGCAGCATTGGTGATTGTGAGCTGCCCGCCTCATCAGTATTCTGTGGTGTCATGGCTCAGGCACTGGAGCATTGCAAACTACACACACAGACTTGGTAGATGCTGTAACAGGCTCCACTCCTGCACAGGACAACACCATCCTTTTATTATTTAAGTTACGTCACCGCAGAGCGCACTATCCCTCTTCGCTACGCGGGAGCGTTCCCATTAAACACCCTTCACTTCACGTGTGTTGGCAACGTCCAGCACCTCAAGCAGCACTAAAAGCTGCAGTACTTAAAGCACCATCTAAGGCCAGTCCTGGCAGTCATCCTCCTGTATCAACAGTCAATGATGTTGTTTGCAAACTAGTGTAGTGCATGATTGTAATTCACTGGCCCCCAAAGCAAAAGCATGATCCTCTTTCAACAAGAGGCAGCAGCCCTTCAGTTTGGGAACATCATGCCTGTGTCAGGAGGTTTGGCAAGTATGCAGCTGCAGTCTAAGGGGGAGATTTACAATGATTTTGCGCTGGGTTAGAGTCACAAAAGTGACGTTAACCAGCGCAAAATGATTTTTTTGCTATTTACTTTCACTGGAAAGCACCCTCAAAGTAGCGCAAAGCACTTATTTGGGTTACTTAGCGCCAAGGGGGTGTTACATGGGCTTTCCCATGCAACCACCCATGCCTTTTGATGCAAAACCATATTTACAAAGATTTGTAGACATGGTTTTGTGCCAAAAGTTAACGCCCCTTCTAAGGAGGCGCTAACGGGAGAAATGCTTTCATTTCTCCGTGCTTTTCTGACTTTGCATGCGTGCTGCACTGTGCAGCATGCATAATAAGTGGGCAAAGCTTTGCATCGTGTCTAGGCATAGTATTTTGTTTAGGAAGGCTACCCTTCTTGTACAAAACCTATTCTACACTCATAAACACACCCTAGCGTTTTAGTGCTAAGGTGTGGGCGAGGCGCACAGAAGCTGAAATCAGCGCCGACGCAAAGGAAAGGGGAGGAGAGAGCCATATCTCTGAAGATGTGGCGCTCTCCTGCTCCCTCCCTGTCGCGCAATGCAGCCTCGTGGGGAGCTGCGCTACATTGCATGGATTTTTTGAAAATCTCCCCCTGAGTCTCATGTTTAATGATTTTTTTACAAAGAGAAATGGAATCTGTGTCATCCCAGCACAGTGTCCTAAACCACAGAACCCCCAGAGTTGGATTGGTAACTTAAGAAGGACCGGGGACCCCCAACAAAGTTACCTACACTTATGGATCACATCCTTGCTTGGTTAGTATCGGGGTAATTTTGTGAGAACATTGTGGTATATAAAGCCTGTTATAGCATCAAAGGCCATTAACGTTGGATAGGAATTGAAATTCGATTTTTTAAAATGCATCTCATCCACTGGTCAACTGGAGCTCATCTTTAGGTTCATGGACCTCCCTTCGCCCTTGCTAAACTTCATATTACAATAAAAATGAAAACCTTAGATCCTTCCAGGGTGCCTCATTCCATAATAAGAAATACGGGCATAGATCGAGGCTAGACTATTTTTTAATAGAGTGGAGCCTTAGAGAGGACGATCTGGGTATTGGATATATGATGGCCCATCTGTCAGACCATTCAGCAGTGACTATAACAATCAGGACCACTAGCCGGCTTACAAAAAGGAGGTGGACACTAGATCGTACTATACTAGCAGATACTGCGGTAAAGGAAGCCTTGAGAATGGAAGTAGGAGAATTCCCTAAAATTAATAGTGGCTCGGCTCCCACTGGGGTAATATGGGATACGCCCAAAGCCTTTATTAGGGGTAAGATTACGAGCGCAGTTTGTTACAAAAATAAACAATATAGGAAGGAGTTATCTCAGCTAGAGGATGAAATGAAAAATCTAGAGACCGAAATAAAGCTAAATCTAGCCGATGATAGCAAGACTTTGGCAGAGGAAAAAGTGCGGTTATTGAAAAATCAAATGGAAGAAATTCTTCAAACCCGGATTAAAAAAAGAGGGGATGCTAGTAAATTGGCCCATTTTGAGTATGGGGAGGGAGCAGGGAAGTTATTAGCGTGGAAGATTAAGACAGACCAAAACAGAAATCGGATTAAAGAAATTAAGGAAGGGCCATCAGGTGCTATGCTGACCAGTGAGACTGAGCTGGAGGAGGCATTTAAAGATTAATTCAGAGATCTTTATTCGGAAGAGGGAATAGTATCAGAAGAAGAGGTGAATGACTGGTTAAGCAGATTCCATCAAACCCCTTGACCTAAGGCAGAAAAATGCTCTAACCAGGACATTACAAAAGAGGAAGTTAGGATGGTCGTACAGTTAAGTAAGGGGGGCAGGCTGCAGGACCCAATGGGATACCAGTGGAGTTATATAAAATTTTAGGGGAGGTATTAAACCCCCTTTTTGACAGTAATGATTAGGGAGAATTTAGATCAAGGGATGCAGCTACCAAAATCGTGGGATGAAGCGATAATTACGCTTAATCTGAAGCCAGGTAAGGACCCCACTAGCTGTGACGCGCATAGACCGATATCACGTCTGAACACTGATTATAAAATCTTTACAAAAATCCTGGCAGGGAGATTAAGTAAGATAGCCGGAGAGGTGATACATAAGGATCAGAAAGGGTTCATTAAAGGGAGATACTTACATGAGTTAATTTATGGGCTCATAGGAGCTATAGTCGTTGCAACTACCCCCCTAGTAATGTTAGACACTTCTAAAACTTTTGACAAGGTAAGGTGGTCTTACCTGCTTACTGTTTTGAAATGGTACGAGCTTGGGGATACATTTTGTAGAGTAATCCAACTGGTATACCAGGATCCCTCAGCAAGAGTTTTAGTGAATGGAAACCCATCTTCACTTTTTAAAATACTTAGGGGCACAAGGCAGGGTTGTCCCCTGTCCCCCCTCTTATTTAATGTCTATGTAGAGCCCTTTGAACATAAACTTAGAAGGGCAGCTAACATTCCCGCTTTTTCCCAGGGGTTTTGGGTAAAGAAGGGAGCATTATATGCTGATGATCTTGTGGTTTTCTCCTCTGACCTTGGTGCGGCTTTACCGGCACCATACAGATGGCGTTAGAATTCGGTAAAATATCTGGTTATCTGGTGAGCGAGGGGAAAACAGAGGTTATGGTATGGAACCAGAGAAAGGATAAGTCGTTGATTAAGAAGGAAATGAGATAGCTGGGTCTAAAAATTGTGGAAGACATAAACAAAGTTCATGCAAAAAATCTGGTTAAGATATCAAGAGAAATTGTGCAGTTAATGAAGGGTTGAATACATCTCCCCCTAACGATTTTTGGGCGGGTTAATCAGATTAAAATGGTGATACTGCTGAAAATTACTCTTCTATTTAACACAATCCCTCTGTACTTTGAGAATGCTGCAATATATTAAATCCAGCAGCCGATAAACGCTTTTATTTGGGCTTATCCAGGGATTTGGATTTCATGGAAAAAGTTTCGGAGAAGAAGAGAGAAAGGGGGATTATCCTTATCTGATATCCAATATTATGCCTGGGCCTTCCAGCTCACAAACTCGAGAATGCTTTTTGATACACCGGATGAATCAGAAGTAGGAACTATGTTTTCGGCAATGATAAAAGAAAGCAAGACGAATGTAGACAGATTTCTCCTTAAATTTGGTGACCCAAAATATTTCAAAAAAATCAAATTAAAAGTGCTGCAAGCATTAGCTAGAATGTGGTACACTATTAGACGACAATCAAACCTAGATTATTACTCCTTCTTATCCCCTATCTGGGAATCTCCAGGGACACCAGAGTGTCTTAAAGATAAACTGGCACTACCAATAAAAAATGCTGGGGTATGCGTTTGGAGGGCACATTTTCAAGATTCAAATATATACAATTGAAGAGTTGGGAACAGAGTCGGAAGCTGCCTTTGTGTAATGGAAATGGCCGGGAAGAGCAACTTGTTGGAAAACCCCCAAGGAACAAAGAAGTCTCTTTCTGGTAGTGGGAACTTCAAGACACCATGGATGGAGCTTTCAGCCTGGCAGAAGAATTGTGGGTAAGATGCTTGCCGAGGGTCAAATTACAATATACGTGGCAAGTATCTCCCTCTCGCACTTGTGTGCTAAGGTACTAGACATTAGAACCTGAGGTGAATGAGGACAAAAGAAAAATACAAAAAATAAATAAAATGAAAACCTTCAGTTTTTAGGCTATGCCTTCCTTCCAATCCATCACATGATCAACTTCTGCAGTACTGCCAGTGGCATTCCACCTTAAAGCATTTATTTAAAAGGTTGGAAAATTATTTAATAGATTGGTTTGAAGGGGTTTACACAGCGGCTGAAGTAAGAGCAGCCATTGCAGGTGGGAAGACCATCAGGCCCAGGTGCACAGCACAGGCTGCAGCAGTGGTAGCTGGGACCCTGAACACAAGCAGAATGCTCTCAATACCCCCACCACCTCCCTTGTGAGGCAAGTGTGAACTTTGCAACTCAGAAGCAGCATCTCCTGAGGCAAAGCCTCCCTGCTGTGCCTTAAGGACGGGACAAGAGGAGGCGCAGCACATGCTGTGCCTGCTGGGGCTGACCCATTGTCAGTTTATATGTGACAATGGGTCGGCTGACAGAATGACAGCGTGTCTGTGCTAGGATGGGGAGGAGCTGCTGCAGCTAAGAAAGAAAAAAAGCCCACATCTGGCCTTGGGCACTGGCCGAATACCCTCCAGTGATAATATTTGCTGTCTTAATTGGTTAAAAGTTACAGGCGCACTTTGAATCTCTGTGTCATTGATTGTGGGCACTTCTTCTGTGTTTAAGCGCTATCAACTGAAAGTTTAAACAAGGTTTTGGGTATACAGGGGTCTTTGTGGAACAACAGAGAGGAGATGGTTAGCGGGGAGAGACTAAAGAAGGGAAAAGACCACAATGGGAGGAGAGAGACAAAAGGAGATAGAGAGGACAGGACACAGACAAAAAGATTGGTGAGGTTGTAGTAAAAGAGGAGGAGAAACAGGAGAGAAGAGAGAAAAGGAGTGGTATAGATAAGAGGCACAGGCAGAAACAGAGAAGATAAAAGGGGACTAGGCAAGAGGGAAGATGAAAAAGGAAGGGAATGAGAGGAGAGGGAAAACAAAAGATAGAGAGCATGGAAAGTGAAAGAGAACAAAGGTAGAAAGAGGAGAATATTTGGCAAACAGTAAAGAGCGGAAGGAGAGAAGTTGTGCGGAGTTTTCAATAACATGAGTTGTATTAGGATAATTGTGGCTAGTTCATTGGAGGCACTATCTCAGTCCCCTACCAGTCTAGAGTCCTGATTTAGAAATGAGTAATTAATGAGAATCCATCAATTTATAAGAGACATGCTAAATCTGAAGCATAAATCACTGAGTGAACTTTCATGCAACATAGAGATAGTGCAGTGAAGGAAATTCCAGCTGTTGATGCTCCTCCAGTGTCAGCATTTCTTGCAGAGATGGGATGGTGTTCGTTGCCACTAACAGTAGCAAAGCAAGGGCCAGATTTAATTCTTGGCTGTAGGGTTATTCCGCCACAATGGCGACAAAGCATCCTTCTGCCATGAAAGCAGCCCACCTGCCACATTTAAATGCTGGAGGCCCTAAGGGTTAATCACCGCACTACTATGTCTCTGCCGTGGTTAATCCACTCCGACAGCCTGTGGAGCAAGGGCCGTTGGAGGCTGACCTGTCATTTAGATGGGCGGAATGACAGGTCAGTTTTCATTGCCCTTCACCCCCAGCAATACCCTGGCGGTAAAGGCTGTTTAAATCTGCTAAATGCTCCCCTCGTCAGTGAAGAGGACTCCTATGGCGAGGGGTGCATTGCATTTAATAAAAGAAAATCCCATTTGGGGATTTTTTTTTTAAATAAAAAAGTTACTTGATTGCTACAGAGCTCGGTCTGCTGGCGGAGCCCTGTAGCAAACAGGAAAATGTATTTACAGAATCCGCTGTGATGGTGATTCCTGCCAGTGCTTTAGAAATAACCGCCAGCTTGGCTGTCATTTATATATTAGGCGGGTGGAGTAATCTCAGCTTGGTGGAAATAACGTCCTCCGCCAGGCCAACGGAGAATACTCCATCCACCAATAATTAAATCGGCCCTAAGTGTCCTGCTGCTATACTCACTTTTGAAGCCACAGCTACAAGGCAGTTCCTAGGTTTTTAAGTTACAAAAAGGGATTACTTTTTAAATATCTTATTACTTAACATAACTATGTTGGTGTATTCAACGTGATACTCACAATGTCACACTTAAGCCTTGGAATGTCACGCATAAGTAAACTGAAAGCATGAAAATGTCACACATATATAAACTGAAAACTTGGCAGCTGTGCTGTTCCCCTCCTGTTCCTCAGTCTTCGGTGTCCTCCCCTTTTGTACCTGGGTCCTGTGCCCGACCTCCTGTGCTTTCTTCTCCCGTGTCCTTGTCTCCAGTGCCACACCCCTGTGCCCATGCCTCATATGTCCCTGTTCTGTGTGCCCCGCCTCCTCTGCCTCTCCTCCTGTGTCCTCATCTCCATTGCCTCTTGTGGAAGCCTAAATAATAAAATAAAGCACTGACTCCATCAGGCTCATATATAGAAGATTTGACTATAGATGTACACGGGGACAGCTGGCTTGCTAAACAAGAGTCTAAATTGCAGAAGTTCAGCATGGCCTTTTATTTCTGTAAACCACAAAAGGTGTTTTTAGTGCATGTCCAATAAAATCACAAGTATATTAGAATTTCTTCAGAATTATGAACTAATACATCATATGTTCATCATCAGATAGTACAAGTTACGAGGCAAGATGGCGGCCGCACTACTGGCCGAGTGAGCTGACTCAGGCTACCCCTTCACCACTAATCTCCCTTCTGGCTGCTTAAGAATTATGCTGCAACGCAGTCAAGCTGACATTTTCTTGCCCCACTAAATGATTTGGCGCTCGTGGCTTTGGCTGTGGGGGATCCCATTACCCTCTAGACTGGCGGCGGGAAGTACATCTATTCGGATTCCTCCTCCTGCTTCACTTACTTTTTTGTTGTTCCCGATGCCGCCGAAAGCAGTTACCAGGGGCAGCAAGGCTCGCGGGCCCCCAATATGCTCTGGAAATCTAGGGAAGCCCACCGTGGACGATGGAAGGATGGAAGAGACTGTAGTATCCCGAGCTGCCGTGGGAACACCGTCCGGAGTATCGGGGGAAGAGCCTCAAAGCAGGAAAAATAGTGTTTCTGCTCGAGGGAGGCAGACGGTTCCTGCCCTCTTTAAAGCTCAAAGTGTGAAGAGCAGGTCATTGCGGGACCCGGCGGCTGGTGGAAGGGCTCCCGTTACAACAACCGGACCGCCATTATCTGGTATTGCAGACCCCCCCACATCTATGCTGGATGCCACACGGAATGTGGACGCTCTTGCCACTGAAACTATCGTGACTGTAGAGTCGGGAGATGCTTGTGAGCCAGGGAAGGAAGACAGTCTGTCTGGTGGCAGCGGACAGGCCGACGGACGAGAGACTCTACTGTCTAAGGATAGCCCCCCGGTGGCAACTGACGGTACAGCGTTTCAACGGCAGGATCAAGGCATTATGGGAGATGGAGTCCTTACTAGTATTGGCCAGAATAATATTGATTCAGGGGATGGCTGCTTGGAAATTAACGTTCGTACACCTCAGGATTTCTATGCCGCCTCAGGATTAACTAAAGAGGAGGAATTGATGGACAAATTCTACTCAATGTCGGATCATTCTAACTCCTCAGGAGATGATAGTTGTGGTAAAGATTGGGCCGAGGAAGAGAGTGACATCAGCAGCTTGCATTGGGAAGAGGACAGTGAAAAGACAGCGTATAATCTTGGGACTGTTCGTAAATTAAAAGAACAAATCACTGCCCCTGACCAGATTCCGGTTGCCGGTGGCTCAATGACATGGGATTATTCTTTCTCACCAGAGTTGGATGGAAAGAAAGTGTTGGATGAGAGTATACGCTCTGGAATGGCTCATGTAAACTCCAGTGGACCTGAAGAAATTACACTTACTACGGTATATCAGAGTATTATGGCCCATCGTGAGGAGACTAGAGCTGAAAGCTCACGTACCCAAGGTTCGTGTCGTAAACTTAAAAATTCCATATGTAGAATTGCAAAGACCTGCTCTAACTTTGCGGTGAGAATGGGGGAAGCCGAAACCAGAATTTCCCTGTTAGAAGATGAGTTGACAGCTCAAAAAAATCAGACCGAGTCGATGAAAGCCTTGAGAGATGACACAGTGTGGAAATTGACCGACTTGGAAAATCGGGCAAGAAGAAATAATCTGCAAATCTTGGGTATACCCGAGGGGAAGGAGGGCACGGATGCCCGGCAGTTTGTTATCGAACTATTTGAAGAGGCATTCCCAGAGCTCAAACACTGGGACTGGAAAACCGAACTGCAGAGGGTCCACCGATTCCCTTTCAACTTACGGAAAAAAGGGGGGAAAGCTGACAATCGGCCATGGGCTATCTTGATCTGTCTTAACAATTTTTTGGCGCGTGAGGCACTGTATGACTTGGCCAGACCTGACCGAAAAAGGGTGGGCAAGGGTTGCGATTTTTTTGTCCGGCCGGACTTCTGTCAGGCGACTGTTGAGAAAAGGTGGCAATTGCGCCAATTAATACCTCAGTTTCAAGCAAAAGGGGCTCAGGTCTTTCTGCTCAATCCTGCCAAATTGAAGGTGGTATCTCAGGGGCAAGCACACTTTTTTCAGTCTGAAGTGCTAGCTAAAGAATTTATGTTATCACTGTAGCTGTAGCTGTAGTCGAAGGTGCCGGAAAAGGTGTGATGATTGTAAGGTTTTAGAATTTCAGACGGGGGGGTGCAGCACTCTCTGTTTTGGATATTTCATTGAAGGGAGGGTCAGTTGGGAGGAAGGGGGTATGGTCTAGCTCTCCATCACCAGGGACCTTGGTCCCTTTGCCTCATGTGGTGGGTGGTTGGGGGGGGTTGGGTGGAAGGGGGGGCTGAGGAGGGGACTTAGTGGGGAGGGGGGTGGGGGGGATGGGAGGCACTATTTGTGTTTCATTTGTTGGGTCATGGCAATCACTTTTTGGCGGTATGAAGGTATTTAACAGTGTTTTGTGAAATACTCTTAACTGGTTTTTGTGGGACGTTTTTTTGAGCCGTCTGCACGATTTTGTGAACAGCGATAAAATGCTGGTAATTCATAAATAACATGGATAGAAAGGGCAAAATTCGAATCTGCTCCTTAAATGCTTGTGGTCTCAATGACAGGAAGAAAAGAGTCTTGCTGGCCAAGCTTATTAGATACATGAAGATAGATGTGCTTTGTCTGCAAGAAACCCACATCACTTGGAATAATCGGGGGTGGTTAAAGGATCTGGGACTGGAACTACTGGCTAGTACACGACATGGTACTAACACACGGGGGGTAGCTACTCTAGCTAAGCATGGTATGATAACTTGCAAGCGAATCAAGGAGGATAAACTACGGCGGTGGGTGATTGTGGAGGGAGTAATTACTGGGGCAACTACAGGCTCCCCGGTCTCAATCTGCTCATTGTATGGCTCGAATTCAGATGATCCTGAAGTTCTGAATTTTCTAAGTATAGAATTGGCCCTTTGGCCCTCCCCGCTAGTCCTGTGCGGTGACTTCAATATTCATCTTGATAACAGTTTTAACCTTTTTGGTTACCTCCCGTATCAGGGAAGAAAGGGTAGGACTTTTAAGGCATTACAGGGGCTTAATAGGGAGCATGGACTAACTGATGTCTGGTTTAGGCACAGGCAGGGGGATCCTGGGTACACGTTTTTTTCGGCGCCTCATAATAAACTCGTCCGTTTGGATTATTTTTTCATTTCTAGCCAAACGGCTGAACAGGTTAGTATAGAGCTGCATCCGAAGATAATATCGGATCATAATCCATTAATTGTGGAATTTCCAGTCAACGGCTACTCCCGACCCCAGACGACATGGTCGTTTGAACGGAAGCTCCTACTAGACCAGGATTACTGCGTGCACATGGCTAAATGGATAATTGAATATTTTAACATAAATAGAGGTACCTCCTCTGAAATTATAGTTTGGGATGCTTTTAAAGCTGCCGTGAGGGGCGAGACCCTGAGTTTCTCACTGTATAAACAAAGGGCGGTACAGGAAAAGATTAA
Source organism: Calotriton arnoldi (assembly GCA_963921515.1). Classification (NCBI taxonomy): domain Eukaryota; kingdom Metazoa; phylum Chordata; class Amphibia; order Caudata; family Salamandridae; genus Calotriton; species Calotriton arnoldi. Next base: position 246,295 of record CAWUFW010007457.1, on the reverse strand, counting down.
AGGTTGTGTGGAACAGCTTAGGTTGGCCGAGGCAGAACTCATGAGGGAAATAAGGGATACCCAAAACATCGATGACTGTCTGCAGCTTATTGCGGTAATAAAAGCCAGGATACATCAATATTTTGGGGAGGAACTTGCTAGCAAATATGTACAGCACCGGGCGGAGATATATGAGTATGGGGAAAGCTTGGGGAGACTGTTGGCAAAACGAATACAACAGAGGGGAGTCTCTAATAGAATTTGTAGGATTAAAGATCACTCGGATCAGGTTCAGGACTCCCCGGACGCAGTCTTAAAGGTATTTCAGGGATTTTATCAACAACTATACTTAGAGGGGAGGGAGGTGGCTGTAGATTTGGTGGAAGACTACTTTAGGGATCACGAAACAGTTAAAGTCATGCCGGAACAGAACAAGACTCTTTTAGCCCCGATCACCTGGGAAGAGATCGAGCTTGCAATAACCTCATTACCTGCTGGCAAGGCGGTGGGCCCGGATGCATTACCTTTAGAATTCTACCGGACATTTCGCCAAGCATTGCGAATTGACTTTGTGTCAATATTACAACTGGCTCAAAAAGGCCAGACGCCTGATTCCTGGCGGGAAACTACCATAGTTGTTTTTAAAAAAAAAGATAAACCCGAATTAAGCCCATCATCTTACAGGCCTATCTCGCTTATTAATGTTGATAGCAAGATTTATTCAAAAATCATTGCTTTACGGCTGGGTTCGATTATCACTCCATTGGTCTCTTTGCGGCAACACGGGTTTATCCCCGGTCGGGATACCACTGACCATGTTAGGTGAGCCATCTCTTTATTTGATTGGGCTCAGGCCACGGGGTCACCTCTCGGGATGATCCTGCTGGACGCTGAGAAAGCGTTCGACAGGGTCTCCTGGAGGATCCTCTGGACCGCCCTTCAATGGAAGGGATTCCATACCGACTTTATTCAATCAATACAGGCACTCTATTCGTCCCCTAAAGCACGAATACGTATATCTGGACAGGTATCCAATGTATTTAGTATTAGTAGAGGTACCAGGCAGGGATGCCCTTGTTCTCCATTGCTATTTTCGTTATATATTGATCTCTTCCTTAACAAACTGGACGCTAATATGGATATTAGAGCAGTAACAGTAAATAACTGCGAGTATAAAACATTAGCATATGCTGATGACATTGCGATATTTACGACCAATATAAATTCTGATCTTCCGGCAGTGAAGCTTGTGGCTCAACAATTTGGCTTGGTTTCGGGGTATAAACTAAACATTGATAAAACTCAGATTCTACACACTGGAAGTGTGCCCTCAGCAGATGTCCCCACTGTCTCAGTAGCCACTTATCTGGGGGTGAAGATTTCGGCAGATGTGGCATGTATACCGGAGCTAAATATTCTGCCAGTAATTGGTGAGGTTAATAAAACATTGGAGAGATTGGACCATTTACATTTATCAATGCATGGTCGTTGTAATGTCATCAGAATGTCAATCTTTCCGAGGTTTTTATATTTGTTTCGGACTATACCTCTAGAATTTCCGACACTTTGTATAGCAAAAGCAGAAAGGGTATGCTTTAGATTTCTATGGGGATACCGGAGATGTAGAAGGGCTAGTAAATGGATGACCTTACCAAGATTGAGGGGCGGGTGGGGTGTGCCTAGTCTTCTTCTTTACCATTGGTCAGCACTTCTACAACATATGGGGATACTGCTGGTAGGGGCTAAGGCAAAAGTGCCGGCTGCAGTTAGGCCAACTATTTATGAAATAGCACTTGGGGTGGAGGCTTGGCAATGCTTAGTTAAAATCTTAGAGCCAAGCTACTATAAAAAGACCAAATTCAAAATTATTCTGGCAGCCTTCTCAATCTGGAGAAAGATACGACGCAGGTTTAGAATCCCTAATATCAATGTATATACTCCCTTCTCCTCACCCGGTCTCTTACCATCGATATTTCAAGATCAAATTACGCTTAGGTGGGGGAACTTAGGCATTGATTCTCTCGGGGATATGTGCTGCGAAGGCCAAATTGCCTCTTTCTCTAATTTACAGGAGAGATTTGGACTTTTCAAAAGAGATTTTTTTAAGTTCTTGCAGATTCGTAGTTTTTTGTGTAAGGCTATGCAGCAGTCGCGATTAAATGTGGGGAAAATAGCCATAGTGGATGCAATTGAGAATAGATCCCAAATTGGGAAAATTTATCAAATATTTCTGGAAGGTCTCCCTGATGACTTGAGTATTCAAAATACTAGATGGGAGAGGAAGTTTGGTTTAGATTGTGTGGATCTAGAGAGATCATTAGAACTAGCCAATCAGATTGTAATTACGGGTAGCTTGAGGGCCCAACATTTCATGTCTGTCTTCGACTTATACTACACTCCTGTTAAGGTTTCCAAATGGGGGGGCTCACGGGGCAGTGCGTGTAGTAGGTGTGGAGCATGGGCAGCCGACACCCTACACATGTTCTTTAATTGCCCCAGTCTAATTAAATTCTTACAGGATGTCGAATCCTTTTTGAACCTGATTCTCGACAGTCCTGTAATACTAACACCCCATTTAATCATCATGGGTGTAGAAGGCAATCTGCAGGGTAATGCTCGCTCTAGCTCGGAGATCCAATTTGTATTTATGGCAATGGCTATTATGAGACTATGCATAACTTCCTTGTGGATAAGCTCTGATTCTCCTACGTTTGTTAATTGGCGAGCTAGGCTATTAGCCATATATAATATGGAATGTGCTGTGAATAGGGTGAGCGGGCGTAGGAGATGAGAATTGGGGAGGAAAATCTGAACTCCCATTATCCGATGGTTAGAATCAAATTAAGGTGCAGTTCTGGCTTTGATTGTTAGGATTTGTTTTTCTTTTCTTTGGGTTTGCTGGGGTATCGCTGACTAAGGGCCTATTCCTGTACTTTTTACGAACACTATGTGAAGAAGAATTGAAATTTGGATGTATTATTTGTATTATCTGTACCGCTCTCTGCCATGACACTGTCACAGAATTTATCAATACAAATTAAAAAAAAAAAAAAGATAGTACAAGTTACACAATTATTTGGTTCAAACCCAATCATCATCATCATCAATAACACTTTTTCGGTTTTTACAAAGAAAACCATAAAAATCAAACAAACACAATTAAAAATCTCGATCCGATACTATGGAAAAAACAGTCCAGTGTGACCATCGTGGGCCCATAAATACAAGGTTAAAAACAAACACGGTATCGAGGACAAAGAGGTCCAAAATATGAAAAGGCGTCATCGAAGCAGCATAAAATACAAAACTAATAGGAGGGACTATGTCAAGGGCAATAAAACCATCTGTCTCGACCCCATAAGATACAAAATTATAAACATGGACCATATTAAAACCCAATTCATATTGTCATAGTGACAGGAAATTGACCATAAAGGTTAATCGCAGCTGGACCTGAGCCTAATTGCAGCCCTTAAAAAGCTAAGAACATACAATAGTGAATGGCTTGAGAGTAGTTGTAGAAAAATAAAAGCAGGTCTAACCTGCCTAAAACCTGCTTTTTTAAGAATAGGGATGATAAAAGACTTTCTGGGTACCTCATAAAAACTACAAAACATTAAAAAGTGCATCATATCCTCTGGAGACTTTCCGTCGCAGCCAGAGGGTTGGAGGCACTGCACCACAAGGATGGGCCAGAAGATAATGAAAGAGGTCCAGTCGAAACCTAGTCAGTAAAAAACGGTCAATATTACTTTTGAACCATACAAGATAGTGCTCGTTGATGACACTGTTTTCAGTAAGAAATACCTATGCACACTAGGCTTCCTCAGTTCCATTTCTTCTCAGGCCCACGTATGCTTTTTACAAAAGTTCTCCTTCACCCAAGTCATATCCCTACTACTGATTTCCTCTGGGTTCTCAACTAGATCTGCCCTTCCCAGACTGGTAAAGCTTTCTCTAACATACTTAAGCCAGCAAATACGATTAACGTGATCAAGGTAGAGACAGTCCCTTATAATTTCCTTACTAAGGGCATTTTCCTTCTTATTCCAGATTTTCATCCACAACGATAAAGGGCGAAAAGCCAACACATCTGAGAGGAAGGCCATCACTAATACTTTGTGTGCTACAAAAGATCAGATAGACTGCGGTAAGCAGAGTATCTGTCTCAGAAATGTGTTTTCAATCATTTGCAATGCATCCTGCCCGATATGGCCCCACATCTCACTCCCATATGTAACCTTCGAGATACATTTGGCTTTGTAGATCTGCAAAAGTGTCCTGATCGGTCTTCTTCTCAGTCTGGAAGCAAAGTTGAAAACAGCAGCAATCTCCCTGGCCAGATCCCCTTTCTTTTTGCTTATCAAAGGGCACCAATTCAAGTCCTCATCAAACACTACCCACAGGTAGGAAAAAACGTCAGTCTTGGGGACCGGCATAGCCCCTACCGAAAATGTATAGAACTTAGCTGATCAAAGACCCACCTGCATTACAAACGATTTGCTGGTATTGACCAACAAGTCCAGGTCGTCTATGAATTGTTCATAGGAGTTCAACAGGCATTGTAAGCCCCTCACTGTCCTCGCCATGAGGACAGCATCATCAGCATACAAGAGGACCGGCAGACTTTGCTTGCCCACCTGGGGACAGTCGGTTTTTAAATTCAGAAGGGCCTGCTCCAGATTATTAACGTACAAATTAAAAAGAAAAGGGGCCAAGATGCACCCTTGACGCACCCCTCTCTGGATGGGAAACTCGCGGGTCTCTTTGAGATCTTTAGAGCAGTGGACTACGGCTTTAGTGCCTCTGTATAGATCCCTTAGAAATAGGACAATGTCTTTGTCGATGCCAATATTAAGCATCATCTGCCAGAGCTTGGATCTGGTAATGTGGTCAAACGCAGAAGACAGATCCATAAAAGGTAAGTAGATGGTGCCCGGGCGGGCAATGGTATACCTATTCAAGACCGTATATAGATTTAAACTCTGGTCCACCATTGAGCAACCAGGGCGAAAACCATATTGGACCTCTGCCAGGATGTTATTATCATCTGCCCAGCTCACAAGCCTATCTAATACCATACGACCCACCACCTTTACCACAGAATCAAAAGGGAGAGGGGCCTATAGCAATGAGTGCTATCCTGATCTCCCTTTTTGAAAAACAGGGACAATGGAGGATAAGGCCCAAGTGTCCGAGCGGCCCAGCAGGACCACAGCAGCATTAATAATTGAGGTGAGTACAGGTACCCAGATGTCCAAATTCAAAATATAGAGGTCTGGGGGGATCCAATCGGGCCAGGGGCCTTGTTTTTAGACAACCCCATAATACCTGCTCTTACTTCCTGTTCTGTAAATATGACCTCGCATTTACCCAAAACGGTTTCCTGGGCTGCCCTCGAGATGGGATCAGGCTGAAACATGCCCTCAAAGTGGCTTACCCAATCATTCTCGGTAATATGGGCATCCAGTAAATTGGGCTATCTTCTGCCAAAAAGAGGCTTCTGATAATGCTCCAGAACTTGGAGCTGTTACCCAGGGTACAGGCCTCTAACAACTCTGACCAGACCTCCTTCAAAGCGGACTTGCTCTTTGCCAGAGGGGTCTTATATTGTCTGCGATATCTCTTGACAGCAGGGGGTCTCTTGGTATAATGCTCAAAACCTCCTTCAGTCTCCTGGAGGCGCAGGAGCACTCGGAGTCAAACCATCTCGGGCCTGTATAAGGTGAGTGCCTGCCCGGGGCCCGCAATAGGTTCGCTCTAACTCCAGACATGGTTCCAAAAGCCTCCAAGATGCCTGTCGGTTTTGCCACACTGTCTAAGCAAGTGGCAAACTCCTTGTGACACTGAGTAAACAGGGACTCATAGACCTGGTCCGGAATAATCTGTCCCCACTTGAGTCTCCTCCCCCTTCCACAGCTATCATAAGAAGCTAAAAGTGCATGCCACCTGCATGGTACAGGGTGATGCTGCTCACATGTCCAGTGATTGGGACAGTGAGTATTCTCAAAGCATAAGAAATGCAGTAACCAATCAGAGGTAGACACTTCACCTCATCTATATATGGTCTGTAGCTGGCCTAGAAGCTAATGCATGTTGAAAGTATTGTTGAAATTAGTGTCTTTGAGCAAATCTTGCATTACAAGCTTCCTAGTTTAGCAGGGTCCATTAGCTTAGGCAAGTTTATTCTATTTCTGCACATATTAATCAGGCCTTATCATCATTAAATATCACGAAACGTGACTAAGACAAGATTGATTCCATATAAAATAAAACACGGTTTCAAATCCAGTCCTCTGATCATCAGCGATAACATAGTGTTTCTAATCCTCCAGACACGGTCAGTGTTTAGGTCTAGACATTGTCTGGCTTGCATACTGTTGCTCCCTGGGGGAGTCATTGCTATTGCTGTGTGGGGTCATCATGAGTGGATGTATGACAGACTCCCGTATGCATTTAGCATGCATGCCTTCACAATGCCAAAGGAACTAATGGAATGCTGAACAATGCAAACATTCACCCCCAGTCACAAAGCTCTGGGTTTAATCCATTGTTCTTTTGCTCACCACATCACCCCAGTTTGGACCCAGCCATATGCAAATTAGTCTTGACCCTCTTCCTCATGGGAACAGTCCAGCCCAAACTACCAGGCAGGGTCTTCTCTAGACCAGAAACAAGTATCCTGGGATAAGTTTTGGAGCATCACCCCTCATCAGCCAGGCTAGCTTGAATCCAGTGTTGCAGTAAGCATGGGACCCATATCTGGGCATACCCGGCGCACTTAGGGTGACAAAAGCAAAAGGAACAAATGATGGAGGGAATCATGAATAATGCAAACATTCACCCCCAGTCACAAAGATCTGATTTAATCCACCGTTCTTTTGTTCACCATGCCACCCCAGTTTGGACCCAGCCATATGCAAATCAATCTTTTTTAAAAACAAATATATCTTATTAATCCTTTTTCAAATACAAAACCAGTACAAGATGCCATATGTACCAGCATAATATCCTAGCACAAGCATTTTGTAGATCACATAACTTCAATATACAGATAGTTTTACATTAACAAAAGGTTGGGTAGAACATAACACACATTCTGGTCCGTAAGTATGTTGGGAGAGGCTCCCAAATGTCTTTGGGTCGCGAGGCATGGGGGAGCTCCTCAGCATAACATTCCAACAGGTCACAGCAGTATGCCATGTCTAACAGCCAGCGTTCATGTTTAGGGTACCTTTTCCCTCCCCAGTGAATTGCTACCCTCCGCTTGGCCAATAGTAGGGCAATGGCCATCAGTTTACGATTAGTAAGTTGGGCTTCTTTAGTCAGGCCAAGTAGGCACACCCTGGGAGTGCACTCCACCATATCATCCACTATTAGCATTTTCCCTGAATCCAAAACCATATGGTTGGGGTGTGATACATTTGATGTAAGAATTTAAAATGTATAATCGTCAGATTGCAATTTGGTGTCAATTGGCCAGTTAATGCGCAGCATACATTCCAATCCTCCATTGTGATTGGAGCAGGGTGAACCTCATTCCAGTTTCATAGCGAATCACCTGGCTCCAGAGGGTAATCTATCTGGGACGCATTGTACAAACGTGTAACTAGATTCTTTCGGGTGTCAGTCGTGAGGAACAACTGGAGTGCTCCCAGCGCAGCTGGTTCTTCCGGGAACTGTGGGTACAGGTCGCAGAGCGCGTCTCGAAGCCTACAATATAGGAAGATGAGCATGGGGGGGGCCTGCCGCCTTCGCAGTGTAGATCAGCTGAACCTATAAATGTCCCGGCACTGTAGGCATTCCCTAGAGTGTGCAGCCCTGCCGCACCCAAGAGAGTCAGTGAGCCTGTTTCTCTTGACACCGAGATCCCCGGTTGATGCACCAGTGGCAGTGCTGGTGCGTACAATGGTGCTTTCTGTGTTCTTTTCCCCAATGTCTTCCAGTCTTGTGTGGTGCAGTGTGTAGTGTTTAGCTCTTCTTTTGTAACCTCATTGCATTCATTTGGGATCATGGCCTCTCGGGGTATGGGATACGCAGCATCCCCTTCAACTGCAACATGTGGGAGGTATCTTGGAGCGTTTTGCCAATAATGTTTTAGATACGGTGCTGCAAAGCCTCCTCGAGCATAGGGTAATGTCAGGATGTCCCATTTTAGTCTGGGCTTCTTCCCTGCCCACGCTAGCCTAATCAATTGTGAGCGTAATTGTGTAAAGAATGTTTGGGACAGGCATATATGGATATTTGTGAACAGGTATAGAAATTTCGGTAGTATTACCATTTTCATTAATGCTATCCTGTCAGCTAGCGATAGCGGGAGTCTTATCCATCTCAATACCTGCTCCTCAAGACAGGAGACAGCCCTACCATAGTTGAACTGTAAGACCAAGTTTAGGTCCCTGTGTATCCATATACCCAGGTACTTGACAGGCTCCTCACTCCACTCAAGAGTAAATTCAAGCATCTGTCGTGTCATACACTGAGTTAAAGGGAAGATAGTTGATTTTGACACATTTATATCTAGGCCTGAGTGTCTGTCATAGCAAATGTATTCTCTAATAAGGCGTTCCAAATTAGCACCATGATCTCTCACAGAGAACACCCTATCATCTTCAAAGAGCGAAATGGCCGATGGGTGCTGGCGGAATCTCAGTGCGGTTACTGCATGCCGTTGTCGCAGGATGCATGCCAGAGGTTCTAGCACCACTGTCTCGTGCCTCTGCATACCGCAAAGGCTTCTGATGTGTGTTCGTTCACGCCTACACGGGTTGCAGGTTCAGAGTACAGCAGCTGCACCCATCGTATTAAGGCTGTTGTGACTCCCATACGACGGAGTATCGCAAACATAAAGCGCCATTAAATGGAGTCAAACGCTTTGCAGCGTCCAACAGGACCGCTGCAGCCGGTAGCACCTGGTCTAGCTGGTGCAGTACTGCAAATAAGGTGCTGGCGTCTTGACGCAGCGCTCCACTACGCATAACCTACGCACCTTATCTGCAGTACTGCAGGTTTTTGGTATGCTTCCTCGTACATTGCATGAAGGTGCGAGGGCGAGGCTATCAGGGGTGCATACTCTTTGTAAAATTCACACGGTAACCCATCACTCCCAGAAGCTTTGCCATTTGGGAGTTTGCTTATTTCCTGCTTTATTTCGTCTATGGTGAGCGGTTGCGCCAGGAACTCCCTTTGCCCCTGGGAGAGCCACACCAATGCCATATCCTCTAGGTAAGCATTGGTGTTGATCTCCGTGGCTGAAAGTCCATCGGTCTACATATTTTCGTAAAAATTGGCAATGGTTTTCAAGATGCTCAGCATATCATGGTAGGAAGTGACCTCATCTGTTGTCACTTCCAGTATATGCGTTTGTGCCCAGGGTTCTGCTATTTTTTTGGCAAGCGCACGGCCCGGTCTGCCCCCTTTGCCATAAATCCTAGCTGTTCATCTACGTGACATGTGTTTGATCGCCTACTCTGCTGTCTCATTATATTATTAAGTGATCCCTTTGCATATCAACGCCAGTGTGCCTGGGTCAGGGGTCTGTTCGTACCATCGCTCCAGATCTGAGAGTGTAGATTCAATTGTTCTCAGATGATTGCGTATAGATTTCAGAACCGCAGCTTGGAGCCCTATACATGACTCCGAATGTTACTTTAAACGCCTCCCATAAAGTGGCCATACTGGGTACTGAGCTCAGGTTAGTGTGGAAGTAGTTAACAATTGCTTCCCGAACGCCTTCCCGGAAGACCTGGTCCAATAAGGCTGATGCTTGCGGTCTCCATTGGAACTGGGGTAGGGCCTGCCCTGGAATGTCCATTGTGAGCTGGACCGGTGCGTGATCTGATAGTGATTTGGGAAGGTGTTTGGCGCTGTGTACCCATGCATTCACGCCTTTAGTGACCAACCAATAGTCCAGTCTGAACCAGGAGTTATGAACATATGAGTGATATGTCCCCTCCCTGCCTTTGGGTTCCTAACCCTTCAAATATCTACCAGACCATATTCCTGCATTCCTTCTCGAAGCACAGCCACAGTGCATCCATCAGACCACTCGATCCTGTCCAGCGATCCTCCTGCACAATTAAAGGAGTATTGAAGTCTCCCCCCAGATGATGCTGGATGTCTGCAGTGAATGTAAGCGAATTCCTATACTCGTGAAGTACTCTGGGTCATCTACACATTAACTATCGTTAGTAATTTACCGTGGAGTTTCCCTTGCAGAATAACATACCAACCCTGATCATCCGCGATCACATGGTAGGTTGTAAACAGGGCACAAGTCCTAAAAAAAGAAGTGGGGGGACGCTCCAAGTTCGGTGGTGTCACCGGAAGTGACGTCACGACAGGAAGTGACGTCACAAAATTTGCCGGTCTTTGTCTGAAATGCGTGAATACATACAAGATACAAGTAGAGGTATAATACTGCAATAAGTGGCAGTCACTCAAAACACAAGAACACACTATACACAGGACCCATTCCTCGGATTACACGGTTATTACAGACTCGGGCCGTAGGCACTACGGGCATCTGTCTGGGTCCCTGGAAGCGACATGCTCGGCGTGTTGACAGCGAAGCTCCTTGAAGCCTTGGCGCCTCGGCTGTGCTCTGAGAAAGGCTGACAAGGAGAGGGCGCGAGGTGGAAGGGGAGATTAGTCTGAGCCTCGGGTGCATTTGAAAGGCTATCATTTGCGCGCAGGTGCAGACTCGGGTACCGGCTCCATCTTTTGGGCAGGGGGGGATGGCGTCCAACCGGTAAAAACCCGGTAAAATAAGTGGGAGGACGCCGTCCACCCCCGTGGTACCCCGACTCGAGCCCTGGTTGTAAACGGCACATATCGCTTTATGAGGATCATGACACCCCTAGCATAGGAAGAGTAAGAAGAGGCTGCTTAAACCCCAGCCCAGCGCGTCGCTATCGTTTTTTTCGGAGTGCTGTGTAAGATGAGTTTCCCGAAGTAATGCAATCTGGATGTTATGATGTTCCATGTGATCCATGATATGCTCCCTGTCAGTATCTTTGACTATTGCCTGCCCTATGCGCTGCTGGCATGTGATGGCAAGTCATGTATGCATAATTTCGTGATCAAATAGCATTTGCGATCATTGGCATTGTACATGGCAAAACAAAGACATATGCCAACCAACCCACCCACCCAGGCAACCCCAATTTTCCAAAGAATTTCTGAAGAACTTGTAACTGCAACAAAAAAAACATAATCATGGCAACATGTGGCCCAAGACCAGGCCCAGTTTAAAGATTTTGCTAATGTATGGGGCATACCCTCTAGGGGGTCGTCAGTGGCATGAATCTCCCCCAACTAACAGAGGTGGCCGGGGGAAGTGGTACTTGGACTATTGTCACTTTCAAAAAGTCTGCGGAGCTTGAGGTGTCCAGCTAAATTTACCTTTCCCCTACAGCATGTAGATATTACACAGTTGACTGATCCAAGTCAGAAACGGCCCACTGGGTAGCAGCAAGCCAGCGTATAGCATCGGTAATTCTTGCGTGCCACACCGCTTTCCCTGTGGTTGCAATCACAAACTTTAACATAGTCTAATGAGTTCTCACCGCCCTGTTCGCTGTAGTGTCTGAGTCTCTTCTCCAGTCGCCGTCCCCCGAATTAGTCTGAGTCTTTTTCATCTTCTGTGCCTTTCTGTGCCCTTATGGGCTCTTCCGGAACATTTGAGCTTTTTTTATATAGACCATCACTTCTTTGGGGGTTGTGAAGATTTTCAATTTGCCATCATGTTGGGTCCTCAGTCTGGCAGGGTATAGCATGGTGTATTGCAAGTCCATGGCTTCCAGTTTAAGTTTTACTTGCTGGAACTCACGTCGCGCCGACTGGACCGCAGCGGTGAAATCTACCTCGTTCCCTTGATAGGTTGCATTTCCTAGTTTGCGCGCCAGGCACAGTGCCCTGTCGCGGTCCCGGCAATTCAGCAATTTGGTGATGATGGGGCATGGTGGTGCACCCGACACAGGCCTGGGGGCTCAGGATCTGTGTGCGCATTCTACTATGAGCACAGAGGAGATATGTTTAGCTCCCAGCATTTCTTTAAGCATTGCTTCTGTATAGTGTTCTAGCTTGCCTGTGTTTGTGGACTCTGGAATGCCCGTGATGCGTAGATTATTCTCCTTGACCGGGCCTCCAGGTCTTCATTTTTTGCTTGGATAACTGACAGGATTTTCTTCATGCTCGAGCATTTATCGGTCCCTGTGGTCAGGCCATCTTCGGCTGTGGAGATGCGCTGCTCGGCCACCAGGATATGGGTGCTGTGTCTGTCCAATTAAGCTGCCATTTGATCCATCCTCAGGTTTAGCGCATCTATTTTTCCGTCTATGGATTGGAGACTTTGTTGCATTGCCTGTAGAGTTTTTTCCAGGGTAGAGCTACTGCTCTCTGCCATGTCCTGCGCAGGGTCCAGCTGCGTGTGTGGCAGTGTTTTTGTAGAGTGTTTTGTTTCAAATGACAGAGTTGATTGCTGCTTGTCAGCTTTGTGCATTCTAGCAGCATCTGAGCGTGTTCTTCTTATATTTGGTTTGTAGGTACTTTGCGCTGGTTTGTCCACTGTTGATCCATCTTCTCGCCACTATCTCAGACTCACAAGTGTACTGCGCTAGTCCCAACTGTGGAACCACTGCGTAATCAGGGTCCACGATACTGACTCTATACCTCCCCACTGTCAGCTGTGGTCTGCTAGGCCCCAGCATTCTTTTCCCACCTCTGTTATAGGGCCGTACTCCACACCTCGCTGGGCAGCCTCTCTGGCCTGCACAAGGCAACTAATTAGCTTCTCCGTGTTAGGCCTAGAGCTGTGGCCAAGCCATGCATATGATGCCATTTCTCCCCTGATGTGAACGATTTTCCAACTTATCTTCAGCAGCAAGACCCGACCGAGATCCTCCGCATCTGCTGGGGCCGCCTGACTCACTCCTCATCTGCAGTCTGGTGTCCCCAGGCTGAAGTTGTTCCGTTATAGGCAGTGGCCGTCTTTGCAAGCCGCAGTCTAGTCCAACCAGCTCGCGCTGCTTACAGCACCCTTCGCTCAGTGCAGCTTCTTCTCGTTGCTGGGGGCTGCTGTACCCTGGCTCAGTGCCTCAGCGAACAGTTTAGGGCTACCACTTAGCAGCGCAAGGCGTCCTCACATTCAGATGGCTTTCTTCACCTCCAGCACGGCTTGGTCGCAGGGCATCGTTTTCAGGTAGCAAGCGGAGGCCGCCATATAGCCTGCATTAGGCCGTATCCCGGCGAAAGGCACAGCTTCGAGTACTTCAAATCTGCAGTAATTTGTTGCTATGACAATCTCGGGTGTCTGTTTGACATATTCCACTGTTTTTGGCAATCAATTGTTGTCCTGGTTTAGGATTCTTGACAGATTAGTGGCCCCAGCCAGCAGAGCTGCACTAGTGTGCAGCCATCTTGCTGTGGACTCACTAGTGCCCCCCCATTTGCAAATCAGTCTTGGCCCTGCTCCTCATGAGAATAGTCCAGCCTGAACTGCCAAGCCAGGTCCTCCCTGGACCAGAAACAAGCATCCTGGGACGGGTTTCGGGGCATCACCCCTGATTAGCCAGTCTAGCTTCAGTCCATGCCACTGGAGTCAAGCTAGCTTTGCTGATGAGGGGTGATATGCCGAAATAGGTCCTAGGATGATTGTTTCCGGTCCAGGGAGGACCTGGCCTGGCAGTTCGGGCTGGAATGTTCCCATGGGAAGCAGGGTCAAGACTGATTTGCATATGGTTGGGTTCAAACAGGAATGGCATTCGGAGCAAAAAAGTGATGGATTTAGGCCCAGATCTCTGTACTGGGGTGAATATTTGACATTGTTCAGCGTTCTGTCCATCAACTGTTCTTTTTGCATTCACAACGCCGGCATTAGAACAAACACGTCATTACAACGCATTCCTTTAGCACGCAATTCATTACAATGACTTGCCTTAGGAAGGCGCTGGACTTTGGAATAGTAATATTTACTATTCCACCTCCAGTCTGCAAAACAGTGTTGAATGTGTTGAACTTAAACTCCACTCCCCCTAAAGCAAGTCGCTGTAACAACTTGCATGCTAAACGAATGCGAGGTAACAACACGTTTGTTCTGTTGCCGGAGCTGTAAAGGCATAGAATGATTCCGCCATTGTTTTACAGGAGTTCCCCATCATGAATACCCCTGGGTCAATCTTTAGTGGATACATTATGTGTCGCTATCTGTGGTGGTGTGTGTTGGTCACCGGGGAATCTGGGACGCATAGTTGTGCCACTACTTGCTTGACTATTTCTAAACCCAAAAAGGACTCTTCCTAGTACTATTCCCTAAACTCGGAGTGCTCTGTTTTTGAAGTCAAATCCTCATTCGCCATGTAATGGAACCTTCATGTATGTGCATCTTCTTCCCAGCTGTAGATGGAGAAATGGGATGTTCTCAATTACTCTGTAAGTCATTATCTACTAGGCACTGTTGGAGCAGGAGAGCGCAAATCCTATATTACACAACACACATAACTGTGCATCAAATTTCACTTCTCATCCAATATAGTACTTTTCCCTCAAAGCATGTCATACATTTTCTTCTTTAGTCATTGTTGTATTCTCGAATGTGCGGTAAATGTTGAAAGTCTCAATGTCTTTCAATGTTCCTAATTGAAGTAGAGGGTATGTGTGTGGAACCTGCAGGCACCATGAACGGTACCTACAATACTGATAACGGGCTTTGCAGAGGTGTCTGTCATTGTTGTCTCGATGAATTGCAAAGGAAAATTTAAAACAATTAGCAATTTCCTGTACCTTATTTATTGCATCAGAGGTTGTCAGCACCTGAGCAATAGGTATTCTCAAACGAAGGTGAGGTGCTCTAGGACGGATGTTCCAGTGACATCTTTCAGCCAGAACTGCAGGCGATGAAGGTGATGAAGTCAATGCCCCTGGTCCTTGTCTGTGCTTCAGTGATGAGGCACCTAGTTGGTGTGAGGGCCGGGTGTCCAGAAGGTCAACCACTCACACTTGAGCAGTTGCCCAGAGGAACAGCTGGTAAGGCAGTGACGACATCTGATGTGGCTGCTGGCAAGGACCCAGTCTCCCAGATGGATACCATATCCTGCTTGTGTTTTATAGACAGGAAGGGCCTGCAGCACCGAATGATGAGGGCTCAGTTGTGTAACTTTGTCGGGAGTGCTACTCATGGACAACAAAGCTAATGGCATCAGACCAGGACAGTTCAGTGGATGCACAAATACTCCCTATTTTGTTCTTCAACCCACCATTTCTTCTGTCAACGGCCTCTGCTGCTGGTGGGTGATGTGTGCAATGTACTTTCTGTGTGCCCCCAATCCCTCTTTGCGCATTAGCTGTTTCTGTGTCACCATTCCCAAGGATGTTGTACCTGGGCCAGTGTCTATGAGACTTCTTAATTTCTTGCCTGTCTCTGACCTGTAGGCATGTTCTCTTGGATTAGTAGGTCTAGTTTGCCTTAACTGCACCGCCACACCTCCTGGAAATTCTGTGGCTGTGGAGGGGCTCGAGCACTCAGCAAGGAGACTATGTGATTCGCTCTCCCGTCCGTCGTCGTCTGTGCTATGCATTGTGTACGGCTGCAAGTGTTAGCACTGGCATGTGCGAATTATGTCTCTAGTCCATTGTCATAGCAACAGAAAGATGGAAACAAATCCTAATCCAGCGGGCTAATAAGTATCTCTTGAGGGCAGAAAATGCCATACCTTGATAAAAACAAGCCATTATCATATGGGAGAAATCAGTTATATAACTCCTCCCCTTTGCGCACACCTGATCCACAGGCCATTGTACTACGACTGTGGTATATCTCAGTGTATCATTGATGTAGTGAACATCGAACATCACTCTTCATTGAACACTTCCTTTCGATTAGATGTGGCCAGGATGAGAACAATCGTTGTTCATGATCATACATTACGCACACAATTGTGAGCAGTGCAAATCACATTTGTGTGATGGAGGACCCAAAACTCTGCATGAGGGGGCGGAAGCGGAGCCGGGAGCATATTCATATAAATTATGTCTGAATCAAGTAAACCCCTATTGTTGTGATGGGAGCAGATTCCCTCCTCTTGTTCATAACTGCATCACTCTGAAAGGACAGAATGTATTGAAACATGGCATTAATTTGTGCAAGATAATAAACACTTCTGTGATAGATGGTTGACGCAACTGTTGTAACATAAACTTCTATAATTAAACGGAATAAGGAGATGAAAAAATATACCTTAAAACAAAAGTTGCCATCAATGTGCAAGAGCCAAAGCACGAATCAGTGCGTCGTTGATCTTAATGCCATTGTTTCACCACAGTTCCTTAATTCCTCAGTCTCATAATCAAAGGAAGACAAAAGCAGCCTACAATATTGGTCCTCAACAGCAAGGAACATATAAGAGTCCCCGTCGGCAGCACAGAATATGAGGAAACGAATTTGATGAGTGAATAACTGTTTCAATCCTTCTCCCCAAACATGGAAACTCTTCGCAACCTCTACCAGGTTCTACACTAGACTAAGAATGTGGAAAACCCTACTAAATCAGGAACAGAAGAAAGGTGTCAGCATCCTGTTGAAAACAACTTTCATGTTTGATGTTAAATGTCTCAACTGTAAGCCTAGGGCCCACAGTCATGCTCACTTAGTAATATTACCTTAAAAGAATTTTAATTCTGTAACACATATTATCATGTATCAATAATAAGGATAGTTATTCATTTAATACTGTACTCTTATATTAATACACTTTATTAAACTATAACAACAACTTAAAACATTTATAAGCATAACACCACCACACATGGTTCATTCTTTCTAGTCCCTGGCAAATACATTGCATTTTAGCTGAACCCCCTTACAATATAAGCTTATTGAAGAGTATTGTGAGCAATCCAGTTTGTACCTAAAGAGTGAAATATTAATATGAACACACATGTATATGTATCAAAACACACAATAAATGCACCTTCAACTAAACCAGAATTCTTCCCTCACTTCAAAAAACATGGCCACAATCACTTGCCCCTTGTATTCTTTTTTCCCACCATCACCCCAACCTCTCTTTTCTCTGTATCCTTGTAAACCCTTGTGTTCCCTTCCCAATAGTCCATATTTCCACAAGGACTGTCTCCTACTTGAACCAATAATTCTATACTCCACCCACGTTATCCTATATGAATTACATATGCAACTATTTTCATTCTCATTAACACATTTCAGGCATTTTTATGTTCTAGGGAACAAAAGAATAGTGAAGGAAAAATCAGTAGTCAAAGAACCTCCCTTGTCACCCGCAGAGAGCTGTACCTCCAGCATAAGAAGCCTGCAATGTCCCCATCTCATCTTTGGACAAGATCTATCGGCAAACAAGTCTCCATCGGCACGTGGCAGTGCTGTGTTACTTAAATGTGGTCGCACCTTAATGTGTCTGTCAGTGGCGCGCACACAACTATCATTGGGCAAAAGCCACACAGAGCTCAGGGTGGTGCATCTTTTGATGGCAATGTGTGGTGCCAACAGTGTCAGTACCCCCAGTTAGCAGCCCCCTCTTCCGTTGTAGAACAAGTGGAAATCCCTGGTGCCACACTCATCTTGTGCTTTAGGGTGTAGAATGCTATGTCAGAGTCGCTGGACCACGGCCGCGTCTGGAACGTCTATGTGTGTCCCCTATAGTTGTCACAGAGCCCAGTGGTTCTCCCCCCCTTGGCGCAGCTTGTCTATGGCGTACTGAAATGTGTCTGTTATTATGGTATCTGCCTAAGATGGCAAATTTGAGCCCTAGAAGCTAAAGTAAGACAGATCCCACACGTAAGCTTGGGGCAAGGAAGGGGGGTTCCGTCTATGGTCAAGGTCTTGGCGTGCAGCACATAAGGGCAGCGAACCCAGGGGCTGGTCTCCATTTAAATAGCTCGTGCCAGACCCAGTGCTGTCTCTTGGTGTAGTTTATCATGCATTCCTTAACTAATTCTAAAACAAGTGGAGCGTGCTTAACGTTCCGACCACATGTCACTCAGAAAAGTAAAGATATACAAAAGAATCAGTCTTTCATTCAATAATAAATTTTTAATTCATTTTAATCCATGATTTATTCCACAAGTTTATCACATCTTTCTCCATTCATATCAAAGACCTCGTAATTCCCATTTTTAGGTCTCGCCTAGAGCGCAGCGCGCATGTGCTGCTCTAGGAGAGGGCTCTTGGAATCACTTCAGACTTCCAAGAGCCTTCTCCGCGTTGGTGTGCCTCCTCCCACACATCTCATTGGCCTTTGCGTGTGGCTTTCAATAATTGAAAGCATGCAAATGGCCAAAGACGGGTGCATGTCCCGCCTCTCCTCAAAACTTTCACTCCCATGGCCTAGGGATCTCGGGAGCGCGCAGGATGCCATGTGTTCTGGATCAGGTTTACTCCCAGAGCGTTTTGCTATGGGGAGCCAGCAGCAGCGCGCAGGGATGCCATCTGTTGTGGCTCATGTTACAAATGCTTTCACTTTCGCGGCCGCGCTTGTTAAACAACCGACCACTGAAAACATCAGACTTCCCCGCACATCTCCTCCTCTCTCCCTGTGCTCCCCTCTCCCAGCCCAAACATGACTTTGTAGAACACTGCGATAAACTCGAAGTGAGTGTAATGTCAGCCTGGTGAAATATGAAACAGGCTCGGCATACGCGTCTCGAGTTGGCATGTCTAATGAAACAATGTTGCCAAATTTTGAGAAAAGGCTAAGCTGCTACACCAAGTGTTACGGTAACTTCTCCTCGCCCTCCGCTCTCAATGGAATGCGTACGAGGAATGGATCCGTTTCTCGGGAAGGTCGGCTTCCCTGAGGTCCAAATGGCAGAAGGCTTGAGCTGCTAATGGGTCCAGATTTGCCAAGGGGGTCAAACCCTCCCACAAGTAGGTAACTACCCACCAGTCCATGTTCCCCAGGGGTACACATCTGGACAGTAGTACAAAGCTGCAGATTGGCCTAAACTGCCAGGGTTCCCACACTGCCCAAAATCCACAGTGTGCCGGGGAAAAGCAACACCGAATTGTTTTGACGTGTAGCGCATGCGCACACCACTGTTGCATAGAGCGCTTTATTTTAAGCGCGCTCCTGTCCCCACAGGTCCAAGCACCCGGCCCAGGCTGCTCAGCGGGTGTAGGGGAGCGAAGGCCGGCTGGAGGGGCTCAGATGTGCTTTTGTTAAACACCAGGAACACCCCCATAGAAGATATATATTTTAATATGATTTGTCTGATGAACTCACTCGGCTGTTAAAGCAAAGCCCCGAGCACTTCACATTTGTGACATGGATGAAAGAAAAATACACAATTAATGGTAGCTCCGAGGCTTCCACCCGTGCAGATGTTGTGTAGATGCAATGTGCCCAGTTAGAATTGTATCTGCGCGTGTTATTCATCAAAGAATATCTTTTAGAAGACATATTTAATAACTGCTGCAAAACAACAATAAATTACAGAGCTTTTCTCTGTTACGCCGTTTCGGCAACTCATGTGGTACGGGAACTGCCACTTATAGAAATGTGGGATCTCTAGGGGGCACGAGTGGACGAGCAAAGAATACTATCAACACTACATATGTATGGCATGTTTACTATAAGCACAGGAATTCATTACTTTCGCGAGCTGAAACTCTCCGCGTCCTTAAAGCTGTGTTCTGTATTGTGACTTTTAAGACTCAGAGGCTTGTTTTGATAAAGTGAGTGTGATGTGCAATTAAGCATTTTTTCCGGTTCTGATAGACTCACTCATCTTTCTTCCTGTCATTTCATAATTTATATTATCTTTATTAATCAAGTGATGTATATTTTTGGTATCTAGACAAATATGGGATTACCATACGTGTGTGCGCGCGCATGTCATTGCATAACTCATTTTATCTAAATCAATCGGTGTGTATGAATGTATATGCACATATGAATGATGTATATTTTATATATGAAGGATAAGCCTGTGTATGTTTGCCATTGCATAATTGATGTAATCTATTTCAACCAGTGTACGTGCACATATATAGATGTATGCACACAAGCTGTACTTTCAGTGAGCAGAGTTCAGACTGTCGACTCACAGATCGGAGCCGAGTGCACTCATTTCAAGGGCCAGGATTCAGGAGCAGAGCAGGCCACGTTCATCCCAGAGGGGAGGCCACATCAGAACAGACTAACGCTTTGGTACTGTGGGCAGGCTGCGCAGCTAGAAAATTATGTGGAAAAGTGATGGGTGAAGTACCTGAGTTGATCTCCGCGTGGTTCTCCTTCGGGGCATTCTAGTCCATCTTTTGTGTTTTGCCCACCGTGCCACTGTAGTCTCTTTTGTGCTACATAGCTAAACACTTATAAGGTCCCAAAGGCGAGACCTATTGGCTATGCCAATGCTTGTTTCAAACGCCGAAGAAATGCCCATCTAGGCTGCTTTCAACAGCACGTGGGAATGCCAGCCCCAGGCAGCCTCATTCACCATAACCCAATGCATCCTGGGTAAACACAGCCCTTCTTCGGGGTAGCTGCGGAGTTAAAACAAGCATCTGTGCTAGGTATAGCTAACAACGACCACCAACATGTCATCAAGTAGACGTCCTTAGACCCCTTGTACAGAACACAATCCATATGTAATTGCCATCTGTGTCTTGTGGTCCCACCATTACTATGCTTAACCCTCTCAATAAAAGGAAATACAAACTGCACCATCAATAATGTGCTCCACAGCTCTCTTAAATACAAAAACCAATCATTAAAAAAACGAATTATTAAAACAACAACAAACCATCCACCCCTTGATGAGCACACAATACTTTAAGAATTCGTTTGTACCTGCAGAATCCCAACAGTGTGCCCGCAGTACAACCGCCTCAACTCTGCCCCATAGTGCAGGATGCAAACCACATGGTAACTATCCCGATGAGGCCTCCGAATGTGGCCCTTCCATTCCAAGCTCCCCTGGTGGTGACTCCTGACTCCAACAATAAACATCAAAGAAATACGTATCCCAGGCCCCAACCTTAATATACCCTGCATAAGTCAGTGTTCTGTACCCTGCATACTTCTGTGCGCAGAACGCCTCACTAATGATGGGAACAAATAATACAGCAGATTCTGATAATGAGAACAATCTCCACTTCTTTGATAAATATATGTGTCAAAAATGTCAATTGTAAATCGTAATAAGAATGTTTTCTGGTTCTAAGTCCTTGGTAGGATTCCCACTGTTCTTTAATAGCAGCATCAGTTTCCTCGTGTAAATATGTTGCTTCCGAACTGCCTTGGATTTAATATCATGTTTTTCCTTTCATATTATGCAATCCTGCCCGCTGGCTCACTTGTGACTTGCCCCCTTCTAGGTCATTTAGTAGGGTGTGCATTTCAATCTGTCACTCTTTAAGAAACACCCTTCACTGTGTTGCTGGAGACTGTTTGGGGGAGTTGGCAGGGTCGAGGGACCTTGACATACTATCCCTCCAGGCATCCGGTGGTTTTGTTTACCTGTCACACGCGTCTGCTAGAGCTGATGCATCGTGAACTGTATCTTTCGTGTATGTGCAAACATCCCGTATCGGTGTAGGGAGTCCCCCACAGTCAAGGGTATGGAGCATACATCCCGTATCGGTGTAGGGAGTCCCCCACAGCCCAGTGGATGGTCCAAACATCCCAATGTATGGTGCAAACATCCTGTATCGGTGTAGGGAGCCCCCCACAGCCCAGTGTATGGTGCAAACATCCCGTATCGGTGTAGGGAGTCCTGCACAGCCCAGTGTATGATCCAAACATCCCGTATCGGTGTAGGGAGTCCCCACAGCCCAGTGTATGGTGCAAACATCCTGTATCGATGTAGGGAGTCCCCCACAGCCCAGGGTATGGTGCAAACATCCCGTATCGGTGTAGGGAGTCCCCCACAGCCCAGTGGATGGTCCAAACATCCCAATGTATGGTGCAAACATCCTGTATCGGTGTAGGGAGCCCCCCACAGCCCAGTGTATGGTGCAAACATCCCGTATCGGTGTAGGGAGTCCCGCACAGCCCAGTGTATGATCCAAACATCCCGTATCGGTGTAGGGAGTCCCCACAGCCCAGTGTATGGTGCAAACATCCTGTATCGATGTAGGGAGCCCCCCACAGCCCAGTGTATGGTCCAAACATCCCGTATCGGTGTAGGGAGTCCCCCACAGCCCAGTGTATGGTCCAAACATCCCGTATCGGTGTAGGGAGTCCCCCCAGCCCAGTGTATGGTGCAAACATCCTGTATCAGTGTAGGGAGCCCCCCACAGCCCAGGGTGTGGTCTAAACATCCCGTATCATTGTAGGGAGCCCCCCACAGCCCAGTGTATGGTCAAAACATCCCGTATCGGAGTAGGGAGCCCCCCACAGCCCAGGGTATGGTCCAAAATCCCGTATCATTGTAGGGAGCCCCCACACAGCCCAGTGTATGGTCCAAATGTCCCGTATCGGTGTAGGGAGCCCCCCACAGCCCAGTGCATGCTCCAAACATCCCGTATCGGTGTAGGGAGTCCCCCACAACCCAGTATATGGTGCAATCATCCTGTATCGGTGTAGGGAGTCCCCTACAGCCCAGTGTATGGTGCAAACATCCCGTATCGGTGTAGGGAGTCCCCCACAGCCCAGTGTATGGTGCAAACATCCCGTATCGGTGTAGGGAGTCCCCCACAGCCCAGTGTATGGTGCAAACATCCCGTGTTGGTGTAGGGAGTCCCCCACAGCCCAGTGTATGATCTAAACATCCCATATCGGTGTAGGGAGTCCCCACAGCCAAGTGAATGGTGCAAACATCACGTATAGGTGTAGGGAGTCCCCCACAGCCCAGTGTATGGTGAAAACAACCCATATCGGTGTAGGGAGTCCCCCACAGTCCAGTGTATGATGCAAACATCCCGTATCGGTGTAGGGAGTCCCCCATAGCACAGGGTAAGGTACAAACATCCCATATCGGTGTATGGAGTAACCATGGCACAGTGTATGGTGCAAACATCCCGTATCGGTGTAGGGAGTCCCCCGCAGCCTAGGGTATGGTGCAAACATCCCGTATCGGTGTAGGGAGTCCCTCACAGCCCAGTGTATGGTCCAAACATCCCGTATCGGTGTAGGGAGTCCCCCGCAGCTCAGTGTATGGTGCAAACATTCCGTATCGGTGTATGGAGTCCCCCACATCCCAGGGTATGGTCTAAACATCCCATATCGGTGTAGGGAGTCCCCCACAGCCCAGTGTATGGTGCCAAAATCCCATATCGGTGTAGGGAGCCCCCGCAGCCCAGGGTATGGTCCAAACATCCCGTATCATTGTAGGGAGCCCCCCGCAGCCCAGTGTATGGTCCAACCATCCCGTATCGGTATAGGGAGCCCCCCGCAGCCCAGTGTATGGTCCAAACATCACGTATCAGTGCAGAGAGTCCCCCACAGCCCAGTGTATGGTACAAGCATCCCGTATCGGTGTACGGAGTCCGCCACAGCCCAGTGTATGGTCCAAACATTCCTTATCGGTGTAGGGAGTCCCCCACAGCCCAGTGTATGGTCCAAACATACCGTACCGGTGTAGGGAGTCCCCCACAGCCTAGGGTATGGTGCAAACATCCCGTATCAGTGTAGGGAGTCCCTCACAGCCCAGTGTATGGTCCAAACATCCCGTATCGATGTAGGGAGTCCCCGGCAGCCCAGTGTATGGTGCAAACATTCCGTATCGGTGTAGGGAGTCCCCCACAGCCCAGGGTATGGTCTAAACATCCCATATCGGTGTAGGGAGTCTACCTCAGCCCAATGCATGGTGCCAACATCCCGTATCGGTGTAGGGAGCCCCCGCAGCCCAGGGTATGGTCCAAACATCCCGTATCATTGTAAGAAGCCCCCGCAGCCCAGTGTATGGTCCAAACATCCCGTATCGGTGTAGGGAGCCCCCGCAGTCCAGTGTATGGTCCAAACATCCCGTATCGGTGTAGAGAGTCCCCCACAGCCCAGTGTATGGTCCAAACATCCCGTATCAGTGTAGGGAGTCCCCCACAGCCCAGTGTATGGTCCAAACATCCCGTACCGGTGTAGGGAGTCCCCCACAGCCCAGTGTATGGTGCAAACATCCCGTATTGGTGTAGGGAGTCCCCACAGCCCAGTGTATGGTGCAAACATCCCGTATCGGTGTAAGGAGTCCCCCACAGCCCAGTGTATGGTGCAAACATCCCGTATCGGTATAGGGAGTCCCCCACAGCCCAGTGTATGGTGGAAACATCCTGTATCGGTGTAGGGAGTCCCCCACAGGTATGGTGCAAACATCCTGTTTCGGTGTAGGGAGTCCCCACAGCCCAGTGTATGGCGCAAACTTCCCATATCGGTGTAGGGAGTCCCCCACAGCCCAGGGTATGGTACAAACATCCCGTATCGGAGTAGGGAGTCCCCCACAGCCCAGTGTATGGTGCAAATATCCCGTATCGGTGTAGGGAGTCCCCCACAGCCCAGGGTATGGTGCAAACATCCCGTATCATTGTAGGGAGTCCCCCACAGCCCAGTGTATGGTCCAAACATCCCGTATCATTGTAGGGAGCCCCCCACAGCCCAGTGTATGGTTCAAACATCCCAAGTTGGTGTAGGGAGTCCCCCACAGCCCAGTGTATGGTCTAAACATCCCGTATCGGTGTAGGGAGTCCCCCACAGCCCAGTGAATGGTGCAAACATCCCGTATAGGTGTAGGGAGTCCTCCTCGAACACCGAAAGACAGTCACTCACGCACTGGTCACCAGCAGACTCGACTACGGCAACGCACTCTACGACGGAATAAACAAAAACCTAATCCGCAAGCTACAGAACATCCAGAACGCCGCCGCAAGAACTGGTCCTCAACCTGCCAAAACACTGCCACATCTCCCAGCACCTGCGCACACTCCACTGGCTCCCCGTCGAGGCGAGAATCACCTTTAAGATGCTCACCCACGCACACAAGGCCCTCCACGGCACCGGACCAGCATACCTGAAGAGCCGACTCAAATTCCACGCACCCCAAAGGACCTTACGATCAGCCCAGCTCTCCTACGCCGTGGTCCCCCACACCAGAAAGACCAGATCGGGAGGCCGCTCCTTCTCCTTCCTCGCGGCCAAAGCATGGAATGCCCTTCCGCTCCACCTCAAACAGACAACATCGCTCCCCATCTTCGCAAGAAACCTCAAAACCTGGCTCTTCGACAGACCCCCTCCTTGATGGAATGGAACCTGCACCCCCCCACCCCAAGCGCCTTGAGACCCTTTAGGGTGAGTAGTCGTGCTTTAACAAACTCCTGATTGATTGATTGAGTCCCCCACAGCCCAGTGTATGGTGAAAACAACCCGTATCGGTGTAGGGAGTCCCCCAGAGCCAAGTGTATGGTGCAAACATCCCATATCGGTGTAGGGAGTACCCCACAGCCCAGGGTATGGTGCAAACATCCTGTATCGGTGTAGGGAGTACCCACAGTACAGTGTATGGTGCAAACATCCCATATCGGTGTAGGGAGTCCGCCGCAGCCTAGGGTATGGTGCAAACATCCCGTATCGGTGGAGGGAGTCCCTCACAGCCCAGTGCATGGTCCAAACATCCCGTATCGGTGTAGGGAGTTCCCCGCAGCCCAGTGTATGGTGCAAACATTCCCTATCAGTGTAGGGAGTCCCCCACAGCACAGGGTATGGTCTAAACATCCCATATTGGTGTAGGGAGTCCCCCGCAGCCCAGTGTATGGTGCCAACATCCCGTATCGGTGTAGGGAGCCCTCCGCAGCCAAGTGTATGGTCCAAACATCCCGTATCGGTGTAGAGAGTCCCCCACAGCCCAGTTTATGGTCCAAACTTCCCTTATCGGTGTATGGAGTCCCTCACAGCCCAGTGTATGGTCCAAACATCCCGTATCGGTGTAGGGAGTCCCCCACAGCCAAGTGTATGATCCAAACATCCCGTATCGGTATAGGGAGTCCCCCACAGCCCAGTGTATGGTCCAAACATCCCGTACCGGTGTAGGGAGTCCCCCACAGCCCAGTTTATGGTGCAAACATTCCGTATCGGTGTAGGGAGTCCCCCACAGCCCAGGGTATGGTCTAAACATCCCATATCGGTGTAGGGAGTCCCCCGCAGCCCAGTGAATGGTGCCAACATCCCGTATCGGTGTAGGGAGCCCCCCGTAGCCCAGGGTATGGTCCAAACATCCTGTATCATTGTAGGGAGCCCCCCTCAGCCCAGTGTATGGTCCAAACATCCCGTATCGGTGTAGGGAGCACCCCGCAGCCCAGTGTATGGTCCAAACATCCCGTATCGGTGTAGAGAGTCCCCCACAGCCAGTGTATGGTGCAAACATCCCGTATCGGTGTAGGGAGTCCCCCACAGCCAAGTGTATGATCCAAACATCCCGTATCGGTATAGGGAGTCCCCCACAGCCCAGTGTATGGTCCAAACATCCCGTACCGGTGTAGAGAGTCCCCCACAGCCCAGTGTATGGTGCAAACATCCCGTATCGGTGTAGAGAGTCCCCCATAGCCCAGTGTATGATGCAAACATTCCGTATCGGTGTAGGGAGTCCCCCACAGACCAGGGTATGGTCTAAACATCCCATATCGGTGTAGGGAGTCCCACGCAGCCCAGTGTATGGTGCCAACATCCCGTATCAGTGTAGGGAGTCCCCCACAGCCCAGGGTATGGTGCAAACATCCCGTATCGGTGTAGGAAGTCCCCACAGCCCAGTGTATGGTGCAAACATCCCGTATCGGTGTAGGGAGTCCCCCACAGCCCAGGGTATGTTACAAACATCCCGTATCGGAGTAGGGAGTCCCCCACAGCCCAGGGTATGGTGCAAACACCCGTATCATTGTAGGGAGTCCCCCACAGCCCAGTGTATGGTCCAAACATCCCGTATCATTGTAGGGAGCCCCCCACCACAGCCCAGTGTATGCTCCAAACATCCGGTATCGGTGTAGGGAGTTCCCCGCAGCCCAGTGTATGGTGCAAACATTCCGTATCGGTGTAGGGAGTCCCCCACAGCCCAGTGTATGGTCTAAACATCCCATATCGGTGTAGGGAGTCCCCCGCAGCCGAGTGTATGGTGCATACATCCCGTATTGGTGTAGGGATCCACCCGCAGCCCAGTGTATGGTCCAAACATCCCGTATCATTGTAGGGAGCCCCTCACAGCCCGGTGTATGGTCCAAACATCCCGTATCGGTGTAGGGAGTTCCCCGCAGCCCAGTGTACCGTGTAAACATTCCATATCGGTGTAGGGAGTCCCCCACAGCCCAGGGTATGGTCTAAACATCCCATATCGGTGTAGGGAGTCTACCTCAGCCCAATGCATGGTGCCAACATCCCGTATCGGTGTAGGGAGCCCCCCGCAGCCCAGGGTATGGTCCAAACATCCCGTATCATTGTAAGAAGCCCCCCGCAGCCCAGTGTATGGTCCAAACATCCCGTATCGGTGTAGGGAGCCCCCCGCAGTCCAGTGTATGGTCCAAACATCCCGTATCGGTGTAGAGAGTCCCCCACAGCCCAGTGTATGGTCCAAACATCCCGTATCAGTGTAGGGAGTCCCCCACAGCCCAGTGTATGGTCCAAACATCCCGTACCGGTGTAGGGAGTCCCCCACAGCCCAGTGTATGGTGCAAACATCCCGTATTGGTGTAGGGAGTCCCCCACAGCCCAGTGTATGGTGCAAACATCCCGTATCGGTGTAAGGAGTCCCCCACAGCCCAGTGTATGGTGCAAACATCCCGTATCGGTATAGGGAGTCCCCCACAGCCCAGTGTATGGTGGAAACATCCTGTATCGGTGTAGGGAGTCCCCCACAGGTATGGTGCAAACATCCTGTTTCGGTGTAGGGAGTCCCCACAGCCCAGTGTATGGCGCAAACTTCCCATATCGGAGTAGGGAGTCCCCCACAGCCCAGTGTATGGTGCAAATATCCCGTATCGGTGTAGGGAGTCCCCCACAGCCCAGGGTATGGTGCAAACATCCCGTATCATTGTAGGGAGTCCCCCACAGCCCAGTGTATGGTCCAAACATCCCGTATCATTGTAGGGAGCCCCCCACAGCCCAGTGTATGGTTCAAACATCCCAAGTTGGTGTAGGGAGTCCCCCACAGCCCAGTGTATGGTCTAAACATCCCGTATCGGTGTAGGGAGTCCCCCACAGCCCAGTGAATGGTGCAAACATCCCGTATAGGTGTAGGGAGTCCTCCTCGAACACCGAAAGACAGTCACTCACGCCCTGGTCACCAGCAGACTCGACTACGGCAACGCACTCTACGACGGAATAAACAAAAACCTCATCCGCAAGCTACAGAACATCCAGAACGCCGCCGCAAGACTGGTCCTCAACCTGCCAAAACACTGCCACATCTCCCAGCACCTGCGCACACTCCACTGGCTCCCCGTCGAGGCGAGAATCACCTTTAAGATGCTCACCCACGCACACAAGGCCCTCCACGGCACCGGACCAGCATACCTGAAGAGCCGACTCAAATTCCACGCACCCCAAAGGACCTTACGATCAGCCCAGCTCTCCTACGCCGTGGTCCCCCACACCAGAAAGACCAGATCGGGAGGCCGCTCCTTCTCCTTCCTCGCGGCCAAAGCATGGAATGCCCTTCCGCTCCACCTCAAACAGACAACATCGCTCCCCATCTTCGCAAGAAACCTCAAAACCTGGCTCTTCGACAGACCCCCTCCTTGATGGAATGGAACCTGCACCCCCCCACCCCAAGCGCCTTGAGACCCTTTAGGGTGAGTAGTCGTGCTTTAACAAACTCCTGATTGATTGATTGAGTCCCCCACAGCCCAGTGTATGGTGAAAACAACCCGTATCGGTGTAGGGAGTCCCCCAGAGCCAAGTGTATGGTGCAAACATCCCGTATCGGTGTAGGGAGTACCCCACAGCCCAGGGTATGGTGCAAACATCCCGTATCGGTGTAGGGAGTACCCACAGTACAGTGTATGGTGCAAACATCCCATATCGGTGTAGGGAGTCCGCCGCAGCCTAGGGTATGGTGCAAACATCCCGTATCGGTGGAGGGAGTCCCTCACAGCCCAGTGCATGGTCCAAACATCCCGTATCGGTGTAGGGAGTTCCCCGCAGCCCAGTGTATGGTGCAAACATTCCCTATCAGTGTAGGGAGTCCCCCACAGCCCAGGGTATGGTCTAAACATCCCATATTGGTGTAGGGAGTCCCCCGCAGCCCAGTGTATGGTGCCAACATCCCGTATCGGTGTAGGGAGCCCTCCGCAGCCAAGTGTATGGTCCAAACATCCCATATCGGTGTAGAGAGTCCCCCACAGCCCAGTTTATGGTCCAAACATCCCTTATCGGTGTATGGAGTCCCTCACAGCCCAGTGTATGGTCCAAACATCCCGTATCGGTGTAGGGAGTCCCCCACAGCTAAGTGTATGATCCAAACATCCCGTATCGGTATAGGGAGTCCCCCACAGCCCAGTGTATGGTCCAAACATCCTGTACCGGTGTAGGGAGTCCCCCACAGCCCAGTTTATGGTGCAAACATTCCGTATCGGTGTAGGGAGTCCCCCACAGCCCAGGGTATGGTCTAAACATCCCATATCGGTGTAGGGAGTCCCCCGCAGCCCAGTGAATGGTGCCAACATCCCGTATCGGTGTAGGGAGCCCCCTGCAGCCCAGGGTATGGTCCAAACATCCTGTATCATTGTAGGGAGCCCCCCTCAGCCCAGTGTATGGTCCAAACATCCCGTATCGGTGTAGGGAGCACCCCGCAGCCCAGTGTATGGTCCAAACATCCCGTATCGGTGTAGAGAGTCCCCCACAGCCAGTGTATGGTGCAAACATCCCGTATCGGTGTAGGGAGTCCCCCACAGCCAAGTGTATGATCCAAACATCCCGTATCGGTATAGGGAGTCCCCCACAGCCCAGTGTATGGTCCAAACATCCCGTACCGGTGTAGGGAGTCCCCCACAGCCCAGTGTATGGTGCAAACATCCCGTATCGGTGTAGGGAGTCCCCCATAGCCCAGTGTATGATGCAAACATTCCGTATCGGTGTAGGGAGTCCCCCACAGACCAGGGTATGGTCTAAACATCCCATATCGGTGTAGGGAGTCCCACGCAGCCCAGTGTATGGTGCCAACATCCCGTATCAGTGTAGGGAGTCCCCCACAGCCCAGGGTATGGTGCAAACATCCCGTATCGGTGTAGGAAGTCCCCACAGCCCAGTGTATGGTGCAAACATCCCGTATCGGTGTAGGGAGTCCCCCACAGCCCAGGGTATGTTACAAACATCCCGTATCGGTGTAGGGAGTCCCCCACAGCCCAGGGTATGGTGCAAACACCCGTATCATTGTAGGGAGTACCCCACAGCCCAGTGTATGGTCCAAACATCCCGTATCATTGTAGGGAGCCCCCCATCACAGCCCAGTGTATGCTCCAAACATCCGGTATCAGTGTAGGGAGTTCCCCGCAGCCCAGTGTATGGTGCAAACATTCCGTATCGGTGTAGGGAGTCCCCCACAGCCCAGTGTATGGTCTAAACATCCCATATCGGTGTAGGGAGTCCCCCGCAGCCGAGTGTATGGTGCATACATCCCGTATTGGTGTAGGGATCCACCCGCAGCCCAGTGTATGGTCCAAACATCCCGTATCATTGTAGGGAGCCCCTCACAGCCCGGTGTATGGTCCAAACATCCCATATCGGTGTAGGGAGTTCCCCGCAGCCCAGTGTACCGTGCAAACATTCCATATCGGTGTAGGGAGTCCCCCACAGCCCAGGGTATGGTCTAAACATCACATATCGGTGTAGGGAGTCCCCCGCAGCCCAGTGTATGGTGCCAACACCCCGTATCGGTGTAGGGATCCACCCGCAGCCCAGTGTATGGTCCAAACATCCCGTATCATTGTAGGGAGCTCCCCGCAGCCCAGTGTTTGGTCCAAACATCCCGTATCGGTGTAGGGAGCCCCCCGCAGCCCAGTGTATGGTCCAAACATCCCGTATCGGTGTAGAGAGTGCCCCACTACCCAGTGTATGGTACAAACATCCCGTATCAGTGTAGGGTGTCCCCCACAGCCCAGTGTATGGTCCAAACATCCCTTATCGGAATAGGGAGTCCCCCGCAGCCCAGTGCATGGTCCAAACATCCCGTACTGGTGTAGGGAGTCCCCCGCAGCTGTCAGGATTACAAACACTCTTACCTTTTTGGTGCTTGTAAAAAGATTTCGCAGAGACGTTATGGACCAACTTCCCAGTCCCCCTACTAGTAACCTTGTAGATAGAAACACTAAGATTACGCAGTTGGGATTCAGGGAGGAGGGCCGGTTCCTGGACGCTAGATGCTTCTAGTTGTCGACCTGCGAGGCAACAAGGAAAAGTATAACTACTGTAAGCCTAATCTGTATCTAACATATATACTATCACAGTACAATACTCTGACTAGTAACATAAACGTTACTCTGAGCACTCTCCTACCTGCGCTCTAGAAGTGTTGATCGTCGCGTCCTTGTAGTCGTCATGAAGGGTAGTTTGAAAGGTGGACGTGGTAATGATGTGTTGAAAGGGTGCAGCATCAAATGCTTGTCAGCTGGTATCTGAGTTAAGAATAAACATAGAAATAAGTTACTGGTTTTCTTCTACCTCCTATTGCTAAACAAACTCTCTTTGGTTTTTTCTATACTTCACTTACTCTCTAGAATTTCAGTATAATGACCTTCACGAGCTGTTATAAAACAAAAAGGAATAACAATCCCTAACATACAGTGAGTCTAATACAATACGCCAACACTAATATTTATACAATGTTCGTTTTTTCTCTGTGTTAATAGTTCTTTTCTTTTTTCCCCTTGCAGATAAAGGGTTTCCAAAAATTGTTCCAAGAAAACAGCAAGGTAAGTTCAAAGTTCTTTGCTTCCTGCTTTCTTGCGTAGGGTACCTGAATAAAGAAAACTTTCACTTAGCTCATGTTTCTTTCTTTTGTAGCTTCAAGAATGCTGTAACTGCATCCCGACCGGCGGTGATGAAATCGGAGCATTTCCTGAAGTCCGGAGTCTTCCCAGCGAGGAGCAGGTAAGCGGGACGTCCGCCCGGTCCAGAAAGGAGAAGGCAAAGCGCTTTCTGGAAGATGGGTGTGGCAATTTATAGTCTTGCCACATCCGAGAGGATTACCGACGTTGTGCGCATTGATGAGACTGCCTTCATGCAGGCTGCACGACTCTTTTGGTGCGCGCTGCTTCCACATGTGTTGTTCTCCTTTGCTTATTGTAAACAGTGATCCATAAAGATAAGCATTACATAAACATACCGAAACGCTCTACAGCTACACAGAGTTCCCTAACCGGCAATGCACAAGTCTAAGGTCTGTACAGTTACAAAATGAGTACATAACCTGTCACAAACTGATTACATAACAGTCACACGATCAAACTAAGGTGTGCTGGAAGCACGGGACAGGGGTGGGTTTTAATCGATCAGGGAACATTACGCTTCTCAGAAAGCGTCACAGACTATGTTTGCAGGCTGTAATCATAAACAGGTAGGGATTTAGGAATCTGGACATGGACAATCATGACTGCAGCCCAGTGTATGGTACAAACATCCCGTATTGGTGTAGGGAGTCCCCCACAGCCCAGGGTATGGTGCAAACATCCCGTATCGGTGTAGGGAGTCCCCACAGCCCAGTGTATGGTCCAAACATCCCTTATCAGTGTAGGGAGTCCCCCACAGCCCAGTGTATGGTCCAAACATCCCGTACCGGTGTAGGGAGTCCCCGCAGCCCAGTGTATGGTGCAAACATTCCGTATCGGTGTAGGGAGTCCCCCATAGCCCAGTGTATGATGCAAACATTCCGTATCGGTGTAGGGAGTCCCCCACAGCCCAGGGTATGGTCTAAACATCCCATATCGGTGTAGGGAGTTCCCCGCAGCCCAGTGTATGGTCCAAACATCCCGTATCGGTGTAGGGAGCCCCCCGCAGCCCAGTGTATGGTCCGAACATCCCGTATCGGTGTAGAGAGTCCCCCACAGCCCAGTGTATGGTACAAACATCCCGTATCGGTGTAGAGAATGCCCCACAACCCAGTGTATGGACCAAACATCCCTTATCGGTGTAGGGAGTCCCCCACAGCCCAGTGTATGGTCCAAACATCCCGTACCGGTGTAGGGAGTCCCCCACAGACCAGGGTATGGTCTAAACATCCCATATCGGTGTAGGGAGTCCCACACAGCCCAGTGTATGGTGCCAACATCCCGTATCAGTGTAGGGTGTCCCCCACAGCCCAGGGTATGGACCAAACATCCCGTATCATTGAAGGGAGACCCCGCAGCCCAGTATATGGTCCAAACATCCCGTATCGGTGTAGGGAGTCCCCCACAGCCCAGTGTATGGTGCAAACATCCCGTATCGGTGTAGGTAGTCCCCCACAGCCCAGTGTATGGTACAAACATACCGTATCGGTGTAGGGAGTCCCCCACAGCCCAGTGTATGGTGCAAACATCCCGTATTGGTGTAGGGAGTCCCCCACAGCCCAGGGTATGGTGCAAACATCCCGTATCGGTGTAGGGAGTCCCCACAGCCCAGTGTATGGTCCAAACATCCCTTATCAGTGTAGGGAGTCCCCCACAGCCCAGTGTATGGTCCAAACATCCCGTACCGGTGTAGGGAGTCCCCCGCAGCCCAGTGTATGGTGCAAACATTCCGTATCGGTGTAGGGAGTCCCCCATAGCCCAGTGTATGATGCAAACATTCCGTATCGGTGTAGGGAGTCCCCCACAGCCCAGGGTATGGTCTAAACATCCCATATCGGTGTAGGGAGTTCCCCGCAGCCCAGTGTATGGTCCAAACATCCCGTATCGGTGTAGGGAGCCCCCCGCAGCCCAGTGTATGGTCCAAACATCCCGAATCGGTGTAGAGAGTCCCCCACAGCCCAGTGTATGGTACAAACATCCCGTATCGGTGTAGAGAATGCCCCACAACCCAGTGTATGGACCAAACATCCCTTATCGGTGTAGGGAGTCCCCCACAGCCCAGTGTATGGTCCAAACATCCCGTACCGGTGTAGAGAGTCCCCCGCAGCCCACTGTATGGTGCAAACATTCCATATCGGTGTAGGGAGTCCCCCACAGACCAGGGTATGGTCTAAACATCCCATATCGGTGTAGGGAGTCCCACGCAGCCCAGTGTATGGTGCCAACATCCCGTATCAGTGTAGGGTGTCCCCCACAGCCCAGGGTATGGTCCAAACATCCCGTATCATTGTAGGGAGACCCCGCAGCCCAGTATATGGTCCAAACATCCCGTATTGGTGTAGAGAGTCCCCCACAGCCAGTGTATGGTGCAAACATCCCGTATCAGTGTAGGGAGTACCCCACTGCCCAGTGTATGGTCCAAACATCCCGTATCGGTGTAGGGAGTCCCCCACTGCCCAGTGTATGGTCCAAACATCCTGTACCGGTGTAGGGAGTCCCCCACAGCCCAGTGTATGGTGCAAACATCCCGTATCGGTGTAGGGAGTCCCCCACAGCCCAGTGTATGGTGCAAACATCCCGTATCGGTGTAGGGAGTCCCCCACAGCCCAGTGTATGGTGCAAACATCCCGTATCGGTGTAGGTAGTCCCCCACAGCCCAGTGTATGGTATAAACATACAGTATCGGTGTAGGGAGTCCCCCACAGCCCAGGGTATGGTGCACACATCCCGTATCGGTGTAGGGAGTCCCCACAGCCCAGTGTATGGTGCAAACATCCCGTATCGGTGTAGGGAGTCCCCCACAGCCCAGGGTATGTTACAAACATCCCGTATCGGTGTAGGGAGTCCCCACAGCCCAGGGTATGGTGAAAACATCCCGTATCATTGTAGGGAGTCCCCCACAGCCCAATGTATGGTCCAAACATCCCGTATCATTGTAGGGAGCCCCCACCACAGCCCAGTGTATGGTCCAAACATCCCGTATCGGTGTAGGGAGTTCCCCGCAGCCCAGTGTATGGTGCAAACATTCCGTATCGGTGTAGGGAGTCCCCAACAGCCCAGGGTATGGTCTAAACATCCCATATCGGTGTAGGGAGTCCCCCGCAGCCGAGTGTATGGTGCCAACATCTTGTATCGGTGTAGGTATCCACCCACAGCCCAGTGTATGGTCCAAACATCCTGTATCATTGTAGGGAGCCCCTCACAGCCTGGTCTATGGTCCAAACATCCCGTATCGGTGTAGAGAGTTCCCCGCAGCCCAGTGTACGGTGAAAACATTACGTATCGGTGTAGGGAGTCCCCCACAGCCCAGGGTATGGTCTAAACATCCCATATCGGTGTATGGAGTCCCCCGCAGCCCAGTGTATGGTGCCAACATCCCGTATCGGTGTAGGGATCCACCCGGAGCCCAGTGTATGGTGCAAACATCCCGTATCGGTGTAGGGAGTCCCCCACAGCCCAGTGTATGGTGCAAACATCCCGTATCGGTGTAGGTAGTCCCCCACAGCCCAGTGTATGGTACAAACATACCGTATCGGTGTAGGGAGTCCCCCACAGCCCAGTGTATGGTGCAAACATCCCGTATTGGTGTAGGGAGTCCCCCACAGCCCAGGGTATGGTGCAAACATCCCGTATCGGTGTAGGGAGTCCCCCACAGCGCAGGGTATGGTGCACACATCCCGTATCGTTGTAGGGAGTCCCCACAGCCCAGTGTATGGTGCAAACATCCCGTATCGGTGTAGGGAGTCCCCCACAGCCCAGCGTATGTTACAAACATCCCGTATCGGTGTAGGAAGTCCCCCACAGCCCAGGGTATGGTGCAAACATCCCGTATCATTGTAGGGAGTCCCCCACAGCCCAATGTATGGTCCAAACATCACGTATCATTGAAGGGAGCCCCCACCACAGCCCAGTGTATGGTCCAAACATCCCGTATCAGTGTAGGGAGTTCCCCGCAGCCCAGTGTATGGTGCAAACATTCCGTATCGGTGTAGGGAGTCCCCAACAGCCCAGGGTATGGTCTAAACATCCCATATCGGTGTAGGGAGTCCCCCGCAGCCGAGTGTATGGTGCCAACATCTTGTATCGGTGTAGGGATCCACCCACAGCCCAGTGTATGGTCCAAACATCCTGTATCATTGTAGGGAGCCCCTCACAGCCTGGTCTATGGTCCAAACATTCCGTATCGGTGTAGAGAGTTCCCCGCAGCCCAGTGTACGGTGCAAACATTCCATATCGGTGTAGGGAGTCCCCCACAGCCCAGGGTATGGTCTAAACATCCCATATCGGTGTAGGGAGTCCCCCGCAGCCCAGTGTATGGTGCCAACATCCCGTATCGGTGTAGGGATCCACCCGGAGCCCAGTGTATGGTCCAAACATCCCGTATCATTGTAGGGAGCCCCCGCAGCCCAGTGTATGGTCCAAACATCCCGTATCGGTGTAGGGAGCCCCCGCAGCCCAGTGTATGGTCCAAACATCCCGTATCGGTGTAGAGAGTCCCCCACAGCCCAATGTATGGTACAAACATCCCGTATCGGTGTAGGGTGTCCCCCACAGCCCAGTGTATGGTCCAAACATCCCTTATCGGAATAGGGAGTCCCCCGCAGCCCAGTGTATGGTCCAAACATCCCGTACCGGTGTAGGGAGTCCCCCGCACCTGTCAGGATTACAAACACTCTTACCTGTTTGGTGCTTGTAAAAAGATTTCGCAGAGACGTTATGGACCAACTTCCCAGTCCCCCTACTAGTAACCTTGTAGATAGAAACACTAAGATTACGCAGTTGGGATTCAGGGAGGAGGGCCGGTTCCTGGACGCTAGATGCTTCTAGTTGTCGACCTGCGAGGCAACAAGGAAAAGTATAACTACTGTAAGCCTAAACTGTATCTAACATATATACTATCACAGTACAATACTCTGACTAGTAACATAAACGTTACTCTGAGCACTCTCCTACCTGCGCTCTAGAAGTGTTGATCGTCGCGTCCTTGTAGTCGTCATGAAGGGTAGTTTGAAAGGTGGACGTGGTAATGATGTGTTGAAAGGGTGCAGCATTAAATGCTTGTCAGCTGGTATCTGAGTTAAGAATAAACATAGAAATAAGTTACTGGTTTTCTTCTACCTCCTATTGCTAAACAAACTCTCTTTGGTTTTTTCTATACTTAACTTACTCTCTAGAATTTCAGTATAATGTCCTTCACGAGCTGTTATAAAACAAAAAGGAATAACAATCCCTAACATACAGTGAGTCTAATACAATACGCCAACACTAATATTTATACAATGTTCGTTTTTTCTCTGTGTTAATAGTTCTTTTCTTTTTTCCCCTTGCAGATAAAGGGTTTCCAAAAATTGTTCCAAGAAAACAGCAAGGTAAGTTCAAAGTTCTTTGCTTCCTGCTTTCTTGCGTAGGGTACCTGAATAAAGAAAACTTTCACTTAGCTCATGTTTCTTTCTTTTGTAGCTTCAAGAATGCTGTAACTGCATCCCGACCGGCGGTGATGAAATCAGAGCATTTCCTGATGTCCAGAGTCTTCCCAGCGAGGACCAGGTAAGCGGGACGTCCGCCCGGTCCAGAAAGGAGAAGGCAAAGCGCTTTCTGGAAGATGGGTGTGGCAATTTATAGTCTTGCCACATCCGAGAGGATTACCGACGTTGTGCGCATTGATGAGACTGCCTTCATGCAGGCTGCACGACTCTTTTGGTGCGCGCTGCTTCCACATGTGTTGTTCTCCTTTGCTTATTGTAAACAGTGATCCATAAAGATAAGCATTACATAAACATACCGAAACGCTCTACAGCTACACAGAGTTCCCTAACCGGCAATGCACAAGTCTAAGGTCTGTACAGTTACAAAATGAGTACATAACCTGTCACAAACTGATTACATAACAGTCACACGATCAAACTAAGGTGTGCTGGAAGCACGGGACAGGGGTGGGTTTTAATCGATCAGGAAACATTACGCTTCTCAGAAAGCGTCACAGACTATGTTTGCATGCTGTAATCATAAACAGGTAGGGATTTAGGAATCTGGACATGGACAATCATGACAGCAGCCCAGTGTATGGTGCAAACATTCCGTATCGGTGTAGGGAGTCCCCCACAGCCCAGGGTATGGTCTAAACATCCCATATCGGTGTAGGGAGTCCCCCGCAGCCCAGTGTATGGTGTCAACATCCCGTATCGGTGTAGGTAGCCCCCGCAGCCCAGGGTATGGTCCAAACATCCCGTATCATTGTAGGGAGCCCCCGCAGCCCAGTGTATGGTCCAAACATCCTGTATCATTGTAGGGAGCCCCCACAGGCCAGGTTATGGTCCAAACATCCCGTATCGGTGTAGGGAGCCCCCACAGCCCAGTGTATGCTCCAAACATCCCGTATCGGTGTAGGGAGCCCCTCACAGCCCAGTGTATGCTCCAAACATCCTGTATCGGTGTAGGGAGTCCCTCACAGCCCAGTGTATGGTGCAAACATCCTGTATCGGTGTAGGGAGTCCCCTGCAGCCCAGTGTATAGTGCAAACATCCCGTATCGGTGTACGGAGTCCCCCACAGCCTAGTGTATGGTCCAAACATCCCGTATCAGTGTAGGGTGTCCCCACAGCCCAGGGTATGGTGCAAACATCCCGTATCAGTGTAGGGTGTCCCCACAGCCCAGTGCATGGTCCAAACATCCCGTATCGGTGTAGGGAGCCCCTCACAGCCCAGGGTATGGTCCAAACATCCCGTATCGGAGTAGGGAGTCCCCACAGCCCAGGGTATGGTCCAAACATCCCGTATCGGTGTAGGGAGTCCCCCACAGCCCAGTGTATGGTCCAAACATCCTGTTTCGGTGTAGGGAGTCCCCCACAGCCCAGTGTATGCTGCAAACATCCCATATCGGTGTAGGGAGCCCCCACAGCCCAGGGTATGGTCCAAACATCCCGTATCATTGTAGGGAGCCCCCACAGCCCAGTGTATGGTCCAAACATCAGGTATCGGTGTAGGGAGCCCCCACAGCCCAGGGTATGGTCCAAACATCCCGTATCATTGTAGGGAGCCCCCACAGCCCAGTGTATGGTCCAAACATCCCGGATCGGTGTAGGGAGCCCCCACAACCCAGTGTATGCTCCAAACATCCCGTATCGGTGTAGGGAGTCCCCCGCAGCCCAGTGTATGTTGCAAACATTCTGTATCGGTGTAGGGAGTCCCCCACAGCCCAGGGTATGGTCTAAACATCCCATATCGGTGTAGGGAGTCCCCTGCAGCCCAGTGTATGCTGCCAGCATCCTGTATCGGTGTTGGCAGCCCCCCGCAGCCCAGGGTTTGGTCCAAACATCGTGTATCATTGTACGGAGCCCCCCGCAGCCCAGTGTATGGTCCAAACTTCCCGTATCGGGGTAGGGAGCACCCCGCAGCCCAGTGTATGGTCCAAACATCCCGTATCGGTGTAGAGAGTCCCCCACAGCCAGTGTATGATGCAAACATCCTGTATCGGTGTAGGGAGTCCCCCACAGCCCAGTGTATGATCCAAACATCCCGTATCGGTGTAGGGAGTCCCCCACAGCCCAGTGTATGGTCCAAACATCCCGTACCGGTGTAGGGAGTCCCGCTCAGCCCAGTGTATGGTGCAAACATCCTGTATCGGTGTAGGGAGTCCCCACAGCCCAGGGTATGGTGCAAACATCCCGTATCAGTGTAGGGTGTCCCCACAGCCCAGTGCATGGTCCAAACATCCCGTATCGGTGTAGGGAGCCCCTCACAGCCCAGGGTATGGTCCAAACATCCCGTATCGGAGTAGGGAGTCCACACAGCCCAGGGTATGGTCCAAACATCCCGTATCGGTGTAGGGAGTCCCCCACAGCCCAGTGTATGGTCCAAACATCCCGTATCAGTGTAGGGAGTCCCCACAGCCCAGTGTATGGTCCAAACATCCCGTATCGGTGTAGGGAGTCCCCCACAGACCAGTGTATGGTGCAAACATCCCGTATCGGTGTAGGGAGTCCCCCACAGCCCAGTGTATGGTCCAAACATCCCGTTTCGGTGTAGGGAGTCCCCACAGCCCAGTGTATGGTGCAAACATCCCGTATCGGTGTAGGGAGTCCCCCACAGCCCAGGGTATGTTACAAACATCCCGTATCGGTGTAGGGAGTCCCCCACAGCCCAGGGTATGGTGAAAACATCCCGTATCATTGTAGGGAGTCCCCCACAGCCCAATGTATGGTCCAAACATCCCGTATCATTGTAGGGAGCCCCCCACCACAGCCCAGTGTATGGTCCAAACATCCCGTATCGGTGTAGGGAGTTCCCCGCAGCCCAGTGTATGGTGCAAACATTCCGTATCGGTGTAGGGAGTCCCCAACAGCCCAGGGTATGGTCTAAACATCCCATATCGGTGTAGGGAGTCCCCCGCAGCCGAGTGTATGGTGCCAACATCTTGTATCGGTGTAGGTATCCACCCACAGCCCAGTGTATGGTCCAAACATCCTGTATCATTGTAGGGAGCCCCTCACAGCCTGGTCTATGGTCCAAACATCCCGTATCGGTGTAGAGAGTTCCCCGCAGCCCAGTGTACGGTGAAAACATTACGTATCGGTGTAGGGAGTCCCCCACAGCCCAGGGTATGGTCTAAACATCCCATATCGGTGTATGGAGTCCCCCGCAGCCCAGTGTATGGTGCCAACATCCCGTATCGGTGTAGGGATCCACCCGGAGCCCAGTGTATGGTGCAAACATCCCGTATCGGTGTAGGGAGTCCCCCACAGCCCAGTGTATGGTGCAAACATCCCGTATCGGTGTAGGTAGTCCCCCACAGCCCAGTGTATGGTACAAACATACCGTATCGGTGTAGGGAGTCCCCCACAGCCCAGTGTATGGTGCAAACATCCCGTATTGGTGTAGGGAGTCCCCCACAGCCCAGGGTATGGTGCAAACATCCCGTATCGGTGTAGGGAGTCCCCCACAGCGCAGGGTATGGTGCACACATCCCGTATCGTTGTAGGGAGTCCCCACAGCCCAGTGTATGGTGCAAACATCCCGTATCGGTGTAGGGAGTCCCCCACAGCCCAGCGTATGTTACAAACATCCCGTATCGGTGTAGGAAGTCCCCCACAGCCCAGGGTATGGTGCAAACATCCCGTATCATTGTAGGGAGTCCCCCACAGCCCAATGTATGGTCCAAACATCACGTATCATTGAAGGGAGCCCCCACCACAGCCCAGTGTATGGTCCAAACATCCCGTATCAGTGTAGGGAGTTCCCCGCAGCCCAGTGTATGGTGCAAACATTCCGTATCGGTGTAGGGAGTCCCCAACAGCCCAGGGTATGGTCTAAACATCCCATATCGGTGTAGGGAGTCCCCCGCAGCCGAGTGTATGGTGCCAACATCTTGTATCGGTGTAGGGATCCACCCACAGCCCAGTGTATGGTCCAAACATCCTGTATCATTGTAGGGAGCCCCTCACAGCCTGGTCTATGGTCCAAACATTCCGTATCGGTGTAGAGAGTTCCCCGCAGCCCAGTGTACGGTGCAAACATTCCATATCGGTGTAGGGAGTCCCCCACAGCCCAGGGTATGGTCTAAACATCCCATATCGGTGTAGGGAGTCCCCCGCAGCCCAGTGTATGGTGCCAACATCCCGTATCGGTGTAGGGATCCACCCGGAGCCCAGTGTATGGTCCAAACATCCCGTATCATTGTAGGGAGCCCCCGCAGCCCAGTGTATGGTCCAAACATCCCGTATCGGTGTAGGGAGCCCCCCGCAGCCCAGTGTATGGTCCAAACATCCCGTATCGGTGTAGAGAGTCCCCCACAGCCCAATGTATGGTACAAACATCCCGTATCGGTGTAGGGTGTCCCCCACAGCCCAGTGTATGGTCCAAACATCCCTTATCGGAATAGGGAGTCCCCCGCAGCCCAGTGTATGGTCCAAACATCCCGTACCGGTGTAGGGAGTCCCCCGCACCTGTCAGGATTACAAACACTCTTACCTGTTTGGTGCTTGTAAAAAGATTTCGCAGAGACGTTATGGACCAACTTCCCAGTCCCCCTACTAGTAACCTTGTAGATAGAAACACTAAGATTACGCAGTTGGGATTCAGGGAGGAGGGCCGGTTCCTGGACGCTAGATGCTTCTAGTTGTCGACCTGCGAGGCAACAAGGAAAAGTATAACTACTGTAAGCCTAAACTGTATCTAACATATATACTATCACAGTACAATACTCTGACTAGTAACATAAACGTTACTCTGAGCACTCTCCTACCT
Organism: Calotriton arnoldi; assembly: GCA_963921515.1. Classification (NCBI taxonomy): domain Eukaryota; kingdom Metazoa; phylum Chordata; class Amphibia; order Caudata; family Salamandridae; genus Calotriton; species Calotriton arnoldi. The sequence goes on along the minus strand of CAWUFW010007457.1, from coordinate 204,151 downwards.
GCGCTCTAGAAGTGTTGATCGTCGCGTCCTTGTAGTCGTCATGAAGGGTAGTTTGAAAGGTGGACGTGGTAATGATGTGTTGAAAGGGTGCAGCATTAAATGCTTGTCAGCTGGTATCTGAGTTAAGAATAAACATAGAAATAAGTTACTGGTTTTCTTCTACCTCCTATTGCTAAACAAACTCTCTTTGGTTTTTTCTATACTTAACTTACTCTCTAGAATTTCAGTATAATGTCCTTCACGAGCTGTTATAAAACAAAAAGGAATAACAATCCCTAACATACAGTGAGTCTAATACAATACGCCAACACTAATATTTATACAATGTTCGTTTTTTCTCTGTGTTAATAGTTCTTTTCTTTTTCCCCTTGCAGATAAAGGGTTTCCAAAAATTGTTCCAAGAAAACAGCAAGGTAAGTTCAAAGTTCTTTGCTTCCTGCTTTCTTGCGTAGGGTACCTGAATAAAGAAAACTTTCACTTAGCTCATGTTTCTTTCTTTTGTAGCTTCAAGAATGCTGTAACTGCATCCCGACCGGCGGTGATGAAATCAGAGCATTTCCTGATGTCCAGAGTCTTCCCAGCGAGGACCAGGTAAGCGGGACGTCCGCCCGGTCCAGAAAGGAGAAGGCAAAGCGCTTTCTGGAAGATGGGTGTGGCAATTTATAGTCTTGCCACATCCGAGAGGATTACCGACGTTGTGCGCATTGATGAGACTGCCTTCATGCAGGCTGCACGACTCTTTGGTGCGCGCTGCTTCCACATGTGTTGTTCTCCTTTGCTTATTGTAAACAGTGATCCATAAAGATAAGCATTACATAAACATACCGAAACGCTCTACAGCTACACAGAGTTCCCTAACCGGCAATGCACAAGTCTAAGGTCTGTACAGTTACAAAATGAGTACATAACCTGTCACAAACTGATTACATAACAGTCACACGATCAAACTAAGGTGTGCTGGAAGCACGGGACAGGGGTGGGTTTTAATCGATCAGGAAACATTACGCTTCTCAGAAAGCGTCACAGACTATGTTTGCATGCTGTAATCATAAACAGGTAGGGATTTAGGAATCTGGACATGGACAATCATGACAGCAGCCCAGTGTATGGTGCAAACATTCCGTATCGGTGTAGGGAGTCCCCCACAGCCCAGGGTATGGTCTAAACATCCCATATCGGTGTAGGGAGTCCCCCGCAGCCCAGTGTATGGTGTCAACATCCCGTATCGGTGTAGGTAGCCCCCCGCAGCCCAGGGTATGGTCCAAACATCCCGTATCATTGTAGGGAGCCCCCCGCAGCCCAGTGTATGGTCCAAACATCCTGTATCATTGTAGGGAGCCCCCCACAGGCCAGGTTATGGTCCAAACATCCCGTATCGGTGTAGGGAGCCCCCCACAGCCCAGTGTATGCTCCAAACATCCCGTATCGGTGTAGGGAGCCCCTCACAGCCCAGTGTATGCTCCAAACATCCTGTATCGGTGTAGGGAGTCCCTCACAGCCCAGTGTATGGTGCAAACATCCTGTATCGGTGTAGGGAGTCCCCTGCAGCCCAGTGTATAGTGCAAACATCCCGTATCGGTGTACGGAGTCCCCCACAGCCTAGTGTATGGTCCAAACATCCCGTATCAGTGTAGGGTGTCCCCACAGCCCAGGGTATGGTGCAAACATCCCGTATCAGTGTAGGGTGTCCCCACAGCCCAGTGCATGGTCCAAACATCCCGTATCGGTGTAGGGAGCCCCTCACAGCCCAGGGTATGGTCCAAACATCCCGTATCGGAGTAGGGAGTCCCCACAGCCCAGGGTATGGTCCAAACATCCCGTATCGGTGTAGGGAGTCCCCCACAGCCCAGTGTATGGTCCAAACATCCTGTTTCGGTGTAGGGAGTCCCCCACAGCCCAGTGTATGCTGCAAACATCCCATATCGGTGTAGGGAGCCCCCCACAGCCCAGGGTATGGTCCAAACATCCCGTATCATTGTAGGGAGCCCCCCACAGCCCAGTGTATGGTCCAAACATCAGGTATCGGTGTAGGGAGCCCCCCACAGCCCAGGGTATGGTCCAAACATCCCGTATCATTGTAGGGAGCCCCCCACAGCCCAGTGTATGGTCCAAACATCCCGGATCGGTGTAGGGAGCCCCCCACAACCCAGTGTATGCTCCAAACATCCCGTATCGGTGTAGGGAGTCCCCCGCAGCCCAGTGTATGTTGCAAACATTCTGTATCGGTGTAGGGAGTCCCCCACAGCCCAGGGTATGGTCTAAACATCCCATATCGGTGTAGGGAGTCCCCTGCAGCCCAGTGTATGCTGCCAGCATCCTGTATCGGTGTTGGCAGCCCCCCGCAGCCCAGGGTTTGGTCCAAACATCGTGTATCATTGTACGGAGCCCCCGCAGCCCAGTGTATGGTCCAAACTTCCCGTATCGGGGTAGGGAGCACCCCGCAGCCCAGTGTATGGTCCAAACATCCCGTATCGGTGTAGAGAGTCCCCCACAGCCAGTGTATGATGCAAACATCCTGTATCGGTGTAGGGAGTCCCCCACAGCCCAGTGTATGATCCAAACATCCCGTATCGGTGTAGGGAGTCCCCCACAGCCCAGTGTATGGTCCAAACATCCCGTACCGGTGTAGGGAGTCCCGCTCAGCCCAGTGTATGGTGCAAACATCCTGTATCGGTGTAGGGAGTCCCCACAGCCCAGGGTATGGTGCAAACATCCCGTATCAGTGTAGGGTGTCCCCACAGCCCAGTGCATGGTCCAAACATCCCGTATCGGTGTAGGGAGCCCCTCACAGCCCAGGGTATGGTCCAAACATCCCGTATCGGAGTAGGGAGTCCACACAGCCCAGGGTATGGTCCAAACATCCCGTATCGGTGTAGGGAGTCCCCCACAGCCCAGTGTATGGTCCAAACATCCCGTATCAGTGTAGGGAGTCCCCACAGCCCAGTGTATGGTCCAAACATCCCGTATCGGTGTAGGGAGTCCCCCACAGACCAGTGTATGGTGCAAACATCCCGTATCGGTGTAGGGAGTCCCCCACAGCCCAGTGTATGGTCCAAACATCCCGTTTCGGTGTAGGGAGTCCCCCACAGCCCAGTGTATGCTGCAAACATCCCATATCGGTGTAAGGAGCCCCCCACAGCCCAGGGTATGGTCCAAACATCCTGTATCATTGTAGGGAGCCCCCCACAGCCCAGTGTATGGTCCAAACATCAGGTATCGGTGTAGGGAGCCCCCCACAGCCCAGGGTATGGTCCAAACATCCCGTATCATTGTAGGGAGCCCCCCACAGCCCAGTGTATGGTCCAAACATCCCGGATCGGTGTAGGGAGCCCCCCACAACCCAGTGTATGCTCCAAACATCCTGTATCGGTGTAGGGAGTCCCCCGCAGCCCAGTGTATGGTGCAAACATTCTGTATCGGTGTAGGGAGTCCCCCACAGCCCAGGGTATGGTCTAAACATCCCATATCGGTGTAGGGAGTCCCCTGCAGCCCTGTGTATGCTGCCAACATCCCGTATCGGTATAGGGAGCCCCCGCAGCCCAGGGTATGGTCCAAACATCGTGTATCATTGTACGGAGCCCCCCGCAGTCCAGTGTATGGTCCAAACATCCCATATCGGTGTAGGGAGCACCCCGCAGCCCAGTGTATGGTCCAAACATCCCGTATCGGTGTAGAGAGTCCCCCACAGCCAGTGTATGATGCAAACATCCTGTATCGGTGTAGGGAGTCCCCCACAGCCCAGTGTATGATCCAAACATCCCGTATTGGTGTAGGGAGTCCCCCACAGCCCAGTGTATGGTGCAAACATCCCGTATCAGTGTAGGTAGTCCCCCACAGCCCAGTGTATGGTACAAACATCCCGTATCGGTGTAGGGAGTCCCCCACAGCCCAGTGTATGGTGCAAACATCCCGTATCGGTGTAGGGAGTCCCCCGCAGCCTAGGGTATGGTGCAAACTTCCTGTATCGGTATAGGGAGTCCCTCACAGCCCAGTGTATGGTCCAAACATCCCGTATCAGTGTAGGGAGTTCCCCGCAGCCCAGTGTATGGTGCAAACATTCCGTATCGGTGTAGGGAGTCCCCAACAGCCCAGGGTATGGTCTAAACATCCCATATCGGTGTAGGGAGTCCCCCGCAGCCGAGTGTATGGTGCCAACATCTTGTATCGGTGTAGGGATCCACCCACAGCCCAGTGTATGGTCCAAACATCCTGTATCATTGTAGGGAGCCCCTCACAGCCTGGTCTATGGTCCAAACATTCCGTATCGGTGTAGAGAGTTCCCCGCAGCCCAGTGTACGGTGCAAACATTCCATATCGGTGTAGGGAGTCCCCCACAGCCCAGGGTATGGTCTAAACATCCCATATCGGTGTAGGGAGTCCCCCGCAGCCCAGTGTATGGTGCCAACATCCCGTATCGGTGTAGGGATCCACCCGGAGCCCAGTGTATGGTCCAAACATCCCGTATCATTGTAGGGAGCCCCCGCAGCCCAGTGTATGGTCCAAACATCCCGTATCGGTGTAGGGAGCCCCCGCAGCCCAGTGTATGGTCCAAACATCCCGTATCGGTGTAGAGAGTCCCCCACAGCCCAATGTATGGTACAAACATCCCGTATCGGTGTAGGGTGTCCCCCACAGCCCAGTGTATGGTCCAAACATCCCTTATCGGAATAGGGAGTCCCCCGCAGCCCAGTGTATGGTCCAAACATCCCGTACCGGTGTAGGGAGTCCCCCGCACCTGTCAGGATTACAAACACTCTTACCTGTTTGGTGCTTGTAAAAGATTTCGCAGAGACGTTATGGACCAACTTCCCAGTCCCCCTACTAGTAACCTTGTAGATAGAAACACTAAGATTACGCAGTTGGGATTCAGGGAGGAGGGCCGGTTCCTGGACGCTAGATGCTTCTAGTTGTCGACCTGCGAGGCAACAAGGAAAAGTATAACTACTGTAAGCCTAAACTGTATCTAACATATATACTATCACAGTACAATACTCTGACTAGTAACATAAACGTTACTCTGAGCACTCTCCTACCTGCGCTCTAGAAGTGTTGATCGTCGCGTCCTTGTAGTCGTCATGAAGGGTAGTTTGAAAGGTGGACGTGGTAATGATGTGTTGAAAGGGTGCAGCATTAAATGCTTGTCAGCTGGTATCTGAGTTAAGAATAAACATAGAAATAAGTTACTGGTTTTCTTCTACCTCCTATTGCTAAACAAACTCTCTTTGGTTTTTTCTATACTTAACTTACTCTCTAGAATTTCAGTATAATGTCCTTCACGAGCTGTTATAAAACAAAAAGGAATAACAATCCCTAACATACAGTGAGTCTAATACAATACGCCAACACTAATATTTATACAATGTTCGTTTTTTCTCTGTGTTAATAGTTCTTTTCTTTTTTCCCCTTGCAGATAAAGGGTTTCCAAAAATTGTTCCAAGAAAACAGCAAGGTAAGTTCAAAGTTCTTTGCTTCCTGCTTTCTTGCGTAGGGTACCTGAATAAAGAAAACTTTCACTTAGCTCATGTTTCTTTCTTTTGTAGCTTCAAGAATGCTGTAACTGCATCCCGACCGGCGGTGATGAAATCAGAGCATTTCCTGATGTCCAGAGTCTTCCCAGCGAGGACCAGGTAAGCGGGACGTCCGCCCGGTCCAGAAAGGAGAAGGCAAAGCGCTTTCTGGAAGATGGGTGTGGCAATTTATAGTCTTGCCACATCCGAGAGGATTACCGACGTTGTGCGCATTGATGAGACTGCCTTCATGCAGGCTGCACGACTCTTTTGGTGCGCGCTGCTTCCACATGTGTTGTTCTCCTTTGCTTATTGTAAACAGTGATCCATAAAGATAAGCATTACATAAACATACCGAAACGCTCTACAGCTACACAGAGTTCCCTAACCGGCAATGCACAAGTCTAAGGTCTGTACAGTTACAAAATGAGTACATAACCTGTCACAAACTGATTACATAACAGTCACACGATCAAACTAAGGTGTGCTGGAAGCACGGGACAGGGGTGGGTTTTAATCGATCAGGAAACATTACGCTTCTCAGAAAGCGTCACAGACTATGTTTGCATGCTGTAATCATAAACAGGTAGGGATTTAGGAATCTGGACATGGACAATCATGACAGCAGCCCAGTGTATGGTGCAAACATTCCGTATCGGTGTAGGGAGTCCCCCACAGCCCAGGGTATGGTCTAAACATCCCATATCGGTGTAGGGAGTCCCCCGCAGCCCAGTGTATGGTGTCAACATCCCGTATCGGTGTAGGTAGCCCCCGCAGCCCAGGGTATGGTCCAAACATCCCGTATCATTGTAGGGAGCCCCCGCAGCCCAGTGTATGGTCCAAACATCCTGTATCATTGTAGGGAGCCCCCACAGGCCAGGTTATGGTCCAAACATCCCGTATCGGTGTAGGGAGCCCCCACAGCCCAGTGTATGCTCCAAACATCCCGTATCGGTGTAGGGAGCCCCTCACAGCCCAGTGTATGCTCCAAACATCCTGTATCGGTGTAGGGAGTCCCTCACAGCCCAGTGTATGGTGCAAACATCCTGTATCGGTGTAGGGAGTCCCCTGCAGCCCAGTGTATAGTGCAAACATCCCGTATCGGTGTACGGAGTCCCCCCACAGCCTAGTGTATGGTCCAAACATCCCGTATCAGTGTAGGGTGTCCCCACAGCCCAGGGTATGGTGCAAACATCCCGTATCAGTGTAGGGTGTCCCCACAGCCCAGTGCATGGTCCAAACATCCCGTATCGGTGTAGGGAGCCCCTCACAGCCCAGGGTATGGTCCAAACATCCCGTATCGGAGTAGGGAGTCCCCACAGCCCAGGGTATGGTCCAAACATCCCGTATCGGTGTAGGGAGTCCCCCACAGCCCAGTGTATGGTCCAAACATCCTGTTTCGGTGTAGGGAGTCCCCCACAGCCCAGTGTATGCTGCAAACATCCCATATCGGTGTAGGGAGCCCCCCACAGCCCAGGGTATGGTCCAAACATCCCGTATCATTGTAGGGAGCCCCCACAGCCCAGTGTATGGTCCAAACATCAGGTATCGGTGTAGGGAGCCCCCACAGCCCAGGGTATGGTCCAAACATCCCGTATCATTGTAGGGAGCCCCCACAGCCCAGTGTATGGTCCAAACATCCCGGATCGGTGTAGGGAGCCCCCACAACCCAGTGTATGCTCCAAACATCCCGTATCGGTGTAGGGAGTCCCCCGCAGCCCAGTGTATGTTGCAAACATTCTGTATCGGTGTAGGGAGTCCCCCACAGCCCAGGGTATGGTCTAAACATCCCATATCGGTGTAGGGAGTCCCCTGCAGCCCAGTGTATGCTGCCAGCATCCTGTATCGGTGTTGGCAGCCCCCGCAGCCCAGGGTTTGGTCCAAACATCGTGTATCATTGTACGGAGCCCCCGCAGCCCAGTGTATGGTCCAAACTTCCCGTATCGGGGTAGGGAGCACCCCGCAGCCCAGTGTATGGTCCAAACATCCCGTATCGGTGTAGAGAGTCCCCCACAGCCAGTGTATGATGCAAACATCCTGTATCGGTGTAGGGAGTCCCCCACAGCCCAGTGTATGATCCAAACATCCCGTATCGGTGTAGGGAGTCCCCCACAGCCCAGTGTATGGTCCAAACATCCCGTACCGGTGTAGGGAGTCCCGCTCAGCCCAGTGTATGGTGCAAACATCCTGTATCGGTGTAGGGAGTCCCCACAGCCCAGGGTATGGTGCAAACATCCCGTATCAGTGTAGGGTGTCCCCACAGCCCAGTGCATGGTCCAAACATCCCGTATCGGTGTAGGGAGCCCCTCACAGCCCAGGGTATGGTCCAAACATCCCGTATCGGAGTAGGGAGTCCACACAGCCCAGGGTATGGTCCAAACATCCCGTATCGGTGTAGGGAGTCCCCCACAGCCCAGTGTATGGTCCAAACATCCCGTATCAGTGTAGGGAGTCCCCACAGCCCAGTGTATGGTCCAAACATCCCGTATCGGTGTAGGGAGTCCCCCACAGACCAGTGTATGGTGCAAACATCCCGTATCGGTGTAGGGAGTCCCCCACAGCCCAGTGTATGGTCCAAACATCCCGTTTCGGTGTAGGGAGTCCCCACAGCCCAGTGTATGCTGCAAACATCCCATATCGGTGTAAGGAGCCCCCACAGCCCAGGGTATGGTCCAAACATCCTGTATCATTGTAGGGAGCCCCCCACAGCCCAGTGTATGGTCCAAACATCAGGTATCGGTGTAGGGAGCCCCCACAGCCCAGGGTATGGTCCAAACATCCCGTATCATTGTAGGGAGCCCCCACAGCCCAGTGTATGGTCCAAACATCCCGGATCGGTGTGGGGAGCCCCCACAACCCAGTGTATGCTCCAAACATCCTGTATCGGTGTAGGGAGTCCCCCGCAGCCCAGTGTATGGTGCAAACATTCTGTATCGGTGTAGGGAGTCCCCCACAGCCCAGGGTATGGTCTAAACATCCCATATCGGTGTAGGGAGTCCCCTGCAGCCCTGTGTATGCTGCCAACATCCCGTATCGGTATAGGGAGCCCCCGCAGCCCAGGGTATGGTCCAAACATCGTGTATCATTGTACGGAGCCCCCCGCAGTCCAGTGTATGGTCCAAACATCCCATATCGGTGTAGGGAGCACCCCGCAGCCCAGTGTATGGTCCAAACATCCCGTATCGGTGTAGAGAGTCCCCCACAGCCAGTGTATGATGCAAACATCCTGTATCGGTGTAGGGAGTCCCCCACAGCCCAGTGTATGATCCAAACATCCCGTATTGGTGTAGGGAGTCCCCCACAGCCCAGTGTATGGTCCAAACATCCCGTACCGGTGTAGGGAGTCCCGCACAGCCCAGTGTATGGTGCAAACATCCCGTATCGGTGTAGGGAGTCCCCCACATCCCAGTGTATGGTGCAAAAATCCGTATCGGTGTAGGGAGTCCCCCACAGCCCAGGGTATGGTCTAAACATCCCATATCGGTATAGGGAGTTTCCCTCAGCCCAGTGTATTGTCCAAACTTTCCGTATCGGTGTACAGAGCCCACGCAGCCCAGAGTATGGTCCAAACATCCCGTATCGGTGTAGAGAGTCCCAAACAGCCCAGTGTATGGTACAAACATCCCGTATCGGTGTAGGGAGTCCCCCACAGCCCAGTGTATGGTCCAAACATCCCTTATCAGTGTAGGGAGTCCCCCACAGCCCAGTGTATGGTCCAAACATCCCGTATCAGTGTAGGGAGTCCCCACAGCCCAGTGTATGGTCCAAACATCCCGTATCGGTGTAGGGAGTCCCCCACAGCCCAGTGTATGGTGCAAACATCCGGTATCGGTGTAGGGAGTCCCCCACAGCCCAGTGTATGGTCCAAACATCCTGTTTCGGTGTAGGGAGTCCCCCACAGCCCAGTGTATTGTGCAAACATCCCATATCGGTGTAGGGAGCCCCCCACAGCCCACGGTATGGTCCAAACATCCCGTATCGTTGTAGGGAGCCCCCCACAGCCCAGTGTATGGTCCAAACATCCGGTATCGGTGTAGGGAGCCCCCCACAGTCCAGGGTATGGTCCAAACATCCCGTATCATTGTAGGGAGCCCCCACAGAACAGTGTATGGTCCAAACATCCCGGATCGGTGTAGGGAGCCCCCACAACCCAGTGTATGCTGCCAACTTCCCGTATCGGTGTAGGGAGCCCCCCGCAGCCCAGGGTATGGTCCAAACATCGTGTATCATTGTAGGGAGCCCCCCGCAGCCCAGTGTATGGTCCAAACATCCCGTATCGGTGTAGGGAGCACCCCGCAGCCCAGTGTATGGTCCAAACATCCCGTATCGGTGTAGAGAGTCCCCCACAGCCAGTGTATGATGCAAACATCCTGTATCGGTGTAGGGAGTCCCCCACAGCCCAGTGTATGATCCAAACATCCCGTATCGGTGTAGGGAGTCCCCCACACCCCAGTGTATGGTCCAAACATCCCGTACCGGTGTAGGGAGTCCCGCACAGCCCAGTGTATGGTGCAAACAATCCGTATCGGTGTAGGGAGTCCCCCACAGCCCAGGGTATGGTCTAAACATCCCATATCGGTATAGGGAGTTTCCCGCAGCCCAGTGTATGGTCCAAACATCCTGTATCGGTGTACGGAGCCCCCGCAGCCCAGAGTATCCAAACATCCCGTATCGGTGTAGAGAGTCCCCCACAGCCCAGTGTATGGTACAAACATCCCGTATTGGTGTAGGGAGTCCCCCACAGCCCAGTGTATGGTCCAAACATCCCTTATCAGTGTAGGGAGTCCCCTACAGCCCAGTGTATGGTCCAAACATCCCGTATCAGTGTAGGGAGCCCCCCACAGCCCAGGGTATGGTCCAAACATCCCGTATCATTGTAGGGAGACCCCCGCAGCCCAGTATATGGTCCAAATATCCCGTATCGGTGTAGGGAGCACCCCGCTGCCCAGTGTATGGTCCAAACATCCCGTATTGGTGTAGAGAGTCCACCACAGCCAGTGTATGGTGCAAACATACCATATCGGTGTAGGGAGTCCCCCACTGCCCAGTGTATGGTCCAAACATCCCGTATCGGTATAGGGAGTCCCCCACTGCCCAGTGTATGGTCCAAACATCCCGTACCGGTGTAGGGAGTCCCCCACAGCCCAGTGTATGGTGCAAACATCCCGTATCAGTGTAGGTAGTCCCCCACAGCCCAGTGTATGGTACAAACATCCCGTATCGGTGTAGGGAGTCCCCCACAGCCCAGTGTATGGTGCAAACATCCCGTATCGGTGTAGGGAGTCCCCCGCAGCCTAGGGTATGGTGCAAACTTCCTGTATCGGTATAGGGAGTCCCTCACAGCCCGGTGTATGGTCCAAACATCCCGTATCGGTGTAGGGAGTTCCCCGCAGCGCAGTGTATGGTGCAAACATTCCGTATCGGTGTAGGGAGTCCCCCACAGCCCAGGGTATGGTCTAAACATCCAATATCGGTGTAGGGAGTCCCCCGCAGCCCAGTGTATGGTGCCAACATCCCATATCGGTGTAGGGAGCCACCCGCAGCCCAGTGTATGGTCCAAACATCCTGTATCATTGTAGGGAGCCCCCGCAGCCCATTGTACGGTCCAAACATCCCGTATCGGTGTAGGGAGCCCCCGCAGCCCAGTGTAAGGTCCAAACATCCCGTATCGGTGTAGAGAGTCCCCCACAGCCCAGTGTATGGTACAAACATCCCGTATCGGTGTAGGGAGTCCCCCACAGCCCAGTGCATGGTCCAAACATCCCTTATCGGTGTAGGGAGTCCCCAGCAGCCCAGTGTATGGTCCAAACATCCCGTACCGGTGTAGGGAGTCCCACGCAGCCCAGTGTATGGTGCAAACATTCCGTATCGGTGTAGGGAGTCCCCCACAGCCCAGGGTATGGTCTAAACATCCCATATCGGTGTAGGGAGTCCCCGCAAGCCCAGTGTATGGTGCCAACATCCCGTATCGGTGTAGGGAGCCCCCCGCAGCCCAGGGTATGGTCCAAACATCCCGTATCATTGTAGGGAGCCCCCCGCAACCCAGTGTATGGTCCAAACATCCCGTATCATTGTAGGGAGCCCCCCACAGCCCAGGTTATGGTCCAAACATCCCGTATCGGTGTAGGGAGCCCCCCACAGCCCGGTGTATGCTCCAAACATCCCGTATCGGTGTAGGGAGCCCCTCACAGCCCAGTGTATGCTCCAAACATCCTGTATCAGTGTAGGGAGTCCCCCACAGCCCAGTGTATGGTGCAATCATCCTGTATCGGTGTAGAGAGTCCCCCACAGCCCAGTGTATGGTGCAAACATCCCGTATCGGTGTAGGGAGTCCCCTGCAGCCCAGTGTATAGTGCAAACATCCCGTATCAGTGTACGGATTCCCCCCACAGCCCAGTGTATGGTCCAAACATCCCGTATCAGTGTAGGGAGTCCCCCACAGCCCAGGGTATGGTGCAAACATCCAGTATCAGTTTAGGGTGTCCCCACAGCCCAGTGCATGGTCCAAACATCCCGTATCAGTGTAGGGAGTCCCTCACAGCCCGGGGTATGGTCCAAACATCCTGTATCGGAGTAGGGAGTCCCCACAGCCCAGGGTATGGTCCAAACATCCCGTATCGGTGTAGGGAGTCCCCCACAGCCCAGTGTATGGTCCAAACATCCTGTATCAGTGTAGGGAGTCCCCACAGCCCAGGGTATGGTCCAAACATCCCGTATCGGTGTAGGGAGTCCCCCACAGCCCAGTGTATGGTCCAAACATCCCGTATCATTGTAGGGAGCCCCCCACAGCCCAGTGTATGGTGCAAACATTCCGTATCAGTGTAAGGAGTTCCCACAGCCCAGGGTATGGTCCAAACATCCCGTATCATTGTAGGGAGCCCCCCACAGCCCAGTGTATGGTCCAAACATCCCGTATCGGTGTAGGGAGCCCCCACAGCCCAGTGTATGCTCCAAACATCCAGTATCGGTGTAGGGAGTCCCCCACCGCCCAGTGTATGGTGCAAACATCCCGTATTGGTGTAGGGAGTCCCCCACAGCCCAGTGTATGGTGCAAACATCCCGTATCGGTGTAGGGAGTCCCCCACAGCCCTGTGTATGGTGCAAACATCCCGTATTGGTGTAGGGAGTCCCCCACATCCCAGTGTATGGTGCAAACATCCCGTATCTGTGTAGGGAGTCCCCCACAGCCCAGTGTATGGTCTAAACATCCCGTATTGGTGCAGGGAGTCCCCCACAGCCCAGTGAATGGTGCAAACATCCTGTATCGGTGTAGGGAGTCCCCCACAGCCCAGTGTATGGTGCAAACATCCCGTATCGGTGTAGGGAGTCCCCCACAGCCCATGGTATGGTGCAAACATCCTGTATCGATGTAGGGAGTCCCCACAGCCCAGTGTATGATGCAAACATCCCGTATCGGTGTAGGGTGTACCCCGCAGCCGAGGATATGGTGCAAACATCCCGTATCGGTGTAGGGAGTCCCTCACAGCCCAGTGTATGGTCCAAACTTCCCATATTGGTGGAGGGAGTCCCCGGCAGCCCTGTGTATGGTGCAAACATTCCGTATCAGTGTAAGGAGTTCCCACAGCCCAGGGCATGGTCTAAACATCCCATATCGGTGTAGGGAGTCCCCCGCAGCCCAGTGTATGGTGCAAACATCCCGTATCGGTGTAGGGAGCCCCCGCAGCCCAGGGTATGGTTCAAACATCCCGTATCATTGTAGAGGAGCCCCCACGCAGCCCAGTGTATGGTCCAAACATCCCGTATCGGTGTAGGGAGCCCCCCGCAGCCCCAGTGTATGGTGCAAATTCATCCCGTTATCGATTGTAGAGGAGTCCCCCACAGCCCAGTGTATGGTCCAAACATCCCGTATCGGTGTAGGGAGTCCCCCACAGCCCAGTGTATGGTCCAAACATCCCGTACCGGTGTAGGGAGTACCCCACAGCCCAGTGTATGGATGCAAACATGCCCGTATCGGTGTAGGGAGTCCCCACAGCCCAGTGTATGATGCTAAACATGCCCGTATCGGTGTAGGGAGTCCCGCACAGCCCAGTGTATGGTGCAAACATCCCGTATCGGTGTAGGGAGCCCCCCGCAGCCCAGTGTATGGTGCAAACATTCCGTATCGGTGTAGGGAGTCCCGCACAGCCCAGTGTATGGTGCAAACATCCCGTATCGGTGTAGGGAGCCCCCACAGCCCAGGGTATGGTCCAAACATACCGTATCATTGTAGGGAGCCCCCACAGCCCAGTGTATGGTCCAAACATCCCGTATTGATGTAGAGACCCCCCACAGCCCAGTGTATGCTCCAAACATCCCGTATCGGTGTAGGGAGTCCCCCACAGCCCAGTGTATGGTGCAAACATCCCGTATCAGTGTAGGGAGTCCCCCACAGCCCAGTGTATGGTGCAAACATCCCGTATCGGTGTAGGGAGTCCCCCACAGCCCAGGTTATGGTGCAAACATCCCGTATCGGTGTGAGGAGTCCCCCACAGCCCAGTGTATGGTGCAAACATCCCGTATCTGTGTAGGGAGTCCCCCACAGCACAGTGTATGGTCTAAACATCCCGTATCGGTGCAGGGAGTCCCCCACAGCCCAGTGAATGGTGCAAACATCCCGTATCGGTGCAGGGAGTCTCCCACAGCCCAGTGTATGGTGAAAACAACCCGTATCGGTGTAGGGAGTCCCCCACAGCCCAGTGTATGGTGCAAACATCCCGTATCGGTGTAGGGAGTCCCCCACAGCCCATGGTATGGTGCAAACATCCCGTATCGGTGTAGGGAGTCCCCACAGCCCAGTGTATGGTGCAAACATCCCGTATAGGTGTAGGGAGTACCCCGCAGCCGAGGGTATGGTGCAAACATCCCGTATCGGTGTAGGGAGTCCCTCACAGCCCAGTGTATGGTCCAAACATCCCGTATCGGTGTAGGGAGTCCCCGGCAGCCCAGTGTATGGTGCAAATATTCCTTATCGGTGTAAGGAGTTCCCACAGCCCAGGGCATGGTCTAAACATCCCATATCGGTGTAGGGAGTCCCCCCCGCAGCCCAGTGTATGGTGCAAACATCCCGTATCGGTGTAGTGAGCCCCCCGCAGCCCAGGGTATGGTGCAAACATCCTGTATCGGTGTAGGGAGTCCCGCACAGCCCAGTGTATGGTGCAAACTTCCTGTATCGATGTAAGGAGTCCCCGCAGCCCAGTGTATGGTCCAAACATCCCGTATCGGTGTAGGGAGTCCCCCACAGCCCAGTGTATGGTCCAAACATCCCGTACCGGTGTAGGGAGTCCCCCACAGCCCAGTGTATGGTGCAAACATGCCGTATCGGTGTAGGGAGTCCCCCACAGCCCAGTGTATGGTCCAAACATCCCGTATCGGTGTATGGAGTCCCCCACAGCCCAGTGTATGGTGCAAACATCCTGTATCGGTGTAGGGAGTCCCCCACAGCCCAGTGTATGGTGCAAACATCCCGTATCGGTGTAGGGAGTCCCCCACAGCCCAGGGTATGGTGCAAACATTCTGTATCGGTGTAGGGAGTCCCCACAGCCCAGTGTATGGCACAAACATCCCGTATCGGTGTAGAGAGTCCCCCATAGCCCAGGGTATGGTGCAAACATCCCGTATCGGTGTAGGGAGTCCCCCACAGCTCAGTGTTTGGTGCAAACATCCCGTATCGGTGTAGGGAGTCCCCCACAGCCCAGGGTATGGTGCAAACATTCCGTATCATTGTAGGGAGTCCCCCACAGCCCAGTGTATGGTCCAAACATCCCGTATCGGTGTAGGGAGTCCCCAACAGCCCAGTGTATGGTGCAAACATCCTGTATCAGTGTAGGGAGTCTCTCACAGCCCAGGGTATGGTGCAAACATCCCGTATCATTGTAGGGAGTCCCCCGCAGCCCAGTGTATGGTCCAAACATCCTGTATCGGTGTAGGAAGCCCCCCACAGCCCAGTGTATGGTCAAACATCCCGTATCGGTGTAGGGAGTACCCCACAGCCCAGTGTATGGTGCAAACATTCCGTATCGGTGTAGGGAGTCCCCCACAGCCCAGTGTATGATCTAAACATCCCATATCGGTGTAGGGAGTCCCGCACAGCCCAGTGTATGGTGCAAACATCCCGTATCGGTGTAGGGAGTCCCTCACAGCCCAGTGTATGGTGAAAACTTCCCGTATCAGTATAGGGAGTCCCCCACAGCCCAGTGTATGGTACAAACATCCCATATCGGTGTAGGGAGTCCCCCACAGTCCAGTGTATGGTCTAAACATCCCGTATCAGTGTAGGGAGTCCCCAATAGCCCAGTGAATGGTGCAAACATCCCATATCGGTGTAGGGAGTCCCCCACAGCCCAGTGTATGGTGCAAACATCCCGTGTCGGTGTATGGAGTCCCCCAGAGCCCAGGATATGGTACAAACATCCTGTATCGGTGTAGGGAGTCCCCACAGCCCAGCGTATGGTGCAAGCATCCTGTATCATTATAGGGAGTCCCCCACAGCCCAGGGTATGGTGCAAACATCCTGTATCAGTGTAGGGAGTCCCCCACAGCCCAGTGTATGGTGCAAACATCCCGTATCGGTGTAGGGATTCCCCCACATCCCAGGGTATGGTGCAAACATCCCATATTGGTGTAGGGAGTCCCCCACAGCCCAGTGTATTGTCCAAACATCCCGTATCGGTGTAGGGAGTCCCCCACAGCCCAGGGTATGGTCTAAACATCCCGTATCGGTGTAGGGAGTCCACCACAGCCCAGTGTATGGTGCAAACATCCCATATTGGTGTAGGGAGTCCCCCACAGACCAGTGTATGGTCCAAACATCCAGGGTGTGGTCTATAGATCCATCGTAAAAAGTCTGCTGCCACACTGCGTTCATTCATTTTAGCAGCACCACGTTCTTCCCTTCACATGCTTCCATCAGGCGGTCATCCCTGATGACTGCGAGGGAAGGGAAGTTTTAAATATTATCAAGACAGTTTGTTGTTCGTTTCCCATTTACCAGTCACCATGCCAGAGCGCGACTCTCGGCCTCTTCTGCTGCAGTTAGCTGTGTAGGTTCAGCGCCTGCGGTGGCCCTTCTCCACATGTTCTTTACTGGTAGGGATAGCCAAGAGGAGGCTGTTGGGCTCCTCATCTGCCCTGTTATTATGTCCTCTAGCACTGGGTCTCCTTCTTCCCCTTCATCCCCAGCTGTGCACTTGCCACAGGAACACAAGGGAGGACCGCAGGTACATCCAATAGTTTTTGTCTCCATGTTTCTCTGCCCATCTGATCTTCCACCGGTGTCCACTCCTTTGCCTTTATTTTCTTCCCTTTCAACATTCAGATCTTCCTCAACTACTATGATCTGGCCATTTCATAGGTGCATTGCACCGGGAACTGCAAGTCCTTGTTCCTGGCTGCCAGTGTCTGCCATTTTTCTAATAATAGGCCGCACTGAGGCCTTGGCGTGTACCACTTAATAGGCTGGGGAGTCTTTAGGTGGGGCAGTTTTACTGCTATGCATGATCTTTACTCATTGTGTTACCCATTTTATGGACGGGGTAGCAGCTGACAACAAGAACAACATAAAACAGAACACAGATAGACATGGACAAAAAAACACATCTTCGCTCCCACGTTCTGAGATCGAAGAAAAACATGGGAGGAAACAAAAACTTTTGAACCAAACCTATTATTTAAAATATCTGTTTATATTTATACATCCCTGTGTCCAGGGGTTATGAACATCATACAAACTATAAATTCTAAGAAGATCCAAATATTGTTATGCATATTCATTTAGTTTGTGCATTCCTTTCCATTCTCCACTAGGATGAATACACGCTAAACCCACTACACTATCCTGCGTCTTTCAGTTCTGTCTGCAGTCACAAGATGTTACTACACTGCCCGTCTTTGCTCTTGGCACAAAGCCCAGAGGTTTGTGGTGAGCTAGAGGCCCCAGGGCAGGACCATGCTAAAAGTGGAAGTTGAAATCCACCGACATGTCCTGGTATGAAAGCATTTGTAGCAGGCGTGGCAGAAGCTTCTCAGTAGATTCGTTCTTGTTCTTCTTTCACTCTCCTTTATTCCATATCCTAAAATACTTCATCGAACAACCCATCATTTTCCTCCATCACCTTTCTTCCTTCGTCTCTGTCTAGTTCGTCACCCATGCACTGCAACTTTTGTAAATTCAGTTCCTCACTCGTCCTATCTCATACCATATCAAGAGTGCTAGTGTGTGGAGAACACGCCAAGGCAGTCTGTTCACTCTCTGTTTTCCTCCATCCCAGTGCTTTAAATGGGCCGGTACTGTCCGGTGCTGACTACCGGCACTTTTTTTATTTTGAGAGGGAGAGTACTGGCATTTCTTAAGAGAATTGTAATACTTTTAATTGGAGAGTATTGGCACTTTCCAGAAATAAGCAGGTACTATTGTACAGAGTACCTGCACTTCTATTTAACCATTTCAAGCACTGCCCCACCCAGTGTACCAGCATATATTAATTCTTGTATTTGCAAATGAAGTACTTGGCTATTAGGGTCTCTAGTACATTTCCTAAACATTGCTATTTGGGCAATAACCTGTTCAAGGTGAGACAGTATTTTATCCGAACTCCAAGGGCTTCATTCTTCCTGGTATCCCACCGGGAGCCCGGCCAGACACACGGCGGAGGATTCACCAATCAGGATGACCCACTGATGTGATTCTGTGCTATTCTAACACTTCAACACAACTCGACATCCTACACTCCAACAAGCTGAAATATGCCTTCTTGACAGGAGCCCTGAGAACACATAGAACTATTTTCCCAAACTTCTTTTAAGCTATCCTCACTGCCAATAAGATCCTAGGACTTAGAAAGTGTCTCTGCATTCTCTGTCATGCAAGACAGAGATTTCATTTCAGCTGCGTGAAGTACAGAATCCAGGACATGTGAGGTTATCCACTAACAGATCCACCATTATTGATATGCTTCTAAAGGTGGTCCTGAAGAAGGTGGACGGACAATCTTATTATTCTACCGAAACGTGAGTTGACTGGTTTTGTGAGAAATCCTTGCCCGCAACACAACTAGGGTTAAAATTGGAGATCTTTGTTACCGGTTGTTATTCGTAGTGTATGGGATGAGCGGCTTGGATGGTTATGAATGGTATATGTGAGAGAATGAATGCTTCAGTGTGAATGACGGAGGGAGTGATATTGGTAGTGCGATATTGGGGGTGGAAAAAAGTAGCTTTCTTCAAATGCAATCAAATATGTATCGTTTTCCATATAAAAAATACTAACAGTATTTCTTTGTTTGCCACAAGTGTGTTTTTAAGAAAGGGAATATGATGTAAAAAATCAAGGAACTATAGAAGAAGATGTACAGTATTGTATAATAAATAGTGTATGAAATGTTTACATATAAAATGACAAAAAAATTGAGAAAAAGGTTCATGCACTAAGTGTCTTTTTTGGCTTACACTGTATTGCCTTTGGTTAGCCTATTGAGCTGTTTTGAGCCAGTAATGAGGAAATACAGGATGAGTGGGATTTGTATTTATGCTTTGTTGGTTGTCTCCCCTTATCCCAGACCTAAATTGTTTCTGCAGGGGTACCTCTATTTTGTCTGTGAAGTAAAATGAAACATATCATAAGGTGCAATCTCCAGGAGTTAAGGTGAGTGGTAGGCAAGTTCCAAGGCAGTACCAACAGTACACCAGCAGCGGCATGGGGGCCGAGTGCAAAACAGCATCAAGAGCCCAATAGGTTTCTCTGGAAATCGGTCACTGTGGAGAGAGGCTCCAGGCTCTGGCTGGAAAGCCAGTCGGGGTGAACCAACAGGGGGTTCAAGGCTTGTGATGCTCAGGGATGTAGGGGTAGGTCCTCTTCTCCACGGCCCGGGGGTGACAGATGCAGAGGTGTCTTTAGTAGTCTGGTTCCCTTACCGGGAACAGTCACGGTCGAAGGGACCTGCGTGCATAAGCTGCAGGCAACATCAGGGAGTCCACAAGGGGTGAAACCACAAGGGACTCGAGCTCTGGAGGGCTTGGGAACCTTGTTGGCATTGATGGCCCACTTCAACTCGGACCGTGGGTGACTGGTGCAGTGGTGGATTCAGATGTTGGGTTTTGGTGGTTCCAGAGGCCTGAGAGTCCTTGCTCTTGGGGTTTCTGCAGGAGGCAGGGAACAGTTCCACTTTTCTTCGTGAGGTTGTGGCATCTGCTTGCATCTGTGGCTTCTTACTGAAGTCATGGTTACCAAAGAATGTAATGTCATAATGTCTTTCTTCAGCTTACTTAGCATGAGTTAGAATGTTACTGTTTGAATAATGTAACTGAAGTAGAGATTGTACTGTTGCCCTGCCTGGATGGGATCTTCTTACTCTACAATAAACCTACATCTTTCTACTTCTAACCTGCCTCTCGTGATCCTTCTACTTGAACCCCAGGATCTTACAGAGGTCTTAATCTTTATCAAAGGCAGACAGTCCTCCAAGGGTTCTGGAGTTAACAGCTGCAGGACAAATCCACTTTGGTGCAGGTTTCAATGAGGGATGCACACAGTCCGGCAGGTCAGCTGATTCTTCTCTCCTCTTATGCTTTTGCGGCTCTACAGTGTCCTCTCTCTTCTTAAGTCATCAGGATATGAGTCTCTGGTGCGAGGGACTTCCCTAAATTCAGAATTTAGGGGTGTGAATGAAGTGTAGGGCAGTAGCCAATGGGCTACTGATTCTTGGGGTCACTTCGCCCCCTATTTGACCACTTCCTGTGAGAAGTGGACATAACCCTGTCCCAGAATTCCTAAGTATGCCATCACAAAGATGGCTACTTCTGAAAAATCGAGTCTACCTCAGTGTAGCCTACCTTAGGTGTGGTACTAGCCTGGGGGTGGAACGCCTATCTGACTAGCTAATTTTTCCACCTGCCCAGGTGCCAAGGGGGTCCTAGACAAAAGGGGCAACTTCCTCTCCGGTAAGTGGGACCAGATTTTCATTCCCACAGTACGGCTAATCAGCAGGCCATCCTGTGGGTGGGGGTGTTACACCCTCTTCTCAAACAGGCTTTTATTCTGGGCCTCCTGAGAGCAAAGGCTCTCACCCCAGAAGGTCAGAACAGCGTTTCTGGTGGCAGGCTGGCAGAGACAAGTCAGGGAACACACTGGAGGCTGGTAGGTTTTTAGAGGGCACCTTTAAGGTGCCCTCTGGGTGCATATATGGATAAATCCAACACTGGAATCAGTGGATTTGTCTGTACTAACACAATCTTGTGGGGAGATCAAGCACCCCGTTGTCTATTTTTCAGCTATTCTTCTATGGGGGCAGCACTGTTGCCCGCTTGTCTCAAAGCGGTTTGCAGCGGTTAACATTAACATTCATCAGACTGAGGAAATAAGGATGGTTTACCCCCTGATTGTCATGGTACTCCACTCTATTGGAAATCTCACGACCTGCATGAGAATGCAGCACTTGTTAAATAGCCATTTAATCCACTATGAGAGAACAATTTTAGCAGCAGGGACCGTTTGAATCCGAAGGTGTAACACACTAAACCCTGCTTTTCTGTTGCCCACCCCTAAGGGAGATGATGAGGGCAATTTTGACCACAACTGTATCAGTGTTACTGAATTGACCACAAAGCTAAGACCTGATATACTGTATCGCCCTCTCCCCCAGGATAGCCACACCCTTCTTGTCGATGGGTCTTTTTTGAGAGCATCCTATGCTGGATGCACTCTTAGTGAAGTTGTTGAGGCATCCTTCTTGTGCCATGTAACATCTGCACAAGTGGCTGTACTGATTGCCCTCACCCACTCCTGCTGTACCTTGGAAGGCTCACGAGTCATGATTTACACTGACAGCCAATATGGGTTTGGAGTTGTACATGATTTTGGCCAGTTGTGGATACAGCGAGGGATTTTGACATCAGCCAGCACTCCCATTCACAACGTGCTGTATGTTTCAAATCTATTGGATGCTTTACAAATGCCAAAGGAGATTGCTGTGGTGAAAAGTGGTGCACACAAGAGCGGGAATGATTTTGTCACTAGAGGCAATCGTTATGCAGATGAGATTGCCTGATATTGTGTTTAGAGTCCAGCACTTTCCACCTCGATGAACCGTGTAACGCAGAAGAAAATACTGTTTCCAGTATTTTACTGACTATTATATGTACTTTGAATGACCTGAGGGAATTTTATCATACTGCCGTGGAACCTGAGAAGGCCAAGTGAGAAAGGATAGGATGCGTGAAGGATGCAAGTGACATCTGGGTGCCTAGTGAAGGCAAACAAGTTCTTCCCGATTCCCTCCTGCCTGCAATGGTGCGGCATATTCACGGTCCAATCTATGCAGGTAGAGATGGAATGATATCCACATTCCGATCGTATTGACATAATTCTCATTTCAGGGCAACAGTATCGAGTTTGTGTCAGCATTGCGTGATCTGCCAATGCAGAACATAGGCAAGAAAGTTGCGGTGGC
Organism: Calotriton arnoldi; assembly: GCA_963921515.1. NCBI lineage: Eukaryota > Metazoa > Chordata > Amphibia > Caudata > Salamandridae > Calotriton > Calotriton arnoldi. The sequence continues at coordinate 182,202 of CAWUFW010007457.1, read as the reverse complement.
CATGACCCACATTGGAAAGTCTTTTGGTCCCTTCAATCGTTCACAAATTCACTTTGTGGAGATGCCCCGATATAATCAACTGAGGTATATCTTCATCATTGTGTGTCTATTCTCACGATAGGTCAAGGTTTAACCTACAAGGAGATGTGACAGCCTAGCAGTTGCCAAACTATTGTTGAAGGAGTTGATAGCATAATTTAGAATGCCAGTTCATCGTAAACCAGATCAAGGAACCCATTTCAAAAACAAAATCAGTCAGTTACTGCACACACTCCTAGGGCTTCACCAAAGATTCCACTGTATCTACAGGCCGGAAGCATCAGGGGTGTAGAGCAAATAAATGGACTGGTCAAAGCCAAGATGGCCAAAGCCTGCGCCTCCACTTCACTCAAATGGCCTGACTCCCTCCCCTTGGTGCCCATGTTGCTCGAGGTAAATCCTTAAAAAAAACAGAAGACAAGAGGTGCCCTGGAAAACAGGAACAGCTTGTTTAATGAAACAATTAAGCAGCTGGGCGAACAGTTACAGGAACAACGTCTGGGGACTGTCTCAATTTAATATTGGTATAGGTCCTTCTTTTATACAAAAATACAACAGGTAATAAAGGTTTCCGGCGTACCAAATGTGGTGAGGAATATTGGTTGCTGCCTTTGGAGTCATAAATTAATGGTCAAATTATTACTACAGGTGAGTCTCGACCTCACCTGTAGTAATAATTTGGTGTGATCAGTTGATACTGTGTCCAGATGTCTGGCATGGGGAGCGTGTGATCACTATATGTGCTGTGTGTGGTAGATCCTGATTGGCTATGTGTTCCTATCTCATGTGGCATCAAACATTTGATGGTGTTTTTTGCAGCATGCATACCCCCTTCAGCCATGTGTACTTTATTGGATCTATCTCCCCTGATGATTGTAATGTCGCTGCGCCTATCTGTGGAATTGATCAAGAGTTTCCAGCCCGAAAGTTTGCCTGCCATCTATGCACCCTCCCAACTGTGACCTACCAATCAGTAATCATGGGCCTAGGTCTCAGGGCTTGCTTGACTACATATTTGTGATTTAAGGTTGATGTGGATTTCAGAATGGGTGATTCTATTAATAAGGACGAGATTTTTTTATCGATGAACACATCGATTTCAATATTAACATTCCCCCTATAGTTGATTTTTCAACACAGTATCTAACTCCTACATTTGTAAGGTTACTTTATTTGGGACCTGTTGTTCCTTATGCTCGCTTTTGACTACAACTACCTTTCTAATTACTTGCATCCTTGCCAGTTTGAGGACTGTGTTTTTACAGCAGGTAATCCACAATTTTATAACCCCACATACCAACAGCAGCATAATGATATCTGGCAACAGTGATTTACATAAACCAGATATCCACCATAGAGAACTAGTTTGGAAACTACTCCTGAGTCCTGCTCAGGGGAACCTCCCTGTTCATGCATGTCTTTGTGTAGAATATGTAGTGCTTGGATGGCAAGCATCAGTGTTCCATTGTTCATGTCATTCCCTGAGATGAATGAGATGAACGTACAGCAGGCTGCTCCGATATTGGCACAGACTCCTCTCTCCATAGCGGTCATTAAGTCCAGTACATACCGGTGCTGCATTTCCATGAGTCAGATTGCTCGCATTTCTTCCTTGATAGAATTGAGGCTGAGCTCAGTGCTGTTCATAATTTTGAGCATCTCCCAATAGGTAATATGGAGCCAGTGGGCATTAGCTTTTGTCTGCGGGGTGAAGAAGGGTATCACCCTCCGCTTACCCCAGCTGTGCTTCTGTGAACAGTCTCAATTCATCTGGAATGTCCTTAAATTAAGCCCAGATAAAATAGTCTGCAGCTCTTTTTTAATGAGCTTGAAGCAGCAAAGTGGTCTTTTCCTTTAACAGGAGCTGGTACAAGTCTGTTAGCTCTTTTCCAGGAATGACCAGGGGCAGGGTGTCCATGGTGACCAGGGAACACAATCCTCTCCATCCTGGAATCAGCTGAGTGTAGGCATGCTTGCCGCACTGCAAATATATGATCCATAAGAGTGGAGGTGCCCCATTGCATATCTGAAATAAATTAGATCACTCCACCGTTAGCATTTGTGCCTATCAGAAGCACTCCTTTTCCTCTGAAACATAAGGAATACAGTGTAGGTTTCTGTGCAATCAGGGGTTGACCTTTCCCTTCTAGCAAAGTGTATCCCCCACCTCAGTGTCCTTGATTTTCTGATATGGGGTCACCATGCTTTCATTCAAACCTCCCCCATGTGACCCATTACCCTTTTTATCCCTGAGTTGGACCATCCAACATAGGAATTCCATGTTGGGAGACCACTTGTTGTTTGAGAAGATCACCCCAGATACACTAAGTGCCACACTCAGTCCATAGATGGATGCTGGACTGAATTGGAGGTTTAGCTACCTCCAAAAATCTCTTCTCAGAGAAATCTCAGGACAAGTGATATTTTCCCCTATGGTACCCTTCCTACGCATCCTGTCCAGCTCTGTTTTGATATCCGTGGGCTCAGTGAAGATGTATAGCGATGTTGGTTTGGTGTTGTATAGGGTCAGGTTTACAACTACCCTGTGTGGTTCTAGCTTGTTGTGTTGGATCTTAGCTGTTATCCTAAATAAGTAGAGGTGAACAAGGCATTTTGCTTTCTTGGTGCTATTTTATGGGACAAGTAAAGCCTATCAGTGCCTACAGCATGTAGGATCAATGCTCAGACATAACATGAACTGGCTGATGCTTGGGAGCTGACTGTGGTGATGTGTTAGTACCATGCTTTAGGTAAAAGGGCATGTAGGGTGCCTGTGGGAGGCTGGTGTGCTGTTTCATGTAATTGTAGGTATCATACGAGAGGTCCCTACGCAGGTGCTGTAGTTCCCAAATTAGTGAATCTCTCTTCACTCAGCAGGTCCTCTGCAGTACTCAAGTGTGGGACTATCTATAGTAGGTAGATCGCACATAACCATACAAATATACATAACTTTTGATGTGATACTGTAGTTCCAGGTATGGGTCCCCTGGGAGTCACCTGTGCTTCTCTAGTGACGGTGTTCCTCCTGACCAGTTCAAAAATGTGTGTGGTTTTTAATTTATGGAGTCTGCATTGGGAAAGGGTTCAGCCATACATCGGAGAGGTAGCTCTACCCACTTTTTCCCCTCCACCTTGAGGGCCGTGGGTGTTGAAAAGCCCCTCAAGCTTAGGCTCTTTCCATTTCCTTACAAAGTTCCAAACGCACACTTCTTGTCAAGGCTGAGGTGTTGGATATGGCAGCTTGGTGTTGGATCACTTAGATGTTCTGTGGCTGACCTGTTTGGACAAAAACATAGCAGTCTTCATTAATTTTGATAAGTATATATGCAGTTCATCACCCAATGCTTTGGATCTAGCCTCTGTATTTAACCTGGCTCTAGTTGTTGGGATGGGCATCCCATCAGTCTCCCAGTCATGATTTGGTGTGGTGGGAGATTGTGATCGCTGCTAGCCATGTTTCTCATTGTAAACAATGCCAGGGGAGATAGTGTAGCCACTTCTTCTGGAGGGTGGCACAAATTTTACTCATTTTATTTTTTAGTAAACCATTGAGCCTTTCTACAATGTTGTTACTTTGGGGATGGTAATCTGACACAAATGTATGTGTTATTCCTAGTAATGGACAGATGTTGTCAAACATGGTGGTGACAAAGTGTTTCCTATTGTCTGATCTGATAACGCTTGGCACCGCAATCTGGGTATTACATCCCTCACCAGGAATGTTGCGGCTGTTTGGCATCACAATGCACGCAAAGGCCTGCTTAGATCCATATAGAGTACAACACACAACTACAATAAATCAAACACCTGTATTTAGTACATCAATCAATCAAGTCAAATAAGTCAATGTGAAGTGTCTTGAACGGTCCCCTGGGCCTAGGGATGCAGAAAAGTATGAGCTTTAGTATATAGTGCACTCATTCAAGTATTTTGCTACTATTTCTGCAATGTTGGGGTAAACCAATTGATCTAAAGTTCCACCAGACTATTTTCTTTTGTAGAGAGAGCTAAAAGGTGTAATTGTGGCAGTGATATGTTTACTAAGCTCCAGCAGCATGGCTAGTTTCCCCGTGGGTGTGTGTTGATATATGAAGTCGTGTGCTGTCTGTGTGGGGCCCCTGGCCTCTCATAACTCTTTCTCATGTGGTAATACTCTTTCTTGCAACTCTTTTAGGTATAATTTTGCTGTTTCTGTGTATGGTCTGTCCTGAGTGGGTTTCGTCTCTGCTGGCTGCTGTACACGGAGTGTGCGTGTCTCCCCAACCACTCCATAAGCTGCTTTCTTTGCCATCGTGTCGGCTAGTGCATTTCCCTGTGATATAAAGTCCTTAACCCCGGTATGTTCTGTATATTTTACTATGGCTATGCGTTTAGGTAGGGTCAATGCATTAATTAGTAGTTCGAGGAGCTCCTTGTGCACGATGGATATACCGTCCGATTTCAGAAAGCCTCGCATTTTCCATCTCCTTATGCTTGAATGCACTGGAGTGGTGATATAAGCTGAGTCAGAGTAAATTGTTACTGCCTTCTCACTGCTTTGGGTGAGAGCATCAAACAACTCTATAAACTCTATAAACTCTGCTGCCTGTGCTGAGATGTCTGGTAGGAGGGTTAGCTGAGCAGTGACCTGCAGTGTTTCTGAAGGCACATGGCTACAAGCTGTCACTACCTCTGTCCCCGTGTTTCTTACCTCTGGAGCCTGGTCTATCACAGAGGACCAGTTGACGAACAGTGCCTCACTTTCTGGGATGGTCTCCTCCTCTGCCTGGCTGATCCCAACAGGGGCATATGTTGTACAATCATGAATCTCAGCGGTGCCCCCAATACAATGGAAGTGATTTTATTGAAGGCAAAAGATGCTGCTAACAGAGGGACCCTGCATGACTCAGTTGAGTGGCCCCTGTAGTATGCAAGGGTTTTGTGCCCCAAGGAATATTTCTGCATCAAGACTGCTGACATGACTCGTTCATCACTGTTGCTAAATAAGAAGAATCCCTTATTATAGTTGTGTCCATAGCACAGGTGAGCGCGTTATCTCTCTGCTATGTTTTACTTTATTCTTCTTGCAGCTATGTGTCTAGAAGGTTGACCATGTCACTAGGGATAGAACTTGATGAGGTAGCACTATGGAAGGTTGTGGGTGTCACTTGGGGTGGAATGTGAATGGTCATCACTTGGACTGAGCTGCGGTTGGAGGCAGTAGCAGTTGGGGAAGTCTGCTGCTCTTAGGGTTTGATGGTCATGTACTAAAAAATAAAACATCTCTACCTCCATGGATGTGTCATGTCTTGGAATGTAATACTGGCGACGAGCAAGAGCCATTAACCTACAGAAAAAATACCAATGCATTTTTCCCCATTGTGGAAACGTCTGCAAGTGTTGCCTGTTGCGGTGCGTCGTGGTAAAAATTGTACTACCTGTGCTGTTTCTTGTATCCGTAATGGACTTCAACAGAGAATTGCACTGAAGACTGATGATTGGGGACTCTACGCACATATCAGCAACTTGAGAAGCAGAGGAACATCAGGAGACCCGCTTTCGGCAAAGAGGAGCAGAAAAGGATGACGGCGAACAACGGATCAGCTTAGGAACACGAGTGTGGACGTTCCTATCTCAAACCCGATCTCCTTTCAAAACAAAAGAACGTATATACATCAAGGAAACAAAGTCAAATTCCATTGAACATTACACTACATTGTGCAAGGCAGCCATTTTGGATGAAGAGATTTTACAGGATCCGATGAAGTGAGTGTGCAAGAATTCTTGCCGTCATACGTTAAGTGACGTGGTGCAGCTGTTTTTGGCAGTTCTCTTCTGTAGGCATTGGAATATTCTGTGAGTGCAGGCATAATTATGGTGTGGAGAATGCTTTTCCGTGAAGTACATACTTACATGGTGGTGGAGCCTCTACTTTGAGCTACAGCGTGGTTCTTGGCACACCTGGGATACATGTGAAGGGAATCTCAGTTTACAGTATGTGTGTTCGATATTATACTGGTAATGATTATTGACACGGTGATGGGCACACCTGTAAATTTGGTGTCTTTACTTTTAGTGCCGTAACTGTATTCTACAGTTATTCACAGAAGAAATGGTGAACACACCTGTATTTCTAGTACCTTATCTGTGTCCTGGACATCGGACAGTTCCTGTGAAACTTGTAATTCGTTTTAGTTTTTATTTCCAACATGTCCAACATGTCTGAACCTCCTCATTTTCTTACTGATAAGGCTGACCCGGTCTTACCTTGGAAGCGATGGAAGCAAAGTTTTGATTCATATATCATTGCCATGGGGGGGGGGTGGAGTTTTTGGCGGTGCGGAAACAGGCTATTTTATTGCATAATTTAGGCATAGAAGGCAGGAATGTCTATGAGAGTCTCGATGAGGTGGGCATTGGAGATAAAGAGGGAGACTAATAATGTTTATGACGTCAGTTATGATGTTGGAAAGACATTTGGGTTGCATGTGAATTTCTCACGAGGGTACAAGGAAAGCATGAGAAAATAGGAAGTTATTTGGCTGCTTTGAAAACCTTGTCTGCCACTCGTGATTTTGACCATTTATCCGACTCGTTGGTGAGAGATCAAATTGTCAGGTGCACTTACAATTCCAAGGTTCAGGAAAAGTTACTATCAAAGAATCCTTGGGATGTGATATCCATGGTGGAAGCGATGGAGAACACTACCATGTGGGTATGTGGGATGCGTGATGACAAAGTAAAAGTTGATCTCACAGTGGTGGATACACTTGTCATTAAAGTGAAGGGGAATGTGAGTGTTAGAAACAAAGAGTTGGTTAGGAACAAGGATGTAGGAGTGCCAAAAAACTAATTCCTGATGATTCCAGGAGTGGTGTGGTGAAATGTTTTCGGTGTGGGAGTGAGGGGCATTTTTCAAATAGCTCTGGGTGTTTTGCTCGATTCGTTATTTGCAATAAGTTTGGCAAAAAGGGGCATTATGCACAAGTTTTCAGAGGTTCCAGTTTCAAACGAAGTGTGAATTGTGTTGACGTGGAGGAAGACAAATTTGTTTTCAGTGTGAGGAATGATGGATTAGTTGATGCTGATCCCATTGAAATGCCGGAGTGTCAGATTGTGGTGAATGAAAAGAGTATATTAGTGCTGGCTAATTCGGGGTCCCTGTACACCATGATTGGTGATAAGAATTGTGATCTGCTATTTGGAAAAGAGAAAATAACTTTACAGGATTCTGAAATAAATCTGGTCGGGTATGGTGGAAAGAAAATAGATGTGTTGGGTTATTCTGTGATGAAGATACAATTTGAAGACTGTGAGACTGTAGGAAATGTGTCTGTGGCTTGAAGGGGTGATAATCTTTTGTGATATAGATACCAGAGGAAAGTGTTGGTGCTGGTGGAGGAAGGCCATCCTGAAAGTATATGCACAGAATTCCCAAATGTGTTTAGCAATGAGTTGGGACTGTTAAAGAATTGTGAGCACAAGATTGTGTTAAAGAATGGTGCAAAACCATTTGTGTCCAAGGTAAGAAGAGTTCCCCATATGATGCTAGCACTACTGGAACAACTCACCAAGTTAAAAAATAAGGGTGTAATTGAAGAAATAGAGTGTTCGGAGTAGTTGGCCCCAATAGTTTCGGCACCCAAGGACAGTGGGAAAGAGATCCGCTTGTGTGTGAACTTAAGAGGGCTGAATAGGTATATATGGGTTGACAAACAACCACTGCCAAATATTTCAGAGACTTTGGCACTAATCAAGGATGCAAATATTTTTTGTGTAATGGACTTCTCTTCAGCTTATCATCGGGTCATGCTACATCCAGATTCCAGGCCTCTTATCGCTTTTGTGACTCCTTTGGAAACGTTCCAGGTGTTGAGGCATCTCCAAGAGCCCGGCTTAGTAGTCAAGAAGGAAAAATGTAAATTCATGGTGCCAGCGGTAACATATTTAGGACACACTGTCTCTGGGAAGGGGTAAGTCCTAAGTTGGATTTAGCCAGTAACATTGTGCAGGCTCCTAAACTAGAGAATAAGGACTGAGTGCATTCATTCCTAGGGTTGGCGGAGTTTTGTTCAAAATTCATCCAGAACTTTGCAAGCATCTCTCAACCTTTGAGGAACTTTATTAAAAAAAGGAAGTGAGTTTGAGTGGACAGATGACTGTATTCAAGCTTTTAGTCTCATAAAGGATGGTATAGTGAAATTGCCAACTTTGGGTCATTTTGATTCTAAAAGGAAGGCAGTTTCGTCCACTCATGCCAGTGTGAAGGGGTCGGTGCTGTGCTGGCCCAGGTGGATAATGGTGAGTTCAAGGTGGTAGCCTTTGCCCCTCATTCTTTGAAGGGGGCAGAAGAACGTTATTCTGTCATTGAATGAGAGGCATTGAGTGTGTATTGAACCATTTTTCATTTCAAGTTTTTTTTTGTGGGAACTACCCTTCACGGTGAGATCTGACCATAGGCCACTCAAAAGGATTTTCATGTGTAGGTTTTTTGAAAAATTTTCCCCCAGGATCAGGAGGTGGATGGCAGGGTTGTCTAAATACAATTTTGCAGTAGAATATATCCCTGGTTCTAGAAAATGTGCAGCTGATTGTTTATCTAGGATGCCTACTAATGAAGGAGTGTGCAATCCAGAGATAGGGTTGGTGAACCAGGTGCGCAAATCTGCATTAAAGGATAGTGAGTGGGAGGAGGCCACCATAGATTCTGATATGGAAAAACTTAAGGAGTTTATTGTGAGGAGCTGACCAGAAAAGAAAGACATCCCTACGGCCTTAAGTGGATTCTTAACGGTGATGGAAGAACTATGCATTGTGGAGGGGAAGATATTTATTGGGGAACGAGTTATACCCCCATGTGCCTTGAGAGGGAAGCTTATGAATCTTGCTCATGAAGGGCCTCTAGGCAGGAGTAAGACTAAAGCTAGATTGCGTGAGTGGTATTGGTGGCCAAGGATGGATCATGAGGTTGAGGTACTAGTCAAGGATTGTTGGCACTGTGCCAACAATGACAAGCAAAAAAAAAAAGCACACTGCTCCGTTGTCTCCACTCAAGATCCTGGATAAGCCATGGACCAATTTGGCCTTGGACATTGCGGGTCCTTTTGATTTGTTGAATCAGAATGAACGATTTGTAATGCTCTAAGTGGATTATACATCCAAGTGGGTTGTCACGAAGTGTGTTCCTGCGGCGAATACAAGGACTGTTATCGAATTTCTCAGAGAAGAATATTTCAGGGAAGTCACACCAAAGAGTCTGGCCTCGGATAATGGGGTGTAATTTGTATCCCAGGATATGAGTGGTTTCTAGAGAGAGCTCTCTATCATACATATCAAAACAGCTCTCCATTTGCCTCAAGCGAATGGTCTAGTGGAGAGCATGAATAGACTGATAAAAAGTTGTGCTCACCGTGCTCTTTTGAATACATTTTCTTTAAAAGATGTTTAGATGGAGACATGGTGGGCCTATCGTGTTACTCCTAATGATGTGACATCGATTTCACCATTTGCAGTGTTAAGGGGTATGAAGCCTCAATGCAAGCCCTGTTTGGTTGAAGGTAAGCACAAGAGTGGAGAGTAAGTGGTCTGATGATAAGATGAAATTAAGTAGGCAGGAGCATCCAAGCAAGTATAAGAAACGTTTTGATGGTAAAAATTGTGTGCATGCTGGTGACTGGAAAACGGATGACAAGGCGCTTTTGAAAAGGTCTGGAATGGTGAAGAAATGTTTGTCAAAATAAAATTCATGGGTCCTTTTATAATAATTGAGACGACAAAAAACGTTGCAGTTTTGGATTCAGGTGGTGTGTGGAGTTTATCTAGATTGGTAAAAGTTGGAAACTCCACTGTTCAGGATGAGTGGTCCGGGAAACTTCCTATTGATGCTTTAAGTGTGGATGAAAGTGCCCCAAAGAGGTTGAGGATAAAGCCCAAGTGGCTAGATGATTATGAGATGTAATAGGTTTGCTCTTTGCATTCCTGAACCGGCTAGCTGATCACATTCATTGTTCTCTATCTGGTTTATGCGTACAACATTGCTGTATATATTACATTTTGAGTATGGCACAGGGTTCATGTAGTCCTGCACTCGCCCAACAGGTCACGGCATAATATTGCTGTATAATTTACATGTGAGTATAAATCAGGGTCCGTGTACTCCTGCACTCGCCCAAAAGGTCACGGCATAACATTGCTGTATAAATTAAATGTTGAGTATTGCACAGGGTCCCTGTACTCCTGCACTCGCCCAACAGCTCACGGCATAACTTTGCTGTATAATTTAAATGTAAATATAAATCAGGGTTAGTGTACTCCTGCACTAGCTCAACAGGTCAGGTTTTTTCTTGATTATCGATATATTGTATTTGTTGGTTGTTTTATATTATAAGGAAGGAAGATGTGCTATATTTTACTTTATTCTTCTTGCAGCTATGGGTCTAGAAGGTTGACTATGTCACTAAGGAGAGAACTTGATGAGGTAGCACTATGGAATGTTGTGGGTGTCAGTTGGCGTGAAATGTGAATGGTCATCACTTGGACTGAGCTGGGGTTGAAGGCAGTGACAGTTGGGGACGTCTCCTGCTCTTGAGGTCTGATGGTCTTTTAAAAAGAAATAAAACATCTTTACCTCCATGGATGTGTCATATCTTGAAATGTAATGTTCTGTTTTGAGTTTACAGAAGGTATTGTGCATTTCGGGTGTCCACATTAATATCTTGCTGCCAGATTTTGCCTTTTTCATCGCCTCGAGTAAGGGGGTTGACGAGCATTCTGTAATCAAAGACCCACTGCAGACGTAATTGCAAAGGCCCAAGAAATTTTGCATGCTCTTTTTAGTTTGCGGTGGTGGCGTAGCCCGAATGAGTGTGCTCGCTCTGGGGTGACCCGTCGACCGGCCCCTGAAATCAGTTGACCTGCTGTATATACTGCACGTTGCCCTTCTCCACCTTGTAGCCCTTCTCAGCTAGCGCAATAATAAGAGCTATCATGTCCTGATGACATATTGCTTCAGAGGGGCTACAAATCAGGATGTTGTCCGCATATTGTATCAGGGTGCTATTCGACTGGAAGTTAGCAAGATCCCTTCTCAGTATTCGATTAAAGGCACTTGGGGACTCACAGTATCCTTGTGGTAATCTCTGGAATAGCATCTTAACCCCTCGAAATGTAAAAGTGGTTAGATACTGACTGTCAGATTGTAGCAGAATGCTAGAGAATGCATTTGTTATGTCTTTTAAGGAAAAGTAATTAGCGTCTGCCGGTATATTGGTTAAGATGATGGACGGGTCTGGTACTATGGGGAACTCTGGGACCACAATGTCGTTGAGGGGATGTACGTCTTGTACCAAGTGCCACGTTACTCCTTTACTCTTTTTGACTGGGAAAATTGGAGTATTATAGAGGGATACTCCCACGTATAGGACCCCTTGATCTAAGACTGTGTTCGGATCATCTCCAGTTCAGGAAGCGCCTTAAGACTATTCTGTTTTGATTGTGCTCCTCAGCTAACCCTGTAGCTGTGTCCGCAGCGCAGAGATACCCCTTTGGGGGTCGATTCAGGCGCTGTATAATAAATAAATAAATAAATAAATAAATAAATAATAGCCGGGTTTGTGGGTGCTATACCGTTGTCGGTTTCCCTAGAGAGTGGGTATTCGTGCACTCTGAGTAGGGTGGCCCCTTCTCTCACCGTTATTTTCATGGGTTTAGTGGTATTAAAGAGAACCACGTCATTCGGCCCATTTGCCCACAGTTGCGGTGGTACTTTTGACAAGTCTGGCTCTTGGAAGGTTGTCAGTACTACCATTGGTTCCAGGGCCTTATTTTGTAGCTTTACCCTAACCTTTATTGAGTCTGCAAAAATAATTTATGAAGCTCCGGGGCATTCACCGAACAACTGGTCATCTGTTTCCTCCCATAGACTAAGGCCAGGTTTTAGAAAGATGATAAATGCCCACATCACGTTTGCTTGGTCAGTGGTCCACAACACTCCATAAGCAGGTTGCATTTCAATTGACTCTCAGTAGAATAATACTTCCTTTTAGGGTTTCCAGGCATGGCATCCCTCCCTTTGGAATACGAATTCGATGGGCAGTTGCCACTTCTGTCTCAACAATTCCGGCGTGTTAAAGACAATCGCTAGGACTGCCTTAGTGAAGGCAGTCTGATCAGTGGGGGAAGCTCTCATTTGTCCGCCTGTGCCGTGGGGTCGTTTTAATGACATGAGTCTTAGGGGTGAAACCCCACGGGTGGAGTTGGCAATTGTCCCGTTGTTAGAGAAGTGAATGGTCATGTTTAGTTTGCCCATTAAATCTTGTCCCAATAGATTAGTTGGGAACGAGGGATGATATAACAGCTGCCCCTTCACACAACTACCTTCTATGTCCAACTCTGGGGGTGTGTGAAAGGGACCCTCATCACTGTACCTGAAAACCCCTGAGTGTCCACAGTTTCTCTGGATAGGGGAACTATCCCTTCCCTTAGGCATAACTTTGTTGCCTCTGTGTCTTTCAGGAAGCTGTAAGGTATGTTGTTTACTAGCACTGTTACAGTAGGTTCTTTTCACAGCTCTTTTGACGCATGATTGATAGTACAAGGCATATGTGGTTGAGTGTGTGCTCCCCATCAACCAGACATTGGGTCGAGCATTGTTGTCCCTGTGCCTTATCTACTTCTGGCAGCTGAGGCAGAACTATGACCATATCTTGCCACTGGGAGTTCTGTGCTTTCTGAGTAGTTTTTTCTGTCCATTTTGTAGCACCTCCTTGGGTCCCTCTACTACATGCTTCATCCTTTCTAAACCTCTTCAGCGGTAGCCCCATCTTCACCGCCACCTTCTTTGCCAATGTGGCTACAGCTGCTCTTCCCAGGACCACCCATTCCAAGAAGTCTTGCAGTGATTCCATAGTGGTACCCTGGTTCTGCCCCGACCCCTTTCTGTCTTTTCTCTCTCTCTCTCTATTCTTATCTTGTTTCCTCTTATGGTAGTGGAGTTCTCTATAGTTGTATATGGGCTTGTAGGTCCTGCCAGAGTTTGGTATCTAACCCAACTATGCTGTTCAGCCCACTCTGTATCTCGGCGGACAATCCTTTCTTACGAATATTGTGGAAAAATGTGACTTGTGGGCCTGTATCGGTCCACGGCTGTCCGGTTTCTTGTCCCCATCTTTCCCTCATTCTATTTAAGAAATTGTTTATGCTTTCCTCTGGCTTCATGGTCTCTGCCATTAGCCCGCCTACATCCGGGCGGTCAGGAAATATTTCTCTCAGGGCCGTCCAGATCCGGTGCCTGTGCTTATTAAAAGCGGCCCGTCATGCTGGGTATTTGTTAGCGTGATTGCTTTTGAGAGCTTAGGTGAACACCGTGTTAGTCTGCTCCCCGTTTAGGCTGCTTAGCAGACTCTTAATATCTCTTATTGCTAGGTTTATACCTGCTGTGTTTTTCTTAAAGAATGTAATCCATTTCCCAGCCCCATACAGCAATTATGGGAACTTGGTCCTCAACCCCTCTTTATCCGTCTGGGCCCATGGCACATATACAATCCCCACCGTGCCCTTCAGTAGCAACAGCACACTATTACGCTAGGTGACTCCACAGGTTTCTCCTCAACATAGCGTTCCAATCTCGTGAGACATCACTGCATGTAGAGGAAGTCCAAACTAGGATTTCCCAATTCATGCCTGATGAAATCCTCTGCTATCGCCATGTCCTCTGGCTCAAACGATCCTTCCCTCTGCCAAGATCTATCATATTGGTCCCTCTCCTCACTCCTATATGCTAACAGGTCGCAAAATAGGTAAGCAAAAGTCATGCCTTCTGTTTTGGATATTATCTCCCTCTGGGTTAGATTGTCTTTGTCATGAGGGGCAGCGAGTATCCTCGTCGCTGCTCCCCTAGGGTGCACGTACAGGTGCCATTTTATTTTTCCTATGTCACGGGTGGGTAAGCACCAGGCTGCCTTGTTCCTTTATCTCTTGGTCAGCCCATCTCCTTTGTCGAGCAAACGGTGTGGCTCAGAGTCCTGCAGGAGCCTTTCATCTAACTCCGAGTCTTCCCAGTGCTGCATACTGCTTTCCTCATGAAAAGAGTGTCCGTAGTCCTATATTCTCACTCTAGCTCCCTGTGGCGTGCCCTTTTTCTCTCGAGCATCAGCTCACGCCTCTCTTCTTTGCGCCGTCTGGCTTGCCTCTTTTGCTTTGAGCTCTGCTCTGCTTTCATTAGCCTTGCTTCCCTTTCAAATTAGCTCTCTGTTTCTTCCTCAGTTAGCTGGGCACCACCTGTAAACCTCACCCTCGTCATCGGTTCCTGAAGTACTGGAGCTCCCATCATCTCTCGAGCTCGCTGAGTCAATATCGAGAACCACCACAAACTGTCCTGTTACTCATTTACGCTTACCTGAATCAGTAAGAATGTGCATTTTACCTGCCTTTTAGGTGTCACATGTCGAGTATTGTGTACAGGGAGTCAAGCTTTTGGGGAACTTCCCTAGGTACTTGAGCTGCGCTGGAGGTGTCTGTGCTTGCTTGCTTTTAGATTTCTCAGGTTTGGACCTAAGTGGCCTTCAATGGAGAATCCATAGCGATTCTAGTAATTTGGATAAAACAACTCAACTGATGTTTAGTAGTTTGGTTTGTCTAATCATAAGGGTATTGGTATGTGGTGGACTCTTACAAATTACATACTAGGAGCTTAGTGCTTAATATCTATGTCAAACAGTTCAAGCAAGCATTTCAACAACAACAAGATAGCAATGCATATGTAGTATCGCAATATAGGGCGACTATGCAATATGTTAGAATAGCATTTGCATGATCTCAGTTCTTCACATAATACAGTTTGCAAACAATAATCAATACAACATCATCACATAATAATACAGTTCAATAATGGTTGACTGCAAAAATTTACTTTTTCAAACAATTAGTTCTTTCATCATATTTTATCCTCTAGCAAGAGAAGTCTAGCGTGGAATACATTCCTAAGTGAACTGGATAGTCTGCCACTATCCGCTCCGAGACAACGGTGGTAATCATAGAAACCATGTAGTAATAGCTTAGGAATCACCAGCCCCTCTTGTCCACATACAAGTGATGCCCAGTTTCCTGGGTCCAATGTTTCCCTATGCCTGAATTTCATCCTGTGACACCCAGGGTCAAGCCAGATGCACCTCCCACACTCCTTCCAGATACTGTGGTGTCAAGAAACCTCTTTTGCACAGGGAAAATGTTGAGCTAAAAAACTATGACTGAGGTGTCAATCAGGATCACTACGTCACAAAAATAAGCATCCTGTGAGTTATCTAGGGCTATTCACTGTTTACACTACATTCACCTTAGCTATCGTACTCAGCTATCAAACCAAGGTGACTTCCATGGTAACGCTTCCGAGGCTGCCTTACAACTGATTTAGTTAGGACATATAAAACAGGTAATATGCCAGACACCCTGTCAGTGGCAGGACTCTCATGTTATTTTTTAAGCTTCTCCCTAGTTTACCATACGCCAAATGCTTTTAGACTATGTTTTAGGTTCGGATGTAGTCTCTTACCCTCTGTGATGGCTGCTTCAGGACGGAACTCCACCCGGGGATTAAGCAGAACTTCCAATCTATTGCGGTGTCTGCCCACCTTTCTTGTTGCGGAAACGTGAATCCATCCGGGCGGGATCTCCTTTCTTCGGCTGCAGTCGGGTACGGGGTCCCAATCCTCCTATCTGGCTCGCCAAAATGTTTATCAAGTTAAATCCATATAAAAAAATGGAAGACAAAAGGCATTTGGCAAAAAAGGAACAGTTTGTTTAATTAAACATAGCAGCTGGGAGAACAGTTACAGTTACAAGATCTGAGGACTGACTCAACTTGCAATTGGTATAGGTCCTTCTTTTATCCAAAAACAAGTAATAAAAGTTTCGAGTTTACCATATATGGTGAGGAATGTTGGATGCTGCTTTTAGAGTCATAAATTAATGTTCAAATGGTTACTACAGGTGGGTCTCGACCTCGTGTGGACTCATTGTGGCCAGTGGATACCATGTCCAGATGTCTGAAATGGGGAGCGCATCATCACTACGTATGCTGTGTGTGCTAGATCCTGATTGGCTATGTGTTCCTACCTCATGTGGCATCAAACTTTTTATTGTGTTTTTGGATCATGCATACCCCCTTCAGCCATGTGTGCTTTATTGGGGCTATCTCCCCTGACCATTGTAATATCGCTGCACCTATCTGTGGGATTGATCAAGAGTTTCCTACCCGAAAGTTTGCCTGCCAGCTACGCACCCTCCCACCTGTGACCCATCAATCAGTAATAATGGGCCTAGGTCTCAGGGCTTGCTTGATTACATATTTATGAGTCGAGATTGATGTGGCGATTCTATTAATAAGGCCGAGATTTCTTTTTTATCAATGAATGCATCGATTTCCATATTAACATTCATGAGCATTCAAAGTACTTCTTACAAGAGAACCGGATTTTCCACACACAAGGTGCTAATGGGAAAAGTTATGTGAATTCCTTCTGTTCCAGCAGCCACCCTTGTGAATATCACAGATTACCTGGTGCTCAAGTACTGCAATGGACTATCTGATGTGGTGCGTTCTATCACTCATCAGGTTGACGTCGCTACTCCAGCTGTCTGAGGGTCTCCAGGGCATGACCTGAACCCTTGGGCTTGGATCCATGTGAAGAAACGTGTCTACAAAGCCTGTTTGGAGGAGTGGTCGGCGTTCCTTGTCACCAACTTTGCTGTCAAATGTGCTGCTCTCCTGAACTTGACACACGCCTCTCATACAAAGAGGGCAAGGCATGAAGAGAAAGAAGGCGAGCCAAAATCCACTAATTCCTCGAGTCACGCAGGTTTGAGGTGTATAAAGCATCAGAAGAAGACAAAGATCAGACCGAGGGCCCACAGTTTCCCCTGAGTGAGCATCACTTAGGACAAGAGTATGATCTGAGTTCTATTGTCATTCCAATAACTACTGTAATACCGACCACTGGGTTGAGAATTTGCATCCACCGGAACAGTGAGCACGCATGGATTGCTGAAACTAATCTGCCACAGCAGACCTTGCATGTAACAGAGGCAGTCACAAGGCACGGGAGCCCCACCTCGGACAGCGATACAGCCTCATCAGAGCCGAAGATATCGAGCACTTCCAAGGGTCGAGGTCCAACCGAAGACATTTCGCAAAAGAATAAAGTCCCCCAGAAAAACCTATTGATGACAAAGAAGAGACTGGATACAATTAGGGAGGACGGTGAGTGAGAGGAACCAAAACACGGCAATGTGACTGACGTTGCAGATGAATGGCCGGACTTAATCAGCACTAAATGACCCAAAAGGGAGAGAAAGTTGACTCAGAAGTATTCAGGTACAAACTGTACCTACCTTGCCAAGATCAGATGTGACACACTGATGATTGCTTGACGGATGTTGATGAGCCCTCTTGAGACAAGTCGATACAGCAAAGGGAGCCTGTTCACATTGGCCATTGACGTACGATGAAAGCACTGTCAGAGAGTTCGGGTAACGGTCAGAGGACGATAGTTCTATTAGGCCTTCTGCTAATGCAGAATAAAAATTCCAGTAGTTTTTCGAGATAGGGTAGAGGCAATAGAGTATTATTTAGGGGACTAACATCTGTTGTATGATTTCCTTGATCTGATTTGAGTCTATATGGCGCAGCAATGCTGAAAATGTTGTTTGTAAGCCTGGCAGTTGTAATTTCTGTTTCTATGTTAGGATGACTGATGGATGTCTATTTGCTGGGAGGAGATATCCCTCATGTAACAGTCAGTCCTACTTTAGAGCCCTTAGTTAGGTCTATCCCATCCACAGGTTCCACATGTTCCCTGGCACGGAAATGTGTATAGTTATAATGTGTATAAACAAATGTTAGCTGAATATGTGAGATTTATGGAGGTGGAGGACTGCTTGGTCTTCCCTCTTCTGCAGCTGAGGGAGCAGCCTATTTTTACTTGCCCCTGCCCTGTTCCTTTTCGTATTCTGTGTTCTTGAATCTTTTCTATCATCACAACTCCATTAAACTGATTTATTCCAACTTATTAGCAGATATTCCAATTGTTAGTGGTTAAACTCTGTATTTGGTGGCTACTAAACATGTTTCTCCCTTACACAGGTGGTTTAAACCACTGGATCAGCCTGTCATGTAGTTCTTAGGCCCTGGGCACATACACGTTTACTTTACATACTCATGTTTGAAGTTGACATCTTTTAAATTGAGTCTTTTCACATACATTTGCCTGCGCACCAGCACATGATAATGAACTCAGAATGTATTTGTTTATATATCCATTTCTTGGTAGGCACTTTATCATCTCTGTAGGAGGCTGGCTTAGTATATGGTGCACACTTATGTAAAAGATGCACCCTGCACTAATCCAGACAACCCTCATGGGGACTTTAGTGGTCTTTGATAACCATAGAAAGCTCTCAAAGTGGTAGCTGTAGAGAGCAGCCTTCAGGCTTATCCAGGAGGAGTGTTAAGCAGCTTGTTTTACCAGATCTTAATCATGTAGTGTAGGTTAAACGAAAAAGAACCACACAGTGAATATATAAAAATAGGTATTTATTTAACAATACTAAACTGGCACATTGCTTTATCTCCTAGCCGGAGATTTCAACACAAATACACAAGAATGATTCAATTGCAAAGAAATACAGTGGACCCCAGAGGGAGACCAAACCATATACTATAAAAGTGGAATGCGAACCGGGACCAGAGTCTGGACTAGGACCAATGGACTCAGAAGAGCTGGGGACACAAGGACCCACCCAAGGTAAGTATCCCAGGACCCCACGGAGGGTGTGTGTTAAATGGAAACACAGCCGCATGCTCAATGAAAGTCAATCTGTAAGTCGCGGTTGACGTTTTTAGGAAAACGGACCCTTCCCAGTGGATCCTGAAGAAATCCCAGTGGAAGACAGAATGTTGGAGAATCACCCCTCCCGTGGATACCCCAGGAACCAGGATACCTACACCAGGGAAGCTGGATGCATAGGTGCGAAGTGACGTTGGAAACTGCCGTAGACCGCAATGGAGGACTTCAGGAAAGATGTCACTGGAGAAGACTTGGAAAGTGTCAGGTGGAATCCAAGGGTTGATTCAAGATGAGATGAACCTGCAAGCAGAGGAGACCGAGTCTATGCCACCCGGAGGTGACCAGGAGACACTGAAGAGCAATGCCCACCGATGTCGGATGTTGCAAGGGAGGTGACGGTGTCCTTGTCGCTGCAGCTGTGAGGAACAACCACTCAAACAGAGGGGCCCCTGATTAGGATAAAGGTAGAGACTAACAGGGGAAAGACTACAATAGTTCAAGAAGAAAGGTTCTCTACCTGTTTAATTCTATGCGTGCATAGAATTAAACAGGTAGAGAACCTTTCTTCTTGAACTGCTGCAGCTGTGAGGACCAGGTGATGCTGTGGAAGCCCAGGAGCCGTCCACGAGCTGTCCCATGAAGGATGACGAGAAACAAAGGGCCGGTGTCCGGCGGGAGCACCAACAAGCCTTGGCAGCAGCAGCCACTGTCATGGTAATCAATGAAGGAGCAACATTGGGACTAGCAAGATTCAAGAGACTCACCACAAGCTGGGGAGTCAGGGCAGGCCCGAGCATGCAAGCACAAGAAGACTCTCAAGCGGACCTATGAGCCGGAGGTACAGGAGTCTCAAGAGGACCTCGAGCAGCTCACCAAGATGGAAGGCCCACGGTGCAGAGGATGCAGTGAGGATGTTGTACTTGGCAGGAAGAGATGCTGGGGGCTGGATCTTCTTGTAGCGCGAAGATCTCTGGAGTGCAGAGCCAACAAGCCTTGGCAACGGCAAGGCGATACAGTGCACATGGGTTCAGTCCCAGTGGTTCTGATGAGGGATACCGGCCTCAAACCTGCTGAAAGGACTGGTCAGGCCTCGAGGGAGTTGCAGAACCACCACCTGTGTTGCTGAGAATTTCGAAGTCAATGGGGCATCAGGAGCAGCAGACCAGTCAGGTTCGTTGCAGTGCCTGCAGATGCAGGGAAGTGACTCCTTCACTCCAAGGGAAATTACTTTGGGTGTCCGTGATGCCCACAGGTCTGGAGAGGAAACTGGAAGAAGCACAGGCACATACGATACAGAAAACATGCAGAACAGCGAGACCAGGAGCAGCAGGAATCTTCCTTTTTGCAGTCTTGGTTCCAGGCAAAGTCCAACGAAGTCCAGGTACCCAGATGGTCGAAGATGATGTGGTTTCAGGTTTGAATCTTATCCCACGATGAATCTAAAGAACCACCCACAGGAAAACCCTTAAGTACTCTAGGGAAAGGGTTGGAATGATTATGGGGTCCCTCCTAGAGGAGGGGCTGGACAGAGGGAGGATACTCCCATGTCCTTTGTTCAGTTTCGCACCAGAGCAGGAGCCAAGGGATCCCTGAACTGGCTCAAACTGGAGTATGTAAGGAGGGTGTCAAATGTGCCATTCTAAGCAGTTTGGTGGTGCTGGCAAGTGCCCCCACCCCAGCTCAGTACACTAAGTCCTGTTTGGGAGGTGGTCACACCCCCCTGTGACAGGAAACCTATTGTCCTGCCTTCCCCTGCTCGAGCTTGGCTCAGCAGTAGGAAGGCAGAATCGTGTCTGTGGTCTGCAGCAGCACTAGCTTGCTGTTAGTCTCTGAAAGGTTGGTACCGGGAATACAGCGGGGGGACCCCCCAGTACATGGGATCCTACGTCCAACACTGGAATCGCTGTTGGGGTAGGAGTCCAACATGTTTGATACCAAACATGACCGGTTTCGGTGCAGCCACTTATAGTTAGAAATCTAGTAAATTACTTGATGTCCACTATATGTATAAAATTGATAACCGCACTTACAAAGCCTGGAG
The DNA here is from genome assembly GCA_963921515.1 of Calotriton arnoldi. NCBI lineage: Eukaryota > Metazoa > Chordata > Amphibia > Caudata > Salamandridae > Calotriton > Calotriton arnoldi. Next base: position 161,304 of record CAWUFW010007457.1, on the reverse strand, counting down.
AATTGACTCTGGTGTTTGTAGGAGTGTCCTACGCGTGCAGGGGCACACTCACACCTATAACTGAGCACCCTGCCCTCAGGACTGAAGAGCCTGCCATAGGGGTGACTTATAGGTTTTAAGGGCAGTAACCTCAGATATAAGGAAACTTATATCTGTTGTGAGGGGTGCTAGCACCCACTCAAACAGGCTGCAATGGCAGGCCTGTAGTCACAGTTTAAGTGAACTCCCATGTGTGGCACAGTACATGCTGCAGCCCATGGTAGACCCCTGGTGTACTTATGCCCTGGGTACCTCAGTACCATATTCTAGGGAGTTATAAGGGTACACCAGTAGCCAATTGGGAGAGTACCACAGTACTTACCAATGTCTAATTTTAGGAGAAAGCACAGTGACTGGCGTCCTGATTGGCAGGATCCCAGTCAGACTAGTCAAAAACACAGTAACACCAGGCAAAAAGTCAGGGTAACCATGCTAGAAGGATCCTACCTTCCTACAATATCCTAGAACATTCTGTTCAAGGGCTCTGTACACTAGCAAATTATTGTTGTAGGTATTTGTCTGCTGGCAACAGCTCTGGGTGAATAGAATCAACAAATACGCCGGACAAGAGCTTGGACAAGAGCTCAGGCAAAAAACGTATGCGTATGGTTTAATATATAAAATAGACGCATCCTTTGTTTAGACCGAGGAGCCCTTTTTGACTGATTGTCAACATCTCACCATGCATGAATTTTATCCCAGCTGAATTCCATCCCTATCCTGGAAGGCACGCGGTCCTGATCTACACAGAGACAGACTGCCAGATGCTACACGCACCCAGGTAATGGGGAGATAGGCCACTCAGGATATCTTGGCAGATGCACCCACCTATACTTACTTAGGTTAGGATGTGCTAGGTCGGAGTACCATTATATGTATTCATATAATCCAATGCTAATGTAAAATGATTGAACTGCTCATTCTGTTCAACGTCCTAGTAATGCTGATTACATTATTCTGCTTCATTCTGTTAATCATTGCAGCGCACGTACTTTATACAAGAGTCCAAGTGCCTCATTAAATACATTGAATTGTCAATTTGTGCACTTCTTGTTTATCACTTTAGGCATGCCTGAGTTACTAATGATAGGGTAATATTTGTTTCCACGATTTCCTTGGGGGTATTAGGGTTGTCATCCTCTGAAGTTGTAGATAACATCCGGTGCCCAAACAGGTTATGGGTCCAGATGACACACTGTGACCTAGTCAGGAATTAGGTCAAGATACTCTGATGATATGAGAGGGCTCAGTTGCCATAATTCTGAGGTTTATGTTGCCGAAATGCACTCTTATTGAGAAAGTAGGAACCATACGACAAGCGTGGGTATTTGATGAAATTCATTTCTCCTGTGACTAACGTTAGTTTTGCTAACTAGAGCATGTATGACATAACCTGCAAAGTTAAACATGATGAAAGGGTATTCATCGACAATTGATTGAAAGGATAAGAATAGATGAAGAGAGAGGGGAAGGAAAAACAAATGCAGACCTAATTATAGGGAAAGCTGAAGAGGTTGTAAAGGAACCACCTCCTAGCCTAAACACTGACATCACAAACATAACAAGATGATGGACGGAGTGCTGAAACTTTTCAACTACTCACCCCAGGGGCATGGCCAAGATGGCGACCGGAGCAGACGCTGCCTAAAGAGCTCCGCGGCTGGCCCATGTAATATCCTGAACAATCCTACCCATCTGAGCCCAATTTTCACAACAACGGCTCCTCCCGATGCTGGGGAGGATGGTGGCCGTGAATTACGAGGCTCCCGGAGTGGAATTGCCGTGCTCGGCTGCGATCGGTCACGGCCTGAGCCTGCGCTGCTCCGGCACGAGACAAGTGGAAGGAGCCCTGGAGCTGTTACGGCGGCTACCTGTGTGCTAAGGTGGCTGCCGACCTGTCTTGCTAGATGCTGCGCCGAAGAGGTCTATTGGCGGCTCTCCCCCCGGCCCTGGAGCTCACAAGCCCGGAGTGCAGGGGTGGTGTGGTGAGTGGGCCTGCCTAGTGAGTGGAATTTGGACCGGAGGACGGCCGAGAGCAGAGCTGCTGCAGAGGGAAGCCGTCTCTCTGATCCTCACCGGTAGGTGGATGCTGACTCCCGCCGGAGGACAGGAGTGAGGGGACGACAGGCTCTGCGAGATCAGCGGTGGTGATCTATTGAAGCGGCCCTGCTACAGTACATAGGTGCACGCACAAAGGGAAGCTGGCTTGGGGCCTTCCCTTGACCTCCCTCCCTGAGCGAGTGAAGTGCTGGGAGAGGAGCTGCGAGGCGCTCTCTTTTTCTCCTTCCTACATCGAGCGGAGGAGCAGTCTCTCCCTCCCACTCCCTCTTTCACCTGTGGAGGGCCGCACGGCTGCATTCGGCCATGGAGCGGGACCAGCTGTGTATGCAGTGCAGCGCTTGGACTACATGCGGAGGTGAGGAGCAAGGGCCTCGAGGTGGGGAGAGACGGCTCCCTGGGATGCCTGTGGGGCGGACGGAGGTCGGGCGGACCGGAGGTGGAAGTGGGGAGCAACAGAGGCCATGAACCTGACGCTGGGCCCTCGCCCTGGGAGGAATCTATCCTTGTGAGATGGGCTGACCGGACCCGGGGATGACGAGACGAGACGGATCCATGTCTTGCAGTGAGTGAGGTGCACCGGCCCCCCCTTTCCATTAATGCAACGGAATATGAGGAGGTGCCAGGATTGGGGGCTGTGTGTGAAGCTGGTTTCCCCCCTCCACGCCCCTGGTTTGCTGGGACTTTGCGACACCCATTGGGGATAGCCGCCCCCCCTCCATTTTCTGTGCAGGCGGAATTCTAGGGGGTCCCCTTCTTCCTCCCCTTCTGCTTGACACTTCTCTTGCCCCCCTCTCCCCCTGGTGGAGTGGCAGGCCCTTACCCACATTTGCCTGCGCCCTCTTAAGGTGGCAACACCACAACTGGGGGGGGCAACCAAATGCCCACTGAGATTCACAGATAGCCTGGGTTGTTTTTTGGGGCTGCTTGCTGAGGCACGACTCCCGGTTTTTTCCATAGGTTGCGGAGGGGGGCTGGAGTGTGGCACACCCGCGGCCAGGTGGATTCCTGAATAATAGGCAAGGACCGGCTCCTGAGAGCGGTTCAGCAGACAAAGATGGATCAATACACGGCTCAGGGGGCCCCTCCGAAATTGGATCCTCAGCATATGGCGCCAGTGGGGAGTGACGCAGCGCAGCCGGAGCCTACGGGGGCCCAAATTCTGGCAGCCATTGAAGCCTCAGGCGCAGGCGTCCAGGCGAAAATAGATGCGGTCTCCTTGGATGTCGGACTGCTGAGTGCTGATCTCCATGCGGTCGCGGACCGTTCACCGGCCACTGAACAAACGGTTAGTGAGCTGAAGGAAGAGGTCACCGCACTAAAGGCAACACTGACCGAACTCTTGCAAAAAACGGTGACCTTGGAGTGCCACGAGGAAGATGCGGAAGGGCACTCCCGCAGGTGTAATCTGCTCTTTGTAGGATTTCCTGAGGGGGTTGGGGGAAGGGAAGAAGCCAGAACTATTGTTGGAAAGATGGATCAAAGAGGCTTTACCCATGGCCGAACTCTCCTCTATTTTCATTGTGGAACTGGCACACCGGTCGTTTATCACGCCTCCACCGCTGGGTGCCCAGCTCAGGACCTTAATCGCAATTGAATTTCAGAGATAGAGACTGTATCCTTAAGGTGGCCAGACGTGATGGAGATCCTGCCTTTGGGAATCAAAAAATCCGTATTTTTTCAGATTACACCAATCTGGTTCAGCAGCAGAGAACGTCATTTCTTGGGGTGAAGCAAAAGTTACGGGACATGAATCTACAATATATACTCCTTTACCCTGCAAAGCGTAAAGTTCTCCATGAGGATTGTGCTCACTTCTTCACAACCCCGGAAGCAGCCTGGGATTGGTTGAAGATTTATGGAGACGAGAGGACATTATGCAGAGGCCGAACAGTGGGAAGACCTTCCACTAACCCTCGAGGCGGAGGGAACAGTAGCCGGAAAGGAAAGTCCCAAAAATCTTACAGATCTACACAGAGGGTGGTGGTACACTGAGTTGGGTCCCTGGATCTGGAGCGAGTAGAATCTGGCAGTGAGGGCAGGAAGTTCCCCAGGATAGAACTGGAGACGCAGCATGCCGAGAGGGAGGCCTCCAGAGCGTTGGTGGAGGGGGTGACAGCCACAGGTTTGGACATGGTCACAGGTGATATTGTTGAGGATACTCCACAGCAGGCAGGCATTTGACAGATCTGTAACAGGTGGCAACAGCGGCGAGAGGTCGGACTCAATGAAGAGGTTACAGAGACTACGTCATAGTATGTGTCCTCATCGCTGAACAATGCACTAGCATCGTGGTGCTCGCCTCCCCTATTCTGCAGGTGGAGGAAGTGATTCAGGGTGGCACAGAAGAGGAGCGGGTGGATAGTGCCTCCTCCTTGTCTAATTTCTTCTCAGAGCTTTCTATACTGTTGTTTCCTACTTTGTCCTCTTCTTCTTATTTTTCTTTTCTTCTTATTTCTAAGCCTGGGTTATGCTGCCTCTTGGCTGGTAACAGGTTTGAGGGCATGTGTGAGTGGGGATGATAGTGGCATGTGTGGGAGTGTGTGACGGCTGGGGTTGGGGTGGGCACAGCTGATGGACGCATTGTGGGTCCGTGCGGAGCGCTCTCCACCGACCCGACAGGAGAGACATATTGGATGACTGCTTGTGTGGTGAATGTCGGTAGAACGAAAGGTATGGAATCTTTGAGGAATACATGTGTATTATTGTTTTTGTTATGCATGTTTCGCTCTAGAATGGCTAAAGTTTGCCCGTTAACAATGTTTCAGAGGATGGGGGAGGGGGTTGGGACAGGGGATCATATGGGGATGCACGATTTGTTAACACAGTGTCTACCCGGGGGAGGCTTGTTCTAATTGTTTAGGTTACGGGACACCCTGGCAGCGATGGTGGCGATGAATGGGTTGCACATAAAATGGATTGGGCTGGCAACTACTGGGGAAAATGGGACAGTATAAAATTATAACATGGAATGTGAGGGGGTTAAACTCGTTTTTGAGGCGCTATAGAGTACAAACATACCTGAGGTCACAGGGCACCCAGGTGGCTATGTTACAGGAGACACACCTCCAAGACACTGAGTCACAGAAACTTCACAAAAAATGGAGGGGGTAGCTGTTCGCATCCACTTTCTCTACTTATGCCAGGGGAGTGGCCATATGGATAGCTCCACAGGTTCCGCTTAAGCTACGTAGATACGAGGCGGACGTGGAAGGCTGATATGTGGTAGTGCATGGGGACTTTGATGGTGTAGAGGTATGCCTGGTGAATGTTTATGCCCTAAATACGGATGATGGTGAAATTTTTAATACTATGGAGAATCTCCTCCTCCCATACATTGGGATACCATTAATCTGGGCTGGTGATTTTAATTGTGGGCTGGATGGGGCACTGGATAGGTGCCCACCGAAACATCACACCAAACCAAACATGACAACTGACCTGACAGAAGTGATGGATAGGCTTCAATGCGTAGATGTCTGCCTCGAAACACATCTAGAGGAACGGACTTACACCTGCTACACGCCAGCCCATGTGGTATATAGCAGACTTGATCATTTCTTGCTTTCCCGTGAGCTGTTTTGGTTTATTGGGGAGAACAGAGGTGTTGGACCGATTTTTGGTGGACTGGAATGGGGGCCCGAGAGGTGCAGGCCGAGAATCCCGTTGTGGAGATTGCAGCCAGCCACACTATGCGATGCGGTATTTAGAGAGGAACTCAGAGAGTTTGTAGTAGGTTATCTTGCAACAAACTGGTCGACCTCCGAGACTAGGAGTACAGAATGGGACGCATTGAAGGTGGTTACCAGGGGTGATTGTCTGTCTAGAGTGGGTGGCACCAGGAAGCGACTGGAGCTGGAGCTATCAGAAGCTGAGGTTGGACTGACTACGCTCCAGCAGGAGAATCGTGAGACAGGGCGGCACCGGGATTCACTCCTGCAGGCACAGCGCTGAGTTGAGGAGGTCTGGGATAGATTGGATTACCTAGTCCGTAGGGGATATCGGCAAGAGAGCACTCATACCCTCCTTAGGAGTGGCAGGAAATGATGTGAAGGTTAGAAACCCTAGTTTTTCCTAGGATCTATCATATTAACGAGGTAGACTTCCCTCAGGAGCAATATTTGAGAAAGGGTAAACACACTTTTAATAGATACTTTGCAATATTTTTGGAGCACTCATACCCTCCTTAGGAGTGGCAGGAAATGATGTGAAGGTTAGAAAGCTAATCACCTTAGTTGATCGCCTCACCACTAACACTACAGGTACTTTGAGTGTGATAAATAAGCAATTGCTTGCAATGAGAACTATGATGAGGCAAAACTGCCTTGTGCTGGATTTGCTCCTCACGAAGAAAGGCGGTTTGCAAGGTCATTCATGCGCAGGAATGCTGTGAATAAGTGCCACGCTTAGGTAAACAGCTTGACAGCTGTATTATTAACATTATAAATATAACACATGGGTTTATTGAGCTAGAGGAGTCAGGTGCCTGGGAAGGGAAACAGCGTTTACAACGCTGCTCTTACCACGCAGGTAGGTAACAACGCGGTCGTTGTCAAGATGGGAATACACTGAGGGCAGAGTCGAGCATGGGACTGCAGTGGTTCCAGCCTGGAGTCTAAGTCCGCCGGCATCTCCATTAGAGTTGTCAGACAGATGTCCAACTCGCATTCTCCTCCGCAAAACAGGCATCGGAAAACAGGTACGATGCAGTCTTCAAAGACTGGTCTGAATGATAGGAACCAAGAAGCACTTAGTTCCCGGAGGGGAGGTGCACCCAGATGTTGTACCATGCGCTCACGGTAATATCTCGCCAGGAGAGCTTTTACAATCTCGCTGGCGGTTGGTCCTTCCATTGCGTAGCAGGTAAACGACAATCAGGATTCCAGCTATTGCAAGCAGGATCAGAGGTAGACCCTCGAAAATGCTTCCAAATACAGAGTGTATAAAGTTAGGAATAACTCCGAGGACTGTCTGGAAGGTGCTAAGGAATCCTGACCCTATGGTCTTAAATAGGTGTACAATACCACTCGCATCTGACATATTTAATATACGACCCACCATTTCTACGAAATGTAGGGGGCAGTTAGTACATATAAGCGCCTGTATCTCTGTCGAGGTCCTTGCGATTTGAAGTTCAAAGGTTTCTCGAGCGGAGGTTAAGGGTACGGTCTGCTGCAAAAGCATGGCTTTTATTCTGCTCAAAGCATCAAACTGTATAAAAGAAACATTCAGTGAAGGCAATAGCGGCGCCTCCCTGACTGTATTTGTCGGAGGAAACAATACTTGCATACAGCAAGTAACCCTGGTGTTCACGGTGACCAGATTGGCGATGCCCGGAAGCATCCCACAGCAACCTTGATCGTTCAGCATCAAGTAACTCCCATTCAAAAGTAACTCAAACGCTGTCGTGATCACGTCAGCTGGAGTCCCTTTCATGTGGTAAGACAGATTTGCCATTGAACCATTACAGGCTCCGTGCAAAACGATAGCTTGGCACATGAGAGAACCGCTTAAAGCGTTCTTGCAGTTTGTACCACTAAGAAACACTTCTCGATCCCCACTCCGGCATCAAAATCTATATGGTAAATCCCAGGATTTCCTAATGTATTCTTAACCCAATTTTTCATATCTGCTTGCCTGCCTTTGCTCAAGGCAATAGTGAAACTGAAAGGTCGTGACCGGGAGAGTGATTTGGCCATGAATTAGCCATTCTGTTGATGGTAATTCCACCACTGTGAATGGTAGCCTATCCAGTTTTTCAATTTGCAGCATTGTATATTTAGCTCCCCTTTGTGCCATTTCTATCTGTGTATCAGTTAGATTGTATTCTGAAAACAGAGACGTACTGTTTATAAAACGCCAAGGCACAAAGCCTGAACGTAAAGATTTCAGCGTCCAGCTCAATAACATAATAGAACGTAACTGAGATTGGCCGTGTTGTAACATGGCTAAATCCTGTTCGAGTATGACAATAGCAGAAGATACAATGTTGCCCAATGAATATATTCTGGAGGTCAAAGTTGTTAACCCATTATCTACCACAGCTAAAGCTTTTCTAAGTTTATACGGTCTATGGCCCACATGCATCAAGCTAATTTGCGCCCGGAAAAATTGCGAATCGGTAAAAAAAGCCTTTACCGATCGCAAATTAGCTAGTTCAGATGCATTAAGCGAAACCGCAAGAAATAGTAGTACTCGCAATTTTAGCGCTTCATAAAATACAGAATCGGTAATACCGAATCTGTATTTTAGGAAGCGCAATTAAGAAATCGCAAAATGCGATGCATCAAGTTTTGCTAATACAGAACCAGCCTAAATTCTGCAATTTGCATTCCTTAAACTAGAAGACATCACATCAGGTGGTAAAAATCACACATAATCAAAAACAGGTGTAAATCATCAGCAAACTACTTAAACAGTCCCAGAATGCATCCCACAGACCCACCATGGCAGCGCTCTACGTTGTGGTGAGGAGGATGAGGCTGAGAGCAGCAGCACAGAGGAGAAGGAGGATCCAGGAGAGAATCTTTAGAGTGCGCGTCACATTGCTAGGGCAGACGGAGGAGGAGATCTATGATAAATATAGGCTGAATGCTGCAGCTATCTTGGCTCTAATTGCTGAGTTAGACCCTATACTGCACCGGCAGACCCGCAGGACACATGCCATACCCACCCATGTGCAGGTCCTGTGTTCCCTGCATCTCCTAGATTCAGGGTCCCTTCCAGGGAGTAATTGCAGCAGCTGGCGGGGTCTCCCAAAGTGCCATATCCCGTTTTTTAACAGTTTCCTAAATGCCATGTTGCAGAGGATACACAACCACATCAGGTTCCCCACCACACCACAGGATTTGATGCAAACCAAATTAGATTTCTATCAGGTTGCACAGTTCCCGCATTTGATTGGTTGTATCGATGGGACGCATGTACCCATATGTCCCCTGCAGTGAATGAGTATATCTACCGCAACCGGAAATCTTACCACTCACTGAACATACAGGTAACATGCAACTCAAAAACACTAATCACTGACATTGTGGCAAGTTACTCCTGGCAGTGCCCATGACGCATACATCTTCCGGCACAGTGGAATACACAGACGTCTACTTGCGGGGAGTTCGGAGAAGGATATCTACTGGGTAAATCAATGTAATACTGTAATTTAAAAATGTACACCATGGTGACACATTGCAGTGACTAATGTATGTTGGTGTCTCACATCCTGTAGGTGATAGCGCATACCCTGTGAGGTCTTACATCCTCACCCCATACCTGAATCCTGCCACTCAAAGGGAGCGACGTTACAATCGTGCGCACATTGCGTACGCGCAATGTTATTGAAAGGACATTTGGGGTACTCAAATCACGATTCCGCATCATACACAAGAGCGGTGGGGCATTACAGTACAGTCCTGAGAAATGCTGTAAGATTGTGGCAACGTGCGCTATGTTGCACAACATAGCCACCAATAGAAGCATCCCCTTGGTGGACTCTGACAGCGAGCCAGAACAGGACATACAGCCGATACAACCACCCCATGCAGCAGGCGGACCACATGCAGCAGAGGGCAGACGTAGAAGAGCAGAAATCACGCAACATTACTTCTAAGGTGAGTAAGCACATGAAAACACAGAATTTGGTTAAAGGTTTAATGTGACAGTTGTGTGTATGTGTTAATGCACACATACCATGTACAGGCAATTACATTTCATTGCCTTGGGACTGCAACTGCAGTGTGTATAGGTAACACATATCTGGTTACATCACCAGATTGTTTGTATGTCCAAATGTCTAACGCTTCTCTGTGACGCCCCTCCTGTGGCCCTTGTAGTAGGCCCAGCTGCATCTGACATGGTGTCTTCTGTGACTGCCTGACTCCTGCTACTGCGCTCCTGCTATGTGCCACAGACACCAGTAGGCTGCTAAGGCTGGAGGCCTCCTCACTCTCCCCCCCTCCATGCATGAGGTTCCCACTGGCTGCTGCTGTCTGCAGCCCTTCCACAGCAGTGGTGACCTGGATTAGGCCCCTGGCCACATCCCGACAGCAGTGGGTCATCTCGACCTGCAGGGCGACTGCACGCCTGTATAGCTGAGCTGTCGTAGAACTCAGCCTGTTGATGGCCCTGGTGTATCCGCGCATGCGCCCCATAGAATGTTGTTGCCTCCTGGTATTGGAGATATGCTCAGCCTGCATGACACTGCACATCTGTTCAATGGCTGTTGCAACACGGTCAAGTTTGTCACCGTGTGCCCTGAACCCCTCAACGAGTGCAGTCGTCTGCTCCTTCATGCAGTCACGAATCCCACCCATGTGTGTGGCCATTGTTCCCAATTGCTCCTGCATGAGTCGCATGTTCTTCTGTTGCAGGCGCTGGACCCTCAACATCTTGGTCTCAAGCACACTGCAGGCAGCTTCACCATCGTCCACAGCAGACCTCAGAAATGGACTTGGCCTTCGCCTGCGGAACGGACTGTGACGTGGTGGTATTGTTACCTCTGGTGGTCGGGGTGGGGGTGTATGGGCAGTGCCCTGTGGGTCTGCTCCTGTTTGTGTGTCCTCCTCACTATCCAAATCGGGCAGTGGTAGTACTCTTCTCCTGCGTTGAGTGGGAACAGGTAGGGGCGAGGATGCCGGCATCTCTTGTCCCTCATCTTGCTGGTCTGTATGTCCCTGTGAATCGTGGATGTCTGCCACGTCACTCTCCTGTGATGCATCTGTGAGGAAACAGTGCAAGATCATTTTGTTTTGTAAAATGTAATATATCTATTTTTTGCACATGTTTGTGACATTGCGCTCACAGAGGTGTAATAAATTAACTTCTGTGATGTAGGAAGTCTACTGGTGTCACTGCCTTGCTGTACTCTGTTGCATTTGAACTGTGCTACTCCCTCCATGCTTTGCCATTACATATGTTTGCATACAACTCCACAATGCATTAGGGGTTGAAAGTAAGAGGTGGACTGGACTCATGCCTGCTACACTACGCAGGGTATGCATTTGTTGCACTTTGGCTTACAATTATTTTGCAATATGTTTGGATGTGCTCTTACCTTGGGAGGTCCCCGCATGTCCTGAGGTGTCAATCTGCGTGACCCCGACAACTGCCTCGGGCTGCAGAGTGGATTCCACCAAGTCGTTGATTGGGGTGTTTTGCAGGCTGAGTGGATGTTCCCCTCCTGTTTTCTCTTGCAGATGCCAGCCTTTCAGCCACTTCTCTTTTGCCCGGCTGCGAAGGTCATACCATCGCTTCTGTAAGTTGCTGATGTCACAGTGTGTGACCCCCACAGAATTGACCCGGGCTTGTATCCCAAGCCAGATCTTCCGCTTGACTGACTCTGCAACATGCAGGGATTGTTTCCCAAACAGCTGGTCATTTTTTGGACGACTTCCTCAGTGAGTATTTCCAGTTCCTCTCACTGAATTTGATCTTCCTCTTCCTGCCTTCTCCTTTTTGCTTTTTGTTTCCTGGGCCCATTGTAATTGTTGGTCTCAGATTCTGCTAGAAAATGTGTTTTCCAGGCTGTGCACCAACAGTCTTCCTCCTCCTCAGTCTCTAACTCTGCACAGGTGTGTGGTATCTGGGATTCACTTCCTGGTATGATGTCATCTCCATGAGACGATTAGCGCTATCGCAAATACCGATTCGGTATTTGCGACTCCGCAGATACCGAATCGGTATTTGCGAATTCGCAAATACGGAATCGGTAAATAGTAATCAGTAAATATTTTAGCGATTTTTAAGAAATCGCAAATATTTACCGAATTATTTGGTGCATTCCGTTTAGCTTAATCTGAAATAGCGAATCCTTAATTTTCGCTATTTTAGAGTCGCAATTTTTTCTTTGATGCATGTGGGCCTAATTCCCGTATTCTCTCTGCGGCTTCCTGCTGGGAAATCTTCCAGATTTCATTATAGGCAGCATAAATGCCTGCATATATGAAACGTTTTTGACGTTGTTTCCTGGGTCCTTGTCAAAAGTCCCTAAGATCCATGTCATGTGAAAGTAAAGATAAGTGTTGTTTCACTTCTACAAGTGTTGAGGTTTCTAGCCAATCTAGGCACAACTTCCCAACACTATAGGATGTCACTACCCCTGGATGTTCTCTCTGTACATAACGTGGGTCTGGCCTATGGATACTGAGTCCCTCGGTGATGTGCAGGAACCGTTTATGACATGTGTTTGTGTCTAAGGGCCAAACCACCCACTCCTTCCAATTTGTGTCTGATCTATTGTACTTTAGTATGTCATCCACTGTTGCCCCTTCTTTTGTAGTTGAATTCTGCCACCCCTGTATTGGTGTTGGAACAGTTCGAGCGTCCGCCTAGCGCTGAGGCCATACCCATAGGAATCTCGAGCAGGAATCCACTGCAACCATGATATATTTGTAAGCCCCGTCCATTTGTAAGGGGCTGCAGTGGTCCAAGTACACACATGCGAGAGGTTTGTCTGATTTTAATAATGGCGTCTGTGCCGGGCGTGCAACGGTGGAGCCTTTCATCTGCTGGCAGATGTCGCCATTTCAAGACATAGTCTTTAGTTTGCTTAGTTAACCCTGGCCACCAATAGCGCTGTTTCAGTAAATAAATAGTCGCTGTAACGCCTGTATGCGCAGAGCCCAAACCCTCATGTGCAGCTAGTATTAAACCTTGCCTACGATCCATATTTGGTATTACTCTATCCCCCACTCCAGGAATTTGAGCATATGGAATGTTTTGTGCATCTAACTTGTAGTAGTATTTGAGCGGAAATTTTTTAGGTACTGCTGTGCTGCCTTTGCGTGAAGCGATTACAGCTACCATAATATCTCCGTCTATTCTCATTTTTGAACGAGTGAGTGCAGCTACGGAAGCCGTGCGAACAGCCCCCTTTGCGGCTTCATCAGCCAATGAATTTCCTGCAACGTGAACGCCATCACGTTGATGACTCAGTGTGTGAATCACGTAAGCCCTCGGTAGCTTGGTTTTCAACTCTGCTACCTGTTCCCATAGCATTTTATACTTAATTGTGCCACCTTTTGCATCTTTTAACCCGTTTTGTTCCCAATGCTGTAAGTACTCATTGTATGACTGTACACAGTAAAAGGAATCACACACGATTAGTGTGGGGAATTCGTGATCCGTATTTACAAGTGCCAGTATCAGTGCTTTTAATTCTGCCAACTGTGCAGTGCAGTTTCCTAGAGATGGCGTTTTTGTGCAACTAGGATGGAACTTGCCATCACGCATGCGACCTTTAACGATAGCACACGCCGAAAAATATTGCTGCTTTCTTCCTATGGCCGGTTGAGCAGATCTGTCAGTATAAATAATATATTCATACTGATCTAGAGGCAAGATTTCATTTGGGAGAGGATATTCTTGTTCGTTTTGCAGGAATGCTTGTGTTTTTAAACTTGGATCAAATCTGTATTCAACGTCTGTTGCAGTAAGAGAATTAGCCATTGTATCCATCTTGGATGGGATGCTGGCCTTTGTAACAGCTTCTAAAGCCGGTACCGGAATTACGACAATAATGTGTTTCCTTATTGCTCTTTCTCTTGCTACGGCAGTCTGAACAGCTGTCAGTATTTTTTCTGTTGAAGTGATAGGCATTTCTGCATTTGTGTACAGGTGTAATTTGTAAGCGATTGGTACTGTTTCTCCTTCATTGAAGGTCAAGTAAGTGAACCCGCATTAACCCACAATTATACGGATCACCAAGTGGCGTACGTTTACGCGTGTTTGTAAGTGTTTGGAAGCAATCATGTCTTCCTGTTGTGAACGAAGAATATTAGTATGTTCTTGTGTCCAATGTCTGGCTGAAAAGTCAGGTTTTATTAAGATATAGAAAGGTTTTACCCTTTGTGCGTAATCTAAAATGTATGTTCTGCCAAAATTTAGGAATCCTAGTATTGACTGTAAATTTTTTAATGATTTTGGAGGCTGGAGCAGCGCACACTTTTCTAAAAGTTAGCTGCCAGACTTTTGCCTTCACTTGACAGCTCATATCCCAAAAGAGGACATTGAGGTAGGCTATTTTTATTTTTTAAAGTTAAATTTGTAGCCCTCAGTGGCAAATCCCATAATAATGGTGCTTACCCTGGTCAAGTGCCTCTCTAAGTCGTCGTCTGTCAGATAAATATCATCCACACAGGACAACGCTTCTTTATCAAATTTTTGAAGTAACTCTGTTACTCTTGCTGAAAATACCCCAGGGCTATTCTTATACCCTTGGGCTAGTCGACAAAATTGTCACTGGGACCCTAACGCACTGAATGCAGTCAGATACCTGCTTTCAGGCGCTATATTTTGGCAGAAAAATCCATTTGAGATATCAAGTGTTGTTTTGTATTTTTTGCGCACAATGTTATTCATTAATGCGGCACTTTGTGCATTTTGGACAGCAAATGTCTTTGTGCATGAGTTTAAATGTCTGTAATCTAAAACTAGACGATATGTATTGTCGGGTTTAGAGACGGGAAACAAAGGATTGTTCATTTGAGAGGTACATTTTTCAATGACCCCCTGGTATTCAAGTTGATCTAAGATCTCCCTGACCTATTTTTTAGCTTCTTGCTTTATTGGATATTGCCTCTGAGCAATAGGTGAAACCTTTAACGGGATCACACGGTAGGTTGAGTTCTCATCCCACCCAGCATGATTTTTGTACAATGCTGGAGCTTGGGCTACTGCCCACTCCTGTGCATATGTATGTTTAAGGTGAACGGGAACATGATCGGAAAATGCAGGACAAAATTATACTTTCTCCCCCTGGGCACTCAATTGCGAATGCAGGCGGCCAATCTTGTTCTGCTAACAGGATGTCATAACCAGATGATAAGTTCTTCCAAAAAGGACCTTTTACTTTCCTGGGCCTGTCCCCCTCCATCCGGAGTGTTATTTCATATAACTTTTGTGGGACGCTCACCCTGGTGTCTGGTGTTTCCACCGTGATGTAATCATTCAAGTCCGCTGTCACCAGAAATTCCTTCAGGTTCTAGCGAGCTATTTGTTACTTCTGCCGCACTGTCTAGCATCGTCAGAGCCCATTCCCTGTTCAGAAGTTGTGTCCTCAGAATTCTGGGCATGTCTGATTTTCAGACCAGCAACTTTCTTTTTCTTAAATTGAGGTTTTGAATTTTGCTTATCTTCTTTTTTAGAAGTAAAGTCTTGAGCGCGTTGCTTGTCTCTGGACTGTGTGTGCTCCTCTCTGTGTTCTGACTGTCCTTCTCTTTCGGAGCTTTTCTTCGAGCCCTGAAAGGAACGAGAGGAACGTGTATCAGTATCCTGATACCTGTCAGGTTTCCTAATATTGTCCTCATTCCTAAGGTTGTACCTCTTTTCAGAGGGCTCCTGTTGAGGAGACCTACCTCAGGACTGAGATCTCTTGTCTTTAGAGTTTTGTTTTTTATTATCCCACTTCTTTTTAGAAGAAGTAGGTGTCTGCTTAGAAGTGCCCTTTGCGGGACTGCCCATTAGTTGAGGTTTTAAAGCTTTTCCCCCCAAACTATCCCTGCCTAATTCTGCATACGCAGTTTCAATTATTTTGGGTAGTTCATTCACCTGTTCTAGTGGAGAGAACTCCCGTAGGCGTTGGCGGATTGACACTGATGCTGCTTCCCCTTTAATGTTAGCTAGTATTATGGCTGATACCTGGTCGTAGTTATTTAATAACTTCATCCCTAAGTTTAGGGCAGGCTCTGCTCCGTACTCATTTTGTATTTGTCTTAATACATCTGGTATTACTTCTAATGAAGGAATACCATGAGTTCTGGTATATATGGCAGCAAAGACTGTACCCCAAGAGGTACAATCCTCTAACTGTGGTGTAATCCCCATGGGCAAGCAGATTGTTAACATTCTGTGTTTTTCAAATGGTGTTGTATTTGGGAATACTGCTTCTAACTGGGTTATTTTCTGAGCTACCCAGAAAGGAATTTGTTCACGTTTTGTGGGCAATTTACCCATTACCGTGTGTAATGTTTGTGGAGTAATTTTAGTAGCTGTGCTCTGTGTAGGAGCTGCATTTGGTGTAATTACTGTAGGTTGGACCGCTAGTGTCCTCAAGACGAAGTGTGTCATGTTTTTGTAAAGTTTTATCAACTCTTTGTGTTGAACAAGCAGTTCATCACGTGGCATTGTGTCAATGTCAGGATGTGGTGCATAGGTCGCTAATATCGGCCATGTTGCTCCTGGTCTTCCTAAAGAACCAAGCCTTGTTCTTTTTCTTGAGTGCGGTAGGGCGCCATTAAACCAGAAAATATGTTCCTGGTAGGTAAGCGGAATTTCAATCTCCTCAAACGGATTGTAGACCGCTGGAGTCTCTTTATGTAAATAATAATGAAAAGTTTCTGTTACAGCATTCACTGCTGGGAATGTAACCCAGGAATAGAATACCTCTGTTTGGAAATCTTTGTGTGCCTCTATCACGAATATTACTACACCTCCTCTCGGTGGTAACCCATTTTTTGTCAAAATTCTTTTTATTTGGCAGCATCATAGACATATACAATAAAATAGAAGCAGTGGAGGCTGCACGACACCGGGGCAAAATAAACAGCTAATTACAGTCCAGTTTCACATGTTGCAGGGTCATTACATTCCCCCCGTATGCAGAATAGAAGATGCTCGATTTCGAACAACAAGGCGTAAGGTAGTAACCTACGTAGAGAACAAACAATCATAAACAAGGAGAAAAAAAAACCCCTCCCTTCTCCCACCCTCCCTCTGCCCCTGTCCCGGTGGTGGTGCTACCGCTTGCTAAGGAAGTGAATAACGCAGGTGTAACTGTAAAGGAGGACCCTGTAAGGGAGGCCCAGCCTTTCAGTGGGGCCTAAGTGTTGCCACAAACGCTCCGCGGAGAGGTTAAAATTAAAAGAGATGCATTGCCCTGAGAGAGGGTGGACACACCGCTGAAGGCAAGCCTCGGGATAGATAAGTTACCAGTGGACCCCATTTAAATTCAAAGTTCTTGTATTCATCCCGGAAGATGTCTGCGAGGCGTTCCATAGAAAGAATTCTCCACAGGCGGGAGTGCCACAATGATAGCGCGGGTGCCTCCTTCTTTTTCCATGAGGCCGCAATTGTAAGTTTAGCCGCCCCCAGACATGCCCACATAATTGCCTTGTCTGCTTTCGTTTGGTGTTCCAGATCCGGATCTCTGATGCCCAATAACGCCCCCTCTATAGTCGTCGGGATAGGGTATCCCAGCATCTCCTTAATATGTGAAAGTATTTCCTACCAGAACGGCCTAATGCCAGGGCAGTCCCACCAGATGTGGCGAAAGTCCCCTTGTAGACCACAACCCCGCCAGCAAAGATCTGATTTATCGGGGAAAATACGCTTGAGTTTAGTGGGGTAAAGATACCAGTCTAGTAGCATTTTATAGTGGGCCTCCCTCAGTGCTATCGAATGGTTGTGCCTAGAAATATCTCCCCAGATATGTTTCCATTCCTCCCCTGTGATGTCTCTTCCCAGCACCTGGTCCCAAAAGCCCATATAGCGTGGCCTAGGAGCGTGCAATGTGGTCAATAACAAGGCTTATAGTGAGGAGATAGCCCCTTTCATGGAACCAGCTTTTAGCACCAGTCTCTCCAAAGCCGTGAGTTCTCTAGTAGCAGCCTCTCGTATGTGCGGTAGTGTAGCCCAGTGTTTAAGCTGGAGGTAGTGGTAGTGTTCACTATGTGCGATCTGAAACTCTCTCTTACAGCTCTCAAATGTCAAGACATCGAAGTTGTGAAATAGGTCTGATAGCTTTAAACAGCCTCCCTCTCTCCAGCAATCAAAGGGTCCCTCGCGTAAAGCCGGCGGGAAAGCCGGGTTGAAGTGAATTGGGGTATGTGGGGAGGGGAAAGTGGTCCAACCCTCCTTCTTCATGACCTGGTCCAAGACTATGAGGGTGGTTCGTGTGGGGGTGCTGAGGTACGCGTTCGCTGGTCTGTCTTTCTTTGGTTTCCAAGGGACATCTCAGATGGACCGTCCCACAATCGCCCTGTCCATGTGGAGCTAGTGTTTTTCTGATTCTCTAGCCGTCCATTCCATCACCACCCGCAATTGAGCCGCTTGATAATATAATGTGAAATCCGGTAGTTCCCTCCCCTCCTTTTTAGGTTTACGCAACACATGAAAGGGAAGGTGAGCCCTCCCCCTTGCCAAATGAAGCTTGTGACGAGAGAGCGTAAGCGGGACATCAGGTCCCGAGGAAGCTCAATAGGAAGAGCCTGAAAGAGATATAGAAGTTTTGGCAAAACCGTCATTTTGACTGCGTTGATTCGCCTGAGCCAGGAGATGTAGAGAGGTTTCCACCTCCTAAAATCCTGCTGGAGCTGTGATACTAGCAGGGGGTAATTAGCTTTATACAAATCTCCAATTCTGGGGGTGAGGTGCACCCCTACATAGAGGAGGGAGTGGTGAGCCCATTGGAGGGACGTTTGACCCTTTAGCCTCGTTGCCTCGGTGTCGGAGAGGGTGAGGTTAAGTATGGAGGATTTGGAGAGGTTAACTTTAAAACCCTCCACCAGTTCGAAGTGCCTCAGTTCCTCCTGAACCGCCTGGAGGGAGGTGGCTGGTTCCCGGAGTGTGAGCAAAATGTCATCCGCAAAGAGAGACGCTTTGTGGTATGTGCCCCCAAAGCGGCTACCCCGGATTTCCTCGTTAGCTCGGAATTTCACTGCCAGGGGTTCGATACTAAGGGCGAATAGCAGGGGGGAGAGCGGGCAGCCCTGCGGTGTACCTCTGCTAAGGGTGAAGGGGAGGGATGTGTGTCCGTTGACCAATACTCGCGATTGTGGAAGATGATAGTTGGCCTTGACCTTGTTCAGAAATTTGTCCCCGAAGCCCAATTTGTGCATGGTGAGAAAAAGGAATGACCAATCCACCCTGTCGAAGGCTTTTTCGGCGTCAAGACCTACTAGGATGGCCGGTATCTGAAATTTAGAGACTTTCAGAATGAGGTGAATAGTGCGCCGTATATTGTCATGCATTTGCCGCCCCTTTATGAAGCCTGATTGATCAGGGTGGATTAGTTCGGGCATCAAATCATCCAGCCTGGCAGCTAAAATCGCAGAGTAAAGCTTTGCTTTGAGGTTAAGGATCGCTATGGGCTTATAAGAGGCGCAGTTCTGGGGGTTCTTCCCGGGTTTGGGAATTACAGATATCACCGCTTCAGCCATGGATGTTGAGAACCTGGCGTCCGTCGCAATCACATTGAACAGCTCGGTAAGGTGTGGAATTAATTCAGACGCAAAGCATTTATAAAAATGTGCTGTTAGACCGTCTGGGCCTGGGGCTTTGTGGGATTTAATTTTAGAGATGGCTTGCCCAACCTCCTCTGCAGTATTGGGAGCCTCTAGAGGCCCTACGTGCTGCGGGAGAAAGATGTGGGAGGTCCACCGAATCTAGGTATCACTGCTGCAAGGCTGTGTCTGGTGGGTTCCCCGAGTATAGATCCCCATAAAATTTGCCAAAAGATTCGCTTTGATGGCATCGGAATGGGTAAGGTGGCCATCCCCATCTAGAATGCCCCCAATGAATTCACGTTCCCTCTTTTCTCTGAGCTGTCGTGCTAAGTGGGTCCCTACTTTGTCCCCCTGAGCATAGGAGTATTGTCGCAATTTCAACAAGGTAAACTCGGCTCTATTATTGTAGATGGCGTGCAATTTGCCCCGTAGTGTGGTGAGCTTGCGCTGCAGCGCTCGTGTGGGAGTGTCCTTGTGCGCTCTTTCTACTGCTTCCATTTACCCTTCCAGCACTATGCGCTCCCTTGCTCTCTGTTTTTCAGGACTGCGTTGAGCTGGATACATTTGCCCCTAAGTACCGCTTTAAAAGCGTCCCAATTATTCTGTGGGGTACTTGCCTGTGGCGTGTTGAGTGCAAAGAACTCAATGATAGCGGCTCTCAGATCATCACGTAGGGCCTTGTCTCTGGTGAGCGAGACTGGGAAGTACCATCGCGCTGTGCCGGGCTTAGACCCATCCCACGCTAGACTAATGGAGATGAGGCTATGGTCTGATACCGAGAGGGGCAGAATTTGAGCTGCCTGTAAGGGGCCCAATAGGGTCTGACTAATAAAGATATAATCTATTCTAGAGTATGACTGGTGGACATGAGAGAAATAAGTGAAGTCCTTGGTAGTAGGGTGCAATGTCCGCCACGCATCGCAAAGGCCCAGCGTGGTCAATTTCTGTTTAACCCCTTTGGAAAAGTTGTTGGGGGAAGCCCTGTGAGAGCGTGAACTGTCTAGGGACTCGTGCCACGTCAGATTGAAGTCCCCCAGGAGTATCACCGGCCCCTCAGCAAAGCCACTAATCAGATCTAGTGTATTGGAGAGAAAAATCGCCTGACCCACGTTTGGTGCATAGAGGGAGATGAATGTACAAAGGGTGCCCCTAAGTCTCCCCTTCACTATTAAGACTCTGCCCTTCCGATCCGTCTTGAAGGCCTCATGCTGAAATTTGGCTGTAGTGCGAAAAAGCAGGGCCACTCCGTTGTGCTTGGTGTTAGCCGAGGACCGATAAATTATCGGGTATGTTTTGTGGCGCAGTCGAGATTCTTCAGCCTTCTTAAGATGCGTTTCTTGTAGCGCCACCACTTCAAACTGGCGATCGTTAAGATATTTCCAGATTTTTTGGCGCTTTTGGGGTGAGTTCAGGCCTTTAACATTTCACGATGCTATGGAAATAATTTAGAATGATCGACCAAACTCCCTCCGCTCATTGAACCCTCCTCATGGTAAGCTCTACTGACTGCGTGACTCACTCGTCTTAAGGGGCGCTGTCTACCCTACACCACCACCAGGAACCCCCCCACCAAAAAAAGAAAAAACCAAAACCCAAAACTCCCCAAGAACTACTAGCCGAGGATCCAACGGGCTCTCAGCTCTGAACTTTGCAAAGAAGGATGAAGACATTCCGGGCGGAACGGATAAGGCCCAGTTTGCCCATGCATCGGGTACACAGAGGACAAGTTGCGGACTAGAAGAATCTCGGGATGTCAAGAGTGTCCCAGCAGTTTCTGATATAAGTATTCAAGGTGTCTGCTTGGTCCCAGCCCTGATAAGTCCAACGTCCTAGCAATAAGATGCGACTGGAGCTCAACATGGGGATCGCCATGGACAGTGCGTACCACATCTGGGAACTTTACTTGGGTGATCGTCTGTTGGCGGGGACAGTGTGCCAAGGTCAGGGCTCCCTCCTGGGCAACCCCGGGTCTTTGGAAGGGCCACGGTCGGATTAATCTGCCGGAGCGGGAAGACCCAGGATACGCAGACCCTCCTTCAGGTCGGAGATATGGGGCCATATGTAGGTAATTTCTATTTACCGATTCCTAAATACTGAATTTTACCGATTCGGTATTTAAGAATCGGTAAATAGAATGTAGGTAAACATTCGGTAAATTTTACCGATTCGGTAATATTCGTTATTACCTATTCGGTATTTACCGAATCGGTAATAGTGAATACCTTCCCATTCATTCCTATGGGCCTGGAGGCCCATAGGAATGAATGGGAAGCCATTCACTATTACCGATTCGGTAAATACCGAATCGGTAATAGGGGGAGCATATTCAAGGGTGGCAGGGTGTCAAATTGACACCCTGTTGCACTCCTGAATCGTGCATGTGTGCACATGTGGCGCACATACATGCCCTAAGGGCATGTATGTCTGTCACATGGCACTTTTAAAAAAGCACAAAATTGCTTTTTAAAGGTATTCAGTATTTACCACCAACTTGTAGTTGGTGGTAAATAACGAATCCTTAAACCAAAAATGCACTCACTTGAGTGCTCTCTACATAGGATTTAAGGAATCGGTAATTTACTGATTCCTTAAAATAACGAATCGGTAAATTACCGACTCCTTAAATCTGGCCTCCTACATCGCAAAGGGCTAAATACCGGTCGGTAACGGGAAATTTACCGATTTTCGGCCGTTACCGACCGGTATTAGCCCACCTACATATGGCCCATGGTGTGATTTGTTCATGTGCTCAAAAGAGAGGCCAAAGGGGAAAGTCCAGCGGTATCGCACTCTGTCCTCTCAGAGTTTGGAGGTGATCAGGCGTAGCGCCTGCCTGCGTGCCAGCGTAGAGGGTGCCAAGTCCTGAAATAAAGTGCATTTGTAGCCCTGAAACGAGGTCTCTCCCTTTTTCCTCGCCGCCCCTAGAATTGCCTCTTTGGTGGAGAAGGAGTGCATCTTGACCAGGACATCTCTCGTGCGTTGGCACTCTCCAGTCTGCGCTGCCCCCACGTGATGGACTTGATCTATCTTAAGCTTCAGTTGTTGTGGACTTAGGATTTCTGAGAAGAGGCCTACCACAAACGCCTCCAGGTCCAGGCCCTCCGCTCCCTCTTCCAGGTCTCGAATACGTATATTCTCCCTTCGAGACCTGTTCTCCAGATCCTCGGCCTTCAAGATCACTTGGTGGAGCTGGGCCCGAAGGTCTTGTTGCGTGTTGTGTAGTTTGGTGAAGCGGGCATCCAGGGTCTGTGTCTGTTCCTCCACTTCCAGCACTCGGGACCCCACCGCATCAACATCTTGTCGAAGCACCACCATCTTGTCCGAAAGGTCAGCCCTGAGCTGGTCCAAGGAGGCGCGCAGGTCCCGCATTTCTTCCAGGCAGAGCTCGGATTTGAAGTCCCGAAGAGAGGCCACCAGGTCTTCCCTGGTGAGCTCCATTTGGGGGCTCTGGTCGCCATCAGAGGCAGCTGGCCCTTTATCAGCAGCCGTGAAATAGCGGGAAACTTTATTCGACGACTTTATAGGTGGCATAGGGGCGAAAAGACACTCCGAGGTGGGGCCGGGTACCGGGGCTCCCCCAGCCAGCGGTCGCCACCATTCCAGACAGCCCCATGAGCTGGTGCCTCATGAGGAAGGCTTGGTGTCAAGGCAGGAATGCATTGTGGAAACACACCCCGGCAGCCATCTTAAGGTCAGGCACCCTGCAGCAGCCTCCACTGTGCGGTTGGTCAGTCCCAGCCCCCTCTCTCCACAACCAGAACTGAACAGGGCCTTAGGGTAGGTCTTCCCCCACTGACATCCCCCTCCTGTCGCTGTCGGGCTGCTGGATCTCTCCTCAGGGGCGATCACTGAGCAGACGCCATGTCAAGGTCAGGCAGGCAGGGCCTCGTGGTCAAACCTTCCATGTGGCCTCCCTCCCGCCGGCAGACAAATTCAGCGAGGGAGCGGCGGGCGCCCCCCTTGGCCGGGCAGCACTCTCTCCGCTACCCACACGTCTCAGGCAGCCAGGGCACTCACTGCCGATCACCCGCAGTTAGGCCGTCAACGTGGCACAAGTGAGTCCACGGCCACTCTCGGCGTCACCTCCCAGGACTCCCGGGCTCCCGCAGTGCCTCTCAGTAAGTTCCGAAGCCCCGCACAGCTCCTCTTGCCGCTGGACAGGGAGAGCGCCTCCATGCAGGCTGTATCAGCGGGGACACCGGGGATAGGCACCGGGACAAGGGCAGCCGATCCATACGTGCCAGGGAACCCTCCGTCTATCCCCGTGCCATCTTGAGTGCGTTCCCGGCCCTTCAGTCCGCCGCCACATTGGGTCTCATCCACGGCATGTAGGTGGACCGGAGGAAGAGAAAGTGCAGCAGGACACAACGGGCATCGTTGAAGGTCAGTGGGCAAAACTCGGGGGCCGGAGCTGAAGCGGTTCACGTCCGCTCAGCCATCTTGCTTGGCCACGCCCCCGGTAACCCATTTTTGAGTAGTTTTACTGTCAGAGTATGTCTTACATTGGCTGCAATCTGTATTGCATCGGCATCTTCCTCACCTTCTGACTGATTAAGTGCCTGTGGTAAATCTCCATTTTCGTTAGCCATTGTGTATAGAACACAGAATACCTGTCCAAGGAGATTAAGATAAGGTGTTTATGCACAATTACGGGAAAATTCCTTCAAGCTTGATTATCCAACAGCCAATAAATAGGATATCTCGCCTACTCAGCTGTGGCAGAGTTTTTGCCCACTCACTCCAGACGTCTCTGGTTTTTGTGAGTAGGGATCTCTGAAAATAAGCACGACTGAGCTACTCAGATTATACTGTTAAATAAGTACCAAACCAAACGTTGGGTGCAATGTAGTGTAGTTCCTATAGTACCCTCATGCAGGACCTGCGCTTTTGGACAACATACACTGTGGGTCGGGTGGTAGACTGACTCTAAGCACCCCCACCGCATATGTTAGCCTTGTTTTGCATTAGCTAGCTCACAGTGCCACCAGAATCTCCTTTTATCAGAGAGATTAGTTTTTGGCAACCTCAGAACACAATAAACCCTGATTCCTCAGACTCGTGGAAACAATATATTACTTTTCACCCAGTCACTCGTGCTTGCTCATTTTGTCTCAGAGAGATACACAGAAGAAACAGTCTGGCGTGTTTACAATAAGAATTTATTGCACTGTTGTTCTTCTCGTGTAAAATATATGCGCTGCTACAACTGTAACACAGTAGCAGAGATATAGGATCAGCAGTACAGTGAATAAAAAGGAATAGTACAGTTCTACCATTTTGCAATAGTCATGAACATATACATGAATATAAAATGCATTTATAAAAGAAAGCACATACTCCTAAGATGCCTGTCTAGATGTACCTAAGTGTACCTAGCATGTGAGTAGGGGTAAAAGAGCCTAAGCCTAAGAGCATAAGAGCCAAGAATCCCGCTAGGATTTAGTCGAACCCCATTACTTGAATAGTGAGAGTGTGGGACTTCGTCCTGGACTCGAGTTGGACACCCCGCAAGGGATGGTTAGACCACTGTCAGCTGGAGCGATGGCATGTCGGAGCCTCAGCGTCTCTGGTCAGTGTGTCGGCCTTGAAGTCTTGGTTCCCTCCTGCCTACTGATAGCAAGAGGTGCTGTATTTATACAGTCCTTGTGCGTGTGTTAGCCATTGTTCAGTATGAGGATGACGTTGGGGATTAAACCTTGTGCGTAGATAGGAGAGGTATTGTATACCCCCCGGGTAGTGTTCTCATAAATTATTCATATGTGCTAGAGATGACGTCTTAGCAATATCGATTGGGAAAAACCCACCCTCTGCATGGAACTAGGTGAAAGGTTTAGTCCATAAAAGGCGTCAGTCCATATAAGGCGTTATGTCCCTATAAGGTATTCTGTCCTTATTAGGAGTTATGTCATTATAAGGATCGTTCATTTGAAATGAAGGGGAGATGATGTAGGGAAAAAGTACAATGTTCCCTGGACCTATATTAGGGTACCGATATGAAATATAACAGTTCCTTATTGGTGCGCACCCTGAGATCTCTAAATTCATGTAGAATGTTTGACTGTCTTTGATAGGAGTTGGTGGCCTAACGGCTAGGGCGGTCAACCTCGGAGCTGCAGAACCAGGTTCGAGTCTCTGCAGGGACACGAAACATCCTCTGATTCTGGACAAATCGCTTAATCTCCCTGTGCCTAACAAAAATTAATGTGTCCTCATGTAACGCAACTGGTGCTTCATGTAAAGCGCTCTGATACCTTCGGGTCAAGTTCGCGCTATATAAAACTCCGTAAAAAAAAAAGTTCTGCACCTTAGAAGGTGAATCTATGCCAGATTTCACTTAGAGCTGTTAGCAGTTATGTCAAATTTGACTTTTAAACAATTCATATAAAGCATTGACACGACTATCCTTGTCTGTCATTTTTACAAGAATGTTTATCACCTACTACTGAGATTAATCTATTGTTTTACCAAAGTGACGGCTCCAGTCAGGGAGCACCAGTCTGTATTTTGACCACACCGCTCCCGGTCCGAGCCGTTGGTGAGCCCTATGATTTGGATTTTAGAATAAGATTGTACGCCGACAACGTACAGTGTCTTCCTGCATGTCAGGTTCCTTCGTCCTCTTCTCCTGTGCTCCTTCCTCTTGTGTAGTGCCTCCTGTGCTCCTCCCTATGCCCCTTCCTCCAGCCCCCTCCTTTCCTACCCTCTTCCTTCTGTCTTTGCGTACAACACATAGGACTGCAGCACGTGTGCGGTTCAGTGCTGCACACTCACTGTATAGTGTCTCACAGGCTCCTGTGTCCGTCCCTCCTGTGCCCTCCTCTCATGTGCCTTGCCTCCTTTTGCCCTCCTGCTGTGCCCTGCCTCCTGTGCCCTCTCTGTTGTGCCCCTTCCTCCTGTGCCCTCTGCTCCTGCCCCCTCCTTCTGTCCTTGTGCACAGCACATACTGAAGCACCATTTGTGTGGTTCAGTTCTGCACACTCACTTCTAGAAGTCACATTTAGTGCTGTGCATTATGCAGTGTGCTCTGGGTTTAGAGGTCACATTCTCACCTCTGTTGCCCAGGCTCTTATGTCCAAAGGAGCTGCCTCCCCGCCCCCATCTTGAGTTAGCCTTACCATGCCGTCTGTCTTTAAACACCTACCTCAACATTTGTTGAGTCCTGAAAGCACGTGTAAGGCAACACTGCCTGCAGGTCCAGCTTCGTCGCTTGAGCCTGTGCAGCTGTTGCCCGATCAGGGTGTACCTCGATCACCTCAGATCACCTGTGCCAGCAGACAAGTGTGAGCGCCTTGCCGAGTAATTGAGGAGATGTGATTTTTAACGATGTTTGCCATCTTTTTATTTAACAAAGGGGGAGATGTAGTGTATTAATGCTGTACGCAATAGGTCCCATGTGGTTCTGGGCGGACTATAAACAGGAACTACGTAGAATGCTGGGAGGTGTTACGGTGGTGTTATAGGACTAATGACATAAGTGTGCATTGAATGTTGGCGAATAAAGAATTCTGAAGCATAGCTCCGTGTGTGGCATAATTCATTTACATGCTCCAGTGCTGGGGAAGATGCTACACCCATCTTGAGTCAGCATTACACTGCTGTATGCACAGTTTACATTTAAAGTTGCATCTGGGACTTGTAGTTTCATATACCATTTGTCTATCTGCTTAAAAAATGGTAGCAACAGAGCCAGGGACCGTTCTAAGAGACCGCCATGCAGACACAGGTACCCAGGCCTCAGTGGGAGCTGCTGCCTTCCACCCACTCCCACTCCCAAGACCCTCTAGAAGGCCCCTCCCACAACAGAGTGCTGCGAAGCACTGCATTTGAAGATAGGGTCTCCTGAGGCCAGAGAACGATAACCATAACAGCCTACCTCAAGCATTTGGGGATAGGAGGGTGAGTCTGCAGGGGGAGGGGACTGGAAAGAGGCCCGTCAGGACAAGAGAATAGCTGCAGGGATGGTGGGAAGAGTTGTACTGTATACCAAGGGCTTCAAGCACGGGGGGTCATGGCAGGAAAGTACTTCACACATCCCTACAGGATATTGCACCACATACCATGAGGAGAGCACATTTATTGTGTAACCAGGGAGAAGAAAGCGTAGGCGGTGTGAGGCAGTGCTTGCTGTCTGCCGGGGAGCCGTATGCGAGACAGTAGGAGCTTGTTTAGATCAAGCATCGATACCCACAATCCCATGAAGGATATTGAAGTTACATCTACACCAGATAACAGTATAAGCTGCCTTTCTTTCAGTCCACCCACATTACCTGGGTCCTGGCTAATGGTGTGCAGTGTAGGATGGTGTAGACAATGGACAAACTATTGCAAAGGCTCAGCAGATGTAGTCAGGTCCAGTACTGATGATGGACCAAAGTATTCTGCAGAAATGTGGGATTTGAAGAGTAATCAAGCTATACAAGTAGCACAGCATGAATATCCTATCAGGACTGTCCGCTGAATAAAAGCCCCAAATTACCAGTGTATAATGACAGGCAGCTGGGATAAAAACCCTCTGCTGACATTGCCTCTGCAAGAAAAATGTTACAGTGCTCTGCTGATGTGGTTTATCCCATAGTTGCTGATGTGGTTTACCCTATGGCTGCTGACATGGTTTACCCCATGACTGCTGATATGGTTTACCCCATGGCTACTACTGTGTTTTACCCCATGGCTGCTAAAAACTATGCCTGGAAAGTGTCTTTTTAACGCCATAACGGAACAAGGACTAATTATTGCTTTGACCTATTAATTGTTTATTATATATTCCTGTACATACTTAATTATTATTAACGGATTTATTGATAGCACATTATATATCCTTGTACATACTTGAATATTAATAAGTGACAACAAAAGGCTTTTTATGGTTTTAAGCACATTTACAAAATTTTTACTGTTGCTTTCTTTTATATAGGGTACAAATTGTAATGTTTTTTTTTTTTTTTTTATTAAGTGCATGTTTATTATTAGAAAACTGTATTTACAAGCATACTTACATTAAAACATATATTAGTACAGTAAACATGAATTAAAGCTCACGCTATACAACATACACAGTTTTAAATTGATTTTACCCCTCTCCCAACCCACCCTTCCCCGGGCTTGGACATAAAATCAAATATATTTAACAAAAACAGATCTGACTCGATAAATTGATTTAAATTACCTCTCAAGCCATTTAGCCAATGGTTCCCATATCCTTAGGCCTTTCCTTCTGGCTTGCGTCCCTCTATTCCCATAGATTGCTTTTTCAAAGTTATAGTTTGATATTAATCGTACTAACCATTGATGATATCCTGGTGGGGATGGATCTAGCCAAGCTGAAGCTAAACAAAGCCGATATATTGCCATACAAATAAAGACCAATTGCTCTCCCGATTTCCCTTGGGTCTCCTTATCCACCCCAAGGCAGATCAAGGAGGGTGAGAGATCAAAGTCCCTCCCAAGCACTTCTTTTATAAAATTTGCAATCTCTAATTTCAAGCTACTTAATTTCCTACATAAAGCAAACATGTGACTAAAATCTGCCTGATACAAGGAGCACCGAGGGCAAAGGGTCCCCTTCCCTGTCCCCCATTTCGCGATCCTTTTCGGGGTATAATACAGCGAAAAGCAGGATTTATAATATTGGGCTTGTAATCGCGCCGGAATTAACAGACTTTGTGCTAATGCGGTTGAGTGGAAAAATAAGTCTTCTGAGATACCAATTTCGTCTTCCCACTTCCTGGCACGCAGTATCAAATCATCCGGCATTAATAAGTTAAGAGAATTATATAAAGACCCAATAGTTAGATGTTTCTTTCCCAAATTATCTACTAAAGTGTTACTTATAAACCCTGCTGGGCCGCCACATTTTTTCCTCAAAAAACCGCGTACTTGTAGATATTTAAAAAAATCTCTCCAATCCAATTCATATCTTTCTTTGAGATTCTCAAATGATGCTATCTCGGATAGGAAGTAGAAATCACCAAGTTTCGACAAGCCTTTATCTTGCCATTTTTTAATTATTAAATCATTAAAAATTTCTGGCAAATTAGGATTATTATAAATTGGGGTATAATGGTTCAAACGACCCAATCCTAACATTTTACGGACCGATTTCATAGTTTTAAATCCAGCAGTAAGCATTTTAAAGCGAACTTTCTTATAATGAGCATCATTCAAAAATCTCCAAATCCATCCCCATGCATCTCTACCCATTATAAGTTCTATTGGGGTGGGTATATCTCCCAGGGAATTACCTGTAGGCTTGTTGAAAAAAGAGTTAAATTATACAGTATAGTTGTTGCCCAATAATAAAGTTTTATATTTGGCAGTGCCAACCCACCCTTTTCCCTTGATAGGGAGAGAAATCTATAGGCTCTTCGGGCTTTTCATAAGCCCATATAAAACGAGAAAATAAGTCTTCGATCTTTTTCAAACAGGTGGTACTAAATTCTAACGGTATAGCTATTATGAAATACAAAAATTTAGGAAAAAAAGCATTTTAATTAAATTGCATCTACCAATAATTGAGAGATGTAATTTATGTAGTCGGAATAATTCGGGTTTAATTTTATTAATCAAGGGGTCTATGTTACACTCAACTATTCGATCAACATTGGCCAAAATGTCAACTCCCAAGTATGTAGCCTTTTCTACCTGACGTGTATCATCATTCATGCTGGTGTTCTTGCAGATAATCTGGGTCTTTGATCTATTAAGAGAATATCCCGACAAGATTCCAAATCTTTCCGCCTCTTTTTCTAACTCAGCCATTGATATTCTTGGGTTAGTTGTTACTAGAGCTATGTCGTCAGCATAGGCCAAAACTTTCGTTTCCCAACCGTGATAAATAATAGGACTAATTTTTTGATTAATTTCCAACAGTCGCAAAAAAGTATCTATATATAAAGCAAACAAAAGTGGTGAACTCGGACATCCCTGCCGGGTACCTCTGGTAATTTTAAACGCATCCGTCAACCTACCATTTATAAGTAATTTCGCGGTAGGCTGAACATACAGCATTTTGAAAGCCTGTATAAGTCCCTGCCCAATCCCGGCCCTTGACAGGGTCTCCCACAAAAAGACCAGGAAACCCTGTCAAAGGCTTTTTCTGCATCCAATAGAATAAGTGCTATTGGGTCCTTAGATACATGGGCAGCATCAAACAATGCTATAACTCTCCTAATGTGGTCCGTGGTGCCACGGCCAGGAATAAAACCATGTTGCCAAGGTGATATTACTTTATGTATAACTCCCGCTAAACGAACCGCTAAAATTTTAGAATAAACTTTGCTGTCCGCATTAATTAGTGTAATAGGTCGATAGGAGGCTGGTTCTAAAGGAGATTTATGCTTTTTCAAAAGAATAATAATTTTTGCTTGAGACCATGATTCTGGTGGCTTCCCCTTAAATACATGAATGAACAAATGGAGCATAACCTCTTTTAGTTCAGTAGAGAACTTTTTGTAAAATTCCACAGGGATATTGTCCAGCCCAGTAGCTTTACCATTGGGAAGGCTATTAATACATAATAGGACATCTATCCACTGGGGAGACTCATCAAGTAACACCCGGTCATCTTGCGCTAACTGTACCGCCGGAGTTTGGTTAAGGTATGTTTTAATATCTTGTAACTGTAACGTATTAGTTTCATGATATAAATCTTGATAATATGTAAGAAATACCTTCCGAATACCCTCAGGGTCTACAATTGTTTTATAAGTAGTATCTTTGAT
The DNA here is from genome assembly GCA_963921515.1 of Calotriton arnoldi. NCBI lineage: Eukaryota > Metazoa > Chordata > Amphibia > Caudata > Salamandridae > Calotriton > Calotriton arnoldi. The sequence continues at coordinate 130,271 of CAWUFW010007457.1, read as the reverse complement.
TTCTGTAATGGTATTCCTGGTGCTTTTTTGCCTTGCTCTAACCGCAAGGTGGTGCCCAACCTGTTCGCTACATTCATATGCTTCCTTCCCCCAAGTTGATAATCTATCTGCAGCTTTTTTGGTGATTTGCTCTAGCACGGATGATTTTGCCGACATTATTTTGGCAAGAGCTTCTGCTGGCTCCTTGCCATCTCTAATAGCAATCATTAAATTCTCCTCTGCAGCTGCCAGTTGGGCTTGCAAATAGCCAAGAGCTGGCGCTTATCCCTATTTAGGGTGATAGAAAAACTCAATGTTTCTCCCCTGATTGCCGCTTTTAATGCGTCCCATACCATTTCAATCCCTGTACTGCCTAAATTATCCTTGATAAATTGCGGAATCCAATACTTCATACGATTACAATAATCGCCATTTAAGAGAAGAGATCATTCAAAGGTCCAATTAGGCAACTCTCTAATACCACCTATGACCCCCTTTATTTCCGCCACTAGAGGATTATGATCCGAAACAATACGAGAAGTCTTTTCAATTGAGCATAATTGGAGAATTGAGTGAGATACAAACATAAAATCTAATCTTACTAACCTATTATGTGGAAAAGAATAAAAAGTATGGCCGACATCGGTGGGGTGCTGTGCATGCCAAATATCTGTCAATGCCTGTTCAGAACATAATGTCCTCAAAGCTTTAAAAACCTTCGGTTTTCGCCCACAATAGATCCAATCTTTATCTAGAACTATATTTTTATTAGCAGGCAGATTTATATTAAGGTCACCACAAATAATTAATGGGAGCGGCCACTTAGCCAACTCATTATTCATAAAATCAAAAATTGCTGGGTCATCTGCGGTGCTACCATATACAGAACATATCGTAAGTGAATCCCCGTTTTCCCTCTGCAAATTAACAATAACCCACCTCCCATGTTGATCAACTAATGTTCGGTTAAATTTAATTGAGGGCTTTATGGATAGTACTGCCACCCCCGAACCCTAGCATCTTGTGTTGTGGCGCCTACTACTGTATAACCCAGTGAATCCAAAAGATTGATCTGTGTTCTCTCTATATGTGTTTCTTGTAAACATAAGATATCGGCTTTAAGTAACCGAAGAGCCACTGCAGTATTCCGTCGTTTCTTGGGATCGTTAAGTCCACAAACATTAATCGTTGCTATACGTAGATTACTCATTAAGAATTAACAAACTCCTCCTATACAAATAAAACAAATAATGAAAGACAAAAATTCGAGTCAACTCTCTCCATGCCAAGCCCTTCCCCAACCCTACCCAGATGGATCCCTCCCCCACCCACCACCACCCATTCGGGCAACCTGGTTCACAAGGAACCAGGATGTGGACATCTTGAGCAATCAAAACCCCGTGCCCCTCCCCGGTCCGACCCCATCCCAGGCCACCCACTCTAACAGTGTGATTACAAATTATAATAACCAATATAACAATATTTGTTAGTATAAACACAGCTTTTATGTCCGTAAGTATCAAATTATTTAAATCTTGGTTCTATCTCTTCTTGTTTCTGTAGCTTCATTCAAATAGGCTTGAGCCTGCACTTCCGAAATGAAGCTGCGTGTAACTCCATTCAGTATGATTTTTAGGTGCGCTGGGTTCTGCAAATAAACCGTTGCCCCTATTTGTTGAAAAGGAGCAAATAGCTGCCTCAACCTCCATCGTCGCTCTACTGTAGCATGAGCAAAGTCAGGCCTACTGAAGAAAGTAACGCCCTTAAACTCCCTCTTACTTGTAGGTCTTGCTAAATCAAAAATTGCCTGACGTAAAAGAAAGTTACCAAAATATACTAGCAAAGCACGGGGGAATTGCACTGGAGATGAAGGTCGTTTAGAAAGTGTTAGCGGGTGGCGATGAGCCCGTTGAATCTCCTTGTCCCAGTCCCAAGATTGAAGTTCAGGAAATGCTCCTTTAAAAAGTAAGATTATATAAGCCCTAGGATCGCTTCCTCCACTCCTTCTGGAACACCTAGAATACGAAGATTATTCCTCCGTAATCTGTTCTTCTGCTCCTCAACCTTTACCATTAGATCCTTGACTATACCATCATGTGCGTCTCCTTGTACCTTTAATGAAGATACATCTTTCTCCAGATTCTCAGTGCGCACTTCGACAGACGACATTCTATCAGCGATTTCAGTGCAGGTGCGTCCCACTTTCCTAATTGCGCCCTGCAGTTTCTGTGTGGCTTGTCGACTTTGGCGATTGTCCTGCTTTACTTCTTCTTGGAAGCCCTTGATTGACTGTAAGACTTCAGTGAGGGTAGGTTCTTTTTCTTTGCTTCTTGGGATTCTAGAATTCGCGCTACCCAAATCTCCCATAGCCGTGAGGTTGCCGCCTGAACGAATAGTAAAATCTGATGGAGTCGCAAACTGGGAGGAAGAATAATCCCATCTAAGCTCAGTACTACTTCCTTGTTCCGTGATCTCCCCACTTTTGTGTCTATTTTTCTTTTTTTTTCTTTTTTTTCAATCTTAGTCCCGGCTTCTTCTTTTGCGCAGCTATTTGCCCTGAGGTCCCAGAGTCAGTATTAGGTTCCCAATCCTGTTTTTTTCCATTATCATCACCTTCACTAGATGTAGAAATACCGGTTTCATATAGCTCTGACTCATCTGTAGCCGGGTAGGGTTTCTCCATAATATCTGGCTTATCAAGATTAACGGGATTAACAGAGTTGTCCGGCTGAGGGAATATTAAATTTGCTGAGGTTGGCGAATTCTCGAGACATATGGCTCCCGTATTTGCAGTGATTACATCTGATACCACCACATTAATAAGAGGTTCTGTCCCAGAAGTTCTTAAATCAGGGGATAATGAAGATAGTAGAGTTTCAGACTGGGCAGTTTTCATCTGCGCGCTGCCAACATTTGCCCCTGATTCCCCAGTTATTTCTGCATTAGCCGTTGATGTGGGGGAGCTTGCAACCGATATTACTGCCGTGTCTAAAGAAGGGACACAAGATTATTGGCGTTTGCAAAAGGCGCCCCCAGAACAGTTGGGGCCAGCTGATCTTCCAATACCGCCTCCATTAACTCGTTTTGCGCTTCCTCCACCTCTGCTGGGCCAAACATATTAGAAATTAACTGTTGAGAGTTAGAGATCGGGGCAATAGTGTTAATGTTTTTTTCCTGAAGTTTTTTTACTTTGCTTGATTTGCTTGACCCCTCTCACACCCCTTTCTTCGAGATTAATTTTCCCCTCTTGATCTTTACTTCTCAGCCCCCGCGTTTCCGGACGACCTGAAGGGATTTCTTGTCGGAAATGCTGTACTGAGTCAATTAGCAAGGGAGCAAAAGGCTGACTGCTTTTTGCTTTAATATTTTTCCCAGCGCGCCCTCCATCCTTACTTGTCTTTCCTGCTTTCTCCGTGAACACAGGACACAATGTATCCACCGCTGCGACCAACAACAGTAGCTGCCTCTCTTCTCCGTATCTTGTGAGGCCGTCAGGATGTTGTAGATCGCCAATAACGCAGCCTCATGACAGGTCGGCGTTGAGTGCCACCGCAGGGCAGAGTGGAACGACGAAGCCTGAGCCGCCCGGCTCGCTATTCTGGAGGCTACTGTTGAGCACGTCGTACCTCGCCACCGACTCTGGACTCGTTCCTTTGCTGAATTTGCCGAGAGTGAAACCACTGTCATACAGAGCAGCCGCTCCATATGATTAGACGATCGGTACGTTTAAACAGCTTTCCGGTTTCTTTTTGATGCAATCACTGCCATATGAGAATGTTTTTGGACCTAGTTAGGTGTCGGACCGGCGGAGCTGCAGTGAGTAGCAGCTACTCAGACGCCATCTTGCCCTCAGAGAGTAATGGTTTTAATTAACTGGAACAATAAACATTTGAATTGAATCGAATTGATGTGGTTTTCCCCCTGGCTGCTGATGTGGTTTACCCCATGGTTGTTGATTAGGTTTACCCCATGGCTGCAGATGTGGTTTACCCCATGGCTGCTGATGTTGTTTACCCCATGGTTGCTGATATGGTTACCCCATGGCTGCTGATGTGGTTACCCCATTGCTGCTGATGTGGTTTTCCACATGGCAGCTGATGTGGTTTATCCCATGGCTGCTGACGTGGTTACCCCATGGCTGCTGACGTGGTTACCCAATGGCTGCTGACTTGGTTTACCCCATGGATGTTGAAGTGGTTACCCCATGGATGCAGGTGTGCTTAACCCTGTGGCTGCTGATGTGGTTTTTCCCGTGGCTGCTGATGTAGTTTGCCATGGCTGTTGATGTGGTTCACCTCATGGATGCTGATGTGGTTTACCCCATTGCTGCTGATGTGGTTACCACATGGCTGGTTACCCCATGGCTGCTGATGTGGTTTACAATATGGCTGCCTACGTGGTTACCCCATGGCTGCTGATGTGGTTTACACCATGGCTGCTGATGTGGTTTTCCCCATGGCTGCTGACGTGGTTACCCCATGGTTGCTGATGTGGTTACCCCATGGCTGCTGATGTGGTTACCCCATGGCTGCTGATGTGTTATCCCATGGCTGCTGAAGTGGTTTACCCCATTGCTGCTAATGTGGTTACCACATGGCTGCTAATGTGTTTACCCCATGGCTGCTGATACCGGTTGCCCCATGGGTGCTGATGTGGTTTACCCCATGGCTGCTGATAAGGGTTACATCATGGCTGTTGATGTGGTTTACCCCATGACTGCTGATGCGGTTTACCCCATTGCTGCTAAAGTGTTACCCCATGGCATCTTGGGACCAGTTTCGTGGTGGCACCCCTCATCAGCCAGGCTAGCTTGAATCCTGGGGCAAACTGAGCAAGGGACCCACGTCTGGGCATACCCTGCCAACTTAGAGCAAACAAAGCAAACACAAGGAGATGATGGTCGGAGTGCTGAAACTTTTCAACACTCACCCCCAGTCACTATTAGATCTGGGTTAAATCCATCATTGTTTACCCCATGGCTGCTAATAAGGTGATCCCATGGCTGCTGATGTGGTTACCCCATGGTTGCTGATTTGGTTACCCCATGGATGCTGATGTGGTTTACCCCATGGCTGCTGATGTGGTTACCCCATGGTTGCTGATGTGGCTTTCCCCATGGCTGCTGATGTTATTTATCCCATGGCTGCTGATGTGGTTACCCCATGGCTGCTGATGTGGTTTACCCCATGGTTGTTGATGAGGTTTACCCCATGGCTGCAGATGTGGTTTACCCCATGGCTGCTGATGTGGTTTACCCCATGGCTGCTGATGTGGTTACCCCTTGGCTGCTGATGTGGTTACCCCATTGCTGCTGATGTGGTTTTCCACATGGCAGCTGATGTGGTTTATCCCATGGCTGCTGACGTGGTTACCCCATGGCTGCTGACATGGTTACCCAATGGATGCTGATGTGGTTTACCCCATGGCTACTGATGTGGTTTACCCCATGGCTGCTCATGTGGTTACCCCATGGTTGCTGATGTGGTTTACCCCATGGCTACTGACGTGGTTTACCCCATGGTTGCTGATGTGGTTTACCCCATGGCTGCTGATGTGGTTTACCCCATGGCTACTGATGTGGTTTACCCAATGGCTGCTCATGTGGTTACCCCATGGTTGCTGATGTGGTTTACCCCTTGGCTACTGATGTGGTTTACCCCATGGCTACTGATGTGGTTTACCCCATGGTTGCTGATGTGGTTTACCCCATGGCTGCTGATGTGGTTTACCCCATGGCTGCTGTCACCACTGCAGATACAGGTCTTTTAGTTTACAAACCCTCGGAATTCAGGAGGACAGATTGGATTTCACCCTGTCCACAGCACACCAGCAACAGCTGCTTCTGATGGAAGGTTCGGCTTTTGGGATAAAGATGCAAGAACAAAACTGCACAATTAGATCAGCCAATATCTGCTCCCACCTTTAAGAATAATGGAAACATATGTGCATTTGCATCCAGCTACGATTGGTCCGAGGGCCATGAATTTTACAACCCTCAAAAGAAAAAAATGACGAGGCGAGTCCGACTTAAAGGATGCTTTTGAAATACTTTCTTTCTTATGGAAATATGTTTTGGACCAGAAACGTGTAGTAGGTCTTGTAACTAATAGCCACTGAGAAGTATATCAGAACCCTATGGAAAGCAGTGTGGGTGTCTGATGTAGATATGTAGGTATATCAGAACCCTATGGACAGTACTGCGGGTGTCTGACGTACATATGTAGTATATGAGAACTCTATGGAAAGCACTGCGGAGGTCTGACATAGATATGTAAGTATATCAGAACCATATGGAAAGCAATGCAGGTGTCTGATGTAGATATGTCAGTATATCATAACCCTATGGACAGCACTGCAGGTGTCTGACATACATTTGTAAGTATATGAGAAATCTATGGAAAGCAGTGCAGGTGTCTGACATAGATATGTCAGTATATCAAACCCTCTGGACAGCAGTGCAGGTGTCTGACATAAATATGTATGTACATCAGAACCCTATGGCTAACGCTACGGGTATCTGATGTAGATATGTAAGTATATCAGAGCCCTATGAAAAGCACTGCGGGTCTCTGACATAAATATGTAATTATATCAGAACCCTATGGAAAGCACTACAGGTGTCTGACGTAGATATGTAGGTATATCAGAACACTATGGACAGCATTTCAGATGTCTGACATAGATATGTAAGTATATCAGAACATTATGGAAAGCACTACAGGTGTTTGATGTAGATATGTAGGTATATCAGAACACTATGGACAGCATTTCAGATGTCTGACGTAGATATGTAAGTATATCAGAACCCTATGGAAAGCACTTTGGCTGTCTGACGTAGATATGTAAGTATATCAGAACCCAATGGACAGCATTGCTGGTGTCTGATGTAGATATGTAAGTATATCAGAACCCTATGGAAAGCACTGCGGGTTTCTGACGTAGATATGTAAGTTTATCAGAATCCTATGAAAAGCACTGCGGTTGTCTGACGTAGATATGTAAGTAGATCACAACTCTATGGACATCACTGCAGGTGTCTGACATAGATATGTAAGTATATCAGAAAACTATGGAAAGCACTGCTAGTGTTTAACGTAGATACGTCAATATATCAGAGGCCTCAGAGAGCACCGCAGGTATCTGACATAGAAACGTAAGTATATCAGATACCTATGGAAAGCATTGCAGATGTCTGACGTAGAAACGTAAGTATATCAGATACCTATTGAAAGCATTGCAGGTGTCTGACGTAGATATGTAGGTATATCAGAACCCTATGGAAAGCATTGCAGGTGTCTGACGTAGATATGTAAGAATATCAGGATCCTATGGAAAGCACTGCGGGTGTGTGCCATAGATATGTAAGTATATCAGAACCATATGGAAAGCACTGCTGGTGTCTGATGTATATATGTAGGGATTTCAGTACCCTATGGAAAGCACTGCAGGTGTCTGACAGATATGTAAGTATATTAGAAATCTATAGAAAACACTTTGGATGTCTGATGTATATATCTAACTATATCAGAACCCTATGGAAAGCACTGTATGCATCTGACGTAGATATGTACGTATATCAGAATATACTGACAGCACTGCAGGTGTCTGACATAGATATGTATGTATATCAGAACCCTATGGACAGCACTGCAGGTGTCTGATGTAGATATGTAAGTATAACAGAGCCCTATCGAAAGTACTGCAGGTGACTGACGAGATATGTAAGTATATCAGAACTCTATGGAAAGCACTGCGGTTGTCTGACGTAAATATTTAAGTATATCAATACCCTACGGAAAGCACTGCAGGTGTCTGACCTAGATATGTAAGAATATTAGGTTCTATGAAAAGCACTGAAAGTGTCTAATGCAGATATGTAAGTATATCAGAATCTATGGACAGCACTGCAGGTGTCTGACATAGATATGTACGTACATCAGAACCCGATGAGCATCACTGCGGGTGTCTGTTGTGGATATGTAAGTATAACAGAGCCCTATCAAAAGCACTGCGGTTGTCTGACATAGATATGCAAGTATATCTTAACCATATGGACAGCACTGCGTGTGTCTTAAGTTGATATGTTAGTATACCAGAACCCTATGGAAAGCACTGCAGGTGTCTGACATAGATATGTAAGTATATCAGAACCCTATGGAAAGCACTGCAGGTGTCTGACGTAGATATGTAAGTATATCAGTACCCTATGGACAGCACCGCAGGTGTCTGATGTAGATATGTAAGCATATCTTAACCATATGGACAGCACTGCGTGTGTCTTAAGTTGATATGTAAGTATACCAGAACCCTATGGAAAGCACTGCAGGTGTCTGACATAGATATGTAAGTATATCAGAACCCTATGGAAAGCACTGCGGGTGTCTGATGTAGATATGTAAGTATATCAGAACCCTATGGAAAGCACTGCAGGTGTCTGACGTACATATGTAAGTATATCTTAACCATATGGACAGCGCTGCAGATGTCTGATGTAGATATGTATGTATATCAGAACTATCTGCAGGGCACTGTCCTCACATAATAAAACCATGTACCGTTGTGTACGCGGGAAGGTACGGCCTTGGTATAGACGCCCCCGGAAAGACACATCTGTTTCCTACTGTAGCTAGTTTCAACTGACTTCCCCTTTGTGTCTTGTAACAGGAAGCAGAGGCTGGCACCCCCCCCCCCGTGTCTTGTAACAGGAAGCAGAGACTGACACCCCCTTCGTGTCTTGTAACAGGAAGCAGAGACTGACATCCCCTTTGTGTCTTGTAACAGGAAGCAGAGACTGACACCCCCTCTGTGTCATGTAACAGGAAGCAGAGACTGACACCCCCTTTGTGTCTTGTAACAGGAAGCAGAGAGCAGCAGAGTTCTCATTCTCCAACACTTCAAGAACAGCCTGGGAGGGACCCGAACACTACAACAAACACCTCGGAGCAGAAAGGAGTAGGAGACGTCATCAGCAACAGAAGAGGACGTGTCCCTTGAAGGTCAGTCACTTTTCACTCTTGTAATTGACACGCGCATTGAATAACACGTCGCATGTTGTTTTTAGCAGTTACCTTTCAAATGGTGCACTGCTTTGTTTTCAGTGGAAACTGTCACTGTTTGAACACAGTGTGAAATCTTTATTTTAGATTGAACACTGGGGACATTGCTGGCATCTGTTTTAATCTTCTCCATGCATTGCATGCGTGAAGTCTGCAATACTTTGAAATAGCAGGTAAATGAACCGAAGAAACAAGACATCGAACACGGGGTTTATTGTGTACATGGAGGTAACAACGAGGCGGGAAATACACAACCCGTCATATCAAACGGATCTCTTTTGTGCATGTGTGTAGAGAAGGCAGCAAGATTCTCCATAAGTGGTATTATTTGAAAGTCTAAATAAATGAAAGTATTTGCTGCAGAATACTGTTGTTATAATACGTCACTCGAGCGACACCTGGGAGATGTGCAGTGTCACAACGTCACTTCCTGAATCTCATGCTAATGCTGTGCGTTCTTCACAGCGGACCAAGTACCCTGTTTCTCCTTATGACCTCACATACATAATTTATTGATTATATGACACCTGCTAGTGTGGCTTGCTCATTATATGGCACCTGCTAGGGTGGCTTGCTCATTATATGGCACCGGCTAGTGTGGCTTGTTCATTATAGAACACCTGCTAGTGTGGCTTGCTCATTATATGGCACCGGCTAGTGTGGCTTGCTCATTATATGGCACCTGCTAGTGTGGCTTGCTCATTATATGACATCTGCTAGTGTGGCTTGCTCATTATAGAACATCTGCTAGTGTGGCTTGCTCAATATATGACACCTGCTAGTGTGGCTTGCTCATTATAGAACATCTGCTAGTGTGGCTTGCTCCTTAAATGGCACCTGCTAGTGTGGCTTGCTCCTTATATGACACCTGCTACTGTGGTTTGCTCATTATAGAACATCTGGTAGTGTGGCTTGCTCATTATATGGCACCTGCTAGTGTGGCTTGTTCATTATATGGCACCTGCTAGTGTGGTTTGCTCATTATAGGGCACCTGCTAGTGTGGCTTGCTCATTACATGACACCTGCTAGTGTGGCTTGCTCATTACATGACATTTGCTAGTGTGGCTTGCTCATTATATGACACCTGCTAGTCTGTCTTGCTCATTATATGGCACCTGCTAGTGTGGCTTGCTCATTATATGGCACCTGCTAGTGTGGCTTGCTCATTATAGAACACCTGCTAGTATGGCTTGCTCATTATATGGCACCTGCTAGTGTGGCTTGCTCATTATAGCACACCTGCTAGTATGGCTTGCTCATTATATGGCACCTGCTAGTGTGGCTTGCTCATTATATGGCACCTGCTAGTGTGGCTTGCTCACTATAGAACACCTGCTAGTGTGGCTTGCTCATTATATGGCACATGCTAGTGTGGCTTGCTCATTATATGGTACCTGCTAGTGTGGCTTGCTCATTATATGGCACCTGCAAGTGTGGCTTGTTCATTATAGAACACATGCTAGTGTGGCTTGCTCATTATAGAACACCTGCTAGATTGGCTTGCTCATTATATGGCACCTGCTAGTGTGGCTTGCTCATTATATGGCACCTGCTAGTGTGGCTTGCTCATTATATGGCACCTGCTAGTGTGGCTTGCTCACTATAGAACAACTGCTAGTGTGGCTTGCTCATTATATGGCACCTGCTAGTGTGGCGTGCTCATTAAATGGCACCTGCTAGTGTGGATTGCTCATTATATGACACCTGCCAGTGTGGCTTGCTCATTATAGAACATCTGCTAGTGTGGCTTGCTCATTATATGACACCTGCTAGTGTGGCTTGCTCATTATACAACATCTGCTAGTGTGGCTTGCTCATTAAATGGCACCTGCTAGTGTGGCTTGCTCCTTATATGACACCTGCTAGTGTGGCTTGCTCATTATGGAATATCTGCTAGTGTGGCTTGCTCATTATATGGCACCTGCTAGTGTGGCTTGCTCATTATATGGCACCTGCTATTGTGGCTTGCTCACTATATGTCACCTGCTAGTGTGGCTTGCTCATTACATGTCACCTGCTAGTGTGGCTTGCTCATTACATGACATTTGCTAGTGTGGCTTGCTCATTATTTGACACCTGCTAGTGTGTCTTGCTCATTATATGGCACTTGCTAGTGTGGCTTGCTCATTATATGGCACCTGCTAGTGTGGTTTGCTCATTATATGGCACCTGCAAGTGTGGCTTTCTCATTATAGAACACCTGCTAGTGTGTCTTACTCATTATAGAACACCTGCTAGCATGGCTTGCTCATTATATGGCACCTGCTAGTGCTGCTTGCTCATTATATGGCACCTGCTAGGGTGGCTTGCTCATTATATGGCACCTGCTAGTGTGGCTTGCTCACTATAGAACACCTGCTAGTGTGGCTTGCTCATTATGTGGCACCTGCTAGTGTGGCTTGCTCATTATATGGCACCTGCTAGTGTGGCTTGCTCATTATATGACATCTGCTAGTGTGGCTTGCTCATTATAGAACATCTGCTAGTGTGGCTTGCTCAATATATGACACCTGCTAGTGTGGCTTGCTCATTATAGAACATCTGCTAGTGTGGCTTGCTCCTTAAATGGCACCTGCTAGTGTGGCTTGCTCCTTATATGACACCTGCTACTGTGGTTTGCTCATTATAGAACATCTGGTAGTGTGGCTTGCTCATTATATGGCACCTGCTAGTGTGGCTTGTTCATTATATGGCACCTGCTAGTGTGGTTTGCTCATTATAGGGCACCTGCTAGTGTGGCTTGCTCATTACATGACACCTGCTAGTGTGGCTTGCTCATTACATGACATTTGCTAGTGTGGCTTGCTCATTATATGACACCTGCTAGTCTGTCTTGCTCATTATATGGCACCTGCTAGTGTGGCTTGCTCATTATATGGCACCTGCTAGTGTGGCTTGCTCATTATAGAACACCTGCTAGTATGGCTTGCTCATTATATGGCACCTGCTAGTGTGGCTTGCTCATTATAGCACACCTGCTAGTATGGCTTGCTCATTATATGGCACCTGCTAGTGTGGCTTGCTCATTATATGGCACCTGCTAGTGTGGCTTGCTCACTATAGAACACCTGCTAGTGTGGCTTGCTCATTATATGGCACATGCTAGTGTGGCTTGCTCATTATATGGTACCTAAGCTAGTGTGGCTTGCTCATTATATGGCACCTGCAAGTGTGGCTTGTTCATTATAGAACACATGCTAGTGTGGCTTGCTCATTATAGAACACCTGCTAGATTGGCTTGCTCATTATATGGCACCTGCTAGTGTGGCTTGCTCATTATATGGCACCTGGTAGTGTGGCTTGCTCATTATATGGCACCTGCTAGTGTGGCTTGCTCACTATAGAACAACTGCTAGTGTGGCTTGCTCATTATATGGCACCTGCTAGTGTGGCGTGCTCATTAAATGGCACCTGCTAGTGTGGCTTGCTCATTATATGACACCTGCCAGTGTGGCTTGCTCATTATAGAACATCTGCTAGTGTGGCTTGCTCATTATATGACACCTGCTAGTGTGGCTTGCTCATTATACAACATCTGCTAGTGTGGCTTGCTCATTAAATGGCACCTGCTAGTGTGGCTTGCTCCTTATATGACACCTGCTAGTGTGGCTTGCTCATTATGGAATATCTGCTAGTGTGGCTTGCTCATTATATGGCACCTGCTAGTGTGGCTTGCTCATTATATGGCACCTGCTATTGTGGCTTGCTCACTATATGTCACCTGCTAGTGTGGCTTGCTCATTACATGTCACCTGCTAGTGTGGCTTGCTCATTACATGACATTTGCTAGTGTGGCTTGCTCATTATTTGACACCTGCTAGTGTGTCTTGCTCATTATATGGCACCTGCTAGTGTGGCTTGCTCATTATATGGCACCTGCTAGTGTGGCTTGCTCATTATATGGCACCTGCAAGTGTGGCTTTCTCATTATAGAACACCTGCTAGTGTGTCTTACTCATTATAGAACACCTGCTAGCATGGCTTGCTCATTATATGGCACCTGCTAGTGCTGCTTGCTCATTATATGGCACCTGCTAGGGTGGCTTGCTCATTATATGGCACCTGCTAGTGTGGCTTGCTCACTATAGAACACCTGCTAGTGTGGCTTGCTCATTATGTGGCACCTGCTAGTGTGGCTTGCTCATTATATGGCACCTGCTAGTGTGGCTTGCTCATTATATGGCACCTGCTAGTGTGGCTTGCTCATTACATGTCACCTGCTAGTGTGGCTTGCTCATTACATGACATTTGCTAGTGTGGCTTGCTCACTATAGAACACCTGCTAGTGTGGCTTGCTCATTATGTGGCACCTGCTAGTGTGGCTTGCTCATTATATGGCACCTGCTAGTGTGGCTTGCTCATTATATGGCACCTGCAAGTGTGGCTTGCTCATTATAGAACACCTGCTAGTGTGGCTTACTCATTATAGAACACCTGCTAGCATGGCTTGCTCATTATATGGCACCTGCTAGTGTGGCTTGCGCATTATATGGCACCTGCTAGGGTGGCTTGCTCATTATATGGCACCTGCTAGTGTGGCTTGTTCATTATAGAACACCTGCTAGTGGGGCTTGCTCATTATATGGCACCTGCTAGTGTGGCTTGCTCATTATATGGCACCTGCTAGTGTGGCTTGCTCATTATATGACACCTGCTAGTGTGGCTTGCTCATTATAGAACATCTGCTAGTGTGGTTTGCTCAATATATGACACTTGCTAGTGTGGCTTGCTCATTATAGAACATCTGCGAGTGTGGCTTGCTCCTTAAATGGCACCTGCTAGTGTGGCTTGCTCCTTATATGACACCTGCTACTGTGGCTTGCTCATTATAGAACATCTGGTAGTGTGGCTTGCTCATTATATGGCACCTGCTAGTGTGGCTTGCTCATTATATGGCACCTGCTAGTGTGGTTTGCTCATTATAGGGCACCTGCTAGTGTGGCTTGCTCATTACATGACACCTGCTAGTGTGGCTTGCTCATTACATGACATTTGCTTGTGTGGCTTGCTCATTATATTACACCTGCTAGACTGTCTTGCTCATTATATGGCACCTGCTAGTGTGGCTTGCTCATTATATGGCACCTGCTAGTGTGGCTTGCTCATTATAGAACACCTGCTAGTATGGCTTGCTCATTATATGGCACCTGCTAGTGTGGCTTGCTCATTATAGAACACCTGCTAGTATGGCTTGCTCATTATATGGCACCTGCTAGTGTGGCTTGCTCATTATATGGCACCTGCTAGTGTGGCTTGCTCACTATAGAACACCTGCTAGTGTGGCTTGCTCATTATATGGCACATGCTAGTGTGGCTTGCTCATTATATGGTACCTGCTAGTGTGGCTTGCTCATTATATGGCACCTGCAAGTGTGGCTTGTTCATTATAGAACACATGCTAGTGTGGCTTGCTCATTATAGAACACCTGCTAGATTGGCTTGCTCATTATATGGCACCTGCTAGTGTGGCTTGCTCATTATATGGCACCTGCTAGTGTGGCTTGCTCATTATATGGCACCTGCTAGTGTGGCTTGCTCACTATAGAACAACTGCTAGTGTGGCTTGCTCATTATATGGCACCTGCTAGTGTGGCGTGCTCATTATATGGCACCTGCTAGTGTGGCTTGCTCATTATATGACACCTGCTAGTGTGGCTTGCTCATTATAGAACATCTGCTAGTGTGGCTTGCTCATTATATGACACCTGCTAGTGTGTCTTGCTCATAATCCAACATCTGCTAGTGTGGCTTGCTCATTAAATGGCACCTGCTAGTGTGGCTTGCTCCTTATATGACACCTGCTAGTGTGGCTTGCTCATTATGGAATATCTGCTAGTGTGGCTTGCTCATTATATGGCACCTGGTAGTGTGGCTTGCTCATTATATGGCACCTGCTAGTGTGGCTTGCTCATTATATGGCACCTGCTAGTGTGGCTTGCTCATTACATGTCACCTGCTAGTGTGGCTTGCTCATTACAAGACATTTGCTAGTGTGGCTTGCTCATTATATGACACCTGCTAGTGTGTCTTGCTCATTATATGGCACCTGCTAGTGTGGCTTGCTCATTATATGGCACCTGCTAGCGTGGCTTTCTCATTATAGAACACCTGCTAGTATGGCTTGCTCATTATTTGGCACCTGCTAGTGTGGCTTGCTCATTATAGAACACCTGCTAGTATGGCTTGCTCATTATATGGCACCTGCTAGTGTGGCTTGCTAAAAAACCTGCTAGTGTGGCTTGCTCATTATAGAACACCTGCTAGTATGGCTTGCTCATTATATGGCACCTGATAGTGTGGCTTGCTCATTATAAAACACCCCCTAGTGTGGCTTGCTCATTATAGACCACCTGCTAGTGTGATTTGCTCATTATAAAACACCCACTAGTGTGGCGTGCTGATTATAGAACACCTGCTAGTGTGGCTTGCTCATTAAATGGCACCTGCTAGTGTGGCTTTCTCATTATATGACACCTGCTAGTGTGGCCCGCTCATTATATGGCACCTGCTAGTGTGGCCTGCTCATTATAGAACACCTGCTAGTGTTCCTTGCTCATTATATGGCACCTGATAGTGTGGCTTGCTCATTATAAGACACCTGCTAGTGTGGCTTGCTCATTATATGACACCTGCTAGTGTGGGTCGCTTATTATAAGGCACCTGCTGGTGTGGGTTGCTCATTATAGAACACCTGCTAGTGTGGCTTGCTCATTATATGGCACCTGATAGTGTGGCTTGCTCATTATATGGCACCTGATAGTGTGGCTTGCTCATTATAGAACACCTGCTAGTGTGTCTTGCTCATTATAGAACTTCTGCTAGTATGGCTTGCTCATTATATGGCACCTGCTAGTGTGGATTGCTCATTATAAAACACCCCCTAGTGTGGCTTGCTCATTATAGACCACCTGCTAGTGTGACTTGCTCATTATAGAACACCTGCTAGTGTGGCTTGCTCATTATATGGCACCTGATAGTGTGTCTAGCTCATTATATGACGCCTGCTAGTGTGTCTTGCTCATTATAAAACACCTGCTAGTGTGGCTTGCTCATTCTATTGCACCTGCTAGTGTGGCGTGCTCATTATAGAACACCTGCTAGTGTGGCTTGCTCATTATAGAACACCTGCTAGTGTGGCTTACTCAATATATATGGCACCTGCTAGTGTGGCTTGCTCAGTATATGGCACTTGCTAGTGTGGCTTGCTCATTATAACTTGCTCATTATATGGCACCTGCTAGTGTGGCTTGCTCATTTTATCGCACCTGCTAATGTGGGTTGCTCATTATAGAACACCTGCTAGTGTGGCTTCCTCATTATATGGCACCTGCTAGTGTGACCTGCTCATTATTGAACACCTGCTAGCATGGCCTGCTGATTATATGGCACCTGCTATTGTGGCTTGCTCATTTTATAAAACCTGCTAGTGTGTCTTGCTCATTATATGGCACCTGCTAGTGTAGCTTGATCATTATATGACACTTGCTAGTGTGGCTTGCTCATTATATGGCACCTGCTTGTGTGGCTTGCCCATTATATGGCACCTGCTAGTGTGGCTTGCTCATTATAGAACACCGGCTAGTGTGGCTTGCTCATTATATGACACTTGCTAGTGTGGCTTGCTCATTATATGGCACCTGCTAGTGTGGCTTGCTCATTTTATAGCACCTGCTAGTGTGGTTTGCTCATTATAGAACACCTGCTAGTGTGGCTTGCTCTTTATTTTGCACCTGCTAGTGTGGCTTGCTCATTATATGGCACCTGCTAGTGTGGCTTGCTCATTATATGGCACCTGCTAGTGTGGCTTGCTCATTATATGGCACCTGCTAGTGTGGCTTGCTCATTACATGACACCTGCTAGTGTGGCTTGCTCATTACATGACACCTGCTAGTGTGGCTTGTTCATTATATGACACCTGCTAGTGAGTCTTGCTCATTATATGGCACCTGCTAGTGTGGCTTGCTCATTATATGGCACCTGCTAGTGTGGCTTGCTCATTATAGAACACCTGTTAGTGTGGCTTGCTCATTATATGGCACCTGCTAGTGTGGTTTGCTCATTAAAAAACACCCCCATGGTGTGGCTTGCTCATTATAGACCACCTGCTAGTGTGACTTTCTCATTATAAAACACCCCCTAGTATGGCGTGCTCATTATAGAACACCTGCTAGTGTGGCTTGCTCATTAAATGGTACCTGCTAGTGTGGCTTTCTCATTATATGACACCTGCTAGTGTGGCCCGCTCATTATATGGCACCTGCTAGTGTGGCATGCTCATTATAGAACACCTGCTAGTGTGGCTTGCTCATATTGCACCTGATAGTGTGGCTTGCTCATTATAAGACACCTGCTAGTGTGGTTTGCTCATTATATGACACCTGCTCTTGTGACTTGCCCATTATATGGCACCTGCTAGTGTGGCTTCCTCATTATAGAACACCTGCTAGTGTGGCTTGCTCATTATAGAACACCTGCTATTGTGGCTTGTTCATTATATGACACTTGCTAGTGTGGCTTGCTCATTATATGGCACCTGCTAGTGTGGCTTGCTCATTTTAATCCACCTGCTAGTGTGGCTTGCTCATTATAGAACACCTGCTAGTGTGGCTTGCTCTTTATTTTGCACCTGCTAGAGTGGCTTGCTCATTATATGGCGCTTGCTCATTATATGGCACCTGCTAGTGTGGCTTGCTCATTATATGGCACCTGCTAGTGTGGCTTGCTCATTATATGGCACCTGCTAGTGTGGCTTGCTCATTATATGGCACCTGCTAGTGTGGCTTGCTCATTACATGACTCCTGCTAGTGTGGCTTGCTCATTACATGACTCCTGCTAGTGTGGCTTGTTCATTATATGACACCTGCTAGTGAGTCTTGCTCATTATATGGCACCTGCTAGTGTGGCTTGCTCATTATATGGCACCTGCTAGTGTGGCTTGCTCATTATAGAACACCTGCTAGTGTGTCTGGCTCATTATAGAACACCTGCTAGTATGGCTTGCTCATTATATGGCACCTGCTAGTGTGGCTTGCTCATTAAAAAACACCCCCTAGTGTGGCTTGCTCATTATAGACCACCTGCTAGTGTGACTTTCTCATTATAAAACACCCCCTAGTATGGCGTGCTCATTATAGAACACCTGCTAGTGTGGCTTGCTCATTAAATGGTACCTGCTAGTGTGGCTTTCTCATTATATGACACCTGCTAGTGTGGCCCGCTCATTATATGGCACCTGCTAGTGTGGCCTGCTCATTATAGAACACCTGCTAGTGTGGCTTGCTCATTATATGGCACCTGATGTGTGGCTTGCTCATTATAAGACACCTGCTAGTGTGGCTTGCTCATTATATGACACCTGCTCTTGTGGCTTGCCCATTATATGGCACCTGCTAGTGTGGCTTGCTCATTATAGAACACCTGCTAGTGTGGCTTGCTCATTATAGAACACCTGCTATTGTGGCTTGCTCATTATATGACACTTGCTAGTGTGGCTTGCTCATTATATGGCTCCTGCTAGTGTGACCTGCTCATTATTGAACACCTGCTAGCGTGGCCTGCTGATTATATGGCACCTGCTATTGTGGCTTGCTCATTTTATAAAACCTGCTAGTGTGTCTTGCTCATTATATGGCACCTGCTAGTGTGGCTTGATCATTATATGACACTTGCTATTGTGGCTTGCTCATTATATGGCACCTGCTTGTGAGGCTTGCTCATTATAGAACACCTGCTAGTGTGGCTTGCTCATTATAGAACACCTGCTAATGTGGGTTGCTCATTATAGAACACCTGCTAGTGTGGCTTCCTCATTATATGGCACCTGCTAGTGTGACCTGCTCATTATTGAACACCTGCTAGCGTGGCCTGCTGATTATATGGCACCTGCTATTGTGGCTTGCTCATTTTATAAAACCTGCTAGTGTGTCTTGCTCATTATATGGCACCTGCTAGTGTGGCTTGATCATTATATGACACTTGCTAGTGTGGCTTGCTCATTATATGGCACCTGCTTGTGTGGCTTGCCCATTATATGGCACCTGCTAGTGTGGCTTGCTCATTATAGAACACCGGCTAGTGTGGCTTGCTCATTATATGACACTTGCTAGTGTGGCTTGCTCATTATATGGCACCTGCGAGTGTGGTTTGCTCATTTTATAGCACCTGCTAGTGTGGTTTGCTCATTATAGAACACCTGCTAGTGTGGCTTGCTCTTTATTTTGCACCTGCTAGTGTGGCTTGCTCATTATATGGCACCTGCTAGTGTGGCTTGCTCATTATATGGCACCTGCTAGTGTGGCTTGCTCATTATATGGCACCTGCTAGTGTGGCTTGCTCATTACATGACACCTGCTAGTGTGGCTTGTTCATTATATGACACCTGCTAGTGAGTCTTGCTCATTATATGGCACCTGCTAGTGTGGCTTGCTCATTATATGGCACCTGCTAGTGTGGCTTGCTCATTATAGAACACCTGTTAGTGTGGCTTGCTCATTATATGGCACCTGCTAGTGTGGTTTGCTCATTAAAAACACCCCCTGGTGTGGCTTGCTCATTATAGACCACCTGCTAGTGTGACTTTCTCATTATAAAACACCCCCTAGTATGGCGTGCTCATTATAGAACACCTGCTATTGTGGCTTGCTCATTAAATGGTACCTGCTAGTGTGGCTTTCTCATTATATGACACCTGCTAGTGTGGCCCGCTCATTATATGGCACCTGCTAGTGTGGCTTGCTCATATTGCACCTGATAGTGTGGCTTTCTCATTATATGACACCTGCTAGTGTGGCCCGCTCATTATAGAACACCTGCTAGTGTGGCTTGCTCATATTGCACCTGATAGTGTGGCTTGCTCATTATAAGACACCTGCTAGTGTGGTTTGCTCATTATATGACACCTGCTCTTGTGGCTTGCCCATTATATGGCACCTGCTAGTGTGGCTTGCTCATTATAGAACACCTGCTAGTGTGGCTTGCTCATTATAGAACACCGGCTAGTGTGGCTTGCTCATGATATGACACTTGCTAGTGTGGCTTGCTCATTATATGGCACCTGCTAGTGTGGCTTGCTCATTTTATAGCACCTGCTAGTGTGGTTTGCTCATTATAGAACACCTGCTAGTGTGGCTTGCTCTTTATTTTGCACCTGCTAGTGTGGCTTGCTCATTATATGGCACCTGCTAGTGTGGCTTGCTCATTATATGGCATTTGCTAGTGTGGCTTGCTCATTATATGGCACCTGCTAGTGTGGCTTGCTCATTACATGACACCTGCTAGTGTGGCTTGCTCATTACATGACACCTGCTAGTGTGGCTTGTTCATTATATGACACCTGCTAGTGAGTCTTGCTCATTATATGGCACCTGCTAGTGTGGCTTGCTCATTATATGGCACCTGCTAGTGTGGCTTGCTCATTATAGAACACCTGTTAGTGTGTCTGGCTCACTATAGAACACCTGCTAGTATGGCTTGCTCATTATATGGCACCTGCTAGTGTGGTTTGCTCATTAAAAAACACCCCCTAGTGTGGCTTGCTCATTATAGACCACCTGCTAGTGTGACTTTCTCATTATAAAACACCCCCTAGTATGGCGTGCTCATTATAGAACACCTGCTAGTGTGGCTTGCTCATTAAATGGTACCTGCTAGTGTGGCTTTCTCATTATATGACACCTGCTAGTGTGGCCCGCTCATTATATGGCACCTGCTAGTGTGGAATGCTCATTATAGAACACCTGCTAGTGTGGCTTGCTCATTATATTGCACCTGATAGTGTGGCTTGCTCATTATAAGACACCTCCTAGTGTGGTTTGCTCATTATATGACACCTGCTCTTGTGGCTTGCCCATTATATGGCACCTGCTAGTGTGGCTTCCTCATTATAGAACACCTGCTAGTGTGGCTTGCTCATTATAGAACACCTGCTATTGTGGCTTGTTCATTATATGACACTTGCTAGTGTGGCTTGCTCATTATATGGCACCTGCTAGTGTGGCTTGCTCATTTTAATCCACCTGCTAGTGTGGCTTGCTCATTATAGAACACCTGCTAGTGTGGCTTGCTCTTTATTTTGCACCTGCTAGAGTGGCTTGCTCATTATATGGCGCTTGCTCATTATATGGCACCTGCTAGTGTGGCTTGCTCATTATATGGCACCTGCTAGTGTGGCTTGCTCATTATATGGCACCTGCTAGTGTGGCTTGCTCATTATATGGCACCTGCTAGTGTGGCTTGCTCATTACATGACTCCTGCTAGTGTGGCTTGCTCATTACATGACACCTGCTAGTGTGGCTTGTTCATTATATGACACCTGCTAGTGAGTCTTGCTCATTATATGGCACCTGCTAGTGTGGCTTGCTCATTATATGGCACCTGCTAGTGTGGCTTGCTCATTATAGAACACCTGCTAGTGTGTCTGGCTCATTATAGAACACCTGCTAGTATGGCTTGCTCATTATATGGCACCTGCTAGTGTGGCTTGCTCATTAAAAAACACCCCCTAGTGTGGCTTGCTCATTATAGACCACCTGCTAGTGTGACTTTCTCATTATAAAACACCCCCTAGTATGGCGTGCTCATTATAGAACACCTGCTAGTGTGGCTTGCTCATTAAATGGTACCTGCTAGTGTGGCTTTCTCATTATATGACACCTGCTAGTGTGGCCCGCTCATTATATGGCACCTGCTAGGTTGGCCTGCTCATTATAGAACACCTGCTAGTGTGGCTTGCTCATTATATGGCATCTGATGTGTGGCTTGCTCATTATAAGACACCTGCTAGTGTGGCTTGCTCATTATATGACACCTGCTCTTGTGGCTTGCCCATTATATGGCACCTGCTAGTGTGGCTTGCTCATTATAGAACACCTGCTAGTGTGGCTTGCTCATTATAGAACACCTGCTATTGTGGCTTGCTCATTATATGACACTTGCTAGTGTGGCTTGCTCATTATATGGCACCTGCTAGTGTGGCTTGCTCATTTTAATCCACCTGCTAGTGTGGCTTGCTCATTATAGAACACCTGCTAGTGTGGCTTGCTCTTTATTTTGCACCTGCTAGAGTGGCTTGCTCATTATATGGCGCTTGCTCATTATATGGCACCTGCTAGTGTGGCTTGCTCATTATATGGCAACCGCTAGTGTGGCTTGCTCATTATATGGCACCTGCTAGTGTGGCTTGCTCATTATATGGCACCTGCTAGTGTGGCTTGCTCATTACATGACACCTGCTAGTGTGGCTTGCTCATTACATGACACCTGCTAGTGTGGCTTGCTCATTATATGGCATCTGCTAGTGTGGCTTGCTCATTATATGGCACCTACTAGTGTGGCTTGCTCATTATAGAACACCTGCTAGTATGGCTTGCTCATCATATGGCACCTGCTAGTGTGGCTTGCTCATTAAAAAACACCCCCTAGTGTGGCTTGCTCATTATAGACCACCTGCTAGTGTGACTTGCTCATTATAAAACACCCCCTAGTGTGGCGTGCTCATTATAGAACACCTGCTAGTGTGGCTTGCTCATTAAATGGTACCTGCTAGTGTGGTTTTCTCATTATATGACACCTGCTAGTGTGGCCCGCTCATTATATGGCACCTGCTAGGGTGGCCTGCTCATTATAGAACACCTGCTAGTGTGGCTTGCTCATTATATGGCACCTGATAGTGTGGCTTGCTCATTATAAGACACCTGCTAGTGTGGCTTGCTCATTATATGACACCTGCTTGTGTGGCTCGCTCATTATATGGCGGCACCTGCTAGTGTGGGTTGCTCATTATAGAACACCTGCTAGTGTGGCTTGCTCATTATATGGCACCTGATAGTGTGGCTTGCTCATTATAAGACACCTGCTAGTGTGGCTTGCTCATTATAAGACACCTGCTAGTGTGGCTTGCTCATTATAAGACACCTGCTAGTGTGGCTTGCTCATTATATGACACCTGCTAGTGGGGCTTGCTCATTATATGACACCTGCTAGTGTGGCTTGCTCATTATATGCCGCCTGCTAGTGTAGCTTGCTCATTATATGGCACCTGCTAGTGTAGCTTGCTCATTAAATGACACCTGCTAATGTGGCTTCCTCATTATATGGCACCTGCTAGTGTGGTCTGCTCATTATAAGACACCTGCTAGTGTGGTCTGCTCATTATATGACACCTGGTAGTGTGGCTTGCTCATTATATGGCACCTGCTACAGTGGTTTGCTCATTATATGGTGCCTGCTAGTGTGGCTTGCTCATTAAATGGCACCTGCTAGTGTGGCTTACTTATTATATGACACCGGCTAGTGTGGCTTGTTCATTATAAGACACCTGCTAGTGTGGCTTGCTCATTATATGACACCTGCTAGTGTGGCTTGCTCATTATATGGAACCTGCTAGTGTGGCTTGCTCATTATAACACACCTGCTAGTGTGGCTTGCTCATTATATGACACCTGCTAGTGTGGCTCGCTCATTATATGGCACCTGCTAGTGTGGTTTGCTCATTACGTAACACCTGCTAGTGTGGCTTGCTCATTATATGGCACCTGCTAGTGTGGCTTGCTCATTACATGACACCTGCTAGTATGGCTTGCTCATTGCATGACACCTGCTAGTGTGGCTTGCTCATTAAATGGTGCCTGCTAGTGTGGCTTGCTCATTATAGAACACCTGCTAGTGTGCTTTCTCATTATTTGGCACCTGCTAGTGTGGCTTGCTCATTATATGACACCTTCTAGTGTGGCTTGCTCATTATATGACACCTGCTTGTGTGGCTTGCTCATTATATGACACCTGCTAGTGTGGGTTGCTCATTATGTGGCACCTGCTAGTGTGGCTTTCTCATTATATGACACTTGCTAGTGTGGCTTGCTCATTATATGACACCTGCTAGTGTGGCTTGCTTCTTATATGGCACCTGCTAGTGTGACTTGCTCATTATATGACACCGACTAGTGTGGCTTGCTCATTACATGACACCTGCTAGTGTGGATTGCTCATTACATGACACCTGCTAGTATGGCTTCCTCATTAAATGACACCTGCTAGTGTGGCTTGCTCATTATAAGAAACCTGCTAGTGTGGCTTGCTCCTTATATGACATCTGCTAGTTTGGCTCGCTCATTATATGGCACTTGCTAATGTGGCTTGCTCTTTATAGAACACCTGCTAGTGTGGCTTGCTCATTATATGGCACCTGCTAGTGTGGCTTGCTCATTATATGACACCTGCTAGTGTGGCTTTCTCATTATAAGACACCTGCTAGTGTGGCTTGCTTATTGTATGACACCTGCTAGTGTGGCTCGCTCATTATATGGCACCTGCTAGGGTGGCTTGCTCATTATATGACACCTGCTAGTGTGGCTTGCTCATTATATGACACCTGCTAGTGTGGCTTGCTCATTATATGACACCTGCTAGTGTGGCTTGCTCATTATATGACACCGGGTGATTCCGGTTGCGAGAGTGCCAGAGAGAGAGCAAGCAGGCTGACGGGGTAGTGGGCTGCAGAGCCGCGGGACCTACAGAGCGAGCTGAGTGGGGCGAATGGAACAGAACTGAACGGTGAGAGGCGGAGAGGTGGAGAGAGGCTGAAGTGCCCGGGCGGGCGCAAGTGAGGAAAACCTGCAGCGCTTGCGGCTCTCCTCGCGGCTCAACTCTGCTCCACTCCGCCAAACCCCCGCCTAACCCTGCCAAACCACAACCGTCCTTAGCCGTCCAGCTTGGTGAGAGAAAGACCGTGTTGGGAGTCTGCTGGAGACAGAGGGTGCTTGCAGTGATTATTGGAGACAAGCGCGGCTGCCCTTTAGCGGGCGGCCGCAGCAAGTGTGTGCCCTTGGTGTCTTGCGGAGGCGGCCTGACCAGCCCAGGTGCAGCCTGCAACACAGCCTTGTGAGCCCCGCTTGTCCAAGTCCTCGCTCCTGCTCCAGCCCCTCACCATCTCACCATAATCGTCACCATCCATCATTAGCCCAGCTGTATTTCCATACTGCCACTGACACTGACCTTCTTCAGTTTCAACCCTGCTGTCCTACAGCCCACAGCCCAAGATCACCAGCACTAATTCATCCTGAGCCGCGCTGTTCGAGCCTGTGAGCCTGCGAGCGGAGCGGAGTTGTGCGTTGGAGCTGTGCGTTGGAGCATGGGAGCTCAGCGCTTGGTGCTCGGTGTTGCATGAGCGGCGCATCAGCGCATTGGAGCTGTGCCTCTCTGGTTGTGTCGGCCGGCCGGCTAAGGGTTCCTCCGCATAAGTGTCCTCACTCCCCTACCCCAGTCTATTTCAAGTTGGGAGGTGTGCTGTGCCCTGCCTGTCATCCCGCCACCAACTACTTGGGGACAGAGAGTCCAGTCCAGGATTTCCGGTGCACCTGAACACGAAGTTTGTCAGTCCACCGGAGCAGCAGCAGTTGCGGGACGCGATTAGGAGCAGCGGCAGCAGGAGGCGGTCCCGCACTACATCGTATCACCCCAAGTGAGCTGCGAGCCGGGAGTAGGAACCAGAGCTGCGGGCCGCAGAGCAGCTAGGCAGTAGCTGAGGAGCTGAGGAGTTGCAAAGAAGTCTGCCCAACCCTCGTCGCGGCCCCGCGGCTCCCACGTCTCCGGCGGTTCTCCTGAAGATCATCCAGTCACCCTGCTAGGACCCAGGGTATCGATATTTGCCTTGCTCAAACTCCAAGGAGGAAGGTCAAGCCTACCGTGGCACCATATAGCCACTGACAACCGGGCACCCCAATCGAAGGATGACAAAAAAAAAGAAAAAGCCTCCCAGCGCCAAGCAAACGCCCTCATAAAGACTATCCCCCCGATTCAAGTATCACCTAGAATCCTAAGGAGTGCACGGAATGCAGTCCCTGACAAAAAGTCCTTTCTAAAGACTCCAACAGCAGGTCTTATAACTCAACTTTTATACAAACGTCTCCCAAATGACGAGAGCTCCCCCGCCTCGACAGACCGATCAGGAATGGCCAAGGCCAGTAATGGAACGATCCACCTGCTAGGGAGCCCTTCCAACACCAATCTCCTTGTAACACAAGAACAAAGTATAAACATCGGGAGACGCCGGTCTCAATCTTGCTCCTGGCCGTGTCGCCCCCTAGGAAACGAACATAGACATGCAAGTGATCCACCCGCTGACACCACTGCTCCAACCCTAGGAATCCACGAGCAGGTTGTCACAGCCCAAATACACTGCCATCAACAACTCACTCTGCAGACTCCTATTCAGCCACCTCCCATAGAGCCTAAAGGACCTGGACCAACTAAGACAGAAGTGTCAGAGTGTCAACAAAACTTTGGGTACTTATCACCGATATTTCTTCAAAACTTGGAATCAAAGATACAAAGAACTCTGGAGCTCACCCCATAGCTCTTCAGAATGGCTAATGTAACCCGGTTCTCCCCCCCCACCCAAAGTTCTCAAAGCCAAAGGCCTCATAACAGCAATTTCATCAACGACTCAGGACCAACTTCAACCGGTGAAATAGACCACTCTACGGCAAGGGCATTACTCTGGCAATCCAATATAATGGAGTTGCAAATTAACCTCCTATCCACCATTGCACAACGTCTAGTGGAACTGAGCAACAAGGTGGACTTTATAGAGAACAAGCTTAGT
The DNA here is from genome assembly GCA_963921515.1 of Calotriton arnoldi. NCBI lineage: Eukaryota > Metazoa > Chordata > Amphibia > Caudata > Salamandridae > Calotriton > Calotriton arnoldi. The sequence continues at coordinate 103,633 of CAWUFW010007457.1, read as the reverse complement.
GATAATCAGAATAACCGGCACCGCACCTGTTCGTGTGCAGCTCTCATCGACAAATGGGCAACACTTCCAAAAATTGTAACAGACCTGGTAGTCTCATTAAAAGCACAAACGGGAGGAACCACGTGCCCGTCGAATAACAGTGGTACTGCAGCTATCACAAATCAAGTCGACCCTCATGATAACCCAGCCATAAATAATTTGGGCAACCCCTTAACAAAGCCCGACACTCAAGGTCTACTCGTATCTACCAAACTCTCCATCAGTCCACTCAGACTCAATTCCAGTTCCCGAACCTTAGATTCAGGGAAGGACCTTGAGGGCAATGCCTCCATTCAGACAAGAAAAGAAGAACCTCCTTCGAGGAGGGCCAAGAAAAAACTAAAGAAACAAGAGAAAAAGGCCAAGGCATCAAAAAAGGTTGCCCTCTTATTATCAACCCATACTCAAAAATCACAAATAAACAATGACAAAACACGGATCTATCCAATCTTCACCAAAAAGTACGTCCCAAGCAACCCAACACCCACAGCACCAATTCCTTTGGATGCCAAACAAGTGACTGCTAGGCCACCACAGCCAACTCCCCGAACGGGGGACTCGCACAGCTCATCAGGCCCGGTAACAAAAATTCAACCACTTCCCTCATCAAACACCACGAAGTTAGAGCACAAAAGCCAACTATGCTCACCCAAGGAACAAGGACCCGATATCGGGGACAACACCATCCAGGGCCTCTTACCCCCGGACTCCCAGAGGACCCGTGACCCAACCGCTCGGCCATTCCAAAGCCCCACTTTCTGTCCAGAGCCACGTCAACGGGACACTGGCCCAAGCCTCAATTTAAGTATTGTACAGGCGGGTTTAAGTATCCAGCCTAAAGCAAACCAAGTCAGTAAAAGTACTCACAAGGTAATTCTCACCCCCAGATACTTTATTAAAGGTCAACATGACATCCTAAATAGGGGCAACATACTTCGACTGTTTAAGCATATCCAAACTCTCACAGAAACACACTCAGACGACCTAGCCTGGGTTAAGTTCCTGAGTCTCTCCAGTGACTCCCACGGGGAATCAACCTCAATAGGGCTGAGTCGTCACACCCGTGTGGGGCTAACACCAGAAGAAATAGCTCAAATGGCTGTCTGGGGTATTGACATCGCATTCCCCGTCCCTGAGAAATATCCACACATACTAGCAGCATCACCGCCAATGAAGGAAGTCCACTCAGTCCTAAGGGGGACAGCGAGCAACCAACCAGGGAAAAGCCTAGCCGCAGAGCCAAGACTTTACAACGCCTACACGATAACAAGCACTCTCGACCACAGGACAGTTCACATCAGTGGGCCAAAGCATACCCTGGTGCATGGCACTCAGACTTGTCCAGAAGGCCAGCCACCACAACGGCATTTCTAACACCATAAAGGCTGCTCGCCACCAGATCAGCACAAGAACTCCGGGAAATAACATACAGCTGTCCATCATATCCTGGAACGTCGCTGGGTTAAAAAGACTACTTGGGTTCAATTCAGTAAGCAATTACTTTCAAGAAAATGACATCCTGTGCCTACAAGAGACATGGGCCACTGAACCTCTAATTCTCCCAGGTTTTTACAAACTTCTGCTGCATTAAAACGCAACATCTTCGGGAGAGGACCTGGTGGGCTCTCAATCTTTATTAATCAAGCTCGCAAAATAGAGACAACATTAATAACAACTAACACCTCAGACCTGCAAGCGGTACTCATCAGCGGATTAAAAAGTAAAAACAATTCAATTCATCTTTTGCTAATTAACTGCTACGTCAACCCCGCCTCCCAGCAAAAAAAACAGGTACTAAAAATACTGACAACAAAAATGGACTACCTCATAAATAAATACGTCTCACACTTTCCAATTATTGTCGGGGACCTGAACACCCGGGAGTTAGGGTATTCAAAAATGGACCCCCTAACTCATACTGAATCAGCCCCTCTGCAGCAGCTCCTTTACACTCAAAATATGTTCTCTGCCCACACCATCAAAAAAGCCACGGATCCTCTCTGGCTTCCTCTCCCCACTTTCAGGGATAAGTCAACAATAGACTATATCTTTATTTCGGATCACTTGGTAACATACTTTAACAACTTTGAAGTGGGAAATAGGGACGAGAGTGATCACAGACCACTGAGGGTAACTCTTCAGCTAAACGCGAAACCCGCAAAACAATTGGAAATACTGGGGGTTTCAACCGGAGAAGAGCACCACAAAGTTGTGAGCAGAATAAAATGGTCCACAAATTTTAGTCCAAAACTCCTGGAGTGGATTACACATAAAGAGTCGAGCTCCACAGACACAAGCACTGTCTACCCCTGGAGCTCTGGACACCTGCTAGCCGAATTAAAAACCGTCCTTGGGGGACGAACTGGAATCTCCCAAGCACAGGATTTCTATCCCCAACGCCTACCTTCACAAATTAAACCAGGGGCCCTAACTCATACCAAGCGCAGTCTCTTAAAGGCCTTGAAGGCAAGAAGAAAGGGAGCCACAAATCCCCAAACACAGGCAATAACAACGCTTCGTACGGAACATAGAAAGAAAGTTTGGGAAACACGATCAAAGAAAATCGAGGCAGAGTGGCTGAAAATATTTATCCTTCTCAAAGAAAAGGGACACATCCAACTTTGGAGACATATTAAGCAATATAGTCACACCGGTCAGACCAAACAAAACGGGGTGGCAGCCTCGGAGTGGGTTAAATACACAAAGCAGTTGTACTCAATACATCAGAACAAGACTCACACCCAATCTCCACAATCCCCCCCCAGTAATACACAAAGTCGTCAAAACACCTATTATCACTAAGGCTGAGATAACCAACCTGATTAAAAAAATGAGGACAGATGGCGCTCCAGGTCCTAACGGAGTCCCCGCATCAGTGTTTAAAGCCTCACACGGATTCTGGGCAGAACAGTTAACACCACTTTACAAGTACGCATTCGCCACTTCTACAGTCCTATCGTCGTGGAAAGGCTCAATACTTTTTCCCATTCATAAAAAAGGGGACAGCACGAAACCTGAAAATTACCGGCTCATCGCTCTATTAGATATAGAAGCAAAAGCATATGCCAGAATACTGTTGAAAGAACTAGAAACCTGGGCAAAAGATCATAACATCCTTCCCTTTTTTCAATCCGGTTTCAGGCCCCAAAGTTCCACCATAGATAACATCTTAGTACTGGGACACTTGTCACTCCGTGTGACCCAGCCATCACAATTACCCCTGTTCTGCTGCTTTGTTGACTACAGTGCAGCCTTCGACCGGGTGGATTGAGGGAAGCTGTGGGAAAAACTGGACTCTTGGGGAATTCCCCAACAGCTGCTAAAGGCAATAATTGCCCTTCATGAGGGGACCTGGGTACATATCAAAACTAGCCAAACGACTGTAACAGCTAAGGTCCCAACTAATAAAGGCCTAAAACAAGGGTGTGTCCTAGCCCCTTTACTTTTTAATCTTTACACAGCCGACCTGGGAGAAGCCCTGGAGTGGGCAAACTTACTAACACCAAGGCTGGGGAATGTGCGGCTCCAAATTCTCCAGTACGCTGATGACATAGTTATAATAGATCACACTAGGACAGGCCTACAGAAAGCTTTAGACGCCCTGTATAGGTTTAATCAAAATAACAACCTCCTGGTGAACCGGGAGAAGACCAGGATACTTATCTTTGGGAAGTGCCACCATAAGAAGACCGCACAATGGCACCTAGGTGACCTGCAAATCAGAACATGCATAAGTTATAACTATCTGGGTCTCAGGTTATCGGAAGGGGCCAAACCCACAGCCCATCTGAAACATCTAAGAAGCAAGGGGGCCAGTATCATGTACAGTTTGAGAAGCCTCAATCGGCAACTACACAGTCCGCCCGCAGAACCCATCTTGAAAGTTTTAAAAGCAAAACTAGTTCCCTCTCTTAACTAAGGCCACCTAGCCTTCCCTGGCGCCTTTACCAAGCTCCTCATGAACCATCAAATTTCTGCCTATAAGAAGGTTCTAGGACTCCCACGACAGGCCAGGAGAGCAAGAGTAAGGCTGGAGCTGGGTCTCATCCGTCCGGACATTACTTGCTCAGGGGACATTTTAAAATATTATATGAGCACCCTGCTTGCTCCAGCAACCTCACTGAAAACACAAATTAAAACAATCTTTGAAGAAGGTGGATCTCCATGGCAGGTTCAGCTGGCAGCAGCCACAAGATTATTGGAAATAGACGTCCAAAACTTGCACAACCCAGACATTCCTGTAATAGCCTGGAAAAGAACATTGAATACACAGGTCAAGAAAAAATCCTGCGAAAGAGACCTGGAAAGCTTACATCATCAATCCAACCTCTCATCGCTGGATACTTCCTACATTGTGGAAAACCACAGCCTTATTTTGAGCAAGCAATGACAGTCCTGGCCTGGAAAAGAATTACCTACATGAGACTTCTTGCATTGCCCATTGTGGACTTTAATCAATTCTGGGCCCGGCAGGACAATTCAGTCGCATGTCGACTTTGTAGTTACCATCGTGAATCCTGGCTTCATTTGCTGTGCTGCTGCCCAAAGTTAGCAAGCGAGCGGCACCATCTGGTACTCCCCATCTGTAGGTCTCATGGCCTTGAACGATGCAGAGAATTTTCAGACCGGTGTTTCTCAGCTAATACAGCTCAAACAGTCGCACTGCTAGGGAAATTTATAGACGCAATTCGGGCCGCACTGATACAGAAAACTGAGACACAAAAGTAACCAGCCGGCTATCAAGCAAGAGAGACTTTGACAAAAGTATTCTCTAAGTTTTACGCACCTGCACTTCATTGCCAGTTTGGACATCAGTTTTAATGTTTTAATTCCCTTCTAGTTTTAGCAATCTGTGTGAGATTTTAATTTTTCTTTTTCTTCTTATAGTATATTGAAATTATAGTATATTGTAATGATTTTAAGTAATTGAACAATAAAGCTTAATACTGACTGCACCTGATAGTGTGGCTTGCTCATTATATGCCACCTGCTAGTGTGGCTTGCTCATTATATGGCACCTGCTAGTGTAGCTTGCTTATTAAATGACACCTGCTAATGTGGCTTGCTCATTATATGGCACCTGCTAGTGTGGTTTGCTCATTATAAGACACCTGCTAGTGTGGCTTGCTCATAATATGACACCTGCAAGTGTGGCTTGCTCATTATATGGCACCTGCTAGTGTGGCTTACTCATTATATGGCACCTGCTAGTGTGGCTTGCTCATTATATGACACCTGCTAGTGTGGCTTGCTCATTATATGACACCTGCTAGTGTGGCTTGCTCATTACGTGACACCTGCTAGTGTGGCTTGCTCATTAAATGGCACCTGCTAGTGTAGCTTGCTCATTATAGAACACCTGCAAGTGTGGCTTGCTCATTATATGGCACCTGCTAGTGTGGCTTACTCATTATATGGCACCTGCTAGTGTGGCTTGCTCATTATATGGCACCTGCTAGTGTGGCTTGCTCATTACATGACACCTGCTAGTGTGGCTTGCTCATTACATGACACCTGCTAGTGTGGCTTGCTCATTAAATGGCACCTGCTAGTGTAGCTTGCTCATGATAGAACACCTGCTAGTGTGGCTTGTTCATTATTTGGCACCTGCTAATGTGGCTTGCTCATTATATGACACCTTCTAGTGTGGCTTGCTCAATATATGACACCTGCTAGTGTGGCTTGCTCATTATGTGGCACCTGCTAGTATGGCTTTCTCATTATATGACACCTGCTAGTGTGGCTTGCTCCTTATATGGCACCTGCTAGTGTGACTTTCTCATTATATGACATTGACTAGTGTGGCTTGCTCATTACATGACACCTGCTAGTGTGGCTTGCTCATTACATGACACCTGCTTGTGTGGCTTGCTCATTAAATGGCACCTGCTAGTGTAGCTTGCTTATTATAAAACACCTGCTGGTTTGGCTTGCTCATTATATGGCACCTGCTAGTGTGTCTTGCTCATTATAGAACACCTGCTAGTGTGGTTTGCTCATTATATGACACCTGCTAGCATGGCTTGCTCATTATTGAACACCTGCTAGTGTGGCTTGCTGATTATATGGCACCTGCTATTGTGGCTTGCTCATTAGAAAACACCTGCTAGTGTGGCTTGCTCATTATATGGCACCTGCTAGTGTGGCTTGCTCATTATATGACACTTGCTAGTGTAGCTTGCTCATTATATGGCACCTGCTTGTGTGGCTTGCTCATTATATGGCACCTGCTAGTGTGGCTTGCTCATTATAGAACACCTGCTAGTGTGGCTTGCTCATTATAGAACACCTGCTAGTGTTGCTTGCTCATTATATGACACTTGCTAGTGTGGCTTGCTCATTATATGGCACCTGCTAGTGTGGCTTGCTCATTATATGGCACCTGCTAGTGTGGCTTGCTCATTATAGAACACCTGCTAGTGTGGCTTGCTCTTTATATTGCACTTGCTAGTGTGGCTTGCTCATTATATGGCACTTGCTAGTGTGGCTTGTTCATTATATGGCACCTGCTAGTGTGGCTTGCTCATTATATGGCACCTGCTAGTGTGGCTTGCTCATTATAGAACACCTGCTAGTGTGGCTTGCTCATTATATGGCACCTGCTAGTGTGGCTTGCTCACTACAGAACACCTGCTAATGTGACTTGCTCATTAGATGGCACTTGCTAGTGTGGCTTGCTCATTAGATGGCACCTGCTAGTATGGCTTGCTCATTATATGACACCTGCTAGTGTGGCTTGCTCATTATATGGCACCTGCTTGTGTGGCTTGCTCATTATATGGCACCTGCTAGTATGGCGTGCTCATTATATGACACCTGCTAGTGTGGCTTGCTCATTATATTGCACCTGCTAGTGTGGCTTGCTCATTATATGGCACCTGCTAATGTGGCTTGCTCATTATATGGCATCTGCTAGTATGGCTTGCTCATTATAAGGCACCTGCTAGTGTGGCTTGCTCATTATATGGCACCTGCTAGTGTGGCTTGCTCACTCTCTGCATCCAGGGCCATCGCATGGTATGTTGTCACCCTGCCAGACTCAGAACCGGCCAGTTGGACCCACTGGGGCATTCACACATGGAGCGCTGCTCAACTTTACCCGCTCGGACTTCATACCTGCTTTTAGTGACAACATGTATAGTAACGTGCATTATGGTAAGACCTGTCACGGAAAATAAATAACAACCAGTGATGCTTTTCAACGAAGCTGGCCTCAGTGAGACATCCTAGGAAAGTTTGTTTTAGAAACATGTGCATTTGTAGTGACTCCTTGTTTCAAAGTAGAAAGAAACCTGGGTCCTGGGAGAGATGCCGGCGTCAGTAACACATGTAGGCTGCAGGGCACACATTTAGGGAGAGGACTCTTTGGAACTAGATTCTTGGAAACAACAACTTTCTGGGTTGCTGGCGCATCGTGTACCAGCGGCTTGTTTATTATGCAAGCTGTACCCTTGCTGGAAAGAGTTGTGCGAGATATCTGCAAAGTAGGCACCCCTTCCCACGAATGTTTCAGAAGTAGCTGACAGAAAGTGAAAGGCTTTCATAAATCACAGTGTTTACAAACTATCAGTTGAAGCAGGGGAACATAACAGATATTCTTATAGTGGTTAACAGACAATTGTTTCCTTGGTCAGGTTTAGACTTTTACAAAGCCAGTTGACATCCCCATAATTAATTTGTTAAACTTATAGGCCTAGCTATGTAAGCTTGCCATCACTTTTTAATTTAATATATTTGTGCAACCATGCAAATGCAAGGAACTTTCACACAAATGTAACAAATATTAAAATAAATGAGTGGTCAAGCGCTACAGGCACACGATCCTTGGATCTCGTACATGTGTAAGTGCTAGGCTTAGGTCCAAAGATGTGCTCTGACCATGGTGCCCTCTGCTGAAAGCAACTCAAAGTAGCAGACGCATATATTGGTATACACTGGGTAGGTCTGTGGTAACACAGTGACGGTTCACACCTCCAAACCTTTCCAAACCACACCACATAATTCAGCACAAACCACATAATTCAACTTAACAACAAAATTACACAACACCCCACATACATCCAATCCACACCACAAAATTCCACATCATGCCACAAAAGTGTGCAGCACAACACATAATTTAACTCCACTACATACCACTCCACAACACAAAATACATTCCACATAATTATCCTCTATAACACACAATCCCACTCCACATAGTTCCAGAGCACTCAATGCCACATAAATTCACTACACACCATTTCACATAATTCCACTACACAAATACACTCCACACCACACAATTCCATGCAACACAATTCCGCAACTAACAATTCAAATCCAACCCACATAATTCCACTAAACACCATATACATACACTCCATAACACATGGGTAAAAGACATTGTCATTTACAACACCAATAACTCTAACTCAAATAATTGCGAGAACTATTGCATTTTTAATGCTTGTTTTTTTTGTTCTACCATTGTTTTGGAGGGGGCTTGGGGTGGGGGCAAAGGTGCCTGTTAGTTACTTCTCAGCATGAGGCCCCACCCCCTCCTCAAGCCATTCCTCCTCACACAGTGAGATTTTGGCTCAGGTTCGCAGGTCGTGACTGGCGCTCATGTAAAGCGCTCCAATACCTGCGGGGCGAGTTCACGCTGGATAAAACTTATTAAAACAGGGAATTTTATCTTTTTCCACGGTCCCTCCCCCATTCCCAGAGGATCTCAGGTGGGGGACCGGTGAAAGTGGGCTGTATTGGTATAAATGTGACAGCTGTTCTGCCGTCCCTTCCCTCTTCCCCTCTGCCTTCCTCCTACAGCTTCCACTTTCTCCTCTCTCCCTGCCTCTCTCCTTTCTGCCTCCCTCTATCCCCTCTGCCCACCCCTCCCTCTGTCACACTCTCTCCCTGCCTCTCTCCTTTCTGCCTCCCTCCCTCCTGCCTACTTCTCTCCCCTCTGCCTCCCTCTCCCCTTCTCTCTCTCCCTCTGCTACCTCTGTCCCATCTGCCTCCCTCTGTCCCCTCTGCTCCCTCTGTGCCCTCTGCCTCCCTCTCTCCCCTCTGCCACCCTCTCCCCCTCTGCCACCCTCTCTCCCTCTGCCCTGTCCCTCCCCCTGATTGCCTCGATTCCCTCTGCCCCCCTCTCACCCACAGCTTTCTCTTCTCCCCGTTCCCTCCACCTCCCACCCCTTTGTATGTTCCATCTTTATCTTTGAATTAGCTAGCGCTGTCCCTGAATAGGGAGAGCGTCTCCAAGTCGCACTCACGGTAGATTTCAATAAAGTTTGACTCAAAAGATTCTTCAAGTGTTTTTATTCTTCTTCGTACTGCTACGTTTTTTAGAACTTGTTCATGAATTACTACTTCCTTCAGTAATATCCATGTTCTTAAGCACGATTCTTATATTCGGCCCAATGCATTTCGGGCTTTGCCCTTCATCAGGGGACTTTTTCTGAAAACACAGAGTTAACATTCAACATAAAATAACAGGTACATGAATAGTCACAAAATAGAATTTGGTGATTTTTGAGTATACTGTGAAACATTACCATGCTTCATACAATGCCCCCTAAACGGGTGACCATACAGACAGAAGGTGTGCCCCAATTTTTTTTTAGGTGGTTACTGGTTGACAACAGAAGTCGTTGTGTGGTGATCATGTAGTGAACGACATCGTGTAAATGAACAGTAGCAGTGACCCTCAAGAATGCGTAAAGTGCAGGGTGTTGAGAATGTGTAAGGCTCGTCCAGAAAACGGTGCGTTGAGCTTATACATTTGTTCTTGTAAAATTTCTTAAAATTGGCTTTAACGTGATGCAGGCATTTAAAAACACGCGGTGCCTATCGTGAGTGCCGAAAAAATACATGAATATCGAAGAAATAGCTTTGTTTATAACAACGGTGTGAATAGATGCATGCCCGTCACTGGTTTGTGAGAACGGCTAGTGGAAACGGTGGTGAAAAGAATAAAAATGTTGCGGTACATGAAATGTCAAACAAACTTACATAATTTTAAATGTGGTGGGTGCAGAGTACCTTGGATCTTGGGATGCAGTCTGCGGGGTGAGGCTTTGCGTCGTCGGTTCCGAGAGGCTGCGCAGTGAGGCTTTGAGAGCTTCTGTCGTTCAGCATGCCATTGGCGTTTTTCTCAAAATCTGTTCTGATCCAACCTTGTTGTTCTGCCTCTGAAACATTTTCTTGCACCCCTTCAACTCTTCCCAAGTGTACGCTATTGACATCAACATTGGATAGACATTGTCCTTTCCAGATTCACATGTGAAATGTCCCTTAAATGTGTAGGCTAGCAGGACACAAAATTGGGGAACCACATTACCATCTATCTTTCACACGAAAATAGTCACTCCCATTTGAGCAGTTAGACTGTATGCTATGGTAAGGGCATCCAATTTTGTATCTTGTGCTGAGGTAACTTCTTGAAGCCATGAAGCTTCAGCAACATAATTCATGGTGCCCACTGCACATGCTGCTCCTAATGTGCCATTGTTACCTCTTAGACATTGGCCATCTACAAAATGGACATGATCGGGCTCAATCAGGAGTTCATCCTTAGTGCCTAACCTTGGCTTCATGCATAGATCCATGACACCTAGACATTCAGGTTCAGTTTCATCACAAACATTTTCCTTTACTGGCAGTAGACTCAATACATTTGACTTTAGACATGCCTTAATCATAAGATTTTTCAGTAGCAACTCCACAAAATAAGAGAACATTTCAGTTACTGGACATTCCGTCATTATATTCTCACTCTTTTGTGACTGACATCTACCGCAGCTACTAATTTAAGGCAGTTGGGCATTTCTGTGACAATAGGGTCAAGGGTTGTTGGGAAACACGTCATAGACTTTGGAACATCTTCATGTTTTTGAACAGGCACTGAGAGAGCACAGCCCTCCCTCTCACTGCAAAATGGTGTATATTCTTTTAAATAAACTTGCATACCTAGTGTCGGGGCACAACACACTTTCTCTTTCGAATCTGGGTATGCTTTTGTGCAATCGTTGTCCAATGGAAGCGGATCAGACACATCCTTGTGTGTCAGCCTAAGGAAAGGCTTAGCCGCTAGGGAAAGGTTTGGTGTTGACTGTCTACAGTAGCCAACCATTCCCAAAAGCATCCTGGCTTCTCTCTGAGTTCAAGGTGGATTCATCTGGTGAATTGCTCCACTCTCTCTGGTGACACCTTTCTAGCTCCTTTTTCAATTAAGTGTCCCAGATATTGATCTCCTTTTTGGCAGTACTCCTGACTATCCTCACGTAATGGCACGTTGATATAAACCTGACAGATATCAATAACAGTAAGCCATTCTTCAGTACATGCAATTTGAAAAGGTATTTTGGCTGGATTTGGTACCATAGGACAACACAGAACAACTATGCTGCTAATCTCCTGCACTATTCTATACTTCTCATTGGGTTTCTGTAAACCTGTAATCAGAGAGTTACATGAACTTCCAATGAATTCCTCCAAAAGTCCCTCACTCAGTTTATCTTCAATTACCGGTGAAATTCCTGCAACTGTGGAAAGGTGGAGAGGTGTGGTGCAGCGACCAGGGCAGCTGACTTCGGAGCACAGGGTTCACGGTTTGATCCCCGGCTGCGGCAGCTCAGCTCAGCACCATGTGACTCTGGCAATAGCTCACTTAATTTCCACTACAGCCCCCAGCGCCTTGAGACCCGTAAGGGTGAGTAGCTGCGCTATATAAAAACGGACTTACATTTTTTTTATTTTTTTTTACTGTCTCTTGTGTCAAATTGTTTGATGGTGTTGCTAAATACATGGCATCTGATTTTAATTTGACTAATACTGGTCCTGCACTTGTTATTAATCCGACATCTTTCGTTGTGAACTCAAATACAGCTGGGTTCACCGTTTCTTCCAAATCAGAGGGAAATTTTTCAACTGTTATTTCTGAAACCAATCCTACAGATGCCTCTTGTTGAGCCATTTTAAACTGTACATCCCCATCAGGCATCTGATATTCAGTATCATCCGGTGTGCAGTAAATTGAGCAGTTTAACTTGCACCACTAATGTTCTCCTGTCAGGCCTACAGTGCTTGAGTCACAAACATCAAATTGGTAACATTCCTTAAATGAACCTAATTCTGCTATAACCTTCTCTGAAACTGAGTTTGCAATCTGTCTGTTTCAAACTCCTACAACTTGTGTCTTTTTCCCTAAGTAAGGTAGGTCTGAAACTTCCACTGTTATCACAATGGATCTGGTGATATCAGAAATGATGGGGCTAAAACTGTCATTTTCAAATACAGCAGACTGTTGAAATGTGTTCTGATTTTGATTCTGAAAAGAGTTCAAATTTGCTTTGGACAACTGATTCAAGTTAATTTTAGGGTTTCCCATAGTTAGTGGGACCATCTGGGCTTGGAGAACTTGTGTCATTGGTACCTGTTTCTGAATTGACATTTGCATTAGCTGTACTGGCACATTTTGCATCTGCATTTCTTGCCGAATTTGCACCTTTCCATTTACTGCATCAAGTTTAAGTCTACACTGCCTCTTCCACTGCTCAAATCTGTCACAAAGATGGCAAAAGGTCATTTTCTTCTGCATTGTGACATCCATACCAGAATTTGGACCAACCAAAACTCCTCTATCTCTATCCTGTCCTGTAGAACACCAAATCCTCCTTGAGCACCTTGTACTCCTGCTTGTGGAACCACACCTTGTATCTCACTTTCATTCTCCGCAATCCCATCTATCAACTTTCTTTGCCAACCAACCACTCTTTGCACACCGATCTCATCAAAGATGTTTTGCTCCCCCTTCAGCAGAACAGATTAGCTAGGTAGTGAAGATAATTAGGTCGGGGGACTCAACTGACCCATGCCCGCCTAAGGTTATGCATATGTTCCCAGAACTGTTAAGTGAAAAACTAAATCTGGTATTCACAGAGATAATCCAGTCAGGCTATTTTCCAGATGCCTGGAAAACAGCTTCAGTCCTACCACTCTTAAAAAAAACCAATTTGGACCCAAAAGAACCCAGTAGATATCGACCAATCTCAAGAATCCCATTCCCAGCCAAAGTGTTAGAAAAACTGCTGAATAAACAACTGACAAATTTCTTAGCCTCTAGAAACTTTCTGGACCAATCACAGTATGGGTTTAGGGAGGAACATGGAACTGAGACAGCCTTGGTTATGGCAGCAGAGGAACTTAGGAGTATACTGGACGCTGGTGGGAAGGCCGCCCTGATTCTATTGGATTTATCGGCGGCCTTCGACACTGTGAATCACGAGATACTCCTTGACCGCCTAGCAGAACTGGGGGTCCAAGACGATGCACTCAAGTTGCTGTCTTCATTTATAACGGATAGAACTTTCTCAGTTAAATTAGGAGACTCCACATTCAAACCCTTTAGTTCACCTTGTGGAGTGCCTCTGGGGTCCTCCCTGAGTCCTACTCTCTTTAATATTTACGTTGCTCCACTGGCATCGATAATCAGAAAGTGTGGGTTTTTGCCAGTTTCATATGCAGATGACACCCAAATAGTGGTGTCAGTTTCAAGCAAAATGGAGGAAACAGCCGACCCATTTAATGACTGCATGAGGCAGGTCAATAAATGGATGCAGCTTAATGCCTGAAATTGAACGGTGATAAAACCGAAGTTATGCCGCTGGGATCGGATGCAGATTTTTGGTCTCCTAAATAGTGGCCAGACAGCCTGGGTGAGTGCCCAACCCCCAGTGGACAAAGTCAGAAATTTGGGAGTCGTATTTGATAATAAATTGACTTTCAACGCCCAGATAAATAAAGTGTCCTCAACTGTTTGGTACATTTTAAAAATGATCAGAAGAATACAGCCTTTTATCCCCCATGATTCATGTAAAACACTAGTTACAGCATTGGCCCTGTCCAGACTGGATTATGGCAATGCCTTGTTTGCAGGGATAGAAGTCCAACACCTAACTAAATTCCAGCGTCTGCAGAACACAGCAGCAAGGCTGGTGCTGGATATCTCCAGATCAGAGGCAGTCGCCGATAGACTGAGAGCCCTCCACTGGCTACCGATCGAAAAGAGGATTATATTTAAATCAATCTGCTTGGCTTGCAAGGCCCTTTGATCCAGCGGGTTACTAGCAACAAGCATCCTTACACCAAATACTCACCTGGGCCCATTCATTCATACTACGCTAGCAATTTCCACTGGTGGGTCAGTAATACTCTTTATCAATATCCCTGCTACCAATTACCTTTTCTGATTGAAGAGTAATGACTTACCGATGAACCCTTTGATCATTGGGAAGTTTAAAATGAGAATACAATTCATGAACCTGAAATAATCACAGACTCAGATAGTTTTAAATGTTTATCTAAAATTCTTTAGCAGAGTAAATTACAAACCACATAATACTTGATCATATATCAAAGAGGAAATATACTATAATATCACCTACTAAGCATCAAATGACGGTCCCTCAGAAGAGAGAAGATAGAGACAGCAGCACATACTAAAGATTCTGTTTATAGTTACCTAAGAGTATGAGAACCAAACCCCTTGGCCAAGGAGTTGAAAAGGGTCCCAAGAAGGATGAAGACCAAGACCTCCGGACCAGGTACAAGACAGGGCAGGTGACCTCTCTACCAACGACGCCTGCGTCGTTCCCCTCTCTGGCACTTCGTTTCTCCTCGATTTCTTCCGTATCTTCTTTCTAATGGAATCCGCCGCCCCCACCTCAGGACCTCTCTGGACAGCGATTTAGTCTTCTCGGTTCTGCAATAGCATAGGTTCTCTGCTACCGCATCTGTTCATCTGTTCTCTCAGCTCCTGTGCGCCCTAATGCTAACTAATTAGCTAATTCTATATGTATTTTACTCTTCTATACCCAGGACCTCCCATTAATGTTTCAAAATTATGAGCCCACTATTTCTGATTGGACAGGGACAGGGGGTTGATCCTCACACCATGACAATTTAGTTCAATTTCTTTAAGCCCATTGTTTTAAAATACCGCCCCTCATAATTTATACATTTGCATTATTTCCCACCCGTCTCACAACAAAGTTTAATACAAATTGTATATACATTGTTGCAATTGAGAGAACATCTCCGAGGTACAGTGGAGTTGACCAACGGGTCGTGGCCTTGGATATCTTCCAAGTTGACTTCATCGCTTTGTCTTGTCATTTCCGAGCGCATGCGCACATTCCATAGCTCTTGAGCTGCTGTTCAGTTAACCCAGGCCCAATTTACGAACTAAGAGTGTGATCAAAGAAGAAACACATTAAAATCAAAAATAAATGTTTTCACTGTACACCCCCTACTTCTACTCTATTCGCATTTAATTAAAAATCTATCCCGCATTAGTAGCGTTAAAAATACCACATTATTAATTGCAGCAAATGCATAAGCTTTAGCACGTGAGAACACCAAGCAGCCATTTTAGCACACACTGCGCAGAAGCAAAGATTCCCTCCAAGCAAAGAAAGACGTCATACCACGTGATATGGTTGACACATGTGCAGTTGAGTTCCCGCATTTTCTTTGTGGCCATTTTGGATTAGACAAGGATTACTTATTAGTTTAAACACATAGGCAAGCTTCTCTCGGATACAGTGTTGTGTATGCATTTGTTAATAAAGACATTACAAAGTTTAATTAATTAATACTGTGAGAGGATTTGCTTACTGAGCAAGTCTCATTGTGAGTCCTTGCTCCATCAATCCCCTCTCTGATGGCGTTTCTGAGCCATCAAAACTACCCACAACCAGATGCCAACTTCTCAGCATATTTTTGTCTCAGTCTCATTTTTACATTTTCTATTCTTATCTTCTCCTTTCAGTTTCTTGTATATTTCACTTTTCAGATCTTCTAATTCTATTTCATCGAATTTTTGTTTCTTGCCTTTTCCCGTCACCCTATATGTGTCATTATTTCTACAACATTTGCACCATATCGTTATTGACAATATTATTATTGCTATCCCTGCTAAGGGTACTAATATTTGACCTAACAGTCCTTTTCCTACATTAGTAAACCAGGTACCAATTGACGCAATGCTATTTGTCAATCTTTCCCATACACTATCAACTTCCAGTGGTTTCAGTTCATTCTCAAGTTTTGTTATATTCTTTATATACGTTCCGATTTCTGCACTTTTGTCAGGAATATACGTGCAACAATGTTTAGTTTTCAACAATTTACAGACTCCGCCCTCCTTTGCTAATATTATATCTAGAGCAAGTCGATTTTGCATAACCATAGATCTAATTGCAACCATTTCCGCATTAATCATTAGAAATCCTCCAGCAGTATCCGTTGATAAACGATCAACCACTGTAGATAATTTACATATTTTCCTTGAGTTCAGAATTATTCCCACTGAAGGTATCAATGCACCAAATATGTCACCTACAATTTCTGAAAAACTAGCTCTCTTACTACGGGTTAATTCACCATTATTTTCATTGCTCCCAGTGTTTCTTTTTACGTGGTATATTTTTGGAAAAACTATTCCAAAATAACAACTTCCATACCACCGTGTAGGAAGCCTAAAGTAAGCCTTATTCCCACACACATAATAAATTCCAGGAAAAACTGAATCTGTTCCTCCTTTTAGTCCCCAACCTCCAAGAATTAAGAAATTATGTTCACATTCACTGGTACCGATGAAAATATTGTTATAATCAGTCTTTAACCTATGTAGACAAATTTTCCCTGTCTTTACAAAATCCAGAGCCATAGCAGCTTGAGCTTTGCCAGGTGTGTTAATACCCTCTTTCTCAGCCCAAGGTGGAAGATGAGCTTTATGCTCAGACGCCTTCTTTTGAAAATCCTGTCTTCTATTCTCAACTAAGTTCAAAAATATCTTTTCTTCTTCATGTAATGAACATGTTAGATTGCTTCTATGTGCATGTGTTATGTCTATCGACTTCATTGTTAAGAAAAATTCTCCCATAAATTTTGCATCTTGACTACTAAGCACTGGGTTCATATTCTTTCGAATAGGAACCTCTGAAAATATCACAATTATATTTTAATAATAATACTGAAGTTTCCCTGTTCTATAAAATAAACTAGTTAATACACTACATGATATGCCATAAGTTAGAGGCAAATGATGATATGTTAACCTTTCTGCTACTGATTCAGGTAACTTCATACAGACATAACAATCACTAATTTCCATTGTATCTACATACTGAAACAATAATTTAGTGAAAACATTTAAACTAGTATCGTTATTTGTTACCTCGTGATGAAACTCTGGTTCACCTTCTGCTTCTATTTTTACTCTATCACTTTTCAAGTTATCTATCCTTCCCTTTGTTTCATTGTTAATCTTTTTATCCAATTATCATAAGGTAAGGAATTGCTACGATCCCAACTAATCACACTATAAGCACCACTACCAGACTACATATGCATATAGCACAGCATCTTTTACAGCATTTCTATTTCGGTCTCCCAGAAATTCTCTCGTCAGGCATTTTGACAAAGAAGATTTCGCTTCTTTTCTTTTTCTTTAAAGACTTTTACGTTATCAAGGTGGGTTTACTTCTTTTTCATAAGTCAGTTCTGCACTTGTTCCTTCGTTCCCACTTTCACTGGACTCTGAACTTTCGTAGTCTTCAAGGATTATATAAGTCCAGTCAGGACCTTTAAATTTATTGTTCACAAGTTTCAACCTTTTGCTTTTTCGTTTTTCAGTTCCACTTGTTTGTTCAGATAAGCTTCTTACTTCATTCACTTGGGCAAGCTTCTCTCGGATACAGTGTTGTGTATGCATTTGTTAATAAAGACATTACAAAGTTTAATTAATTAATACTGTGAGAGGATTTGCTTACGAGCAAGTCTCATTGTGAGTCCTTCCTCCATCACCTTCATGGTTCAGGACCACAGTTTTTAAGAACGCAGCTGAAACGGTACGAGCCAGATAGAAGCCTGAGGTCTGTTCACGCAAAACTTTTACAGGTACCTAAGTTCAAGCAGGTCAGGTGGGGGGGACAAGCTTTCTGTTGCAGACAGCCAAGACCTGGAACCTTCTCCCAATCATGATAAAAAGCAGCCCTACGCTCTTGTCTTTTAGAAAAGCCGTAAAAACCTGTCTCTTTACCTCTTAAGTCAGCTCATTACCTTTTCGGCAATCCTTCTCACATCGACCCCTATCGCCAAGACGCCTCTGGGCAATTGCGCGCTCTATAAATTTATAAATCAAATCAAATCAATCAATCAATCAAGATCATTAATCCAATAAAAAATTGAGGCGCACAGAATCTCATGAAACTGACATCAGTGCACTCTCTCCTGCTGTCTTGTTGAAACTCCTGACACACTCCTTCAAAAAATTCATGAACCAATTCTTTTAGTTCTTGTGAGGTTCTTTTAATCTGTACCCAATTAAGATTTCTGGTGGCACTCGGCCCTTTAGAAAAGTAATCACTGCTTCATTTTTCTCCATAATAACAGAAGATGGTGCATTAGTGCAAGACTCTCTCATTGTCTCCTAACTTGGCCCTTGCACAACAACTTTACATTCAGACCACAATTCAATTGGCTTTTCAGTGTCAAAGAACATTTTGAAATTAATCCACAACACATTTGAGATTACAATAAGTCCATCAACTTTTGTGGTACCCACAGGCTTGTCTCTCAACTTTGGGAATGTGTTCACAAATGCTGCAAGTTCACCTTCGTCCCATGGTACATGAACATGCACTTCTCCCACTATTTCTCTCATTGGATAAGCTGAAGCTTCTCCCTCATCTTGTTCATAGTTTTCCTCAACTAGGTCCGGTGGTTTCTTTTTCTTCTCCGATTTCCTTGCTAGGTCTGGTGGTTTCTTTTTCTTCTCCAATTTCCTTGCTAGGTCTTGTGGTTTCTTTTTCTTTTCATATTTCCTTGCCCACGTGTCTCCTAATTTCTCAAAACCCTTTCATTTACAAATGTATTTTACCAATTCTGTAATGTGTAATCGCATTCGCAAGAACGTGCTCTCTCAATTGCTTCATCATCCATCTGTACCATGTAATTTTTCTGAAATGGAAACCTTCCTAAAACATTAATTTCATATTTTCGGGCCAAATCAGTCAGTCTGTCACGTACAGTTTCTGCACATTTTGTAATTTTCTTACTCAGGTAAATTAAGTCTTTTTCCTGATAGTTGTCAAATTCTCAAGATCTAAACCTTCCCTGATAATTTCTCCAAGTTCAACTTTTATATTTGAAACATTAAGTGGTCTTTCTTTTTTGGGTTCTGGGTCAATTTGTTCTACCATGTTGTCTGTCCTTTTAATCCCTGCTGCTTCCTCAAACCATGGTCCAAAAATCCCATCTTCAAATAAATGTGTTTCTCCCTTGGCTATTGGTGTTGTAAAGACAATCCCTCCTCTATCTTTCAATTCTTGAACCGTGTGGGGTAGTTTCTGTTCTATAATCTGTGAATTCTGAGATGTCGAGGTAAACCCTGATGTAATTACTCCTTCTAGAGTTCTTTGAGCTTCTTGAGTTGGGACCATATTGATTTGGACAGTCAAAATTTGTCTACGTATTGTTTATGCAGCTACAGTTTGTAGTATTTGTACAGAATCAGTCACAATTGAAGCATTAAAACCTGGAGGTATCACTGTCGGTATCGAATCAACAGGTGGTGGGGCAATCTGAAATATCTGTAAAGTTCTCTCAATCTGTATTTCTCTTGGTTCAACAGAAGCAGTAGGCACTGAGGTACTTGCTGGTACACTATTATCAGAATTTGTAGTGGGCACCACTTAAGGTGGTGGACACTCAGTTAACAATGCATCCAATATTTCATCCCCTAAATCACTATCGGTTTGAGGCTTTTTGTAATCTATAATTTTCTTTTCCTGTATCTGATCCTTTACCCTTTCGTCCTCTCTTTCCTTGTCTCTTGCTGTCTTTTCCCACAAACTTAAGGCTTCAAATTGTGTGGCTCTAGATGGTGACTTTATTTCAGATAACATTTCTCTTAATCTGTCAATAATTTGCAGTTCAAAAGTACCATATTTTGGAAAACTCAAAGGACACCCTCTTTCTCAGTAACCTTTCACCATTGGCGAATCCACAAACATGAAAATAATCCCAAATTTGTTAACATAAAATGTGCAGGCGTTCCATCAGGTGGGGTCTCGTCACCAACCCAAATCAAATTTTTCGATTTACCTCTCAGAAGTGTCTTAAAACCTTTAAACAATTTCATTTCTGTAATAATTCAATCCAATGTTTTGATTCAATTCCGTAAACGTCACTTTTTTTCTCTCCAATCCTGTTACAGTTTAGATTTTTGAAGACTTTCAACCAATCTCAATACGGTAA
Source organism: Calotriton arnoldi (assembly GCA_963921515.1). Taxonomy (NCBI): domain Eukaryota; kingdom Metazoa; phylum Chordata; class Amphibia; order Caudata; family Salamandridae; genus Calotriton; species Calotriton arnoldi. The sequence continues at coordinate 83,290 of CAWUFW010007457.1, read as the reverse complement.
TGACACAATGGACCTATCACAGCGTGGCACACTCCAATGTCACTTTTCCCCTCACAGCGGTTCACCCTCCTTCACAATCTCACCTTACGCATTCACACACTTCACTCATAGAATCTAGTAACTGTCTGTCCACGAAACGACCGGACAGTCTCAAGTAATTGTCTGCCTTTCTTCTAGTAACTGTCTGTCCATGAAACGACCGGACAGTCTCAAGTAATTGTCTGCCTTTCTTCTAGTAACTGTCTGTCCATGAAACAACCAGACAGTCACATAAATTGGATCAATAGGATCCAATCTCTCAAGACCATTCACACCGTGACCCACGACCTGCACTGGCCACTCGAATCACTGTGGTCCATCCTTGTGCACCAAGCTTCCCACACGATTCTAACAAGCTCACTCACACACGTACCCATACTCCAAGCGGGTCGTCGATAGCGCTTCACGACTCCCACAATCACTGGTCAGACAATTACATCAACTCAGTGTCTTCTACACCTCAAATATATCCCGGGATCTTAGGCTACTCCTTGAGCCTGACATAAAAAATCAAATCATATCTCATGGGCCGCACGCGTTCGGCCCGAAACCACATTCACTTGACTCTCATCCCAACTCTGCTAGACATAACACAATCAAATCATCGCTACAATCTAACACATTCCATGCAATTACCGCAACCGCAATTACCACAACCGGAATTATCGCATACCACAATCTAATCCAATGCAATTACCGCAAATGCCATTACCGCATGCCATGATCTAATCCAACGCATTACTGCAAATGCAATTACCGCAATCAAAATGTACTAAAATCAGAAATGACTGCAAATGTGTTGCTCCCTATTAAAACTCACACCTTCCTCAGCAAACGCCTTCTTGGATCACCTTCTAATACCGCTTTGCCAATCTTCAAGTTCTGGGCATTGGAATCAGGAATCAGTACTTTTTGGGGCTCGGGCCATTTTCTAACTTGGGCAAATTCTTTTGTAGCTCCATTCAGGGCGTTACCTAAACTCTGCTCCTTCTGGTCAAGGTGTATAACCTTACCTCGGCTACCATCCTGTTGGAGCGGAAATCCCACGGTAATCTCCCATTGGAAAATCTAGGAAGTGTGGCACCATCACCTTGGATTACCATTACCCTTGTTCCCGCTCAAGGTCGATAGGTCTTGGCCACCGTTAATGACCAGCGAGCTCCTTCATAAACATGAGCAATTAATCAAATGCAAATAAACATTTAAGTCAATAATGAGAGTTGTGAGTAGTTTAAAGGGGTTTATTTTCCAATCAAAATCTATGATTTTCTTACTCTTCATTCATTAGTCAGGTATCAATCAGGTTACAGAATTGATAATAGAAAAATTAAGTTAGTACAAAGCATCATGAATTGCAAACCGCGTGTTCCATAAAGGCAAAAAGAATTCCTTTTCTAGGACAATGAGCCACAAATGATGTCAGTCAGAACTCATGAAGAGTTCTAGAATAGAAGCAAGAGTGAGCTTGGCATGAAGCAAAAATCAATCATTAATAATTGCAGAATCTCCCATGAAGTGAAATAATGCATAGAGCAAATAAGCCTTGGCAAAGCCAGTTAGTCAAAGCATAAAGCTTGGGGATTTTAAGAAAAGTCAGAATGGAACTAAACCTACATCTAATCTGCCTACGTCAGCCTCCGTTCTGCTCTACATGAAGGTCTACCCTCTCCTTCCCTGATTCTGCAAATCACATCTGCTCTCCTTCCTTCATTTCTGCATCAGAGTCTGAAACTCCTCTGCAGCCTCACGTCTCTAAATCTGTCTGTCTCTCTCAAAGGGCTCCGAAAGTGTTCCTGCAAGTGTTCTGAAACTCCTAACAAGGAACGCGTTTATCAAAGAATAATGTTACAAAACATGTAGTGTGACTTCGTCTTCCTCCAACTGGAATCCAGCATTCTCCAAAAGGATGCCTCCGCCCCCCGGCAGATTGCATACGTCATCTTATCAGACAGGTGAAGATCCTTCACACGGCATATTCTGCATCTTATTTAATACAACTTCATCTCCTAACCTTCCTTTAAAAAGGACATTTTATTTCTAACTAAACACATAACATGAGCTGCAAAAGAACCTTTTAATTAAACAAGAAATATTAAACACAACAAGGTAATGCACTTTTAAAATAACATGTGTTTTCTATTCTCACTAAAGCAAAGAACTAAATGAGGCTTTGTTTAAACCTTCCAGCAACTACAGAGATACAGCTCCGAGGTCACAGCTGCAAATTTGCCACTGTTCTTCGCACGGAGAGAAAAATTCCTTTGCTTATCTTGAAGGCCAACAGAATCTAACAGAGCAAGAGCTAAATCAAGAGCTGGTTCTGTTTTCTACATTATAAAGTGTTGTGCTAATTCTAATACAGGTTATATTCTATTAATGCACATTTAACATTTTTGCAAGTTAAAATCACATTTTCATAGTAAGAACAGAATCTAACTAAACACATTTAAATCAAGCTATGAATTAATTGTGCAATGTTTTACATGAATTGCTAAATGGAAAGCGTCTGACCAAGCATGTGAATTTCAAAGCCTCATGTTTCACTTTGCAGCACAAAATGCCTGCGTGTCACTTTTTAAATGCAGTTTCAATTCTGAAGCCCTGCAGGTTTTCCTTTAGTGATGCTAGATTTTAAAGCACATGTTTAGGCTCTTTCAATTACATAGCACCCTGCCCTACTGGGTTGCCAAGGGCCATCCTCAGTGGTGACTTGTAAGTAATAAAAGGGGGAGTTCAGGGCATGACAAGTATTTTTACCTGCCAAGTCACATGACCATGAACTGCACGCGCAGGCCCTGCCGTGGCAGGCCTGAGACATGGTTAGGGTGCTACTTACGTGGGTGACACAATCAGTGCTACGGGCCCACTAGTAACATTTAATTTACAGGCCCTGGTCACCTCTAGTGCACGTTACTAAGGACATATAAGCAAATTAAATATGCCAATTGGGTACGATCCAATGGTACAGTGTTTTACGGGAGAGAGTACAAGCACTTTAGCACTGATTAGCAGCAGTGAAGTGCGCAGAGTCCTAGAAACAGCAACAATGAGTACAGAAAATTGGAGGGAGTCAGGCAAAACGTTGAGTGAAGACCACCCTAAGCCTGTCAGGTCAAACGCAGGGGTATTGTGGGTGGGGGTCCATGCATGTGCTCTCTCCCAGTGAGCAAATGTGGTGTACAGTGTAAGTGTAATTTTTCCCTCTGGATGGGATCCAGGCATTGAGGTGGGGAGTGCTGTGTGTTTTTTTTTTTTTTCGGTCACAGCCTACCACACAGCTGCTAAAGACATCTTGGGAGTGTCAGAAAGTTGCCCTGGGAATGCATTCGCTGTTGCTCGTTCGTCACATTTGCTGTGCAACATGAACAGCAGAGCAGGGGGCACTTTCACACTTTTGTGAAAGTGCCATTATGCTGCAAAGCCAACAAAATCTGTGCAAACGACTACTTTTCATCTTGAGCCAAATCAATGTAAATAGGTCATTCTCACATCTCCCTGAAAAGCGTGGAGTTTCCCCAGCTGGAAGTATATTGCAGGGTTTAGAGGCAAAATGTGAAAGAGAATTTAGTGTTTCACTCACAGCAATAAACACATGCTAACCTTCCCACTCCCCGCTGAACATTCGCAGAGATAACTCCAATTTCAAGCCCCTGGGTCTGGTCAGCATGTGTGTTTCAAATCTTTTATTTGACCCTTTCTTCAATGTACAAGTATTTGTTAGAGTGTTGTGCCAGAGTCTATTATCTTCACATAAGACCCATCGAAATAACATTTAACTTATATGTATTATTTTGTTTACTGTTTATTTAGGGAACGCGGTGTCAAGGAAGCTGATTAACTGATTAGGATCCTTGATTCAATTTCCACTTTTGCTTTGTGAGAAACACCTTATTTCCATGTGCTTGTGCGGGCAGCATAGCCCGTGGCTCACGCCACAATAAATTTCATATTAAGCACAGCGGCTCTGGCGATATAGCAGGATTGACAAATCTTTGCAGAAACGCACAACCCTGTCTTTGACATCCATTAACCAAGTTATTTCTTCAGTGTTGTTAACATGAATAACCTACCCTACGGTATTTCTCACGGTTATGTGCACAGATCTCTCCTAGAAGTCCTTTGAACTAAACAAGCATTGGTAAAGCCAATAGTTCTCGCCTATGAAAGCTATTGGTTTTGGCAATGTTTTGTAGCCATGCTCTACAGCAGTGTGGCTAAAACTAATTTCAAAAAGCACTATGATGCCACCAGAGCTAACACACTTTTTTTTAGAAGTGTAGGAGTAGCTCTGGATGCATTAGAGTCCCTTTTTATCATTATGTTTAGCCATGCTCCACAGCATCCACACTGCTATACAGCATGGCTATAAATAATTGACCATGCTGTATAGCAATATGTACAACATGAACAAAAATGCAATGTCAGAACCAAAAGTCTTAAGGCAAGACCTATTGACGTTGCTAATGCTTGTTTGATATCTGTGGAGTATTTCTGCTGCTTTCATAACTCTTTAAAATCAGTTTTTCTCATTGTTTAAGTAGCTGCATCTATAACAAGATGCACAGCATTGTATTTCAGTGTTTACTTTCTGTGTTTTTATTGCATGTGCAGCACCAAACACAAAAGAATGGGGGAAACAAAAGGAGGTGGAGATGGGGGTTGAGTTGTGGGGAATCATACAAGTGTCAGGGTGGACTATAGTGGAGAAGTTAGATTCATTCTTGAAACCCTTCAAACCTCTCCCAGAATTGAGGTCTGTGAGTTCTACAAAAAGAGCTCGAGAAGCTGTCAATAAAGAGGTGAGTAGAGCCCTTGCCATAAACTGTCACCTGCAGGTTACACAGTCTAGTCCCACTGAGAGAGGTCAGGAAGTCCAGTGCCTACTGGGGTGGTCTGTAGATAACATGCAGGTCCTTTGTTCTAATGCCAGTGAGATAGCTTGGTTGGTTTATACACCTACCGAACGTGTGTATGGGGGAGTCTGGTTGAAATCACATTACGAAAATTGCTTTACCATACAAAAATGTAGAATTTTGGAAACGCAGAAGTGCAACAGCTCACCCGCAATCGCATGAAGACATGAGATCTACCACCACTAGTTTTTGCACAGGGAGTGAGAGAAGCAAACCGTTAAAATGTGAAGGGATCTGGGCATTGGTGGGTTACAGAGCCATCATTTCTCAATCACTGCTGGGGCATCAGCTCTTACAGTGGGGGTCGTACCCAATGGTGTCAACACATTGCACCCCGAGGTGTTCTGAGCGACCTCTGAATCACTGCGACAGAATAACTGTAGTAAACAAGCCAACATTCACAGCACCTTCTGTTTCATTATTCTAAACATTAGTGTGCAATGAATCAATTAAAAAAATTTTTTTTCTCAATTGCAGGACTTTAAACCTGAGCAGGACAATGTGACTGAAATTTAAAGGGACACTGTGAGGATTTCGGTGTACTATATGATATGGCTATGGGGCTTTATCGTGCAGTACACTCACAAATACCATCCTGGGTCGAGTCAGACTCAGTTACTTAACCTGAAGACTAACCCTGGCAGCTGTGGCTGAGAGCAGTAAGACTTGGCAAAGGAATTATGTGTAAAGCATTTCAACAGCACCAAACAATTAAATAAGAAATCAACGGCACACGGAAGACACCGATTTCTAAAAATAAATTATATTTTAATAAACTTTTAGAGACCTGGATGAATGAAATCCACTGGAGGGTTCCAGAGAGACAGATTTAAGAAGATATTTTCACTTTTAGATGCAACTGCAAACAAGCATTGGTCAACAAAAATTTGAAGAATTTTGAAACGTTTGAAACTGTTAGCTCGGCTACTCCGGCGAGGGTTGGGTGACCAATTCTATCAGGACAGAGGTCTAGGGAGTCAGAATGGACACTTTGGACAGTTACCTGGCTTCCAGAGAGTTTTTGAAGCAAAATCCAAACTTGACAGGACAACCGTCATAGACCTCAATGGAGTGGTCCTGATGCTGAGGGATGCTCAAAGGATGCTCCGGTTATGGTGAGGTCGGCAAGGTGTCTTTGTGGGTGCTCCTCGGTCCACGTGTGGAGTGGGGCAAACTTGGACATAAAGATCGGGGTCCCTCGAAGATCTCTATGTTGCTGTAGCAGGCCAGCCGATGCTGGACTACTGGTCAGTCTCTACTGCGGTTGGTGCAAAATCCTTAGGTGGGGTTAGTGTCCCTTGGAAGAGATGACTCTGGACTTGGATAGCACTTCTGGATGAAGCAGACTCTGGTGCAACTTTTGGCTATCTCGGATTTGTCCTGGCGACTGGTAGCGGCGAAACGTCTGCGGTGGCTACCAACTTGTCTGTTTGGGCTACTTAACCTCCTGTGTCCCTGGAGCTGGTCCCAGGAGATCAGTCGGCTGTTACTTAGAGTCACTGCTGTTGGTTGGGGCTGGAGATCAAATTTCCTTTGAGCCAGGAGCCACAGACATAGTCCAATCTTTGCTAGCCCAAAGTGCCTCAGGTACAGTCCTTCTGACTGTGCAGCCTCTTTTTGTGTGAGTCCAAGGGCAGCTGGGCATACCTTCAGTTCTCCATCCACATCCAGCATGATCTGAGGGTCAGAGTGCCACGGGGGCCATATTTACCCCAGGAAATTGCCCTGAGGGGACCAAACAGACACTAGCCAAAGGGCTACTGGGTCCCCTCCTACCTAGTAATGAAGTTCCTGTGATGTGTGGCATCTGGCTATCCCAGAGTGCCACATTCTTGCCACTTTAAAAATGGCACAGCCCTTCCTTAGTTGTTAGGTGCTTGGTAGCCCTCCCTAGAGATGTGGCTACCAGAGGGCTACATGCCCATGGTAGAACTGGTTTGGGGACGAGTTTTCTCTCCTTGACCCTGCCATTTTGTCTGCAGGAACCAAAAAGCATCCTGCTCTGCGGTGTTGGCGCTACTTCCCTCACAAAGGCGGCTTCACCTTTGAAGCTCGCCTTTTGGCTAACACTCTGAGTGGCCATCCTGTAAAAGGAGGTGACACCTCACTCTGTAGCTACTGCCTTTGTTCCTTTGCTGGGGAGTCCTTCACACATCTCCCTAGGCAACCGGGTCGGGTTTAATGCCACAATTAATTTGATACCTTACACAACCCAGTTAGGTAGTCCTATTCAGGAGTTAGCCAGGCTGGGGTTCCAACTGCTAATCCTGAGTTAGCCAATGGGACTACTAACTTGATCCACAGCAAAATGACAATTTGGACTGCTGCTGTTAAAACATATTAAAAATGTATGTCTTACTTAACAAAATATAACTCCCTGCCATAGGCCTCTACAGGCCTTCCTTAGGGTTGACTTATATACAGTATTAAGGGATAGGGTGGGTTTGCCATTGGTGTGAATGGCAAAGTCGAGACTGGCAGTGAAACCACTGTCCTTCCAGTCTGCAGTGGCAGGCTAGGAGCGATTTTGTACCTTGTCACACACAGGATGTTAAGTGCTGAAGCCCTGAGTGGACTCTCTGCCTTACATGCCCTGGGTACCATGTACTAGGGACTTATAAGTAAGTCAGTCCTTGCTGTAGTGTCTTATGAGTTTTTATAACGGAACACTGTTGGCTCCAACCAGACTCTGTAGAGCTATGACGTAGGTGTTAGAGTGGAATGCAATGAAAGCTTGCTTTACAATGTTGAGTTCACACTTACACGCAGAAGAATAAGGACTTGTAATATTATGCTCCTTGTGTGGTGTAGTCAGTGGCGGGTACCCAGGCTGGGGCGGACACTACAGCTGGCGACGAGATAGGGGATAAGTAACCTGAAGATAGACCGCGTTCTCTTAGACAGTTTTGCCGTGGTCCAGACAGACTGCTCACACGTACCACGTGTGTCACTGTCGAAGTACAGAATCAACTCTTCATGCATGTGGAGTCAAAGTGCAGCTCTAGCCACTGTGAAACAGTTGAAGACTATGAAAACTGTGCAAAGAATCTACATGTCATTGACGGAGAACATGTTGGTCCGACCACACATAAAGGTACCCCGCTGCCACGAAAGATAGAATTGCACATTATACATAGTTTTGCAGCTGATGGCAGATTTAACCAGGTTTGCGAATCGCAATTGCTAACAATCAAAACGCTGTTATTGACAGATGCTTGTCAGATTCATACAGAAAATGGATGGTGAGAGAAACTCTTAGTCTGAAACCAGTGTTGATGGCTGCCAGACAAAGACAAGCTTCTGACCTGGAGGGCGGAGGTCCCCTGAATAAACAGTCATGAGTGTAAAAAGTAAGCCAAAGCAAAAGACAGAAGGACACAAAGTGATATCTACAAGTAAAAAGAAGTTATGTTTTAGATGTGGATTTTCGTTTTCTGCCATTGGACAGATATGTAAAGGCTGTGAGAAAGAGAACTATTTTGTGACAGTTTGCAAAGTGAACCAAACAGTAATTGTGTCATGGTGTGAAGACAAAATGGCCACCAGAACCTTCCAGAAGCAAGGCTCGACGCACACCCTCAAGGCCAAGTGGTGACATCAGTTGAGGCTGTGAGAAAGAGAACAATTTTGTGACAGTTTGCAAAGTGAACCAAACAGTAATTGTGTCATGGTGTGAAGACAAAATGGCCGCCAGAACCTTCCAGAAGCAAGGCTCGGCGCACACCCACAAGGCCAAGCGGTGACATCAGTTGAGGCAAATCGACACAAAACAAAGTTGATTGTCATCTAAATCATCGCTAAACTGTTAATCAGCCTAAATATTGAGTGAAAGTGAAGAAGATGGATGTGTCATGTCGATTTTTACCTCAGAGAAACATGTGCATGTTGGACTGGCCACATGTGAGGAAAAATGTCAGTCGAAGAAAAGTCGACATGCCAAAACACGAAACTCATACAAACATTGTCCAAAGATTACATTAAAAATAAATGGATGTTCGAAACCTTTTATCATCGACAGTGGTGCGTCAATAAATATAATGCCTGAAGAGAAATATAATCAGGGCCACTGGAATTATGCAGCAGGAGAGGGCCAAATTATGTGGTATGGTTGAGTAAATTATGCAGCAGGAAAACGCAAAGTATGCTACATAATTCAGCACATTTTGTAATAGTATCACTTCGTTTTTTCATCATTTCTAAACTTAGTAATGCTCTGTGGGCATTGGTTGTACCAGTTTAACATCCAAATATAGCAATAGAACAACAGAATGGTGATCAGTCCAGCCTTGCAAAGGGCCGTCCACTGCGCAGTAACATGTGACGTCGCATTTTGAGTAACTTTTGAACTGTTTGAGCTAGAAACTATTTTTTGTGTTAAAATTTGCAGATTATGCGGCAGATGATGGATTAAGTGGCAAATCTATAATTGTGCAAAAATCACCACCGCCGCACAATTGCATAATTCCAGTGGCCCTGAATATAATGAACTTTCTCCATTACCGCATCTCACACCATGGAAAACAAACCTGTAAACATGGGCTACATCAACACCCATAAAAAGTCAAGATTCATTTGTCGCAACGATGAAACATAAGAAAATTATGGTGCAAGTACCCATCCATGTGTTTCAAGGTACAGCGTCAAGTGCCTGTTTACTCGGCTTCTGCACAGCTGCTGCAGATAAAGGACTGATTTCTTTGTATTACAACATGAGTTCTCATCATGAAATCATAAGTCCATTCCCTTCGTTGTTTCATGGTTTATGAAAGCTTAAGACTATGAAAGTGAAATTGCTTATTAATGAATATGTCCGACCTGTTGCTGTGAGACACTGACAAATTGCTTTCCACTTACAAGAAGCTAGGTAACTGTAATGGGTGGAGAAATCTGGGTTTATGTGCTACAATTGTCAAGGCCCAGTCTTAGTGATGGCACATTCCTCACAAATGGCTACACCCAAAAGCCATTGTAGGGTAAGTTTAGAAAGGATGGAGGATTGTGCCTTTTCAAATTCTGATGTATTTTTGATAAATGATTTCCAAGCGTTCTTTGGTGATTTTCAAATGCATAATATTTATTTGTATTCTCATGCATAGGTCACAAACAAAATAAAGAAACAGCCGACACGTGTTTCGCCCATATGGCCCATCGGCCGAGGGCTTTTTCATGGCAGGGTTCTGCGGTCCCAGAGACCTGTTCACCTTACTTCTAGACACACGACCGTCTGCCACGAACCCTGCCTTGAAAAAGCCCTCGGCCGATGGGCCATATGGGCGAAACACGTGTCGGCTGTTTCTTTACTTTGTTTGTGCCCTATGCATGAGAATACAAATAAATATTATGCATTTGAAAATCACCAAAGAACGCTTGGAAATCATTTATCAAAAATACATCAGAATTTGAAAAGGCACAATCCTCCATCCTTCTCTACACTTACAAGAAGCTGTTTTAAAAGAACTTGAATTGTTACTTCAACATGACATTCTTGAGCGTTCTACTGGTTCTACACCATGGGTTTCTCCCTTAGTTTTAGTGCCTAAATACGACCGTGAAGGAGCTGTACGCATAAGTGTTGATCTGCATCGGGCAACTGAGGCAATTGAAAGAGAAAGACATCCAGGCCCATATATTGCTGACATGATAACAGTTAAACGTGCAAAAGTGTTCTCTCTCCTTGATTTAAATAAAGGTTATCATCAGTTGGAACTCGAAGAAAATTGCAGGTACATTACAACCTTTTATACACATGTTGGTCTATTTCGATGCAAAAGACTCAGTTTTGGGATGTCATCGGCTGCAGAACTTTTCAAGACGTCATTCGATGTATCATACAGCCTGTTGTAAATTAATTCAATTATAGCGATGACATATTGGTTTTCAGAGCTACACAGAAGGAGCATGATAATGCTCTCATACAAGTATGCGTTTTACTTCAGGGGTGTGGAATTTTCAAAATAATCTACTTGTCCAAGGGACAAAATGCCACTGAGATCTACATGTCCTGTAAAATCCACTTGTCCCACCTACTCCCGTCCATATATCAAACATAAGGGCTGACAGAGAAACGTAATATATTTTTGTTTTATTGAAATTAATAAACCATTAAATGCTTTGCAATAATAATGCTAAGAAAAACTTGACAAGCAATATTATCCCAGTTATCCAAACATATAGAAATTGTATAGAAATACAAGTTACAACAATAAATGATCTTGCATGGCAGGCTGCTCTAAGACTCATATTAGCAATACTTCAGTAGTTATGATAGATGTGGCCTTTTATGTCCAGCACACATGCTTTGTGCCTCCTGTTGTAAACCAGAGATCAATAGCACAATAAAGGAGGGAAAGAATATCTTGCTTCTCAAGGGGTATCCATGCTCCGAGCAGATGGCCTGTGCCCACAGCCACTTGCACTGTAGGTAGTGCGCACGCACTTTAAAGTGGCGTTTGGTGCTTAAATAAAAAATGTAGGACATTCTTTTTCTTCACCCTATGGATCAATGTGAATTTTAATATGGCCTGAATACGCTTGCATAAGACCTTGAGTGCTAATAAAAGAATGGCATTTTTTGCGGTTTTATATAGCGCGAACTCGACTTGAAGGTATTGGAGCGCTTTACATGAGCGCCAGTTACATTTACACAAGGACTGTCACATTCATTTATTTCTTAAGTAGCACTATTAAATTGGAGCAGCTGCACAGGAAATCAAATGTGTTATGCAGAGGGGACATTTAGGTTGTAGAGTCCCAAAATGCGCCTTCTAATCCAAGCTCACATCCCTGCTTTACCAACGTGGTGTAATCTGGACAACCTCTTTATCTATTAATTATCCAGTGTCCTTTTACAGTTAAAGTTAGCAATTAAGCAAGCCTGGCAGCTCAAGAAAGAAACTGCAGCGCCGCGGCAGCTTAAAAGAAATGCGTACAACGGGCTTAATTATACCCACTAAAATACTAGGCACTGGCCAATTGAGGCATTTTCTCACACAAATGGGAAAGATATCGCCCATTTGTGAGGGAAATGCCCAGTATGGCAATTCTGTGTCACACATCTGGTGTGAAAGGGAGTTCTAATCAGCTCTCTGCACAGCAATGGAAACGTGCGAAGTTGGCACGATTTGCAGCACGGCTCCAATAACAGCGGTTGGTCACATCTGCTTCAGGTGTGGAATTAACTGAATTCTGGGGCTCCCGGAGCTAGGACACTTACGGCGAACAGCATGGGCAACAAAGACAATCGTTCCTGATATGTCGTCAACAGCACAAAACGGGGAGGGGGCAGGGGCACAGAGAAGTTGAAATGCAAGGCCGAAAGTGCCATATATTAATATTCAAAACCCTATACACAGAGGCAGCGTAGTGCTGGGAGGATTTGGTAAAAGGTCACAAGCCGTAGTAAACAGGCAGGGACTGGGCCCCAATAATAGGGACTCAGTGGGTTCTTGGTCAGGTCAGGCTTGAAACCCGATAATCTTTGAAGTGCAATATCCACCCTGCTACCTCGCCCTCCTCCCTTACATTAACCAAATGCATCAGGTTCATTTAGCTTCAGGCTAGACACACTCCTCCCCCCCGCTTGCTTTTGGGTGTTGCTCTATTCCAGTGACTTGCTCTTTAGAATATAGGTGACGGCCCCACCTCACCCCCTGGCGTGCACACAAGCATGGAGGCGTTAGCTAGCTGCAGTCAACATGTAGTTTTCGGACAGGCTCGTGCGCCCCATCATCTTCTTACAGGTCAGTAACGGGAAGGTAGGTGGAAGAGGGGTTGGGGGACAGGGGGTAGGGCTGCAGCCTCAAAGCACACAGATGGAACCGTCCTACCTGAACCGATAAGACAGGGGCAGCAGCGTGAAGAGCTGTTGGCTGGTAAGGCCGATCCGACTCCCCACCTTACCGTGGTTGATGCAAATGCAGCATTATCCGGATCCTTTGGCGGGCTTCTCTGGAAGTGGAAACCAGTGATGTTTATGGTGGTCTGCTAGCGCCTCGGCCACAGCCCCTCCAAAACCCAGCAGTCGGCTCTCGCTCACTCAACCCCGAAGCAACGAGGATAGGAAGCCGGCGGCAGCAGTGATCTCCGGGTGCCCATGGGACAGGAGGACTAGGTAGAGGCGGCGGCAGGGTCCTGCGGCATAACGGGGGTCTCGTGTAAACAAGTGGGGGCAGAATGTCATCTGATTTGCAAATCCCTTGGATGGTTAGGGGCGCTTTATAGTGCCACAGTGTGTGGAGTAAGTTGAAGTTAGCGTGGCTGTGGTAAAGGGACAGTGACTTCTCTTGGACAGTGGGATATGGCCTCCCAGCTAATTCGGTCTGCAGCTTGTTTCCAATACTCTGTCTCCGGCCCGATCGATCGGCAGTCCCTCCCAGGCCCACAGGTCCTTGGTCAGGCCGGGTCGAGTTACCTCTTTTTTCGGATTCCCCGGTGCCGCTTTACTGTGCCCTCTGCTTCAGCGCCCCCACGTTTTATGCTGTCTCACGCTCCAATAGCAGCGATGAGAGCCCGCGCTTTCTGGAACCACAAGGTTACACACGGCACCAGTTCTATTCTAATTACGGACCTATCTGCAAGCTGAGCAAAATATAACCCTTTTGAACACTCTACAAGTGCTATGGCGGGCATTATGGTAGTGCTTATTTTACCTTAATGTACTGCCTCACGGCGGCCACGAACTCCTGCTTGCTGAGACTGAGTGACGTTTCACTCCCTCAGCCAATCACGGTCTAGAGCCCAGTTATGGGCTGCTAGCCAATCAGAAGCCTCCAAAGGCTCCCGACACGCTTCTCTGATTGGCTGTGAGCCCCAGAGTGCCCACAGCCTGTTTTATTTACGTGATTTAATGTCTACTTGTCCGTCGGACAAAATAGACATTAAATCTTCTTGTCCACCGATAAAAACAACTTGGTTCGGGCGTCGGGCGATATGATTCCCCCACCCCTGTTACTTACTGATGCAGGTTTGACATTAAATGCAGACAAATGTGAGTTCCATAAAAAGAAGCTAAAGTTCTTTGGCCATATCTTTGACACCTGATCCTGCCAAAGCACAAGCACTGTCAAATGCTGATTCCCCACAAGATGTTTCTGTGCTACGTTCATTTCTTGGCCTGCCCAGTTACTGTTCACGATACATACAAGACTTTGTGACTCGAAGTGCTCCATTACGAGAGTTGGCGAAGAGAAATGTTTAATATAGGTGGTCACACGAATGCGAGAAAAGTTCTGAGAAAATCAAACAAGCCATTGAAAATGCTACTGAAATGGCCTACTTTAATCCAAAGTGTTATAAAGGTTGTTGTTGATGCTAGCCCTATTGGGTTAGGCGCCGTTCTTGCACAGTACAGTGTACAGCTAAATGCACAAAGGCACATTTTGGCATATCCCAGTAGAAGTTTGTCCCAAACAGAGCGTGCTTATTCACAACCTGAGAAAGAAAGCTTAGCTGTGGTATGGGCTTGTGAATATTTCCATGTGTTCCTATATGGAAAGCCTTTTTCTTTTACGCTGGTAACTGATCATCAAGCTTTACTGACTACCTTTGGGAATCCAAAAGCCAAGATGCCCCCTCGCATTGGAAGATGGGGATTACGATTGCAGGAGTACAACTAAGCCATTGTGCATTATCCAGGAAAGGATCAAAATCCTGTTGATTTATTTTTTCAGAGTGCCTATACAAGGTCATGGTACTCTATCCAAGACGGCTGAAGCCTACATCAAATTTATTGTCAAATTGAACACATCAGCTGCCATATCGTTAGCCCAGATCATTACTGCCACAAGTCATTATAGTGACATTCTGAAGTTGAAAGATATAATTACACATCAGTCATAGAACCAACATACTTGACCTTTCACCAACGATAGTGAATATCAAAAATACAAACATGTCAAAGATGGACTATCCATAACTATAGAAGGAGCCATATAGCAAGGGTCGAGAATCCAAATTCCAGAGTGTCTACAACAAAGAATGATTGAAGTAGTTCACGAATGGCATCGTGGTATTGTTGCCACAAAGAGAATTCTCCAAGAAAGAGTTTGGTTCCCAGAACCATATCAGTAATGCCACCAAAGGAGTGAACTACCAGATGAGCATCCTAAGGAAAATAGAACACTTCCTCCCCCAGGATGACTTTAAATCTGCGGTCCAAGCCCTAGTCATCCCCAGGCTTGATTATGGAAGTGCTCCACTCAGTGGCCTGCCCAGATATCATCTGGCCCCTTTGCGGGCCTCTCTTAACTCTGCAGCTGGACTCTTCACCGGAACAAACAGAAACAAACATCTCCCCTGATCTGAAATCCCTAAACAGGCTCCATTATGAAGCACAAATTCAACAAAACATCCAATGCATGACTCATAAAGCCCTACATTTCAATGCTCCCAGGTATTTGGCATAAAAGCTGAAATTATCTGGCGGATGTAGATCATCTCGAAGTACCATCTCCCTGCTGCTGAAACCACAGATTTTCCACAAAAAGAAAACATGCAACAGAGCCTTTTTGGGCATTGCACTGGAAATTTGGAATTCTTTGCTGAAGGAAATCCCTCTGGTTCCTTCTATCTCTTCCTTCAAAATTGAAGAGAAAACATTTCTGATGGACAAGTGGTTGGCCTTAAATCAAAATCAGACCCTGTATCGATTGATCTTACCTTGCATATTCTCATTTGCTGATCATGACTACTTTCCTACTGATCTCCTGGGGAGGTCCTGTCCCTCAATTTGTTATTCTTCTATAATTGTATTTATATTGTATCTGCGTTTTATTACTGTCTCTTTCCTATCTTTTCACTCCTCCCGTCTGTAAAGCGATCTGATACCCTCACGGGTCATGTTTGCGCTATATAAAACTTTATAAATAAATACTTTGATGAGAGAGTTGAAAAGGAACTCAAGGCCTGTCATCTATGCAACTGACTTTATACAAATGTGACAAGATATGTTGAACATGTCAGAACTCTCTAAGCAAGCATGAGAGAGAATAGCCATCGATTTCTTTGTTCCACTCGATTGCGGACATCACTTGCCAGTAATTGTGGATGAATACTCCCGCTTCCCACTCAAAGAAGATCTTTCATTCACAACTCATGAACAGGTCATTGAGAGACTGGGTAACATCTTTGTGACATGGGGCATTCCAGCCATTGTGACGTCTGATAATGGACCGCCCTTTAACAGTCGAGAATTTAAGGATTTTCTGCAGCATCTGAACATAAAGCATTAGTTGGTTTCAGTTATTTAGTTGGTTTTAATGCGATGATTAATTTGATAACTTACATGACCCGGTTATTTAGTCCAATGAAGGAGTTAGGCGGGTTGGGGTACAACCGCTAACCCTGTGTTAGCCAATGGGGCAAATAACTTTATCCACAACAAAATGACAATTTTGAAGTGTTACTATTAAAATATAAAAAAATACAGCTCCCCTCCTTAGGGCTCTATAGGCCTTCCTTAGGTGACACTTATATATAGTGTTAAGGGATAGGCTGGCTTTGCCTTTGGAGTGAATGGGAAAGTCAAACTCATAGTGAAAGCGCTTTCATGGCAGTCTGCAGTGGCAGGCTGGGAGCCATTTTGTACCTTGTCACACACAGGGTAGCACAATCAGTACTGCAGCCCTGATTGGACACTCTGCCTTACATGCCCTGGGTACTATATACTAGGCATTTATAAGTATGTGAGTCCTTGCCAATTGGGGGTATCCAGTTCGACAGGCAGTTTGTATAGGGTCAGAACACTGGCAGTGGGGTCTATTTAGCAGGCCTCATTGCACTCTCAAATTTGAAAAATCAGCAGCATCAGTCCAAAAATGAGGCAGTGAAATTGCAAAAAGAGGCATTTCCTTTCAGAACCTTATTACAAGTAATGGGAACAGCGATGTAGTAACTGAATGTAAGTGACAGGCAGTGAACAGACCCCCTGGGTGCAAGCAATGGAGACATGAGAGAGGTATGGGTGCAAGAGATGTGGACACGAGAGAGGCGCAAGACAGATTTCATGGGCACCTCTGATGGTCCCTTGTACTCTGCTGTGACTACCACTAGCAGACCTAGTGTCACTCCACCTTCTGAAGCACATAGGACACACGTCTTGTACACTGCACCTAACAAGTAACTCTCTACTGTAAAGCCACCGCTATAAAGAGTCCAGTTCTCACACTTAATTGTGTCAGGAGATGTTGGATGCTGGCTCTCTTTCTTGCGCATTAAAATGAAGTACACTGTTCAGAGAGTCCAGTGGGACACAGACTGGTATACAGAGGCAAAAGTAGATAATACTAACACTCTATTTGTGGTACTGTGGGCGAGCAGTGAGGCTTATCAGAGGGTAGTGCTAAGTATTTGTTGTGCTCACAGGGACAATAAATGAGACACATACTCAAGAATAAATCCAAGACTAATTTATACAAATAAACACCAATTTTTATGTAATGTTTTGGACCAAGAACTTTGTTCTACAGTAAGTATTTTTTAGGATATGAATTTTCAAAGTTCGCAAAAAGAATTTCTTTTGTGAGCAATTATGCACCATTGAAGTCAATGGGAAGAAACAAAAAAATGCACATACAATCATACAGTTGGATTTCAAGCTTCAACTTCGGTATTTAAGTGAGTAGCAAGGCCAGGCCCAATGTTTCACTAGCAGATTCTTTTGAGCGTCCCAATTCGGCCGGGAGCAGGGTGCTGAGTTCATTGGTAGCGGGTGCTCTAAGAAGACAAAGGGACAAAGGAAAAGGACAGGAGAAAACCCGTTAACCCAGTTGAGACCTGGGCGGAAATGTTTTACAAAATAACAATGTCTCAGCAGGGAATCATTAAGTAAGACAAGTAAAGAAAACAATTAAATGTTGCAGAGAAGGTAATGAGGGAGACCACAAAGCTTTGGAGAGTAAAATAGGGTCTATTTTAGAATGAAAGTATTTATATCAGCACTACATTGCATTATATGCAAACGTAACCCAATAGTACAATGTGCACATACGTGCTCGTGAGACACGTGAACGGCGCAAGTGACACGTGACAAAAAGGTGAGGTAGCAGCGGGACAGAGCGCAGAAACAATTTGATTAATGGTCACGAAAACAGTCAATAAGCAATTGGCAAAAAGATTTCAGCTGTTTAAGGACATCACAATAGCGCCCACAATTACGCTGGATGGTCGACGGCATTTCAACCTGAATGATTCCAGGTCATCTTCAGGACCAGGTTACATGGATCACAAGAGTGCTGTATAGGGGTGAAACAAGGGGAAAGATAAGCATGGCATGAAGGAGAAAAAGGAAGAACATGGAGAGCTACCTGTCGAAGTAGCAAGGTACCTGCATGAAGTAGAGCCAATTTATTCAATGGGAGAGCTTCTTAGGATGGTCTAGGGGAAGGGAAAAAGAAGGTCATGAAATTAGGGAGGGCAAGGGGGTATGAAAGGTAAAGGAAATCTAGCCATAAATGCACGTGAAAGCTTACTGCATATAATTAGAAATGTTCTCATGGAGCAAGAGGCTTTTATTTGAAAGTGAGACCAGAGGTCATAAATCAATGTCTTACGGGGGATGGGACATTCACGGGAAGAAGCCGAGCTTGAATGTGGGTAAATGAGAATACGGATACCAGTTGGGGAGGGAAAGTAGAAGTGAGGGCGTAAGTAATGGAGAGTCTACATCGGTGTATAGGACTGGGCAATATGGCAGGGTGTCAGATACTAGGAGGAGGTTACCTGATTAGTGGGGGATCCAGGAAGTTGACTGCGAGATTGCAGGATCCGCAATGGAAGAAAACTAAATTAATCCGGGGTTGGAAAACTAGCGAGTGTCTGGTGCCAAACAGTGAGTAAATCCAGCCGTGTGCCGTGGAAAAGGTTGTGGTATGGGAGAGTGGGCGAGCGTCCTTATGGTGTGGTCGCAATGGGAGCTAGGGGGTGGGGTCAAGGTGGCGAAAAGACTAGACCGGCCCGGTCGGGCAGGGAAAAGCAAATGGTACTCCCAGGGGGAGGGAAAGAGTAAAAAGAATAAGGAAGAGAGCATAGAAGGCATATCTTCTAAGTGGACAGAGTGTATTCGAGAAAACTAATCATGTTAACAGTATCTATACAAAGTCGTACTCAAGGATGTGAAATAAAACTGAAAAATCTAACAATTGTGTACTGAATCAAGTAACCATAGGAAGCATATTTACAATTATGGTAGGAGTAAGGTCATAAATGGCAGTATACATTTATCATTGTGAAATTGACCACAGCGTGAGCAAGTAAGCGAGTAACAAGGTCTAGACATATATACACAAATATCAGAGTCACAAACGTAGTATAAGTTAACGGGTGACATCTGTAGTGCTATGGAAGGAAAACAATCATATGTAAGGATAAAAGACATATATACAAGTTTACAAGAGTCATGTACAGTATGTGTAGCGGTCATACACAGTATGAACCATGGTCATGACACACTAGGTAACATCTGAATTATGTTAAGCAGAGTTTATATATTTGGGTTTATATTTGGGTATATACAGCGCCTGAATCACCCCCAAAGGGGTATCTCTGCGCTCGTGGACTGACGTGGGAGTACTGGCACTATGGGAAGCGCCTAGAACAAGTGTGTTTTCAGTGATTTTCTAAACTTAAGATGGTCCGGGCACTGCCTCAATGCGATAGGGAGCGAGTTCCAGTGTCGGGGGCGAGATACAAAAAAGCTTTCCCCCCTGTCCTAGCCTTGTTGATCCGAGGCACTCTGAGGAGGGATTTGGAGCTGGATCGCAGGTCCCTAAGGGGAGTGTATTGATGAAATTTCTCCGCAAGGTATGATGGACCATTGCCAGTCACCGCCTTATGAACGATGCAGCAAACCTTGAATTTTATGCGTTTGCGTACCGGCAGCCAATGAAGTTTATTCAGCAGTGGAAGCAACGGGGTTCTGTGAGGGGCATTGAGTACCAGTCGTGCCGCTGTATTTTGGACTACCTGTAAGCGATCTAACGAGGCTTCATTAGCCGAAACCAGTAGAGCATTACAGTAGTCGAGTCGACTCAACACTAGTGCCTGAATGAGAGTCTTCCGCGTATGGTCTGGAAGAAAAGGAAATATTCGTCTCAGCAGACTCAGCACGTAAAAACATGTGCTCACCGTATGGGCCACCTGCTCCTTCATGTTCAGACTCTGCTCAATACGAACCCCTAGTATTTTTACTGATGTCTTTGGGACGGGCAGGACACCTAACTCCCCTGGCCACCACTCTGGTGTCCACAACATTGCTCTCTCTCTCCGAAGAGCAGAATCTCTGTCTTCCCGGCATTTAATTGTAGATAGTTGTTACACATCCACTGAGATATTGCTAGCAAGCCGGTCGAGAAGGTGGTCTGGGCCGTCTTGGAGGATTTGTCGAAAGAAAAAGTGAGCTGGGTATCATCCGCATATGATATTGGGGTGAACCCATAAGTCCTCAGGAGAACGGCCAAGGGAGCCACGTAGATATTAAATAGGGTAGGGCTTAAACAAGAACCCTGTGGTACTCCCTTGGTCAGCCTCTTCGTCCTAGATCTATAAGGTCCCAGGTTGACTGACTGGGAACGATCTGGGAGGAAGCTAGTCATCCACCACAGAGCCTCTCCTTTTATCTCAGATTCCTCTAGTCTCCTAGCAAAATCTTATGATCGACTGTGTCGAATGCCGCCGAGAGATCTAGCAGCACCAACAGAGTGGATTGCCCTCTATCTAATGCAAGCCTGATGTTGTCCATGACAGCCACCAAGGCTGTCTCCGTGCTATGTTGGGGCCTAAAGCCGGATTGCGACACATCCAGGCTACCTGATGCTTCGACGTGGGCTGACAGATGTTTATTAATATGTTTTTCCAAGATTTTGCTCGGAAGCGGTAAGAGGGATACTGGTCGCAAATTCAAAAGATCGTTCTTAGAGGCCTTGGTATTTTTTCGGTATGGGATGACTTGTGCTACTTTCCATTCTTAATGTAGATGGCCTTCCTTTAATGACGTGTTCAAGCGGGAGCAAATTTGAGCGGACAGTTGTTTAGCGAGACCCGCGAAAATTTGGGCTGGTATTACATCGAGTGGGGAACCTGATTTTACAGTGTGTAGTAAAGTTTCCACTTCTTCCCCAGTCAATGGGGGAAAGCTCATCAAGGGCTTTCCCCTTTTGCAGGGAGTGTGGTCATAAGTCCTGACCGACTTCGTGTTACCGGCTATGATGATTCTATTGTAAATCAGATCAATTTTCTGCTCAAAATATTCCGCTATAGTGTCGCATAGAGCTTGGGAAGGAGGTTCTTCCAGATCACATGCTTTGGGGTTCGTAAAGGATTTGACGATCTGGAATAAGGCTTTTGGGGCATTCCCTGCCTGGGTTAACTGCTGAGCAATGGAAGCTTTCCGGGCTATTTTTATATTTTTGTGGTACTGGGCTAGTGCTGTCCTATATTTTTCTTTGTCACTTGTATTATGGGTCCGTCTCCACCGCCTCTCCAGATTTTTACAACGGCCTTTCTCACTTCGTAATTCGATGGTAAACCAGGCCGCTTGAGCCTGCCTAGGCTTACCCATTGAAGTTTTTAAAGGCGCGAGTTGATCAATTGCAGCTTTCGCCAAGGCGTTGAAGTGGGCTAATCCCTCCTCTACCTTTTCATGTTTTCCATCCCATGCCGCTGGGAAGGTAGTTGCAAAAGCCTCTGGAGTGATTTTATGCCTCTGTCTAAATGAGTGCTTGAAATTAAGACCACTCTTTTCCTTATCTCTAGGTCCCTGAATCTGGAAATTAAAGAGTGCGTGGTCTGACCAACTTACAGAGCGAGGAGTATCACAACTGATATGAGGCGAGTTAGTGAAAATAATGTCTAAAGTATGGCCAGCGGTATCGGTTGGGCCTTCATTTATCTTAGTTATGTCTAATGCTGCGAGGTCGGCCAAAAGACCCGCTGCCTCCGTATTCTCCCCACACTCACTATGCACATTAAAATCTCCAAGTAGGAGAACATTTTTAGTAGAAATTACATGCGGAGCTATTAGTTCCATCAGCTGTAACGAAAAATCTCCAATGGGGCATGGGGGACGGTAGACTAAGGCTCCCTTCCAGCTATGCTGTGGGGTTAGGTCTAACCGGAAAATTAGGATTTCAATTTTTTCATTGCTCCGTTGCTCCAAGATGGTAACTGTAGCCCCGTCTCTATAAACAATAGCTATCCCTCCCCCACCTTGAGCTGTCTGTCAAGTCTTTGAATCTTATAGCCCTCAGGGAGTGCTATAGTTATTGCAGGAGTGGACCCAGGTTTTAACCATGTCTCCGTCAAAAAGCCTAAGTCCGGTTTCTCCGAATCAAGCAGATCCCATATTTGTATAGCATGTTTCGGAAGCGACCTGACATTGCTGAGAAAGCCTTTCCACTCTTGTCTGGGGAGTGTATGGGTATTACCTGACTTCTGTCCTGCCTCTTTAAAGATGGATGTGGTTTCTGTAGCTATATCAACATGTCCAAAAGCAGAGCAACCACCCACCTTATTAGGGTCGTGATCCATAACATTACTCTGAAACCTGCATGCTCTGCATGCGAAGGGGCCTTCAAGGTTGCTAAAGGTTTCTGCTCGCTTGTATAGGTTACACCCAGAGTGTAACTGTCCTCTTATCTTCAGTAGGTCACTCCTGGTATATGTTATCTTAGAGCCTACTTCTTGCTCTGGGATTAGAAGGGCAGGATTCCTGGCTCCTGGTGACGGAAGGGCGTGGACGGGCGCAGACGGGTTTGCCTTTGGCGCGCCGCCGGTGCGCCCGCAGCGCGCGTCCGCTGCGCGTTCCGTTCTGCATCCGGTTTTGTAGGGGAGGCTGGTCGACTAGACCGCCAACCTCGCTCCTACCGGAAGTAGCCTGAGACTCCCTCCAATCAATCGGGATAGTCCTGCGTTGGACCGGGGAGGGCTACCTTCAACTAATGCCAGGAAACTGATTTGGGTGTCAACTCTGTTTGCCCAGGTACCCGCAACAATACTGAGGCCTATACGTTACCGGGAGAGTCAATCACGAATTTTAAAAATTTACACCAGCACAGAATATCATCATTTAGAATGCAAGGTATTTTAAAAACATTTAAAAGAAATTCAGCAAGTTTAGCGAGGGGCCAGCGATATGTCGTGAGGATAAACTAATGGGCATCAATGGTGGTGTTCCATTCATCCAAAGTGTTTAAACCGTTATTAACAGAGTCACAGCGTGCAATCCAACGGCATTCGCTTTTGTTTAAATGTAGTTGTAGGTTGTCGACCCTTATGGGCAAGGTAGGTTGGTTGATGACTTGCCAAACCAAATCAGTTTCTGAATGTTTTTTCTCCATATAGTGTGTTACCAGGGGGGGCAGTCTCGATTTTGCTTTTGATGCGACTCTTGTGTTGTATTATGTGCTGTTTGACCATTTGGGTAGTTTGACCAATGTATAACAGGTCACAGGGGCAACGGATGGCATAGATGGCATTGGTGGTATGACAATTGGACAATTGCCTAAGTTGGTATGTGCGGTTATTAACCGTGGATTCCTTGGTGTTGGTGGTGAGAGCACAGACTGCACAGTTTTGACACTTGTAATGTCCAAGTATGGGTGGTAAACCCCAGAGAGAGGTAATGGGCGTGGTGTTTTTATTGCTGTCAGGCCAAGTAGCTGCCCTGACAAGTTGGTCAGATAGGTTGTTACCCCTTTTGTAGGAGAATAATGGTGGTTTCTGAAAAATTGGATGTGTGCGAAGTACTGCCCAGTTCTTTTTAATTATTTTGCTGACTTTGTTGCTGGATGGGCAGTCGGTGGAGACAAAGGGAATGCATGTGTTGGCACGTTTGGTGATAGGAGGAGGTCCCTGTGGGGGAGACAGGTAGTAGCCAATAGGCTACCTACCTTTACGGTGTCCACACCCTCTAAGTGACCACTTCTTGTAGGAATGGGCACTACCCTGACCCTAATTGACTAATTTTCTCCCAAACCAAGATGGAGGGAAATGAAAAGTGGGGTCCACATTTCCTGCCCCACCTTTGGGGTGGTGCTGGCTGAATGAAGAACAACCTTCTAATTTACCTAATTTTCTCACCTGTTCTCCCACCAAATGTGGAGCAGGAAAGGGGGGTTGATATCTTCCACTAGCTGGAGCTGCCTGGGAGGCATTCCGAAGGCACCATCGACTTTGGAGCTTCCCACCTTGGAAGGCCATTCTATCCTGGGGGAGGAATAAAGCACCTCCGCCCAGAGCAGGCTTTGTTCCTGGCCTCTAAAGAGCGCTGGTCCTTACCCTCTGAGGTCAGAAACATGTCTGGTGGTGGCAGGCTGGCTAAGACTAGTCAGACACAACACCACTGCTTGGTAGGTTTTCAGACAACCCTCTAAAGGGTCTCCTGGGTAAATTTATTAATAAATTCGGCACTGGCATCAGTGAGTATTTATTAAGACAAGGCACCAAACATCTTGAGGTACAGTGAAGCCATCATGGAGCTAGTAAACTCATAATGACAAGTATCCAGCCCATGTATTCTCCATGGCTTCCCAGTGCACTTAAAATATCCTAGAATGGACTTGATATTGTAGGGTCATATCCACTCATGCAAATATGTCCACACATGGAATATAGTGCACCCTGCCTTAGGGCTATAAGGCCTGCAGTAAGGGTGACTTACCTATACCTCATGCAGTGTGTGGGGCATGGCACACAGGGATGTGTGCCATGTCGAATGTTCAGTTTTCTCTGCACCAAGACATACAGCCTGCAATGGCAGTGTGCATGGTCTTGGTGAGAGGTCTGTGCAGTGGCACAATTCGTGCTGCAGCCCCAGTAGATCCTCTTCGGTCCCAATGCCCTAGGTGCCAGGGCTACCATTTACTAGGGACTTATAGGGGTTGCTGAAGTTGTTCCAATTGTGGTACAGTTTTAGGGAAAGAACACTGGTACTGGGAGCCTGGATACAGGGACCCAGTATACCTCTGTCGAAATTGCATCGAAAACCAGGCAAAAAGTGGGGGTTACTGCAACCAGAACCCAGTTTCTATCAGTAGCAAAATACAATAGGTTGCATCATAGCAAATTATATGACATGGCACCTCACCCTTAGTGTCACTAAATAAAAGCACAACACAAACGCTGAATCTGATATCATCTCTGAAATGACAAAATAAGGCCTGTAATTTGCAGTTAGAGGAAATAATTTTGCTGGGTCGCTCAGAATTTTGGATACAGCACCCGTTAGCGTAAAGGCAATCAATTTACTGATCAGGACCACTTTACACTGAGATTTTTAAATCTATGTTAGTGGACTGCCATGGGCCCAGAGTTTAAAAGAATAACTCAATCCTATTGGATGAGGGACCTATTTTGTGTTATCCATATCTGGAAATCGTCTGTAAATCTGATTGACTGCTGCAACAAGAGAAACATGTTGCAGCTGTCATTATAGGAATCAGTCACTTGCTCCCCAAGTCCTGAACATAAAAAAAGAAGTGGGTAAACCCTGACCCCCAGGCCACGTTGGGGGCCCCAAAATGTACTCCTGAAAGAACTATCTTTTTACAGGTATATTTTGTTGTGGAATTTGCAGACCCCACTGCAGGAATAGCACTCTTTAGCATGACTCCCAAGGTATGCCAACGTTCAGCAGAGGTCATAGTTCTTTTTTGGACCTTCTGCAGTTTTGTGAACCCCATGGAAGGTTGGGCAAGGGACCAGCACCCAGCAAGAGTTTGCAAATGCTTGACTAGAGTTCACAAACCTCAGAAACATTTTTAAAGAGCCCCAGAAATTCACTGAAAAACTCAAAAGTTTAAAGTGAAGACATGATTTGCTTTGGTTATAAGATCTTAATATTTGTTAAAATAATTTGAAGTTTACTGTTAGACTATCGAGGACGGGCTACCTTGTGTCACGATGGTGGAGGACTTAACGCTTGCCACCCTGACAGGCAGTAGTTCTTCCTATATAGAGATGACAGCGGACCGGCGGTTAGCTCTGTGTGTTGAAAGAACCATCATCACAGCGGTTCCCGTCACCGTACAAAACATTTCTTAGCCGCCACCCTAACAGGCAGTAGTTCATCCTATATAGAGATGACAGCTGACCAGCGGTCCGCTCTGTATTTTGAAAGGAACATTCATCACAGCGGTTCCTTCGCTGTACAAAAGGTTTCTTAGCCAGCTGTTGTTAGTTTTGATGTCCATCCACCACACATATAATATTGTTTTTCAAACACAAACTCCAGCTCTAGTTATTGAATAAACTAATGGTGTCTGTGCGGGCCGATCATGGCAACCATTGCAGTGAGAAGCGTAGCGGTGCGGCGTGCGGTGCCCTCAAGTCGCGGTGCAGGCAACGGCTCTGAGACGGTCATCCAGCAGCGTCGGTGAGACCAGGGCTGCAGTGCGGAGTGAGGCGGTGCTCGTGGGGGTGCTGACAGGTCATGGTGCAAGCCACAGTGCCGGTTGATGGGAGCTGGTGTCGGTCGACCCAGACTGCGGTGTGGGACGGGGCAGTGCATCGTGTAACTTACCAACGGTGCCCCGAAACCACGGTGCGGTCACGGGTGTCGCGGGCAGCGACATCAGTGAGACCAGGGTGGCAGAGTGAAGCAAGGCGGTGCATAGTACGGTGCCCACAGGTCACAGTGCAAGCAGTGGCTCGGTGGCGGCAGCGGTAGTCATCGGCAGTGACACCTGTGTGGCGGTGCAAAGTGCGGCGGTGCATTCAGGACACTGAGTTCGCAGCGGTGTCAGTGATGGTGTCAGCTGCATTCCCCCTCTGTGGCAACTGTTCCAGTGGCGGTACCCAGAGGTAAGTAAAGTCTTTGCTGTCCCTGAGACTTCGTGAACAGGAGGCAGGCTCTATTTCAAGCCCTTGGAGATACTCAGCAACAAGTAAAGAAAGTTCAGTCCAGTCCTTTCACTGCCCAAGGCAGAAACAGCAACTACAGTCCAACCCAACAAAGCAACAACACAGCAATGGGACAATACTCCTCCTAGCAGTTCTCCCAGCTCTTCTTCTTGGCAGGTTCCTTGATCCAAGCGAGTTCTAAAGTTCTGGGGTCTGGGCCCCAATATTTGTACTGTATTTCTCTTTGTTCTCTTGGGCAGAGAGTGTCTGTGCTTAGTCCAAACCAGGTCCGTCCTCTCTGGCCCAGCTTCCCAGCAGGAGGTGGAGACAGCATTGTCCAAGGCAGACCAGGCCCATTCAGGTGCAAGGAAAGCTCCTCCCACTACTGTAAATGCGGCCCAGGTCTATTCAGCACAGCCCTGACTCTTCCAGGAAAGGCAGGACACACCTTGATTTCCCCCCCACCCCAACCAGTGTCTGTCTGAAGAGAATGCACATCCCCAGGTCCCTGTCACTCCAAAGCCAGACAGTCAGTCCACAATCCAGCAGAGGTATACAGGATGGCTAAGCAAGAAAATACCTACTTTCTAAAAGTGGTATTTTCAAACACAAAACATAAAAATCATCTTCACTAAAAGATGCATTTCTACATTCTCAGTTCAGGCATACTAAACTCCATTTCTCCATATTGTCCCAATGGGAAGATATACTTGTAAAATGTTGCACAGTATTCCCCATTCTGTCCTATGGGACAGATAGCCTTTCTACAGTGAAAACTGAATTACACTGTAGTTCACTATCAGGACATGTCACACACACCAGTACATGTCCTACCTTTCAAATCCACTGCACCCTGCCCATAGGGGTACCTTGGGCCTACCTTAGAGGTGACTTATATGTAATAATACGGAAGATTAGGGCTTGGCAAGTGGCGGTACTTGCCAAGTTGACATGGCAGTAAAAACTGCATGCAGACACTGCAGTGGCAGGTCTGAGAATCCTTTGTAAGGCTTCTCGTGTGGGTGGCACAATCAGTGCTGCAGGCCCACTAGCTGCATTTGATTTACAGGCCCTGGAACTCTGAGTGCACTTTAATAGGGACTTACCAGTAAATCAAATATGGCAATCATGGAAACACCAATCCATAATACAATTTACAATAGGAGCACTTGCACTTTAACACTGAACAGCAGTGAGACAGTGCGCAGAGACACTAAACCAGCAAAAACAGAGTCACAACCGGGAGGTCAGAAAGCAAAGAAACTGGGGAAACATGACAAAAGATGTCAGGTCTAACAACCCCCAAACACCCTGGGATTTCTGTTCCAGGGTGTGGGGTTCCATATATGTGTGTGTGTCCATGTGTTTTTTTGTCATGTTCTTTTCCATTGTCCCTCCCAACCAGGCTAAAGTGAGAAAATGGTGCATACCTACAGAATGATACAACAGAAGCCACCTCATTGCATCTTTTGATTTTCTTTCTTTTTTTATGATGATGTGCAGCGTTGGAAAAGCCTATATGTTTAAAAGGTGAGAATTATTGACTTTGCCAGTGTGTGTTTAAAATGGTTGTAAACGTCCTGTTCCTTGTGTCGCTCTGGTCAGAGCCTCAGATCTCTGGAGTTACACTAACTGGAAGATGCTCAGATTACCTGTCCAGGTCCTATCCTAGGGTCTCTGATAGTATAAAGGACTCCCTTGCAGCAGTTGCTAATGTTTCCGACTGTTATTGTGATGCTCTGTGTTGCATGGTCCATTTACTGGAAAAGGCTCCATCTTGTATTATTTGTTAGGCCGTGTGATGATAGGAAGCATTCCCTAGATAAGAAGGGAGGACTCTTGTCGCTAGGAATTTAACATTGTAGTGTGTCGTGGGGAGAGGGTCTGACTCACTGAACAGGAACCTTCTCTGGTGTCTTGGTTACTCTTTGAGTCTACACTCTTCGATAGAAGGGGATCACAGAAGGATCGTCTGCCCTTACTCTGCTGATTGCATCTTTACATTGAAAGTATAATCTAGAATTTCTTCAGCGCACTTGTCTATATGGATAGTTAAAAGTCTCATTAAATGCCAATAGATTTTTCTGATGGGCTTTGCATTTCAGCTTATTCAGTGTTTCTTTATCTTAATCCAACAGGTGAAACAAATGCAGTGATAAACAAAAAAAGTAAAGGCATGAACATCATTGTGTAGGAAGTGATGTAAAAACAGTATGCCTCGAAATCTCTTCCCTTGAAGGCTAATGACTCACCAAAGTCTACAGCAGAAATCTCACTCTTCCCAATGAGGTCTGTACTTGGCTCTTAGGCATCAGCTGATAAACATTGAAGACATGACACACAGACATACTGAAGCAAGTTTGAGGTTCTCATTACTAAGGAAGAGCCAACCTGGTTCCAGAAAGAACACGCAGCAGAGAAGTCGTATGGATATCTAGAATGTGACAAAACATTTATTAGACAGAGAAAGAGCAAGTGCAACATCAGAAATTTCATACTGGAGAAAAAGCATATTGATGGACTGACTGTGGAAACGCGTTATTTGCAATGAAAGACCTAATGCAGCATCAGAATGTCCACATAGAGGAGAAACCATATACATGTACAGAATGTAATAAAGTGTTCAGATGGAAGCAGAATCTAAAGGAGCATCAATACATGCACACTGGGAAGAAACCGTATGAATGTACAGAATATGACAAAGCATTTATAACAAATGGAGGGCTGAAGCAACATCAAAAAGTCCACACTGGAGCGAGACCATATCAATGTACAGAATGTGACAAAGCATTTATAACAAATGGAGATCTGAAGCGACATCTGAAAATCCACACTGGAAATAGACCATTTAACTGCACTGAATGTGAGAAGGCATTTATAAGAAATGAAAATCTAAAACGACTTCAGAAAATCCACACTGGAGAGAGACCATTTAACTGCACTGAATGTGAGAAGGCATATATTAGAAAGCCACATCTAATGCAAAATCAGAAAGTCCACACCGGGCAGAAACCCTATGAATGTACAGAATGTGACAAGGCATTTAAAACAAAAGGAGAGCTGAAGCATCATCAGAAAATCCACACTAGAGAGAGACCATATCAATGTACAGAATGTGACAAGGCATTTATAACAAATGGAAAGCTAAAACAACATCAGAAAATCCACACTGGTGAGAGACCATATCAATGTACAGAGTGTGAAAAAGCATTTATTACCAGTGGATCCCTAATGGAACATCAGAAAGTCCACACTGGGGAGAGACCGTATGAATGCACTGAATGTGACAAAGCATTTATAACAAATTCAAAGCTAAAACGACATCAGAAAATCCACACTGGGGAGAAACCATATCAATGTACAGAGTGTGACAAATCATTTATTACAAGTAGAACCCTAATGCAACATCAGAAAGTCCACACTGGGGAGAAACCATATCAATGTACAGAGTGTGACAAAGCATTTATAACAAATGGAATACTAAAACGACATCAGAAAGTCCACACTGGGGAGAGACCGTATGAATGCACTGAATGTGACAGAGCATTTAAAACAAAGGGAGAGCTAAAACTACATCAGACAATCCACACTGGAGAGAAACCATATCAATGTACAGAGTGTGACAAATCATTTATTACAAGT
Source organism: Calotriton arnoldi (assembly GCA_963921515.1). Lineage (NCBI taxonomy): Eukaryota > Metazoa > Chordata > Amphibia > Caudata > Salamandridae > Calotriton > Calotriton arnoldi. The sequence goes on along the minus strand of CAWUFW010007457.1, from coordinate 52,865 downwards.
AGAACCCTAATGCAACATCAGAAAGTCCACACTGGGGAGAAACCATATCAATGTACAGAGTGTGACAAAGCATTTATAACAAATGGAATACTAAAACGACATCAGAAAGTCCACACTGGGGAGAGACCGTATGAATGCACTGAATGTGACAAAGCATTTAAAACAAAGAGAGAGCTAAAACTACATCAGACAATCCACACTGGAGAGAAACCATATCAATGTACAGAGTGTGACAAATCATTTATTACAAATGGAAAGCTGAAGCAACATCAGAAAATCCACACTGGAGAGAGACCATTCAACTGCACTGAATGTGAGAAGGCATTTACTGGAAAGTCATATCTAATGCAACATCAAAAAGTCCACACCGGGCAGAAACCCTATGAATGTAAAGAATGTGACAAAGCATTTATAACAAAGGGAGAGCTGAAACAACATCAGAAAATCCACACTGGGGAGAAACCGTATCAATGTACAGAGTGTGACAAAGCATTTATAACAAATGGAATACTAAAACAACATCAGAAAATCCACACTGGGGAGAAACCACATCAATGTACAGAATGCGACAAATCATTTATTACCAGTAGAACCCTAATGCGACATCAGAAAGTCCACACTGGAGAGAGACCATTCAACTGCACTGAATGTGAGAAGGCATTTACTGGAAAGTCATATCTAATGCAACATCAAAAAGTCCACACCGGGCAGAAACCCTATGAATGTACAGAGTGTGACAAAGCATTTATAACAAATGGAATACTAAAACAACATCAGAAAATCCACACTGGGGAGAAACCATATCAATGTACAGAGTGTGACAAAGCATTTATAACAAATGGAAAACTAAAACAACATCAGAAAATCCACACTGGGGAGAGACCATTCAACTGCACTGAATGTGACAAAGCATTTATAGCAAAGGGAGAGCTAAAACAACATCAGGCAATCCACACTGGGGAGAAACCATATCAATGTATAGAGTGTGACAAATCATTTGTTACAAATGGAAGGCTGAAGCAACATCAGAAAGTCCACACTGGAGAGAGACCATTCAACTGCACTGAATGTGAGAAGGCATTTACTGGAAAGTCATATCTAATGCAACATCAAAATGTCCACACCGGGCAGAAACCCTATGAATGTACAGAGTGTGACAAAGCATTTATAACAAATGGAATACTAAAACAACATCAGAAAATCCACACTGGGGAGAAACCATATCAATGTACAGAGTGTGACAAAGCATTTATAACAAATGGAAAACTAAAACAACATCAGAAAATCCACACTGGGAGAGACCATTCAACTGCACTGAATGTGACAAAGCATTTATAGCAAAGGGAGAGCTAAAACAAGATCAGGCAATCCACATTGGGAGAAACCATATCAATGTACAGAGTGTGACAAATCATTTGTTACAAATGGAAAGCTGGAGCAACATCAGAAAATCCACACTGGAGAGAGACCATTCAACTGCACTGAAAGTGAGAAGGCATTTACTAGAAAGTCATATCTAATGCAACATCAAATAGTCCACACCGGGCAGAAACCCTATGAATGTAAAGAATGTGACAAAGCATTTATAACAAAGGGAGAGCTGAAGCAACATCAGAAAAAACACACTAGAGGGAGACCATATCAATGTACAGAATGTGACAAGGCATTTATAACAAATGGTGCACTGAATCAACATCGGAAAATCACCACTGGGGAGAAACTATATTAATGTACAGAATGTGACAAGGGATTTATTGCAAAGCACAGTTTAAAAATGCATCGGAAGGTCCACACTGGGGAGAAACCATATGAATGTACAGAATGTCAAAATGGATTTATTACCCATTGGAAAGTTCACACAGGAGAGAAACCATATCAATGTATTGAAAGTGGCAATGCATTCATAAGAAGTGGAGAGCTAACAGAACCTCAAAAGTCCACACTGAAGACTACACTGAATGTTGCAAGCCAATCATTAGAAAGGGAGTGTTAAAACAATATCCAAAAGTCCCCATTGGGAAAAATCTGAATGAATGTACAGAAGTGACAAAGTGTTCTTAATGAAGCAACAGCATGAGTGTACAGAAAGTGACAAGGCATTTATTGGAATGGCACAGCACATCCAATGTACCATCAGAAAGTTCACACATGAGAGATACCATGTCAGTGCATGTACTCTGACAAGGCATATGTTTTTTTTTTAAAACTAACACTATATCAGAAAGTTCACATGGAAGAGAAATGGCATTTATTAGAAAGGCACAGCTAATTTACCATCAAAGTCCACACAGGGAAGAAAGTCATGACACGAAGAATGCATATCATAACAAATGTGTCCAGGTATTTGTCAAAAAGAAAGACCTAAGACAACATCAAAAAGTCCACCCTGGGGAGAAACCATATAAATGTACTGAAAGTGATAATTCATTTATTGGCAGGGCACAGCTTCTATAAAAACAGTAAGTCAACACAGAGGAGAAAGTAATGATGATGGAGAATGCATATCACTGCACTCAATGTAGCAAGGCATCCTTTACAAAGGCAAAGCTAATGCAACATCATAAAGACTAGTGGGACACCTGTCCTCCACACAGGAGCGACACCATAGGAATATACTGAATGTGACAAGCAATCATTGCAAAGGGACTATTAATGCAACATCTGAAAATCCACACTGGGAAGTAACTAAAGCAATAAATATGACCAGGTGCTGATCCGATAGTCCATAATGGCAGAAACAACTTTTTCTTACAAAGTGTTTTATCACAGGGGAAACCTAATGTGCCAACATGCATTCCAGGGAGAAACTGTATCTCTCTTCAGGCCGGCAAGGCATTCATTACAAAGGAATAGCTAATGCTTGATCAGAAATTATACACTGGGGAGAAACCATTTGAATATTATTAACATGAAGAGCATTTCCTTCAAGCGCTCTCTGATAAGGCATCAAAAAGGCCACCTGGGTGTAAGATGTGCTGATTGTGAAGTCTTTCATTTGAAACAGTCATCAGTTGCTACAACAAAAAATCCACACCTGCACACAGATACAGGGGATGAAATACCTGAACAAAATGTGGAACAAAGGAACAGAAATAGTGGCAGTCATCCTAGGTGCCGAAGGATTGGTCAAGAAAAGGTCTTAGGGCAAGTTGCCCCTTTCCCACAGTGGTGACAATTTGTAAACTCCAGTGAGCATCAAACTGCCTCATAATGCAAATGTTACAGAAATCAACAGCTAGATTTCTTTCCCTGTTCCCAGCCTACTGTGGTATAAGGACTATTTTGGCCACCTAGTGATAAAACCTCGCTCTGCCTATTTACTCAGTTATGTGAGATGTGTTCTGCAGGCCTTCTAGGGCTCGTATCCACAGTTTTGGGAACATTTGTGATAATACAATTCATAGTTTGTTATCTAGGATGTTATGTTCATACTGTTTATCGTTGACATTTTGTTTCTTTCATTTACAATACTACCCAGGAGAGGCAAGTGGGGTTTTGTGGTCAGTTGGAAGTCAGATGCTACTGTCCTTAGGGTTTTGCAGCCCCTGAAGTATGTGTGCATCAGGTTTATGGTTTTATGTGGGAGAGGAGCTGGCACCATTTGTACAGACATTGCAGGACAGTTTGCTGGACAACCTGTGAATAAGAGACCTCTACTAACAGCAATGATTACAATCTCCCATCTCACGTGTAGGCAACCATTGTATTCTTTCTACTTCTGTACAGTGTCATTTTGTAACATGCTGATCTGTAATAAAATGAACCACTGCTGAAAGTACCAAACTGCAATCCTGGATGTTTGAACACTGTAAACTTTCACATACCGTACTATGTATATAGTTATTTACTTTTCTAAAGCGCTCTAATGTCCTTTCAGGCTATGCCTGTGCAATAGAAATAAACAAATACATAAATCTGTTTGCCTGAGTAGGGAAAGACAAAGCAAAGGTCCTATCTCTCAGCGAGCCTTGTTCCAAAAGGATGAACTCTGTGGCCACCATTGGGGAAAAATGGGAGGGTTTAATGAGGAGAATCAAACTGAGGATATATGTTTAGAGGCCATGCAAAGGGACGAGAGATGTCAGCAATGTGTACCCCACCCAGTCGGTAGATTAGATGGTTTTATAAAGCGCAAAATGACCCAAAAGAATCAGAGCACTGTACATAGGAAACATTGTTTTGGTTTCATATGTATGCGTAATACAACTTTTAACCCCTTCGGTGCTCATGAGGGAATGGTTCCGTCATGAGCACCGGTGCTCCTGTGCTCATGACGGAACCATTCCGTCATGAGGACAGGGGCACAAAATCCCTCTGCTGCAAACAGCAGAGGGATTTCCTTTTTTTTTTAAGCCTCTGGAGGTGGGAAAGAGCTTCCCCAACCTCCCGAGGCCCTTTGGTCAATTTCAAAGTAATGACGACCGCGCGCATGGCGCGCTGTCGTCATTACATTGAAAAACAAAACTGAAACTCAGTTTCAGTTTCAATGTTTTGGTGCTCGTGAGGCTATCTCAGACCCCCGAGCACCGAAACACTTGGGAGAGGTATCGTTGGAAAGGGGAGAATCTCCTCTTTCCAATGGTACCCTTCCCTAGTGGATACCTGCTTGGGGATCGCCCCTGGGGGGCGATTCCCAAGCAGGGATCCACCCACTAGGCAGCAGGGAGGGGGAGCGGCCCCTTGGGCAAGAGCCTTTGCTCCCCCATAATTTTTAGGGTAAATTCAGTCTTTCTGTCCCCCTGGGGTGAGATGGGGTAGTAGCCTCCAATCTGCCCCCGGGGGGGCGGAAAGCCCACCAGAAACCAGGGATTGTTTTTTTATTGACGTTGGGGTGGGGGCTGCCCAAAAAGAGCATGGCAATGCCCCCACCCCCGAGAAAGGTCCGTCTTTCTCCCCCCCCTGGGGGGCAGATGGGGCAGCAGCCCCCAAACTACCCCCCCGGGGGGGCAGAAAGCCCACTAGAAACCAGGGATTTTTTTTTTTTTATTGGGGTGGGGGCTGCCCACAAAAGGCACGGCAATGCCCCCACCCCCAGTGAAATTCCCGTCTTTCTGCCCCCCGGGGGTGGCAGAAAGCCCACTAGAAATCAGGGATTGTTTTTCTATTGATGTAGGGGTGGGGGCTCCCCAAGATGGGCAGGCCAATGGCCCCACCCCCCACAGAAAAGTCAGTCTTTCTGCCCCCCCAGGGGTCAGATGGCAGCATTAGCCACCAATCTGCCCCCCGGGGGGGCAGAAAGCCCACTAGAAACTAGGGATTTTTTATTTTATTGATGTTGGGGTGGGGGCTGCCCAAAAAGGGCATGGCAATGCCCCCACCCCCCCAGAGAAATGTCAGCCTTTCTGTCCTCCAGGGGGCAGACGGGGGCAGTAGCCCCCAATCTGCCCCATGGGGGGCAGAAAGCCCACTAGAAACCAGGGATTTTTTTATCGATGTTGGGGTGGGGGCTGCCCAAAATGGGCATGACAATGCCCCCACCCCCAGTGAAATTCCAGTCTTTGTGCCCCCCCCTGGGGGACTGATGGGGGGCAATTCCCAAGCAGGGATCCACCCACTAGGCACCAGGGAGGGGGGAGCGGCCCCTTGGGCAAGGGCCTTTGCTCCCCCCATAATTTTTAGGGTAAATTCAGTCTTTCTGCCCCCCCTGGGGGGCAGAAAGCCCACCAGAAACCAGGGATTTTTTTTATTGACGTTGGGGTGGGGGCTGCCCAAAAAGAGCATGGCAATGCCCCCACCCCCGAGAAAGGTCAGTATTTCTGCCCCCTGGGGGCAGAAAGCCCACTAGAAATCAGGGATTTTTCTTTATCTACGTTGGGGTGGGGCTGCCCAAAAAGGCATAGCAATGCCCCCACCCCAGTGAAATTCCAGTCTTTCTGCCCCCCCAGGGCAGAGGCCCCCAATCTGCCCCCCGGGGGGGCAGAAAGCCCACTAGAAATCATGGTTTGTTTTTCTATCGATGAAGGGGTCGGGGCTGCCCGAGATGGGCAGGCCAATACCCCCACACCCCCAGAGAAATGTCAGTCTTTCTGCCCCCAGGGGGCAGATGGCGGCAGTAGGCCCCAATGTGCCCCCCGGGGGGCAGAAAGCCCACTAGAAACTAGGGATTTTTTTTATTGATGTTGGGGTGGGTGCTGCCCAAACAGGGCATGGCAATGCCCCCACCCCCCCAGAGAAATGTCAGCCTTTCTGCTCCCCGGGGGCAGAAATCCCACTAGAAACCAGGGATTTTTTATCAATGTTGGGGTGGGGGCTGCCCAAAATGGGCATGACAATGCCCCCACCCCCAGTGAAATTCCAGTCTTTCTGCCCCCCCCGGGGAGGACCGATGGGGCAGAGGCCCCCAATCTGCCCCCCGAGGGGGGCAGAAAGCACACTAGAAATCAGGGATTGTTTTTCTATCGATGTAGGGGTCAGGGCTGCCCAAGATGGGTAGGCCAATGCCCCCACCCCCCAGAGAAATGTCAGCCTTTCTGTCCCCCAGGGGGCAGATGGGGGCAGTAGCCCCCAATCTGCCCCCTGGGGGGGAGAAATCCCACTAGAAACCAGGGATTTTTTTTATCGATGTTGGGGTGGGGGCTGCCCAAAATGGGCATGACAATGCCCCCACCCCCAGTGAAATTCCAGTCTTTCTGCCCCGGGATACATAAAGCCCCTTAGAAATCAGGGATTTATTTCTATTGATGTAGGGGTGGGGGCTGCCCAAGATGGGCAGGCCAATGCTCCCACCCCCAAAAAAATGCAACAGTCTTTATGCTCCCCCAGGGGCAGATGGGGGCAATAGCTACTGATCTGCCCCCGGGGGGGGGCAGAAAGCCCACTAGGCACCAGGGATTATTTTTTATATAATGTAGGGTGGGGGCTGCCCATAATGGGCAGGATTATGCCCCCACCCCAAAAACAATTACCAAGCCATCTAGGCCTCAGGATTTTTTTTATTTTTTATTCAGGTTCAGGTCAGCCCAGAATGGGCATGCCAATGCCCACACCTCCCCAAAAAAATGCCACAGTCTTTCTGCCCCCCCTGAGGGGTGGATGGGGGCAGTGGTCCCTGATCTGCCCCCAGGGGGGCAGAAAGTCCCCTAGGCACCAGCAATTACACTGGCATTTTTATGCGTGGGGGTGGGGGCTGCCCAGAATGGGCATACCAATGCCCCCACCCAGAAAAACATAGCCACAGTCTTTCTTCCCACCTTGCGGGCATATCGGGTCAACCCCCCCGATTCTCCCCCACGGCAGCAGAAAGCCCACTAGGCACAAACTTGTTTTTAGCAATGTGCCCTGTGGATTTTGGGCCCTAGCGCAGCCGGCAGATAGGGAAACCTAGCAAACCTGTACATTTTTTTAACTAGACACCAAGGGGAATCCAGGATGGGGTGACTTGTGTGCCTCTAACCAAGTTCTGTTACTCAGAATCCCTTGCAAACCTCAAACTTAGTTAAAAAAACACATTTTCCTCACATTTCTGTGATGGAAAGTTCTGGAATCTGCGTGGATCCACAAAATTCCACCCAGCCCGCATTCCCCAAAGTCTTCCGAGAAAAATGGTACCTCACTTGTGTGGGTGGGTCAAGTACTCGCGACAGGCAAGTGCCCAAAACCTATTGAGGTGACTTCAAAATTACCTATCACAAAACAACCTGATTTTGCAAGGGGGGGTCCCATGAGTTTTTTGGCCCCGGGCTCGGCGGCCATCTAGGGAAACCTACCAAACCCACACATTTCTGAAAACTAGACACCCTGGGGAGTCCAATGAGGTATGGCTTGCATGGATCCCCCAATGTTTCCCTACCCAGAATCCCCTGCAAACCTCAAATTTAGCTGAAAAAAACATATTTTCCACGTATTTTTGTGTGGAATCACCGTGGTGGCACAAATGTTCTACCCCACAGCGTTCTCCTTAGTGTCTCGAGTAAAATGATACCTCACTTAAGTGGGTGTCCAATGCCGAATTGCCTAAAAACTTATTTTTAAAAAAGTGTGGCGCTTAGAATTCTCGGTGCTATACCCTTATTCCCTATGTTTTGGGCTCTTCCCAGTCACAGGCCGTTGCCCCACCCACACAAGTGAGGTATCATTTTACTCGGGAGACTGAGTGGAATGCTGTGGGGTAGGACATTTGTGCCGGCACGGTGATTCCACCCAAAAATATGTGGAAAATGTGTTTTTTTCAGCTAAATTTGAGGTTTGCAGGGCATCCTGGGTAGGAAAACATTGGGGGATCCACACAAGCCATACCTCGCTGGACTCCCCCGGGTGTCTAGTTTTCAGAAATGTGTGGGTTTGGTAGTTTAACCACAAAAAGCTGCTCCTAACTGAATTGCCACTACGAGGTTTGGGATGTATTTGTAAGTGAAGGCATCTCACAAAAAGTAACGGACTGGTCTCACACACCACCTGGTGTCATGCTTCATCATTGACCAGTCCTCGCCCTCTAAAACCTTGGTTTGATAGAGGGCGGGCATACACCTGACGACAGGGATGCACTTCTAAACTAAGTGGGGGCCCATAAACAAAAAGTGTGGTTAAAAACATTATAGTTATCTTAATCGTGTTTTTAATGTTAAAGGTAACTATATGATATTAAAATCAAGTGACGGTATGTGGGGGAATTAATGTCCCCTATCCGTTATGTGAGAGGTCAACATGTTTCTGCCTTAATGGCCCGCTTGGGTCCAGGGCATTCGTCAGGACCTAAAAAGAACATAGAGGGCTCCGTTCTTACCAGCTAGTGGTAGAGTAAACCACTGTGTGGGCGTGAGCACTGCCACACTCCACAACTTGATGGCCTTTAATTTCAAGCCCTAGATACCAAAGCTACTTGCCCCATGGGAGGAGGGGAGGGGAAACCCCTGTAGTCAAACCTGCATCAAGGGAAATTTCCCATGTGGATCCTAGGCGACTGCTCCCGGTCCTCCCTGATGAAGAGGTTTTGGTAGTTTACCAAGATGACCACCGAGCCCGGGGCCAAAAACCCAGGTGACCCCTCTTGCAAAACCAGGTTGTTTTGTGATAGGTCGTTTTGATGCCACAGTGGGAAGAATACGAAAATGAATCCTCAGTCTTTGAATGGACAAAAGGGGCAATTGATAGGTTGTTGTTTCACCATGCTGAAGACATTGATACTTAGATAGAGATTATTAAAAAACTGGAAGCTTCTCTTCACTGAAAGGCGAACTGTTGTTAATTCCACAGTGAGCAAGGCTTTGCTCTCGTGCTTTAAAGATAGTAAAAGAGGGAGGCACTCAGTGTGTCAGCTAGAAAATGTCTCCCCCTCTCACAATTCAACTTTTACTAATCGTTGAATAACCTCCCACAGTCTCAAGACAAGTTGCATCTCTCATCGATATGGAAGAAGGATGGGCTTCTAACACTACTGTTATATCTAACACTGTGGAGCATCACATCAGTCTGGGCAATAATGTGATTGATGCCAGTTTAGCCACCCGAGGCTAGACTGTAAAGCTCTGCTAAGGTTACTCATGCAATGTGGGTAGACGCATGTTGGGATGGCTGTTTGGGTGACTATTACTAGAACACAGGTGACACAGGGTTTTGATGTCAGAAATACTTGTGATCCGACAAAAAGCTTAGTGGAAAGAGGAGGGTCAAACTGCAGACACAGCACATATGACTGGGGTAAGCCCTGGATGTAAGATTAGGCTGCCCACTTAGAATGTGAGAGGGGTGAATGACCACCACAAGACCCAAATGGTGGCTGTATACCTCAATAGCCCTAAGGTAGATGTTGCATAAATTCAGGAGACACAGGCTGCTTCTGTGGGGGTTAAAAACATTTCCAAAATTTGGAGCCCTTACATCCTATTTCTAACCTTCAGCCGCTAGGGAAATGGCCATATTGGTTAAACTAAGCAAACACAAGAGATGATGGATGGAGTGCTGAAACTTTTCAAACACTCACCCAAAGTCACAGATCTGGGTTGAATCCATCATCATTCTTTAGCTCACTTTGCCACCCCAGTTCAGACACAGCTATATGCAAATCATTCTTGACCCTGTGCATCATTGGAACAGTCCAGCCCAAACTGCCAAGCCATGTCTTCCCTGGACCAGAAACAAGCATCCTGGTACCAGTTTCGGGCTAACAGCCCTCTTCAGCCAGGCTAGCTTGAATCCAGTGGCAAAGTGAGCAAGGGACCCAAGCCTGGGCATACCCTGCCAACTTAGGGTGAAAAAAGCAAACACAAGGTGATGATGGACGGAGTGCTGAAACTTTTCAAACACTCACCCCCACTCACAGATCTGGGTTGAATCCATCATCATTCTTTTGCTCAATTTGCCACCCCAGTTCAGACACAGCTATATGCAAATCAGTCTTGACCCTGTGCATCATGGGAACAGTCCAGCCTGAACTGCCAAGCCATGTCTTCCCTGGACCGGAAACAAGCATCCTGGGACCGGTTTCGGGCTAACAGCCCTCTTCAGCCAGGCTAACTTGAATCCAGTGGCAAAGTGAGCAAGGGACCCATGTCTGGGCATACCCTGCCAACTTAGGGTGAAAAAAGCAAACACAAGATGATGGACGGAGTGCTGAAACTTTTTAAACACTCACCCCTAGTCACAGATCTAGGTTGAATCCATCATCATTCTTTAGCTCACTTTGCCACCCCAGTTCAGACACAGCTATATGCAAATCAGTCTTGACCCTGTGACTCATGGGAACAGTCCAGCCCGAACTGCCAAGCCATGTCTTCCCTGGACCGGAAACAAGCTTCCTGGGACCGGTTTCAGGCTAACAGCCCTCTTCAGCCAGGCTAGCTTGAATCCAGTGGCAAAGTGAGCAAGGGACCCACATCTGGGAATACCCAGCCAACTTAGGGCGAAAAAAGCAAACACAAGGAGATGATGGACAGAGTTCTGAGACTTTCAAAGATCTGGGTTGCATCCATCATCATTATTTAGCTCACTTTGCCACCCCAATTCAGACACAGCTATATGCAAATCAGACTTGACCCTGTGCCTCATGAGAACAGTCCAGCCCGAACTGCCAAGCCATGTCTTCCCTGGACCGGAAACACAGCATCCTGGGACTGGTTTCGGGCTAACAGCCCTCTTAAGCCAGGCTAGCTTGAATCCAGTTGCAAAGTGAGCAAGGGACCCACGTCTGGGCATACCCTGCCAACTTAGGGCGAAAAAAGCAAACACAAGGAGATGATGGACGGAGTGCGGAGACTTTTCAAACACTACCCCCCAGTCACAGATCTGGGTTGAATCCATCATCATTCTTTAGCTCACTTTGCCACCCCAATGCAGACACAGCTATATGCAATTCAGTCTTGGCCCTGTACATCATGGGAACAGTCCAGCCCAAACTGCCAAGCCATATCTTCCCTGGACCGGCAACAGGCATCCTGGGAACGGTTTCGGGCTAACAGCCCTCTTCAGCCAGGCTAGCTTAAATCCAGTGGCAAAGTGAGCAAGGGACCCACACCTGGGCATACCCTGCCAACTTAGGGCAAAAAAAGCAAACACAAGGAGATGATGGACGGAGTGGTGAAACTTTTCAAACACTCACCCCCTGTCACAGATCTGGGTTGAATCCATTATAATTCTTTAGCTCATTTTGCCACCCCGGTTCAAACACAACTATATGCAAATCAGTCTTGACCCTGTGCCTCATGGGAACAGTCCAGCCCGAACTGCCAAGCCATGTCTTCCCTGGACCGGAAACAAGCATCCTGGGACCGGTTTCGGGCTAACAGCCCTCTTCAGCCAGGATAGCTTGAATTCAGTGGCAAAGTGAGCAAGGGACCCACGTCTGGGCCTACCCTGCCAACTTAGGGCAAAAAAAGGAAACACAAGGAGATGATGGACGGAGTGCTGAAACTTTTCAAACACTCACCTCCAGTCACAGATCTGGGTTGAATCCATCATCATTCTTTAGCTCACTTTGCCACCCCAGTTCAGACACAGCTATATGCAAATCAATCTTGACCCTGTGCATCATGGGAACAGTCCAGCCAGAACTGCCAAGCCATGTCTTCCCTGGACCGGAAACAAGCTTCCTGGGACCGGTTTCAGGCTAACAGCCCTCTTCAGCCAGGCTAGCTTCAATCCAGTGGCAAAGTGAGCGAGGGACCCACATCTGGGCATACCCTGCCAACTTAGGGCGAAAAAAGCAAACACAAGGAGATGATGGATGGAGTGCTGAGACTTTCACAGATCTGGGTTGCATCCATCATCATTATTTAGCTCACTTTGCCACCCCAATTCAGACACAGCTATATGCAAATCAGTCTTGACCCTGTGCCTCATGGGAACAGTCCAGCCCAAACTGCCAAGCCATGTCTTCCCTGGACCGGAAACACAGCATCCTGGGACCGGTTTCGGGCTAACAGCCCTCTTCAGCCAGGCTAGCTTGAATCCAGTGGCAAAGTGAGCAAGGGACCCACGTCTGGGCATACCCTGCCAACTTAGGGCGAAAAAAGCAAACACAAGGAGATGATGGACGGAGTGCGGAGACTTTTCAAACACTACCTCCCCAGTCACAGATCTGGGTTGAATCCATTATCATTCTTTAGCTCACTTTGCCACCCCAATTCAGACACAGCTATATGCAAATCAGTCTTGGCCCTGTACATCATGGGAACAGTCCAGCCCAAACTGCCAAGCCATATCTTCCCTGGACCGGCAACAGGCATCCTGGGAACGGTTTCGGGCTAACAGCCCTCTTCAGCCAGGCTAGCTTGAATCCAGTGGCAAAGTGAGCAAGGGACCCACGTCTGGGAATACCCTGCCAACATATGGCAAAAAAAGCAAACACAAGGAGATGATGGACGGAGCGGTGAAACTTTTCAAACACTCACCCCCTGTCACAGATCTGGGTTGAATCCATTATCATTCTTTAGCTCACTTTGCCACCCCGGTTCAAACACAGCTATATGCAAATCAGTCTTGACCCTGTGCCTCATGGGAACAGTCCAGCCCGAACTGCCAAGCCATGTCTTCCCTGGATCAGAAACAAGCATCCTGGGACCGGTTTTGGGCTAACCGCCCTCTTCAGCCAGGATAGCTTGAATCCAGTGGCAAAGTGAGCAAGGGACCCACGTCTGGGCCTACCCTGCCAACTTAGGGCAAAAGGAAACACAAGGAGATGATGGACGGAGTGCTGAAGCTTTTCAAACACTCACCTCCAGTCACAGATCTGGGTTGAATCCATCATCATTCTTTAGCTCACTTTGCCACCCCAGTTCAGACACAGCTATATGCAAATCAGTCTTGACCCTGTGCCTCATGGGAACAGTCCAGCCCGAACTGCCAAGCCATGTCTTCCCTGGACCGGAAACAAGCATCCTGGGACCGGTTTCGGGCTAACAGCCCTCTTCAGCCATGGTAGTTTGAATCCAGTGGCAAAGTGAGCAAGGGACCCACGTCTGGGCATACCCTGCCAACTTAGGGCGAAATAAGCAAACACAAGGAGATGATGGACGGAGTGCTGAAACGTTTCAAACACTCACCCCCAGTCACAGATCTGGATTGAATCCATCATCATTCTTTAGCTCACTTTGCCACCCCAGTTCAGACACAGCTATATGCAAATCAGTCTTGACCCTGTGCCTCATGAGAACAGTCCAGCCCGAACTGCTAAGCCATGTCTTTCCTGGACTGGAAACAAGCTTCCTGGGACCGGTTTCGGGCTAACAGCCCTCTTCAGCCAGGCTAGCATGAATCCTGTGGTTAAACTAGGCTTACAGTTCAGGTCTCTGGACACGTTCTGTTATGGAGAGGGCGGGTGCGTGGTTGTGCAGGGGTTGTTGGGTTCAGCACACATTACATTGGTCAACACAAATGGGCCGAACTTCGCTGATGCTGCTTTTTTCGTTTTTGTTTTCTTCACTAAAGTTAGGAATAGGCTTGTGACCTCTTCTCCTCGCTTTGTAATATGTGGAGAATACTTTAATGCTGTAAGATGATTTGGATAGCACTGGCAGGGGGTCCAGCCGACACACTCAAGTGCAGGAAGATCTATGGAATATAATGCACCAGTACAGACTGCTAGACTTGTACCGTTTGAATGCTCCAAATCCAGAGTGTATACATTCCATTCCATAGTACATGGAATATCTTCCAGGATCGATTACTGGTTATGATCTAGAGAAGCAATGGACTAGAGTCAAACTATAACACACTTACCTCGTATTTTGTCTGATCATTCTCCGGTTCTGTTGGCTTTGACCATCGCCAGCTATGCGGGGATACATAGAATGTAGCGGCTGCGACCATCTGAGCTGTCAGACCCAGTCTTTATACAGAAACCCACCAAGTGATTTCATCTTACTACATGGTGAACCAGCGCCCTATTACCTTTGTGGCTTCACTGTGGGAAGCATTTAAACAGTGATTAGGGGTGAATACATTTTTAAAAGTCATGGGATATTAATTCTGCTGTGAGATAGAATGTCATGAGTTACAGATATCATTGCTAGAGTGAGAAAATGGGAGTTGTTCAGCCACCGTGTTGCTTTTAATCCCCTGTCCCCTTAACAGTTGCACATCAGTTCTTGTAGTTGAATCAGCTTTCTGATCTCCTGGGGAGACGTGTTAACGACTCCCAAGAAAGGATACAATCAGGGCCTGCAGGGAAAGGAGGTGTTATCGCCCTCCTGCAGGAAGTCACGCAGGTGTTAGCCCACAAGATGAGCTCCAAAGGAGAAACTGCCTTTGAAGGGAAAATGGGAAACACTTGGGAGAAGGGCTGCTGTTTTTTCTGGTGAGACAGGCTGGCACTAGGGACAGGTAAGGGGAAACCAGTTGCCAAACTAGTTTTCCAGGGGTGTGTAGCCCCCTTGGTAGCCACACCTCTGGGTTCAGCTTAGGAGTGCTGGGAGCCAAGAGAGGGGTTCTGCCATATTGGGAGTGTGCAGAATGGTACACCGTAGGGTAGCTAGATGCCACACTTCCCAGTAAGTGGTTTTCAGGTGGGAAGGGAGCTGGTAGCCCATTGGATACAAACAACAACTGACTCCGAGGGCATTTTCTGAATATAAATAGGGCACCCCTGGCTCACTGCACTCAGATCACAACGGGACTGGTAGATGGATTGCCCTGCTGCACCGAGTTTCCTGTGAAGGCAGGCTGCACCGATGCGGACTGTACCTGCTGCACTTGGTAGCTAGCAAAGGCGAAAGGACTGCACCTGCTGTGTCCTACTCATGGAAAAGTTGTTTTCCCCAGCCCAGCCAAGGTAAGAGGCTCCAAGGGTCAGCTGGCTGACCTCCTGTTCACAATACAGGGACACAACACCTGAAGAAGTCAGCTAAGGGCAAGTGATAGCCCAGATCGCTGCTCCTCATCCCTGTGCAGGACCAGGACCCGACTGTCAGAAGTTGCACCTGAGTCTGCTGGACCCGGGAAGGGTGTACGAGTGCCGCATGATCACCCAGAAGTCAAGCAACAGCCTAGAAAAGGATCTGGCTGTGACAGTGATGCCTAATGACTGGCAGTTCAGTGGCTACTGGACTTCTGCCAGGCTCGAGAAGATCACTAGGGACGCCGACCCCTGTGGCCAGGATCACCTCACGAAGCCCGTGGATCGGGAAGTAGCTGCAGGAAGTCCTCCTTTGACCATGTCTCATCCACAGCATCTTTGTGCATCTTCTGCATCCTGTATCCTACTAATCAAGTCCTCTTCCATAGGAATCCATTGCAATGAGGATAAAGTGCCTAGAACTGTAGGAAGAATGCTTCTGTGCAGGTAACTGTTTCTGAGGGCCTTGTGGGTCTCTCTTACTGGCTCCCTGCTGGAGTTGGTTGCTCAAAGTAACTCTGACAACATTACAACCAGTCCAACTTTCTGGTGAAATTAATTGTAAGTGCTAAATTCATTAAATTTGCTATTGCTTGTTCACAGTTAAGTGAATAGTTCCGATTTACTATACCTTGTAAATTCCAGATCTCCGGAACCCTCTAGAGGATCTTTTTCAATACGGTTTCTAGAAATACATCAAATCTGCTTTATTTTTTATAAATTGGTGTCAGATTTCTTGTGTTTCAGTTATTTTGTCTTCAATTGTTTTAGTGCCTTTTTAAATGCTTTACACGTGTTCCTTTGTGTAAGCCTTGCTGCTCAGAGTCACAGCTACCCAGGCCTGAGCTGGCATTTAACAAATGAAACCTATTGGTCCTAAAAGGGGTTGGTTGGTGTATTACATGGTGAGGTTGCACAATCATACCATATAACACAACCCATTTTTTCACAACCACATACCAACATTTTATTACATCCTTCACTGTCAGCATTCCAGACATCAACTCAGACATACAGGGAATGGGAGCACAAGATATGACATATATTCCAGACTCCAACTCAAATATACACCCACCCCTGTTCCTGTTTAATAGTACTCCCGTGAGTCATTGAGCTGACGAGCTCGTGGATGAAGCACCCGCATGCCTGTGAGAGGTACCTGACCTGAGAAAGAGGTTGGCAGCCTACTCAGCAAACCCCAAATTTGAAAGACTGTAATCTCTACTGATGACGGTTAAAGAACCAGAAACACGTGGCTAGGGATCAGCACTATCTGCGCCAACTGTGGCGAAACACTCGAATACTCTTGAAGCAAGCAAGTAACTGAAACTGCATTTACCATAATGCCAGGGGCGAACCTTTCTGGGAGGTGAAGCGGTGTGCTCCCCACCCTGTTCCTGTTTAATAGTACTCCTGTGAGTCATTGAGCTGACGAGCTCGTGGATGAAGCACCCGCATGCCTGTGAGAGGTACCTGACCTGAGAAAGATGTTTGCAGCCTACTCAGCAAACCCCAAATTTGAAAGACTGTAATCTCCACTGATGACGGTTAAAGAACCAGAAACACGTGTCTAGAGATCAGCACTATCTGCGCCAACTGTGGCGAAACACTCAAATACTCTTGAAGCAAGCAAGTAACTGAAACTGCATTTACCATAATGCCAGGGGCGGACCTTGCTGGGAGGTGAAGCGGTGTGCTCCCACCCTTGTTCCTGTTTAATAGTACTCCCGTGAGTCATTGAGCTGATGAGCTCGTGGATGAAGCACCCACATGCCTGTGAGAGGTACCTGACCTGAGAAAGATGTTGGCAGCCTACTCAGCAAACCCCAAATTTGAAAGACTATAATCTCTACTGATGACAGTTAAAGAACCAGAAACACGTGTCTAGAGATCAGCACTCTCTGCGCCAACTGTGGCGAAACACTCGAATACTCTTGAAGCAAGCAAGTAACTGAAACTGCATTTACCATAATGCCAGGGGTGAACCTTGCTGGGAGGTGAAGCGGTGTGCTCCCACCCCTGTTCCTGTTTAATAGTACTCCCGTGAGTCATTGAGCTGACAAGCTAGTGGATGAAGCACCCGCATGCCTGTGAGAGGTACCAGACCTGAGAAAGATGTTGGCAGCCTACTCAGCAAACCCCAAATTTGAAAGACTGTAATCTCTACTGATGACGGTTAAAGAACCAGAAACACGTGTCTAGAGATCAGCACTATCTGCGCCAACTGTGGCGAAACACTCGAATACTCTTGAAGCAAGCAAGTAACTGAAACTGCATTTACCATAATGCCAGGGGCGAACCTTGCTGGGAGGTGAAGCGGTGTGCTCCCACCCCTGTTCCTGTTTAATAGTACTCCCGTGAGTCATTGAGCTGACGAGCTCGTGGATGAAGCACCCGCATGCCTGTGAGAGGTACCTGACCTGAGAAAGATGTTGGCAGCCTACTCAGCAAACCCCAAATTTGAAAGACTGTAATCTTTACTGATGACGTTTAAAGAACCAGAAACACGTGTCTAGAGATCAGCACTATCTCCGCCAACTGTGGCGAAACACTCGAATACTCTTGAAGCAAGCAAGTAACTGAAACTGCATTTACCATAATGCCAGGGGTGAACCTTGCTGGGAGGTGAAGCGGTGTGCTCCCACCCCTGTTCCTGTTTAATAGTACTCCTGTGAGTCATTGAGCTGACGAGCTCGTGGATGAAGCACCTGCATGCCTGTGAGAGGTACCTGACCTGAGAAAGATGTTGGCAGCCTACTCAGCAAACCCAAATTTGAAAGACTGTAATCTCTACTGATGACGGTTAAAGAACCAGAAACACGTGTCTAGAGATCAGCACTATATGCGCCAACTGTGGCGAAACACTCGAATACTCTTGAAGCAAGCAAGTAACTGAAACTGCATTTACCATAATGCCAGGGGCGAACCTTGCTCGGAGGTGAAGCGGTGTGCTCCCACCCCTGTTCCTGTTTAATAGTACTCCCGTGAGTCATTGAGCTGACGAGCTCGTGGATGAAGCACCCGCATGCCTGTGAGAGGTACCTGACCTGAGAAAGATGTTGGCAGCCTACTCAGCAAACCCCAAATTTGAAAGACTGTAATCTCTACTGATGACGGTTAAAGAACCAGAAAGACGTGTCTAGAGATCAGCACTATCTGCGCCAACTGTGGCGAAACACTTGAATACTCTTGAAGCAAGCAAGTAACTGAAACTGCATTTACCATAATGCCAGGGGCGAACCTTGCTGGGAGGTGAAGCGGTGTGCTCCCACCCCTGTTCCTGTTTAATAGTACTCCCGTGAGTCATTGAGCTGACGAGCTCGTGGATGAAGCACCCGCATGCCTGTGAGAGGTACCTGACCTGAGAAAGATGTTGGCAGCCTACTCAGCAAACCCCAAATTTGAAAGACTGTAATCTCTACTGATGACGGTTAAAGAACCAGAAACACGTGTCTAGAGATCAGCACTATCTGCGCCAACTGTGGCGAAACACTCGAATACTCTTGAAGCAAGCAAGTTGTCTTGTGGTTTGTTGCCTGCCTTGTTATGTTGGCCTAGGCCTGGCTGCCATGCTGCTTTTCTTTGCGCACGTTACACTGAGCCAGGGCTCCCTCGCCCTTTGCTCTTGCCAAGTTCTTTTGCGCTGTCTGCATTTTCTGTCTTTCACCTTTTCTCTTGTTCGATTTGGGCTCAGACTGCACACCATGTACAAGGTCGCATAACAATGTATTTCGGTTCTTCCTGATATGGCCAGTCTCGCGCACCCAGACATAACATTAGGCGCAAATGCCATGAAGAATTTTGTGTGCTTTTAATACTGCAGTTTACTGGCGCTTGAAACACACTTGGAGAAATCCTTTCCAGGGAGAAGAGCTGTGATTGTCTGCTGATGTAGTTCTGCATCTAGAGACTGAGGTATGAGGGTTCGCTAGTCAAAGCCCAGAGGTCTAATATTTTTATAATAAACTATCTTACTGCACGGGGAGGGTGGTAATGTTATTTAGACATTTATCCACTGAGTTATGAGATGCTTTCCCCGTTTGTATTCTATGGAATTGTAACCATGCTGCTTATATTATTCATATGCATTATGCTATTAGTACTGACACGTGTACTGTACCTTAGAGCACGTAAGTTGAAATAAACATTTTAATCTACCTTGTGTCTCTTCATACGCGCATTGTGGACAAGTACGAGTGAGTGACGAAAGAGTGTTCTTGCTTCTGCGAGTCCTGAGATAGAGATACCGTGTTCTGGGTTGTCCAATCATTGGTACTTTGGTGCTAATGGGATGCTAAGCTAGTTGGGTTGGGGTTTTGGGTGCTACGGTATATGGTAGGCAAACCACTGTATTCCGGGGTCCTATTATCCTGTGCATAGCTCTGTGTATGTGCAGAAACCTTATGACATGGCGCGGCCAACATGGGGCTGCTTATCTGCGAGACGCTTGAGTAGTACTTGTGCTTGTCCACAATACCCTCACGTACGCTTCCGGAGGCGTGGGTGACGGTGATACCTCCTATATTGAGTGTTTTATAGGTTCTTTCAAGCTTGAAGTTATTAAAAAGGTTTCTTAACTAACCCATTTTGTGCTCCCTGTTAGGTTGTCGAATATAACTGTTTAGTCATGGCTGGTGTGGCGATAGCTGCACATAGCCGAGGACCACTCCGAGAACACTTAGGTGTGTATGGAGTGCCTGATAATGGGGTCGAATTGGTCTTTGTGGTTCAAGCCGATCCGGCTTATCACTTTGAAGTGTTTTACACTTGGATCACTTTTCCGGCGGTGGATGCAGGTGATAATCTGTTTCATGAATATGTACCCACTGCTATTCCTGCTGTCTATCGACCCTATACTAATCTTGAAGTACCTCTCACGGCTTGGCAGCACCGTGTTTGGTTTAATGGCGCCCTCCCACAACCAACTACCGCAGTTCGTTTAGGCCCCTTATCCATTGAGGGGGCCACTTGGCCTGTATTGGCCGGGTATACCCCGCATCCAGGTTATTTGGCATTACCGGTTGCGGATCTGCGCACTATGCATACAGAACTGGTGCGAGTGCATCGAGCCTTAGTGACATACGTTACAGGTAGCCTCCATGGAGCTGCTCCTGTAGTCGCTGGCCAACCAGCTGTTGCAGCTGGAGTGACCATAAGTCCTGTCATGGTAAATTCTGTGATGGGCAAACGTCCACAAAATAAGGACGATTATCCTTACTGGCTTGCAGAAAAGTTCGATCAGATAGAAGCAGTGTTTCCACATACATCCCCAGTGGACAAACACCGCATCCTTACGATAAGTTTGCCAAAAGACTTAATCCCCGATTTGACATCATGTGAAAACTGGGGTAAGGTATTCGCAGCAGTTTATTCAAAATGTTTTGGTACACCTTCCATGACGGTTCTACCCTCTGTAATTAAAAAAGTACAGGATGAACATGGCCCTGAAGCGGCTGTGGAATTAGGGATGAGACTAGTGGGAGTGTTTGATGTAGTAGCTGAACTGATCCTTGGAAATGTCAAGGGCGATGCAATGAACTTTCAAGTAGCGAATGCTTTGGCTTTGGTCCCAGAGTTGGACAGGCCCCGCGAATTACCGAAAATTATTGCCCAGGCTTACAAAACAATTGGAAGAAATAGCCTAGGCAACAAGCCTTTTGTAAAAACGCAAACTCAATCGCAACCACAAGTTACACAATCTAAATCTACATCTGAGAAAGATGAGAGACCAGTCTTCACTAAAAAGAACTGGAGACAGAAAAAACAGGGTAAGCAACAAAAGAAGCCGGGGTCGAGAGGCGCTTCCCCAGTTTCGGTTTCTTCTGAACGTACTTATGATTTACGTGATAGGTCGAGAATTAAATCACCAGATAGGTTTCAAAGCTCTGATACGCGTTCTCCTCGTTCTTCACAGGCCCAGACGTCGTCACAGGCTGGTGGAGGAGAACGGCAAGATAGAGGAAGGGGCCGTGAGGCTCCCCAGGAGCGAGACCAACCTCGACAACAAGTCAGAGGGAAAGCAGAAGACTTTCAACATACTCGACCGCAATTTCAGAAGAAAAAAGTTGCCGCTGTAACAGCGAAATATGCCACAGACCGTGAGAACGAGACTCCTGAATTGGACGTGGGCAGTGACCCTCCTAGACAGCGCCGCGGAAGTTACCATAGTGCGGGAGGCGCTACGTCCTCATATGGAGGCGACAGCAACTGAAACATTCATTACTGTAGAGACAGCTGACACCAGAGTGGCACCCCCTGACAGACTTTATGACATAGTTCTCCAAATTGAAGGTGATATACCGCGTGAAATAAAAGGGATTTTTGGGGAAAATCTAACCTCTTCATATGACATTTTGTTAGCAGAGGTGGATTGGCCACCCCCATTCGTTCTCGCTGCACATAAAGGAGAGGAGGTAATCCTTCCAAGCTTTTCACGGCATGTCCCAAAAGACAAAGCTGAAGCACTTGCAGCCGAGTGGGCTGTGTACCTGGCTCCAGCGTTATACCGCAACCATGTGGGATGGGATGAAGAATCACCTCCCCATGCAATACCTTTGCGGTCACTACCGCAGCCACAACCCCAATATCCCATCAAACGGCAGGCAAAAGGCCCCGTCTCCGAAATTCTGACACAGTTGGAATATCAGGGAGTAATTGAACCATGCGTATCACCTATGAACAATCCCCTTTTCGTGGTTTCTAAACCCGATGGATCGTACCGCTTAGTTTTGGATTACCGGCATTTAAATTCTCATTGTCGGAACTTTGCGGTGCAGAATACACATAGTTCTGCGCTTGTAGACAGTCTTGTTCGTAAAAAATACAAAACGACACTTGACCTTTCAAACGGTTTCTACACGCACAACCTAGCCCCGGAGAGTGGCCAATGGACCGCATTCACATCCGGTGGTAAATTATTCCAGTTCCGGCGTTTACCCATGGGCTACAAGAATAGTCCGGGTGTATTCGCCGCCCGTGTTGTCTCTTTGTTAGACGACATTGATCAAGATGCATGTTCGTACGTAGATGACATTTATTTGACGGACGACAAATTATTTCTGCATCTGTCCCGTGTGGACCGCATTATTCTTGAATTTGCGGAGCAGGGTTATAAATTTAACTTTGCTAAGTCACACATTGCTGAATTTACCGTTCTGTTTTTGGGCTATGAGCTCAATAACGAGGGTAAGGGCTTAGCCCCCCATTTCTTGGAAAAATGTGCACATTTGTGCCCCCCAAATACTCTGAAGAAACTTCAGTCTTTGCTGGGTTTCCTGAATTTCGGGCGTACTTACATTCCCGAATATGCCCAGCGTATCAAGCCTTTGTATGCTTTGATACAACCCACTTATTCAAGATCTTGCTGGCTGCCTGAGCATACCTCAATTTTGCAGTCTTTGCAGACAGACCTTCTGGAGTCTAAATATCTTTTGACTCGTGATAACCACACAAACCTGGTGATTAGAATAATTCCGGGGGCGGTGGGTTTCACGTACTTAACCTTTAATGAAGGTGATACAGTGCCCATCGCATACAAGTCACATCTGTACACTTCCGCTGAATTGCGCTTTACATCTGTCGAAAAAGTTCTAACTGCAGTGCAAATGGCGATTCTGAAAGAACGCGCACTGGCACAGGGTAAGCGAATTCTGGTGGTAACACCCTGTCCTGCCCTAGAGGCAGTAACAAAGGCAAGTGTACCGAACTCTAAAGCAATGCATCCCCGTTGGATACAATGGGCTACATCCTTGACGTCTTCGGACGTCACTTTTATTTTCGATTCTTCTCTTCAGACTCAGGAGTTCTTACAGTATGAATTCGTTCATCCTCCTCCTCTGTTTTTACTGCCGCTTGAGGATTACAAATGTGTGATCTACACCGATGGTTCGGCACAACCGGCCACTGGGTCCAAGCACGCTTATTCAGCTGCATGTGCTATTGTTGCGGGTTCCTTTGTAGATGGAAAGTTCAAATCCTCTGTAGTGCACACTCGCACACTCGGAGATAGTACCGCACAATTGGCCGAGCTGCATGCATTGCTACTTGCGCTTGAGTTCGCTTCTCAGGATGAGACCACTCTTATTGTATGTGATTCTTTCTACTGTGTACAATCTTACAATGACAATCTGTTTTTCTGGTCGAAAAATGACTACAAGGACGCAAAAGGGAGCACAATTAAGCATAAAATGCTTTGGGTTCGAGTGGCAGAATTGCAACAACGTCTGCCCCTCACACAGGTGGTTCACACCTTAGGCCATCAGCGGGTGGGCGCACACGCTATTGGTAACGATCTGGCAGATGAAGCTGCCCGTTCAGCAGTAGTCACGTGTTCAGTAGCAGCGTTACCAGGTCCATGTCTAAAATTGACTCTGTTATTCTAGCAGCTATTGCTGCAACCAAGGAAGGTGATAATTACCCTAAAGGTTTTCCTTCCAAGTATTCTTACCAGTTAAGTCCCGAACAGGTTCCTTATGTTACAATACCTGACGTTGGAGATCGGCTGATCCCCAACGCGGACCGCAGGAGTGCCTTGATATCAGCTGCACACGAAGGCATGGCTTCTGCTCATGCCGGTGTGTCAGCTACGGTATCCATCTTGCAGCAGCGTTATTGGTGGCGTGGGTTGTATAAAGACACCCGTGCTTTTGTGCTTTCTTGCGACGTTTGTCAACAGATTAAGCCTTCCACGGTAACACGCCCACCACAGACCTCGCTCTGCATTGCTAACAGACCCTTTGGGTGTGTTTACTTGGATCACTGCGGTCCATTCTCATCAGACACTGCCTATAAATACATCTTAGTTGCAGTGGACTCGTGCACACGGTTCCTCTGGGTCTGGCCACAACGTAGTGCTGACGCTCGAAATGTAATCAGGGATTTGCGTGTCTTTGTGGGAATTTTCGCATGCGGCACCTTCCATTCGGACCAAGGTCCAGCGTTTGCCTCTAGGGCTTACAAGGATGCAATGGCTTTGCTTGGGGTGCGGGTG
The DNA here is from genome assembly GCA_963921515.1 of Calotriton arnoldi. Classification (NCBI taxonomy): domain Eukaryota; kingdom Metazoa; phylum Chordata; class Amphibia; order Caudata; family Salamandridae; genus Calotriton; species Calotriton arnoldi. Next base: position 28,611 of record CAWUFW010007457.1, on the reverse strand, counting down.
AAATTTTCGTCTCCGTATAGGCCTGAGGGCAATTCTATCGTTGAACGAATGAACCGTGACTTAAAGCAATCCTTAACAGCTAGAGTTATAGGTACTGGCAGGAACTGGCTGGCCCACTTGTATACCGTTCAGCGTGCACTTAATAATCTCCCTAGAAGACCTCTGGGTGGGCGGACCCCATACGAAATGCTCTTTGGCATAAGAATGTTTGTGCCTGACCTTGAGGGTCCAGACATCGCGGCGCAATCCGCCAAGTTTGATGTAGATAACCATTCTGCTATGTTACAGGACTTACAAGAAGCCCGAGACAAACTTGCAACTACACATTTGCCTTCAGCCATAGACCCTGCGTTGCAGATTCCGGTAGCCGGCTGGCTTCCAAAGGTTGGAGAACTGGTTCGAGAAAAGGTTGAAAACAAAAAAGAATTCGGCCCCTCGTTTCGTGCACCGGTTCCAGTTCTTGGCTTGAAGGGAACACGTACAGTCATTTTACCACCGCTTCCTGGTCGCAAGGAGAACAGATACATCTCAGTGGAAAATGTCAAGCTACAGCGTCTGGCCGATCCTGAATAGTGTTACACCAGCGGTCTCTTGTCCTGCCAGTTATCGGACATATGTTCGTGGCCCATCTGCACGAACGGTCACTGATGCTGTAATTGAGATGGTTGATTTGCCTGAAACTGTAATTGATCCCCAACTCTCCACCAACATCGACGAGGACGAGTATACCTATCCTGCATCTGAATCAGTGGCACATCAACCAACAACGCCACTGAGCCCGACTCGTTATTCCTTTGATTCGGATTCCACCTCTTCAAAAGTCCCATCCAAGTTCAGTATTTTTGTATCCTGGTTTAGAGACAATTTTTTGATTCCACCCTGGACATACATCTGGTTGGTACTTTTCTTGATTTTTTTGTTCATGTCCATTGGCTTTGTCACAGTGTTTTTTCTACTAATCAATGGTCACTATTTACCTGAACGCTCTGCTGTGGACTATGTTGCTGGAACTTTGGCTCCTCATTCCTCGTCTCACATCATGAAGCGTGACCACACATTTGTGAACATTTCAGCTTTTCCAGTTGCTGATGGCATCGTATGGGATGCAGTGAACTTTCAAATCCATGGTCCGACAGAAATTATTAATGTACCTAATGTCCTTCGTGTTTCTATGGGTGATGTAGTAAAAAATAACATTCATTCTGATGATTGGGATGTGCATGCCGTTGAAGCATTGTTTGCCGATTTAAAATATTATGCATCCTTTAATGCTGAAGATTTATATATGAATTCTGCGAATTATGCTGACTTGTATTGCTACCAGCATTGGGGTAACCATTTTCTCCATAAGCCAAGTGCCCTGCGTAGTTCTGTTAACTACACCCAATGGGAACATTGTCCAAACCCCTTGCCAGGTAGCTCACAAACTCTTCGAAATAAGTTTACTTATTTTACTGATTTTAATCGGTCAAACCCTGCATCCTATTATTTTAGACTTAATACCACATCAACTCAGAAAATTATGTTAACACACACCAAATTGCTTTATTCGGGTTCCTTTTTGAGTGCCCTAGCTGTGGGTGGTTATGAGTACTGAGAGGACACAGTAGATTTGAAATCTATTTGGGGCTCCAAGCCATGGCAGGTACAAGGCACCGAGGCATTGCATCGTGCTTGCCTCATCCCTACCCAAATTATGTTCCTAAATGCTTCCATCTATCAGACTACGTGTTGGGGCTTAGCTACCACTAAACAATTGAATTCGCCCTCCATTCCATCCCTGTCGAGTTTTCCCAATGAAAGCTCACGATTTAACCTGTCCCTGACGACCCTGCAGGCTCTGTTACAGAATAATTCGTTTAATGTTTCTGAGCTGGATCAGTCACCCTGGTTGGTATGGCCTATATCATCTAATGCATGCCAAATGCGTTTTCACGACTCAGGTACTGGCTACACACAGGATAAGCCTGATCCGAGGTTTACTGATTCCCGTACTGTCACTACATATTCTGTTGGTAAATTATGCAAACAATGGCTGCAACATTCGTCCCTTGATTCTGTTAAACAACATTTGTCCCTCCTTTCAGGCAATATTGATCTGTCCGACTTTGTTTTGGGACCTCGTGGTCCCCGACCTAAGAGATTCATTTATGAAACGTATAATGAACTCTGGAAGCTGTCACAAATTGAAGCTGCTTCCCGTCTTCGGGAAATAGATCAAGCAAATTTGGAAAAGGTGCTTGCTGTTGTTGACAATAGTATTAATACCCTGTCTTCTCGCATTTACACTTTAGAGAATATTGTGTCCTCTGTTGTTGATATTGTACAAGATGATGTTTCTGTGTTATATCATGGTCAGAATCAATTGCGCTCAGTTATGCAGTTTGCGTGGACTTTGCAAACGCTCAAGTTAGGTAAAGTTCCTTGGCATTTTCTGAACACCTCTGCCTTGTTTCTGCCTTTTAATTTAACTGACAAACAGCAATTTATGTCAATGAAAGATGCAACTTACACTCTATTACATATCGAAAAGATGGATCCTTTACCGTTCTCTGTTGCGGAACTCGATTCTGCTGTGTGGCTAGTTCATGGGGTTATCGCTTTACCTTTTTCCTTATTTGAATTTGACTCGTGCATGAAACATTATCCTGTGGGCCGTTACCAGCCCTTGGGCAGTGCTTTCCTGCATGAACTCTGGTCCTTGCCTTTCATGTATAAATGCCTTCGGGACGGCAAGGAAGTCTTTCTCACGGGGAGTCCTGCGACTCGACTATGGGTCATTCGCTTATTTGTAAACACATTAAATTGCATGGCTCATGTAGCGTTTCCGCTCCTAATCTTGCTTGTGTGCTGAAGGGTGTTCCTGCTCCTGTTATTTCTCCTACTTTCACTCTCCTTTCCAATGGTAGTTATTTACTTTTGAATAACGAAAACTGTTGTGGCCTGCAGGCTGGCATTCCTTACATTGTAACAGTTTCGCACAGGGTTGTCTGCTGCAAAAATGTGCTTTTTCCTCTCCCACATGGCAAGGTTGATATCTCTATTTGGCCTTCCATCCCTACCATGGAGGCGGATTTCAATAGACTGAGCAGAATAAAGGCACTATTATTGAACGAGGAAGTTATGCTCACGTCCGCCCGGGAGACATTCATTCTCCAGGTGGCGAGTACCCACAGTGAAATACAGGCCCTTTTGAACACTAATCTCCCCCAACATTTTGGGGAGTTAATTCATCGTATTTTTAACGCATCTAACACTGAGGGTCTGGTACACTTTTTTAAGGTCGTGGGGTCTGGTTTGGTGTCCTCCTTCCAAACTATTTTTGGTGTCATCCCGGCGTTCATTCATTCTATTTTTTCCAGCGTCTTTGGCGGTTTCCCGTTGATCATCGCTTTGGCGGCTGGTGTCCTGCTATTATTTTGTTTTCTGCGCAATGGCTGCTCCCCGATGGGACCTGCTCGATCCAGAACGCCTCCAGCTGCTCCGTGAGCGCCTTTTGGCTGGTTTTGGTGTCTTGCCATTGGCGACACTGAGTGTGTCATATACTCTTTCTTTTCGCTTTGCGTATTTCACTTGCGTGCAACCTGTAATGACTTGCATCCGCTGTCCTTTCACCTGGACCTTGGATTATTGCCTCTCCAATTCGTCATTGTCTGTTCCGGATTTTGTTCAGTTGATGGGTCCCTTAGAGGCCCATGAGCAGGACTGTTCCGTTGCCGGCTGTATGGCGCGTGCGGCTGCACTGGGGATTTTGGCGCAATGGGATATCTGGGCGGCTGCCCAGGATCTCCTACAACAAAGCTGTTTCGATTATCACGCAAGCTGTCCCGCATTGCTTTTGAATGCTCCCTCTGCTGGGGAGCATTCCTGCTCTTTTGATCTCATGGATTGGATGGCATCTATGTTTTTTGACGATTCCAATGATGTCCTCTTGGAGGGTATGGCTTTTTTCTGCACTTACACTTTTATGGATTGACCTGTCCTTCGCCGTTTGGGCGCTCCCTGTGCCCTACTGGATGTGTTTTTCTCTGTTGGAACTCTGTCTTAGCCGCCGGACTGACCAGGGGAGGGTGTCTTGTGGTTTGTTGCCTGCCTTGTTATGTTGGCCTAGGCCTGGCTGCCATGCTGCTTTTCTTTGCGCACGTTACACTGAGCCAGGGCTCCCTCGCCCTTTGCTCTTGCCAAGTTCTTTTGCGCTGTCTGCATTTTCTGTCTTTCACCTTTTCTCTTGTTCGATTTGGGCTCAGACTGCACACCATGTACAAGGTCGCATAACAATGTATTTCGGTTCTTCCTGATATGGCCAGTCTCGCGCACCCAGACATAACATTAGGCGCAAATGCCATGAAGAATTTTGTGTGCTTTTAATACTGCAGTTTACTGGCGCTTGAAACACACTTGGAGAAATCCTTTCCAGGGAGAAGAGCTGTGATTGTCTGCTGATGTAGTTCTGCATCTAGAGACTGAGGTATGAGGGTTCGCTAGTCAAAGCCCAGAGGTCTAATATTTTTATAATAAACTATCTTACTGCACGGGGAGGGTGGTAATGTTATTTAGACATTTATCCACTGAGTTATGAGATGCTTTCCCCGTTTGTATTCTATGGAATTGTAACCATGCTGCTTATATTATTCATATGCATTATGCTATTAGTACTGACACGTGTACTGTACCTTAGAGCACGTAAGTTGAAATAAACATTTTAATCTACCTTGTGTCTCTTCATACGCGCATTGTGGACAAGTACGAGTGAGTGACGAAAGAGTGTTCTTGCTTCTGCGAGTCCTGAGATAGAGATACCGTGTTCTGGGTTGTCCAATCATTGGTACTTTGATGCTAATGGGATGCTAAGCTAGTTGGGTTGGGGTTTTGGGTGCTACGGTATATGGTAGGCAAACCACTGTATTCCGGGGTCCTATTATCCTGTGCATAGCTCTGTGTATGTGCAGAAACCTTATGACAAAGTAACTGAAACTGCATTTACCATAATGCCAGGGGCGAACCTTGCTGGGAGGTGAAGCGGTGTGCTCCCACCCCTGTTCCTGTTTAATAGTACTCCCGTGAGTCATTGAGCTGACGAGCTTGTGGATGAAGCACCCGCATGCCTGTGAGAGGTACCTGACCTGAGAAAGATGTTGGCAGCCTACTCAGCAAACCCCAAATTTGAAAGACTGTAATCTCTACTGATGACGGTTAAAGAACCAGAAACACGTGTCTAGAGATCAGCACTATATGCGCCAACTGTGGCGAAACACTCAAATACTCTTGAAGCAAGCAAGTAACTGAAACTGCATTTACCATAATGCCAGGGGTGAACCTTGCTGGGAGGTGAAGCGGTGTGCTCCCACCCCTGTTCCTGTTTAATAGTATTCCCGTGAGTCATTGAGCTGACAAGCTCGTGGATGAAGCACCCGCATGCCTGTGAGAGGTACCTGACCTGAGAAAGATGTTGGCAGCCTACTCAGCAAACCCCAAATTTGAAAAACTGTAATCTCTACTGATGACGGTTAAAGAACCAGAAACACGTGTCTAGAGATCAGCACTATCTGCGCCAACTGTGGCGAAACACTCGAATACTCTTGAAGCAAGCAAGTAACTGAAACTGCATTTACCATAATGCCAGGGGCGAACCTTGCTGGGAGGTGAAGCGGTGTGCTCCCACCCCTGTTCCTGCTATGAGAAAGGACTTAGCTATCAGTTGGATGAGGAGGAGTTTTTTTTTGTTGGGGTTGAGCTTAAGATGCTTGCTGGTTAGTCAGGAGTGAACCTTTGAGAGAGTACAGTTTAGGCGCTGGGTGTCTTTAATTGAGGAGGTTTTCATGTAGCGTTGGGTGTCATCCGCAGAGAGATGAGAGGCAATTCTGCATTGTTTGAGGACCATAATGAGGGGTTCCATTTAGAGGTTGAATAGTGCAGAAGACAGGACTGATCCTTGGGGGAGTTCATGTGAGAGTGGTGTTGTTTGGAGGTGTAACTGTTTAGCTTGATTAGCTGTGATCGCTGGTTCAGGAAAGAAGCAAACCACCAAAGGACAGTTCCATTGATTCCTGCACGCTGAGAGAGGATGTTTAGGTGGATGTCCTTGGTTGACAGTATCAAAGGCCGCCGTGAGATCCAGGAGGACTAGGAGGCAGGTATGCCCATCATCCAGAGATCTGTGAAGGCCATCTGTGATGTTCAGCATTGCAGTCTCTGTACTGCAGCCTCTCCTGAACCCTTATTGGAAGGTGTTGTGGAGGTTGTAATTTTCAATGTGGTTGTTAAGTTGGGCATGCACACATTTTTCGATGGCTATGCCAAGGAGAGGGAGGTTAGTTATCAGTCTGTAATTGTTAAGGTCTTTCAGGTTGCCATCTGGATTTTTGATGAGGGGGATGATTTGTTCAAGTTTAAGGGAGGCTAGCATTGAGCCACTCAATAGAGAGGAGTTCATGATTTTGGTCTATATGGGGGAGATGATGTAGCTGAGATTTTTGACAAGCGCAGCAGGGAGGTGGTCGGAGTTGTGCAACGACTGCTTCATGCAGGAGAGTAGTTTGCTGATTTCTTCTTCATGGATACAGTTGAATTCAGTCCAAATTGCATCGTTTTTCAATTGTAAAGGTTTGAAGTTGGCATTCTGGATTGCTGATAAGGGGAGATTGGGATGCAGCGATTGGTTAGAGGTAGGGCCTTGGGTGGACCCTCTGTGTTCTGGGAGGCACTCATGGTGCAGGGCGGGTGGTTGGGTGGCAAAAGAGAGAGTTGAATGTTAGATATTTTCTCAGAGAAGAATGTTGCAAATTGTTCACAGTGCTTGGTTGGATCGTTGCATGAGGGTTGAGGGAGAGAGGAGGTTTGCTGCTTTATGATGTTGAAGAGGTCTTTGGTATTGCTTATTTTTTTCCTGATGAAGAGCGGCTTTGTTCCATTGATCACTTTCTGGGTGATACAAAGCAGCTTGAATGGGGATCTTCTGGCAACCGGTAACCAATGTAGATCCCTCAAGGCAGGGGAAATGTGGGATTGTGGCTTTACATGCAGGAGTAGTCTGGCTGCAGAGTTCTGAATCTGTTATAATAATTTTATTGTTGGTAAAGAAGATCTGTGGTAGAGGTTATTGGCATAATTGAGTTTACACAGTACAAGAGAGATAGGGGCCTGGACCTTGTGTGGAAATCCCAATTGGGGGAAGATGCATCACAGAGTTTTTATAGTAATGAAGCTTGATCTTGCTAGTTTGTCCACTTGGGCATTCATTGATAACCTGGAGACCATGGTAATTCCGAGGTTTCTTACTTCCTTAGATACTTTAGGGGGTGTTCCCAGATCGTCGGGCCAGGAGGCAAGTATGTCATAATATTTTTAATTGCCACATGTGAGTATTTCTGTTTTGGAACCATTCAATTGGTGATGGCTCCATGTCATCCACTGATCAACGGCTCTGAAGCAACAAAAAATTTGTGAGTTTCCAATGTCTTTAAGGCTTTCCAGTTTATTTATTTAGAGAGTTTTTATATAGCACTGGCAGGACGCTTGGGTATCAGAGCGCTTTACAACATGTACACAGGTAATAAGAAAAACAGACAGACAGAACAAATGGACAGCCGTTCGGAAGGCAGATAATAGAGTTGAGAGTTAGTTGATTGTAACTACGGTGTATTGTTCAGAAGGTTAAAGGTGCTGAGCGAGGAGGAGATCCTTTAGTTTTCTCTTGAAGGTCACGAAGGAGGGGTTGGTTCTGAGATCTGCTGGTAGGGAGTTCCAGATTTTGGGGGCATTGCCCGAAAAGGAGCAAGCCATGGCTTTTTGTTTATGCCTCTTTGGGGGAATGAGAAGTAGGTTGTTGGTGCTCCTCAGGTTTCTTGCCTCGCCTGCCTTGCTGAGCTTGGCTGCCAGTTAGACTGCTTTACCAGTGTGAAGGACATTTTCAGTGAGACAGGCAGTTTTGAAATGGCAACGAGCTTCATTTGGGAGCCACTTGAGATCTTTCAGGAGGGGGAGATGTGATCGTGCCTTTTAGCTCCGGTGACATCCTTGCTGCTGCATTTAGAGTTGTTCTCATGGGGGCTAGGTGGGATTTTGCTGTGCCAGTGAGGGTAGCATTCCCGTAGAGTAGTCTGGATAGAATCATGGCTTGCGTTGCGGTTTTGAGATCATAAGGCGGGAGGAAGGGCTTGATTTTGTTAAGTAGTTTTAATTTGCAGTGGGCACTCCTTGCGGTAGCCTTAATGTGTGAGCTCATGTTCAGGTTACGTTCCAGTATGATTCCCAGCGATTTGGCGGAACCAGCCAGGGTTCGGTCTTAGTTTAGGGAGTCCATAAGCTTTATACATTCTTGGACCTAGTGGGTTTGTCTGTCGTTTGAGAGGAGAAGAATTTCCGTCTTATCTTGGTTGAGTTTTAAATGGTTGTTTGATAGCCAGTTTTGGATTTTTGTTAGAGTATCGTTTAGAGGGCATATGTCTTCTGGGGAGGACTTCCAGGTAGAGCTGGATGTCGTCTGCATAGAGGTGGAAGGTGATGTTGGCTTGTTTTATTATGGTAGTAAGGGGCTCCATGTAGATAATGAAGAGAGTAGGTGAGAGGACTGAGCCCTGTGGAACACCTCTGGTTATAGTAGATGTATCTGAAGTGGCATTGTTTATTTTGATTTGTTGAGAGCGGTTGTGAAAAAAAGATGTGAACCATTTCAGCACCATGCCGTCCGCTCCAATCCTTGTTTAAGGGTGTTAAGAAGAAGTTTATGGTCCACCGTGTCGAAGGCCACAGATAGGTCTAGGTGGATGAGCAGGCAGCAAAGGCCGGCATCCATACATTCGTGGATGTCATCTGCTATATTTAGGAAGGCTGTTTCTTTGCTGTGTCGATGTGATGGTTGAGTTGGAGTAGGACACATTTTTTGAGGATTTTGGCCAGGAAGGGTAGGTTTGAGATTGGCCTGAAGTTGTTGAGGTCCTCGGGGTCGAATCCCGGTTTATTTAGTGGTGGAGAGACTTGGCCTATTTTTAGTCAGTCTGGCATGACCCCCGTGCTTAGGGAGCTGTTTATTATCATCATCCAGAGGGGGGTAATGACGTGATTGAGATTTATTGCCACAGAGGCCGGAAGGGGGTCTGCGAAGTGGGAGGAGAGCTTTGAATTTGCAATTAGTTTAGAGATGTCCATTTCTGTGAGTGGTTTAAATGCTTTCCAGCAATGAAGGGTAGAGGGGGATCCTAGGATTTGGTTGCCCTCATTTGTCTCAGGGTGGGGGATCCCTACTCGGGAGTCAGGGGAGAGCAGGGTGGGATTTTTTTTATCTCTGGTGTGGAGGGAGATTACGGTAGATGCTTGTGTGAGGCATTCAAGAGAAGACTCGATCATCGTGATTTTCTCATCAAAGAATTTAGCGAATTTATCACAGCGTTCTTTGGAGCCTTGAGGGGCTTTAGCGGGTGGTTTGGAAGTCTGGTTTTTTATGATGTTGAAAAGGTTTTTCGGATGATTTATTGCATTGTCAAGGGCGTTGTGGAAAAAGGCTGCTTTTTCTTTGATGATGTGATTTTTATATGTTCTGCGTTCTGCTCTGAGTTGGTGAAGGTGAGTTAAGGAAGGGTTTGCTCGCCAGTCTTTCTGCAGCTCAGGATTGCCTTCTTTCTGTGTTGAGATCTTTGTTCAGCCAGGATCGCGAAGGGGTGTCTCTAATCCTTTTTAGTTTCAGAGGGGCTACTTGGTCTAGGATGGCTGACAGAGTAGAGTTAAAGTGGGTTGTGAGTTCAATCGTTGAGAGGTTGTCTGTTTTTGGGGGAAGGCTAGGGATAATTTTTTCTTCCAGATCAGCTAGGGGAACCTGGCTTAAGTTTCTGGACCACTGGAGGGTTTTCTTAGTATGGATGTGGTATGGCTCTTCCAGGTTTAAGTGGAACAGGATGATGCGGTAGTCCGTCCAGTCGACTGGGAGGATGTTATTGATGGTTATCGCCTTCTCCTGGGCTATAATGGTGTCAAGGGTTGAGCCTCTGTTGTGGGTTTGTTCTTTGCAGTGTTGGAAAAGGTTGTTCTCAAGTAAGAGTCTGTTTAAGGATTGGATTAGTGTGTTTTTCTCATCATTCAAATGGAGGTTGAAGTCACCTAGGATTATGTTGTTGGGATCTGAGAGTGAGCAGTGTGTTACCAGGTCTGATAGGTGTTCGTGGAAGGGGCGAGTGTTAGCAGGAAGGTGGTAGAGGAGGTGGCAATTCATTGTTTTAATATTTTTCATCCGTGTTGATATATTCAAAAGTGCTATAAGTGGAGGGGACAGTTTCCACCATCGTGATGGTATTTTTGTGGATAATGGCTAAACCACCGCTTGTTGATCCATTCTGTCTTTCTTGATGATTGAGAACCCAGGAGGAACTAGTAGGTCGAGGATCGGGTAGGATGATTCATTAAGCCATGTTTCTGTGATGAATGCAATATCGATGTCATAGTTAAGGATGGCTTCCGCCAGTTCGGTTGCATGCTTGGAGGCCGAACTACAGTTTATAAGTAGGCAGTTGATATTACTAGAGTTTCTGTTGTGTTTCTGAGAAGTGGGTGCCCTGGGGATATCATAGAGGTGTGCTGGCGGTCTGGCCGTTTTCCTGGGTGGCATAGGGTTTCTCCCGAAACCAGTGATCACCTGGATCTTGGAGGTGGGTTTCTTTTTCCTGGTTGGCGTCATGTGATATGTTTTGGCCAGCTCTAACGCTTCGCTGTGTGACATCCTAGGATTAGATCGAATCGGTCTGTAAGCTTGGTTGTTTAAAGGTGTAGTAATCCAGCTATTTGGCTGAGTTTTTGAAGGCTGAAGTGGAGGTCTGGTATTGCCAGAGGGGAAGAGGAGTGAACAGTGGGCATAGTTGGGGGACGTTTTGAGGGTCATTAGGATTTTATTGATACCTAGTATCACTTTATCGAGCTGACTTTCCATAAGACTTAGTCTTTTCTTAAGGTCTAGTGCGGGTATTTGGCAAGAGGAGGTGGGAACGGATGTGTGTTGGCTGCGATTTGCTGAGTGTGCAGTACTCAAGGAACACAGGGAGTAGGTGAGAGAGTTGATGAGCAGGAGGTGTGCGCGTACTCTCTCTGTTAGGGGCAGTTTCAGAGGGCGCTTTTTGTGGGCATGGCACTGAGTCAGTCAACGGTTTGGAGGGGGGAGAGGATATATTGTGCCTGTTGTGTGTGGGTGCTGTTTTGTTGGTTTCTCTAGCGGTGTGGGTGGATAGAAGGAGGGGGCTGATTGGTTGAGGGGCGAGGTAGTGGGAGAATAGCTGGGTTGAGTGGGTGGATTGAAGTTGTTGTTCGGATCTGGTCTGATAGTTCTAATTGTGCAGTCAGTGTTCTGGGAGTGAGGGTTTATGATCTGGGTGGGTGGGTGTTTGTGTCCGGCTTAGAGTGGGAGGGGGTGTGATTGGAAACCGTGGTCGTGATGAGGGTAGGGTTGTAAATTCGAGGGAGGCTTGTATGGATGTCCTCTTGCTGGATGGCTTCTGTGTGGGGGGTTGTGCTTAGGGGGGTTTGCATATGAGGGAGAGAGCCTTGCAGAGTGTGGGTAATATGGATTTGAAGGAGCGTAGTTTGGCGTCTTTGACTTGAATCAGTATGATTCTGTTTCTGTAGATAGTAAGGGTGGCCTTGCCTTTGAACATGGGGGAGTGAGATATTGTCAGTATATGGCCGTGAGGTAAGTTAGAGGTTTTGCTGATGCATAGGTAGTTTGTGAGTTATTCCATTTCATGGGTCGGGTAGTGTAGAAGATGAGATCGGTTTTCTCCTGACCTTTGGAGAGGTTGTAATAAAGATCTGTTACGAGTGTTTCATGATGTTGTTTGATCAGATTGTGTTTGAGTTTTTTTGAAGCGGTAAGTGAAAGGTTCGTAAGGAGTACTTGTGTGACATTTGCATAGTGATAGCATGTGAGGTAAAAATCATTGATCTGTGTCAGTAATTACATCATGCAGACATTGAAAAACATGGGTGAGATGATAGAGTCTTGAGGGACCCCTGCGTTTGTGAAGTACAGCTTGGAGGCGAAAGAGGGAGTATGGATAACATTTGTTCTGTTTTGAAGGTAGGATGGGATCCAGTCGAGAGCAGTTCCCTAAATGCCGGCTTCATGGAATCTTTGTATCAGAGTGTCATGGTCAACTGTGTCGAAGGCAGCTAAGAGGTCCAAGAGAAGTAGTGGAGCAGCCCCGACGCAGTCAACTGTGTTCTTAAGGTCATCCCAGATGGCAATGAGGGAAGATTATGTGCCTCTTGCTGGACGGAATTCTGTTTGGAAGTCTTAAAGTATGGAATTATCTTTAATGCATTGTGACATCTGGGCAAATGCTCCTCTTTCTAACAGCTTGCCCAGGAAAAGTCCATTTGTAATTGGTCTGTAGTTGTGGGGGATAAACGGGTCCAGGTTTGTTTTCTTTAGTAATGGGCGTATGTATGACTTTTTTAGGTCTTCTGGAAATATTCCTGTAGTTAAGGAATTGTTGATGATTCTTCTTACTGGTGAGGCAGCAGAGGTAGTTAGAAGAATTTTTTTGAAGGGTTGTGGTGGACATGGGTCAGAAGGGCTGTCGGCAGGCCTGCTTGCTTTGACCAGATCCATAAATGAATTGTGTGATATTTGTTGGAAGGAATGCAGAGGCTCGGTTAGCCTACTCTTGGAGAGGTTTTTTGATAAAGGGTTGGTGTTGGTGGTTTTCCTTTGTTATAAATAGTCATGTCTGCTTTGGTTGTGTAATGATTTGCCAGTTTGTCTGTGAATTCTTGAGTAATGGGATGAGGTCCTTCTAGGCAATTTGGTTTATGAAATTCAACAATAACTTTATAGACTTCTTTATTTGCACATTTAGCATTTTGAATTCTGACTGAATAGTATCTTTGTAGCTTTTTTGATTGCTGGCTTGTACAATCTATCAGGTTTCTGTAGGTGAAGTTTGTCTTGACTGGTGTTTGTTTTGAGCCAGGGGCATTGCAGCTTTCTATTTTGCTGCTTAATCTCGTTTAGCTCTATATTTCTCCATGGTGCCTGTTTACTTTTATCCTGTTTTGTTGTTCTTTGTAGTATTAGGATACCAAAAGAAAAAGCTTCCTGTAGCCTCTCATAAAGTTTTTAAATGGAATTTATTGTGCCTAGATCTGTATCGGATGTTAGTCAAATCAAATCAAATCAAAAATATGCTTTATTCGATTTTTGTCATTAAAAAATCACAAAAGCAGACAGATAAAATACACTTATTTCGCAGTTCATTTGATAAAAAGATAATTAAACTGAGCACATTAGTACATTTAAGAACAGGGTAAACCTACAGCTCTTGGCACAGACAAATCTATATATATATAAATTTAGCTATTTATTCTTTTCCTTGCTTTCACGATGTTCTTTAGGAAGCCAGCCATAACACGGATACAATATGTGCTATCCAACAACTGCAGATATAAGAAGGCAGGACGGCATTGCCTCCATCCCCCCACATTTAATAGAGGCATAATCCATCTTGATCCTTCCTTACCATAACATTTGCAGAATAAAATCACGTGGATAGTGGTTTGTGGGGACATATTATCACAAGGGCAAAGACAGAGATCACTAGACCAATCATTCATCCTTGGATAACTGATTAATCGGTGAAAGGTACCAAACCTGAAGCGTGTTAGAAGGTATCTATCATATCCACCTGTACAACATAAAAGATACGGTTGAATTTCATAAGTAATCAAGGTAATTTGATGTTGGACTACCATGCTTTATTCATCTCAACCGCCATTCTAAGCGACTCGAAATGGGACATGCAGATTGCTTTAAATTCCTTCCTTGATATGGAATTCATTGACTCTGGGGAATTATAATATTCTTGATGTCCCAGATCAGACATAAATTTTTTAACATATTTCAACCAAGTAATCTTACTTGCGTGATCCAATTTCATTGAGTCCTTAATAATTTCCCTATTTAGGCCAGTAAAACTGGAGGTCCAAACTCTGTCAGAGTAACACCGGTTGTACTGTAATCACATCTGAAATGTAAGAAATGCCCAGCTCACTATGGCAATTAAAAACTGGGGAACTGTGTCAAGATGGGGTCAACGGCAGAGGGTCGCCCCAATGAAGGGGACTGGTGGACTGCAACATCTCCCTCTCCCCCTCTTGTGTCTCCCCAACTGAACGAGTGGTGTTCACCGTCCCTCCCACTTTTGGATACCTCGGAGGAATACGGAGAGGGCTCCTTTAACTGGGGATTCCCTCACGACGAGACCCCGCCCCCGGATGACGTCACCACGTTCAGCGCGATAAGAACCGGAAATTCCAGGAAGCGGGTGTGTGCGAACACCGGAGAGGAGGAACCCTTATACATTTCAGCGTTCACGACTTACAATAATCGTGTGTGCTTTTCTTTATCGCTCAACACTAAGCCTTGAAGAAGTCCCGTTGGGACGAAACGCGCCGCGTCGGCTATGAATTCTGTGTTACGATTTTAAAGAATTTTGAATAAAGGAACAAAACAATAAAGGAAGGACCTGTTTTAGCAAATCAAAGTTTTACTTGATTTTGTTGGGAGACATTCTGCTGATTCTTAAACACTGACGATTGGATATTAATGCATATATATATATTTTTGGGAAACTGTACTTGATCATAGTTGTGTGCTGAGCTAGTCTGTTCTATGTGGTTTTGGTTTACCAAAAATTAGGGACGTAGGAAGGTCACGTTCCTGGCTCTTTGCACCATATCTTTGCTATGAATATAGAAAAACTATACTGACTAGTGCTGGTCTTGAGTGCCTTGACCTTCTGTCTTTTTTGTTGTAATTAAAAAAGACAGCTAAGTCACAAGGGCAAAACGAGCAAAACGGGGCAGACAGGCAACAGAGCAGAGGCAAGGCTCGAACACCTACCAGCCACCTCTCAGTGGCAGCGGCACAACAGCGGAGCTGCTGGGGGAGAGCAGGTCCCTGACCAGAGGTTTGTATTTCCAAAAATGACATCTAGGATGTGTCCATCAATGTGTGTGGGTTTGTGGATGTTCTGATGTAGGTTCAGCGTATCTAGACCAGTGGTTGTTTCCGGATGGGGCAGGCATATTGGGTTTGCCAAACCAAATGTTTAGGTCACCAAGAATGCATAGGTTGGATTGTAGTGTTATCAGGTTTGAAACCGTGTATAGGAGTGTATCTGGGAATGTTGCATTAAAAGGTGGAGGTCCGTAAAGGAGTAGGAAGATACAGGAGGAAGTTGGTGTGGGGTTGCATCTGGTGAAGAGGGCCTCACAATCTTGTATGGAGATGTTGTCAGCTTTAGTGATATTTGATGTTTGATTGAATAAAACAGCTAGTCCACCTCCTCTTTTGCCCATACAACTTTGTGTGTTAGTTTGATAGCCCAGAGGAACAGCTTTGTGCAACACTGGAGCCATGTCATCTCCCAACCATGATTCAGTTATGAAAACTATGTCACATTGTGTGTCAGTGAGAAGGTCGTAGATGTGATACTTGTTTTTAGAGAGTGACCGAGCATTTATTAGTAGGCATTTTAGAGAATGTGTTTTGGGGATGGTGTGACTTTTTTGTAGAGGAGTGAGCAGTATTTTGTGGACTTGTAGATGGTATGACCTTAGTGCTGGAATTAACTGTATGAGGATAGTAATCATGAAGCTGTTTGTATCGCATTACTCGTCCAGAAGGATAAGCAGGCATTTTGATGGTGTGTGTGTAGGTGGTGAAGATGGTGGATTAAAGTGAGCCGGTGAGCTGTGTTGTTTTTGCAGAGTAGCCTTGTTGTGCAGTAGACATGGAGATGCGAAGTTGTGAAGAGTGGCACATTGTTTATTTGGTTTGCGTCTGTTTAGGGTGAAAGGTGTATGAGTCAGGGGTGGTGGTGCAGCATGTGGGTCTTGTGGTAAGGTTCCTAATTGTAGAATGGATGAGAGGCAGTTAAAAGAGAGTTGCTGTGTTACTGTATATGTGTTAGGTGTGGGGGAAGTGCGAAAGCATGGAAGTAGAGTTGGTTTAGGGTGTGTATTATTTGTGTTGTCAGGAGGGTAGAAGTGGGTGTATGTTTCTAGTTTGTGATGGAATGTGTAGTGTGTGTGAGATTTTGTTTTGCTGGTATGTTATGTTATGTTTTTGTTATGTTATGTTTTTGAGGAGTAGTTAGATTAGATAATGATGTAGTTGTTTTCTGAGAAGTATTTGTATGTAAAGTACTGATCGTGAGTGGAAACTGAAAGGTAAAGGGGGTGTTGATGTGTTTTGGAAAAGTGTTTGTGGTATGTGAGAGGGGATGACAAAAGCTATGAGTGTTCATTAGATTTGATCACTGGAAGAGTTAATTTGAATGGGCGAGTAGAATGTGAGGGTTGTGTAGTTGTGTTTTTTTGGTAAAAAGAGGAGGAGGGTGTTGGTGGATGAAATGATGGAAGGCTAAGAATAGGTTTGGTGGTGACAGAAAGAGGTCTGTTAGGAGTAAGTAGAGGGTAGGGCTGGTGCTTTGTATGAGCAGGGACTGTGTGTCTAGATGGGATATAATTACATATAGTGGGCTGGCGATGTGTGGATTTGTTAGTGGTATAGGACAGAGTGGTGTTTTGTGTGTGGCTGAAGGTGCCATTGTGTGGTAGTCAGGGGAAAAAAGGTGCAGAAGGGTGTAGAAGTATGGTTTGTAGGGTATTTTGGTTGTTGTTGAGATAGTGAATTGAGGTTAGTGTATGTTTGTAGGAAATTAGCAGATTGCATTTGCTGTGAGTGTGTTAATATGTTTGTGGATATGGATGGGTTAAAGTGTTTGGTGGTGAATGGAAAAAGGGCAGCATTTCTGGCCCTAGGTCCGACCAGGCCCAAATAGGCAATTGCCCTTGTCCTCTCCGCCCTTAGCCTCGACGCCCGGGCTGATATGCCCTGTTCTCTAAGCTTAAATAGTCCTAGCAGTCAGGTGACACCTTCAGCCAATGGGAACCCTAACCAGTCACAACACTAGCCCAAAGCCCTTAGGACAAATAGGAGACCAAGCCCTTGCAACCAATCACAGTCCTAGTCCTAGCAGCCATTCAGAAACCTAACAGTAAGCTCAATTGAAACTCTATCCCAAGGGATCAATCAGAGCACCAGACCTATCAGCCAATCAGAAACCTAAGTCCAATGGAAACACCAGATACAGGGACCAATCAGAGCACAGATGTAATCATCCAATAGCAAACTCATATAATGAGTGTGTGACCTTAAGCACAGGCTGATGGCCAGAGGGCAGTGAGTTGCTCCTGAACATCAGAATCTCCTTAGAAACAGACAGGCTCAATCCACACTTTGCTGGTCCTAGTTCAGCCTGCAGGTAGGCTCAGATCTAAGCCACTTAAACACTGCTTTTCGCACACTGCAACAAATCCCTTTTTCTAGCCAAAAATGAGGGTTACATACACTTTCCAAACGCAGTTTTAAATCTTAAAACTGATTCAGCAGTCTCATAAAGCACTCAGCTCAGACTCTGAGGTTGTAGTTAGCCTTTTTACCTTTTAAAAGAGCCGAAAGGGAGAGAGGGGCTGGCAGCTGCGCTTGCCTCTGCATGCATAAGCACAGTACATGGGAAACTCGGACAGATATTTAAACAGTCCCAGGTCGAAAAACAACAGTTTAAATAATACCAATTTCAGAGAAACCAAGAGTTCAATTCAAGCAGTCATGAGCAAAAACAGATACATTCCAGACATCAGCTCAGACATACAGGGAATGGGAGCACATAGGATACGACAGACATTCCAGGCACAAGCTTAGACATACATGGAGCATAAGATACAACCCACCTCTCTTCATTTCAAATAAAACAAAAAGTTGCTATTCCATTGCATATAAAAACGTAGAATGATCATTGACAATCACTCAATCTCCAACTTCTCGCTTACACATTTACCCAACACCAACCTCTTAAACTTTCCAGTACCCACGAAGACACTCAATGACAACAAATGGAATTTACAAAAAATATGTGACAGGCCAAGACATGAGACTTAACGCACCTCATGCCAAATAAAGGAACAAGACAACTACTAGGTTGTGACTACCAGGTAAGTCCACTTAGGGCTCCATTCTCCCTCCAGCTGTGCTCTATCTCCTAGCTACCACTACAGACCGCAAAGCAACATTCTACTACATCATTCAGTCTAATTTTTCCTCTCTTAGTTTTCCAGACACCAGTTCAGACACACAGGGAAAGGCAGCACACAGGATACTACAGTCTCCTCACTCCAGATACAGTAATGTGAGCAATACACTTCTACTGTCTGGGAACAAAGTCCTCACAGTTCCATCTTGTTCAAGGCCAGGAGCATTCAAGATGGATACCACTGGCCTCCATTTCTCTGGCTCACTCGCGCACAGCATTCAAATGCTATACTGAGTACACATGCAAACACACAACACACACTCAAGATGTTAGCATGAAGGACTGTGTAAGCACACCAAGGAGGAACTTTACATGGGTGGGCCAAAAGGCCTTTGAAGGGAATCTGACTTTTCTGCATGATTACCCCGGATCTTTTACCTTTTGCCGGACTCTATATCTTTGGTAGCTTTAGAACTCTGTGCACAATACCCTCGTTACCAGTATGCTCCCCATTTAACCCTGGTTAAATTGGCTTATTTCTGATTGGCACATTTAACTTGCCTTTAAGTCACTAGCATGTGGTGTAGAAAATTGCACCCAGGACCTGGAAGGTAAATGGCATATGTGAACTGCAGCACCCATTGTGCCACCCACTAAAGTGACAGAAAACATTGCTACAGGCCTACCCCGGGTAACCTTAATGCTGCAGTTTAAACCTGCAGTGCACCCTGTTGTTTTGTCTACACAGTGTCCAATCCTGCTTGACAGATCTGTTGTGCCATGTGTAACACTGGGAGTGCACTTCAAAGTGAGATAAGCTGATGCTGAGAGGACACGCAGTTGGACGTGTACAAGATGGCTGCTGCCTGACAGAACTCCCTTTTCCGGTCCAGATTTTCTTTCGTTTTTCCGACCGGAACTGCTGCCTGCCTTGTTATATGGTGGTACTTGGACTTTGAGAGCTGGGAGGCTCAGGCAGTGAGTGTTATTTCATTATTAGTGCCTCTCACTCTCATAATAGCTTTCTTCTGTTTCCCAGAGGCGGAGCTCAGCTGAACCTTCCCACTAACTATGCACTGACAAGAATTGCAGCGTTCTTTTGTCCTCAACTTGAGTGCCTCCACTGTCTTGGGCCTCTTTTACACGTCACTTGTGGATATGTTAGTGCTCTTTATGCACAAAACTATCTATTATTATCAATACATGCTTTTTTTGCTGTTTTTTCTTAATTTTGCTGTATCTGCTAGATCTCAGGAGAATTGACTTCTTCATAATTCCTAGCTTGCTTACCTTTTATCACCTCACTACCATGGCGGTGGGTGGAAGTTGTCTCATAAGAACGTTTCTCACAGTAGCACTTCTCCAATTAATCGGAAGGAGAATGCGGGAAGTCGCAGTAAAAGACTCAAAGGGAACCCTGCTTCCCTCAGGACATCATTCCTCCCAATTTCAATGCAGTACCTGATAGGCAAACTCAAGCTGTTAAAACCTTTTATATTGGAAACCACCGCTACACTTCTGTCACGTTTGGAATCTTTCTTACCAGTCTTGATATGTTGGGACAGTTCCCGGCTTCATTTCTTGTCAGGTCTGGTTTGTCCAAGATTTGGGTGACCCTTTCTGGTAGCCACGGGGCAGCCGACAGTGAGAAGCCTAAGCAGCCAGTGCCTTCCAGAAAGAGTCCCAAGAGGAAAAAACCCCATAGGGAAAAACCTCAGATGACAAGGAGACTCCGGAAACGAAAATGAAGGAGAAGACAAGGAGCAAGGAAGACACTCGAAGACCAGAAGCCCAAGATGGAGCAGGAGGCAACAGAAACCCAAACTGGAGCATAAGATGCAAAAAGGAACACAAGAGCGCCAACGGAAGGAAAGGAACACTGAAACAGGAGCAAGGGCACCAACAGGAGCGAGGACACACCAGCAGTAACGAGGAGTGTTGCAACGCAAGAAAAATTTCTGCCCCTTTTATACTCAAGAACAGGAAGTGATAAAACAGGAACAGGACGTGATAAAACAGGAAGAAAGCCATTGCCATCTTGGATAGGGAAAGGAGTGAAGTGCAGAATAGGAAGGTTGCCATCTTAGGAGCATGACTGTGGAGGAGTGGAAGAGAAACAAGCAACAAGATGGCCCCAAGGAAGGTGAATTATAGGAAGCCATCATGTAAAAGGTAAGTGCAAGTGCCCCCAAAGGTATATTATAGGAAGCAGCAGTCCCAATCTGGGAGCTGCGGCATTCCTAAGATGCAAATAAACAACCAACGAGCCGCCGTCCAAATCTGCGGCGTGGCCGATGCAAAAAGGCAGTAGGCGTCACGGGATGCACCCGCGACACCAAAATAGCAATAGCGGGCCAGCGTGCTTCATGTTAGCGCACTTGAGAAGGAGAGAGAGGTGTCGCCGGCTGCACTGCGGCCTGTGAGAAGGAAATGGGCAGCGTCGTGGGTCACAGTTCGGCCTGTGGCGCAACAGTAGGTCCCCCTCCCAGAGCCCCGGGTTTGGCAGGTAAAAGTCGAAAAACAGCAGACAAGAACAGGAGTGTGGACTGAGTCTACATCCTCCCAAGACTTATCACTGGGAGGATAGCCTTTCCAATGGATAAGGAACTGCAAACGGTTCCTAAACAACCGAGAGTCACAGATTGCCTGGACCTCGTATTCAGGAACATCGTTAACCAAAACAGGAGGTGGATAAGAAAAAACCCTCTTATAAGGATCTGAAACATAGGGCTTCAACTGAGATGTATGAAAAACAGGATGTATTTTCCAAGCACGTGGTAGCTGAAGTCGAAAAGACACAGGATTCACCAGTTGGATGATTTTGAAAGGACCATAAAAACGTGGCTTGAACTTAGTACGTTATAATTGATGATGAGGTAAAAACTTTGAGGACAGCCAAACTTTGTTATTAACCTGGTATGATGGAGACTCACGGTGAAGGACGTCAGCTGTGTCTTTCATTTTCTTTTTGGCCTTTTGGAGGTTAACATGTACCCTTAGTTTTATAGCTCGGCGATGGCGAATAAAAGAGGCTACCGCTGGAACAGAAGCAGTGTCTTGAAGAACTGACGGAAAGGTCCCAGGATGGAAACCATATAAACAAAAGAATAGGGTAGTCTTGGATGCACTATGGACAGTGTTGTTATAGGAATATTCTGCTAATGGTAGATAGGAGGACCAATCACTTTGGGTTACATTGCAATTACAGCGGACGTATTGCTCTAGCCCTTAATTTAGGCGTTCGGTATGACCATTGGTCTGAGGATGAAACCTTGAGGATAAGGCTACTTCAATGTGAAGGGATTTGAAGAAATGTTTCCAGAAACTAGATATATACTGAGGGCCTTGGTCTGATACAATTACCTATGGAAGACCATGATGGTGATAAATCTCCTGTATGAAGATTCTTCCAAGTTCCTTTGCAGTAGGTAGTTTCTTAAGAGCAGTACAATGTGCCATCTTAGTAAAAGAGTCTATTGTCACCATTATAACTTGGTTACCTGCAGAAGGAGGCAGAGAGGAAATTAAATTGGTGGATATGGTCTGCCATGGAGCTGGTGTCTGTGCCCAGGCCAAGTGTCTTGGCCTGGGCACAGACAGGACAGGATGACACGTAGATTTCGGTATTTTTTCTTATTGAAAGCCACCAAAAAGAGGGAAGCAAGATTTCTAGGGTAGTTTTGAAACCATGATGACCAGCAACGGGAGAATCATGACACATTTGTAGGGCCTCTAATTTTACCTTTTGTGTTGGGAGGAATAATGCCCTACTGTGGTAGTAGTGTGTGTCATGTTGCGTAACCTGATCGATTAGCTTCTTTCACTCTTCTTGATTCATGGATTTATACTCTGATTGAACTCTGTCTAGGAAGGATTGAACCATGCCAATGATTCTTTGCGGCCCGATTATGTTTTGTTGTGGGAGCGTAGGACTTTCTGGTTAACAACGAGGCAAGACGTCTGCCAGATTGTTCTGAGATCCTGGTATATATGAAATGACAAAGTCATACTGGCTAAAAAAGTAAGCCCACCGGGCTTGACGACTATTTTGACACTGAATGTTATGGAGACATTGGAGGTTTCTACGGTCTGTTCTGATTTCGAACGGTTCTTTGGTACCCATTAGCAATTGTCTCCATTCACGACAGGCCAACTTCATGGCCAATAGTTCTCGTTCAAGAACAGAGTATTTTCTCTCAGAATCTGACATGACATGTGATAGATAAAACACTTCAACGCCACAACAATAAATGGTCCTCTCTTGAGGCAAGACCTCTAAATACTTTCTACTGAATTTAGAGACACCTCTTTAGAAGTGAACATTATAGGTAAGAAATATGAGGCTCTCGAGAGGTATACCAAAGATTTAGAAAATTGCAATCAACAAAATTGTCTTCATGTTTATGGAATACAGGTAGGGGCGGACGGGGGTGACACGGTTGCTTTTCTTCAAACAAATCTACCCAAGATATTGGGTCTTACTACCAGTTCCTCCCTTAATATTCAAAGATCTCTCCGTCTTGCACCAAATGTTTTATATGTAAAACCTATACATGACTAAGATTCTTGTTTGTCCAACTGCACAGGACACTTCCGGGCCCAAGAAGGCCGTGTTAGGGGTATGTTGGTAATGTGGGAAGAGGGTATATTTTGGCTGATGTGGGGAGAGGGGCAGCGTGAAAGGGGTATCTCTCACAGAAAGAACTCCGATATGTTTTCAGAAATGCCTCGACAGATGCCAGCTGACGGACTGAAATCACAAAATGGTTTTTCAATGCTTATGTAGTGAGTTATGAACAGTTCGCACCCAGGCTCGCGCAGAGGGACAACTGCGGCCTGTCCACTCGACTCACACACGTGTACCATTTTAATCTATCCGCTTCCCAAAGGAACAGCAGCGCTTGTACCTCGCAGGTGGTGCCAGGCACAGTAGCGTACTAGCTCAGAACGTAGAGAGCTGCGAGCCGACGGACTGGCTTCTAAACGGCATAGCTGCTATGGTGATGTTGGGGCAGACGGAGTGAAAGAGCACCAGGAAACAGAGCTCCGGTATATTAAATTGCCCCCCCGAGACCTTTCTTTTATATTTTACTGATGCGAGAAAGCGCTTTCTGACCAAGACCTTTCTCCCTGCCAAATTTGGCGAATCTGCTCAGCAGTTTGACCTGTAGCCTTGTCTAAAGTTTCCTGTGGAAAATCCATTGAGAAAAACATCGCCACCCCCCCACATACCTGTCGCAGGCGTACCGCTGTTGGTGTGCAGGTCAGTGGTCTAGCTACAACATGTCACGGCCTCCTCCCTGAGGGCAGGTTTGCACACACACCACACCCATCCGGCACATGCGTCACAGGCCAGACCACGCAAATATAATGGATCCACAACGTCACATCCTTTATTGCCGGTGGTGACTGGATGGCGAATCGCCCACTCGGGTCGCAATCATAAAGACTCATGAAAGGCGCAGAGGGCTGGGGTCGCACCCTGAGCCTCTATGGCCGTCAGCCTACTACCACGTGGCGCCGAATCCGGGAGTTGCACTGGGTTAGTGCCAACGTAAGCTGATGTGGCCGTCAGGGCCTTCGACCACATGGCGCGAACTGGAGTTGCACTGGGTTAAAGCACCAAGCTGATGTGGCCGCCAGGGGCCTTCACCACATGGCGCGGACTCTGTTGCACAGGGCTAGTCGCACCCCAGTTGTATGGCCGTCAGCGGCCTACCACCACGCAGCTGACTTGCATTGCACAGGGTTAGCGGCACCAAAGCTGACGAGGTCTCCGCCATTGATGACTCAGGACTCAGCGACATGTGTGAGATCTGCCGGGCCGCGGAGAAGCTGATGTGGTCTCTGCCATTCATGACTCAGCCATATCTGTGAGATCTGCCGGGCCGCGGAGCTTGACGGGCACGTGAGTGCCCACTGGTAGACACTTCCGGTGGCAGCAGGTAATTATTTGGTCATGGATGCGCAGGGACGGCAGACGCCTTCTCGCTACTCTCGCCTCACTCTTCCTTCCTTTCTCTCTCTTCTTTCTATCTCCCTTTCTTTCCTTCCCCTCCCTTTTTCTCTGGCTTTTTTTTCCCTTCTATGTGTTCCCACTTTGATATGCGCATTATACACGTCCTTATTTTGTGCTTTATTTTTCCAGGCTGTGTCGTCGACATTCATGGTCCCGACAGGAGTCTTCTCCACCTTGCTGTTTTGTGTTCAGTTTGTTAAATTTTAGTTTATCCTTTATATATACGTTTACGAAAAATAGTTTGATTAAAAAAAAAATCAATAAAGCTTTTGGTTGTTACTTAAGTGCTGTGTGACTGTTTATTACTGTTATTTCGTGGTGTCCACTCATGGTGTTAAATTTTGGGCAGTTATCACGGAATACTGTGATGTCTGCAGTTTGCACCAGCTTCTGAATAGTGTGTTATATTTATCTCAACTTGAAGTTGCATTAAAGTGCTGATAATGAAATGCAGAGTAGGCGGCTCTGTGCAAAAAGACAGCACGAGGTGCACCTTACGATTTATTCTAAATACTAAACTGTATTGAATTGCACTGTGGTAGTGGGTGCAGAAAAGCACACAAAATCACTGAAGAAATGTCATTGTATTTATGCTGATTGGGAATAGTGGGTCAGGTAAAGCAAGATCTTGACGGACATATTCTCGCCCAGTTCATGGTTTTTCTGTACACGAAAAACCACATCACAACTTTGACAACAACTGCAATGCGAAATAAATTCCGGTGATGTCAGCTGGTTAGCACCAGGGATTTTACACCTGCTTTCTGCTGGTGTTATGACGACTACCTGCAGCATGAAAGGGAATACAGCCAAGAGTCCACACCGAACACCCACAGGTGCCATACAGTCAATGAGCATGATACACGGTGATACCCATGAGGTCCACAACACTCATCGCAACAACCCAGGATCGCCAACGCCCGAACCCGCACCTGAGCAAAGTGTCCGTGTGGTCATTGTGTTACATGACAGGCACCGCCCTGCAACATCACAGTGTCACGGACGTTACCATGTCACCTCAGCTGGCAGTGAGCCTGGACATGTAGCTACGCACGCATCCTCCTGCATGCACAAGCGGCATGTGCTGGTCCGCGCACACAGGTCAGCGCAGGGCCTGCCTATCCGGCAAGGGGAAGGGGGGTGCTCCCGGACATGTCTTGTTCAGGAAGTGGCGGTAAGTGTGTCTCTGTGATTCGGTGTGGCCGCCAAGGCAAGCGCAGCAGTCGATGCACAGTGGCATGCACCACCTCCAAACTGCAGTCTCACGGTGGTTGGAATGCCGCAGGACATGCGCGAATAGGCATTACATAATGGTGTGTCGTAGGAGTGCACGGATACAACAGTGCACCGCATAAAAGTGTGGGGCCTGGGAGGGAGGGAGGAGCAGCTGTTTGGCAACGTAACACACAGTGAACCCGCCCATGTGCCACGTGCTGGGCATCTCATCCATGATGACCAGGGTCGCAGACATCCCACAACACCCATGACCGGCCTTTGTACACATTCTGTATGAATGCAGCTGGAGAATCAGTCAGGGATGAAAGGTTCTTTGTCTGAGCTATCTTGCAGTAAGCACATCTGCTGCCCGGTATTGAACCAAAGTGGCCAGCCCCCTGACAGATATTGCTAATATTTGCATCCGTTCTCCTGCCACTCACACACTGCCCGATTTGAGAACAACGAAAGTACATCCCACTCAAAAGTCCTTCGTCGTAGTTAGCGTGCGTGAAATGGCCTTCTCACACACGTACTCCCACCACACCCCTGCCCTGCACCCATTGCACACAGATCTCGGCTCATTGCACCCAAGCCAGCCGTTTCATCCACAAGACTGGCACACGGCAAGCCAGTGCAGCTACAAGCAGAGCCACTGACGCAATGGCAGAGCATCCCGAACACATGGTCGATCATGCACGTCCACCTATACCTTGTAACGCCTGCTGCATGTCCTGGGTGCACTGCCTTTGGCAGTACTGCGGATCACTTACCGGCTGTGGTGCTTCGCATTGCGGACGCCACCTGCGTTCAACCTGTATTGCAACAAGCGCACGTGCCTATCCGGGTGGTGTGCGGACGTGTGCCTCTCCAACGAGTGGTAGCTGACGCAGGATTACGACAGGTGTGTGCGCCCTGTTGGCCCACGACCAGGACTGTCATGAGGTGATGCCCGTTTATGGCATGCATGGATGTTTGGCATGCATGTTGGGGCCTGGAGATTGCACGTGTCGTAGTATGCAGTGAGCAAATTGACCCACTTCCCACCCTGCTTGGTGCACATTGGGTTACAGTGGTTGGAGTCAGCACATCTGTCCCGGTCAGCTGGGATGGATTACTGTGCTGAAGACATGTCAAATATTGTGGCCAACCATCACTCATTAGAGAGATAGTGGCTTACGCAGCCGGTGCACTCGTGTTCATGGACGAGTGACAAGGTACCTCCAACCACGCCCGATGTGCCACATTGCACGTGTCCTCCGCATCATTTCAGTCGCTATACATCTGGTCACATGTCCTAAAACAACAGTGGAGCACATGCACATGGCTAATCATGTCCGGCGCGGAAACCAAAGCTGCTTATACTGACGTGTGCTGGTGATGGACTACCCCGAGGTGAACATGGACGTTTCCTACGTCTCTATTCAGCCATGCTGCTGCATTTTTCTGCATATCGTGGCACTACTCTGGCCGTACTGACACGCACTTTTTTTTATAAAGTTTCACATTTTCACTTGTCTCCAAATGTGTAGTGTCTTCATTTGTATGCCAATGTGTCACGGACTCTCTGGCTGCCTGCCATAATGTGAATTGCTACCCCATCCTGACTGTGGGTTTGTACTTTATGCGTTCATGTGCCTGCTCTACTGACGCTTTTGGACGCGATCCGCCTGTACAGTGCATGCGTGTCCTGTGTCTGATTGTGCGACCTTTGTGTTTGGACAACATTGTGTTGATGTTGGTGTACTTCTGCTTCCTATGTGTGTGTGCTGCATTGTGGTGTAGATGTCCCTTCATGTGAGCTTTTGTTCACCTCTTCCTTTTCGGGCAGTGTGGTTTTCACTTATGCTTGTTCAGTGGTGCATGCTGGCGGGTTGTGTGACTTGTGCTCCTTGTTGGTGTGTTTCATTTGGCCATGGTTTGTCTATAGTTGTGCTGTACTTAATTGCATGTGTACCATGTTGCCATCTTCTCCCCCGTCCCCCCACTCTGCTTCTTCTCTCTCCTGGTGCTGTTGTGTCTGTAATTTTGTTGCTCCACACATAAATACATGTAATGAACAAATTTAGAATAGTCTCCGATTCTTTGTGGCTTCAAAACTTCTCTCTATTGTTTTTTTTAAATTTTCCATATAAACAGTTTTAATATTCAAGGACACAGAAGTCAGAAGGCAACGTATTCTATCAACACACTTTCTAAAACATTCTACAACACGTGCAGGTTAAAAGTTCATCAATTTTTTTTTAAACCCAACGATATTTTTTTGCAACATTTCT
This sequence comes from Calotriton arnoldi, assembly GCA_963921515.1. NCBI lineage: Eukaryota > Metazoa > Chordata > Amphibia > Caudata > Salamandridae > Calotriton > Calotriton arnoldi. Next base: position 1,027 of record CAWUFW010007457.1, on the reverse strand, counting down.
CGAACATTTAACGGCACGTGCAGGTTAAAAGTTCACGATTGTTTTAAGTTCGAACAGTGCCTTCCAAATGCAAGTAGCAGGTGGTCGAGTTGAGCAAATTTTATCTATGATATGTACTCCACGTTTAAACTGCTTTTCTTAACCAATCACAAAGATGCTTTTCCACCCAAACGAATGTGCACCCTACTTTAAAAACAATGCTTTCATCTCCCAATCAGGTGTCAGTTTTTGTATGGCAAAAAAGTAGTTCAGAGAAGGAAACGGAGAACCTCCATTCCTGTCAAGCACAGCCACACGGCGCAAAGTCCCTAAGGTTTCACTTGTAACGTAAACAATTTACATCATTTATCTCCAAAAGATCAAAAACTTTATACACAAATGTGAACGAAACGAATTCTTCATTCAGTGTTTATAAAAGTAGTTCCCCATCTTTAAACATATCTCTTATTTACGAACGGACTGCATGAGCTACAGACATCTATCCATTCCTCCCAGCCATACTCTTCAAAATGCTAGTGTGGATCAGAGGATGAGGAAGCAGGTTTTCTGGTGCAAGAGGTATGCAGAACAGAGACGTATTGACTTAGACCTAGGTTTGCAAAATGTGGACATTAAATGGTTTGGGAGGATTGAAGTGGCACCAATTATTGCTTTTGGTTAAAACTCGTTTGCATCTCCAACACCCTGACCTCATGATTGTGCACTGTGGTAGTTCACCTAGTCACATTGACTGGGGTAGGTTTGGAAATGCTGATGAAGGACATACCTTCGACACCTGATATTGCTTTTTGTTTCAAACTGTCTTTGCATATTCCAATATATGCCAGCACAGAAGTGAAATGGTCAAACCAATTTTGTCCTCAGATTGAAAAATCTAGAAGAATGTCAACAAAGCTGTGTCTGCATACCTCAGAGACCATAGAATGGGTCGATCTACAACAATAACATACGTTTTCATATGGCTGATATCTACAGAAGTGATGGAGTACACTTCACAGATCAGGAAATCGAGTTTTCTGAATAACCT